>CM060895.1:133087695-134307695 GCA_030762935.1 Hymenopus coronatus
ATTTTGGATTTCCTGGGAATAGTCCATAAATACCTCTTTATTCAAAATGAACTTTGCTGAATTTTGCGTAAATGGTAAATCGTCAGAGATAGACAAAAATGAGGCCTCACCATAGCTGAGTGGTTAGAACCTCGCCTCTCACATAGGTGGGCCTGGTGCAATCCCAAACAACCGTATGAGATTTATGGTGGATAAAGTGGCTAAGAGTTCTTCGGTTTCCACCGCCAATACATTCCACCAGCACTTCATCTTTAGAATAGGTAGAGCCAGACTGAAGAACTCAATGCGATAGCCGGGATTTGAACCAAGGATGTCCCGATATCTAGTCGATTGCTCTGCCACTGAGCTACCATGGCAACATGCCCGTATAGTATTGAATTTATCAACTGACTCGTATGTTTCCCGGTAAACCACAAGGTGATCTCAAATTATTTTGAGATGACAACCCCAATGGCGACTTACAATGCTTTAAGTACTTTAGACCCAGGATTCATATTATAGCCAACTATGGTACTCTGCCTATCCAACTCCTGTCCTACACATGCTTTGTGTGAAGAAAAAACAATTTATCCAATAGCTCGTCTTTATTCCATCTATTATCAATGTCGTTACCTGCGGTGCCAAGGAAGTAAAAGTGGTCGTTAAACACCATACAAAATACACAAAACCTTACTACACAAAAAATATACATCTGGTTAAAACACGCGATTTATATCACATACATTTTTTTCTCGTGAAGTGTACCATTTTTGAGATATTTCTTGTTATTTGTTTCAGATTTAAAATACTTCAACTTTTCTCATACGGAAATATGTAACTCCTGGTCATGCATAGAAACGTATATCAAACACATAGCAACCAGCTTTTAAAAGAGTTGACTATTGTTAGTGTCCTCCCTTATTTCCCGTATACATACAAGGAAGCAAGTAATGAAGAAAATTATTGCTAATGATTATCATAAAGTAGATACAAGAGTAAACTGTTTCACAATAATTTATTACAGCAATGTAGAAAAAGTCATGTGTATGGAACACATCAGGTTTTAACTTTCTCTATATGCACTACGTATATAGTATATAGAGAAAGTATTGCACTCCACCCAAAAATTTGATACCGAGATTTCACCGGAAATATATGTTTTAGGGTCCCCAATGTATAAAAAAGAAGCATTTTCACAAAAAGGTCCGTATGTGTGTGTGTGTGTCCGTATGTCCGTGTGCCAGTGTGTCCGTGTGTCTGTGAACACGATAACTCAAAAAGGAAAAGTCGGTAAAATACCAAACTTGGTATTTAAGTTTAGTATCTTCCAGGGATGCGACACGAAGATTTTGAGAAAAATCCCCCCAACCCCAACTACCCTTTACATGGAACTTTTTTCGAAAATTTTGATTTTCTCAAAAATAGCTCTAACGACTTTGATTAAAATTTAGTATATTAAAGATGTTTACCTGACAAATAAAATGTATACCTTGAATTTTCTGGGAATAACCTCTGAAGTGTAGTTTATTCTGGATGAATTTTACTGAATTTTGAATAACTGCTAAACCATAAGAGATGGACAAAAACTTACTACACAACTAATGTAGAGCACATTAAAACTCACAATTTATGTTATATAAATTTTTTTCATGTAGTTCGTCGTTTTTGAGGTATTCCTTATTTTTGGTTTCTGCTATGAAAAACGTATACTTATCCATATAGACAACGGAACTTCGTTGATATAGAAACCAGCTTATGACTATCGCTTTAACCTATGGTTGTCCCTTATTTCGCTTCTACTTACAAGGAAGCGAGTAATAAGACTATTTCTGCTATTTTTTTTTTTTCTGAGTAGCATTAAGTAAATAGAAGTATAAGTTTTTTAACAATAATTTGTTGCAGGGATATAGAGAAAGTCATGTGAATGGTACACATCAGATTTTTTTCATTTGTATTTAAAATGGGAAGTTTTCTTCTTATATCAACTGAATTTAATTTATAATAAGCAGCACATTTGAATATTTTTTTGGGGGGGGGAGCTAAAGAAGAGAGAACCACGCATCGAATGTAGCACTAGAATTGTCTGCTGAGAAGAACAACCGTCAACATCCGCTTTCCCGTCATGAATTCCCTCCGTAATGTGCTGACGTTCGTCTTGCTTGCTCTAGCATTTTACTCTTCACTTTCCATCAAGCTTTACATCGTTACCAGAGATTTTTACTTTCTTCTGCATGCACCAACCAATACTTTTTAATGCAAGTGTTCTTTATTCACCTCAAACTTCCAAGATCAGTAATGAGTGTGTCTTCGTCATAATGAAAATGGATGCTTACGCAGGCAACGAAGTGGATACATGAAGAGAAGAAGAAAAATCTGATGTGTTCCATTCACATGAATTTCTCTACATGTCTGCAACAAATTATTTTTAAAAAGTTTATGCTTCTATTTACTTCATTTTAGTCGATACAAAAATAGCAGAAACAGTCTTATTACTTGCTTCCTTGTAAGTAGACGATAAATAAGGGCTAAACTGATAATCAAAAGCTGGTTGCTATGTGAATAAAATTCCTTTGTTTGTGTGGACAAGACATGAGAAATTCCTGTATGAGAATAGTATCAGTTTTTCAAAGCTGAAACTAAAAGCAAGGAATATCTTAAAAACGAAAGATCAACCTCACAAAAAAATACATATAACATAAATTGTTTTAATGTGCTCTACATTTTCTGTGTGGTATATTTTTGTTCATCTCTTATGATTTAGCAGTTATGCAAAATTCCGTAAAGTTCATCAAGAATAAAGTAGTCTTCAGAGTTTATTCCCAGAAAATTCAAGATATACATTCTATTTGTCGTGTAAATATCTTTAATATATCACACTTTAATCAAAATCTTTAGAGCCATTTTTGAGAAAATCAAAATCAACATCCATATAGAGTGTAGTTGGGGGTAGGGGAATTTTCTTAAAAAATCTTCGTGTCGCATCCTTGGAATCCACCAAACCTAAGTACCAAGTTTGGTTTTTAACGGTGTTTTCATTTTTGAGCTATGCTGCCCTCACACACATACAGACATTTTTTTAAACAAAAATTGTTGGGTGTCTCAAAACATGTATTTCTGGTGAAATCTGTTATCGAGTTCTTGGGTGCATTATAATACCTTCTTTATACACTATGTACATAGTATGTGTAGAGAAAGTAAAAACTACAGGTCTTCGGTATAAAACCTGACCACTTGCATGTGACTTTAAGTCTGTATAGCACAAGATTCAAAGGTTTCTTCGCTTTTTAAATTTTTGAAAATTGACATCGTCATTTACTAAGGGAATAGGTGTGGCAAATAAGGCCATGCTAATGTTATTTCGGTGTTAATCTACATCTACCTGACCAATTTATTTTTACTTTCTCTACGCGTACTTTGTACATAGTATATAGAGAAAGTATTGAACTCCACCCAAAAATTCGATACCGAGATTTCACCGGAACTACATGTTTTAGGAGCCCCTGAATCCAAAAAAAAAAACATTTTGAGGAAAACGTCCGTGTGTACGTGTATGTGTCTGTCGGTGTGTGAGTCTATGGACAGCATAGCTCAAAAACGAAAAGACAGTTAAATACTAAACTTGGTATTTAGGTTTGGTATCTTCCAAGGATGTGACACGAAGATTTTCAAGAAAATCTCCCACCCCCAATTACCGTTTACATGGAAAAATTTTCGAAAATTTTGATTTTCTAAAAAATGGCTCTATATGGCTGTATATTAAAGATATTTACATACCAAATATAATGTATATCTTGAATTTTCTGGGAATAGTCTCTGAAGAGCTCTTTATTCAGGATTACTTTTGCTAAATGTTGCTTAACTGCTAAACGGTAATAGATAGACAAAAACTTACTACATAGAAAATGTTGATCTGATCAAGGCACACAATATATGTCCTTTATATTTTTGTTGTGGAGGTAACCGTTTCCGAGATATTCTTTGTTTTTGGTTTCAGTTGTGAGTACTTATACTTTTCTCAGACACGAAGTGTCCGTTTTTCTTTTGTTCTACTCCTGACCAAGCAAAGAAGCGATTTGCAATGACAATCGAAAAACGACAGATTTTAAAACGTTTGACTATCGGTTTAGCCTAGTATATTCCCTTATTTTCTTTCTACTTATAAGGAACTAAGTGGTAAGAACATTTTGCTAATGATTTTCTCGATTAGCAAGGTGCAGAAAGAAGAATAATATTATGTAAGAAGTTTGCAGAAGAGCTAGGGAAAGTCATGTGAGTGTAACACATCAGACTTTTTAAAGCTGAAACCAATAATAAGGAATATCCCACAATCAATCAACTCCGCAAAAAAAAAAAAAAAAAAAAAAATGTATACTTCATATCGTGATCTACTTTCTTTGGGTGGTAAGTCTTCGTCCTTCTCGTACGGTTTAGCAATTATGCAAAATTCTCTAAAGTTCATCCAGAATAAAGCAGCCTTTAGTGGCTATTCCCAGAAAACTCAAGATATACATTTTATTTGGCATGTAGATATTAAATATGTGAGATTTTAATCAAAACTGTTAGAGCTATTGTTGAGTAAATGCAATCCATGTATCGGATAGTTTGGGGAGGGGGGATTTTCTTGAAAATCTTAGTGTCGCATCCTTGGAAAATAATATCAAATTTGGTATTTAACGGACTTTTCGTTTTTGAGCTATGCTGTCCACAGACACACACACAAGCACCCACGTACGTACCTTTTTCCAATTTTTTTTTTTATTCAGGGGGACCCAAACATGTGTTTCCGGTGAAATCTCATTATTGAATTTTTGGGCACATTACAAAACCTTCTGTATACACTAAGTATATAGTACGTGTAGAGAAAGCAAATATGCATTATTAAACAAAAATAATAAATATGAAAGTACAGTATTCACAAATGTTCTAATACAGATCAAAAAACTAAAAAATCTGATACATCCATCACGTGAGCTCCTTTTCTTCTCAGTAACCAATTATTGTTAGAAACATTTTTTTTCTATTTACTTCATGCCACTCAGCAATTGTCTTATTATACTTGTTTCCTTGTAAGAAGAATGCAAATAATATAATTCACTTAGGCTGAAGCGATAGTCAAATTTCTGTAAGATCTGTAAGTGAAAAACTCTGCGTTCCATTTACATTACATTCTCTACATGTATGCAACAAATTATATTAAAAAGCTTATACTTCTTTTCATTTAATGCTAATGGATAAAAAAGTAGCAAAACAAGTATTACTTCCTTCCATGCAAGTAGATGGGAGTTGCATAAGCTAAAGTACTAGTCAAAAGCTGGTTGCTATGCAACTGAAGTTCATTTGTTTGTATGTGCAGGAGTTCACGAATTCCTGTACGAGAAAAGTATTTTAAAGCTGAAACCAATAACAAGGAATATCTAAAAAACGATCAACCCCACGAAAAAGATGTATATGGCATAAACTGTGAGTTTTAATGTGCTCTTCCTTTTTTTATGTGGTAAGTTTTTGTCCATCTGTTGCGGTTTAGCAGTTATGCAAGATTCCCTAAAATTCATCAAGAATAAAGTAGTCTTTATAGGATATTCCCAGAAAATTTAAGATATAAATTTTATTTGCCATGTAAATATTTTAAATATAATAGATTATAATCAAAATCGTATGTGCCAGTTTTGAGAAAATCAAAATTGTCAAAAATTTTTCCATGTAAAGGGTATCTTGGGGTGGGGGGGTTTTCTTGAAAATTTTTGTGTTGCATCCTTGGAAGATACCAAACTTAAATACCAAGTTTGGTATTCAACGGTATTTTCCTTTTTGAGCTATGCTGTCCACAGGCACACACACATGCACACACACGGATCTTTTTGTAAAAATGCTTCTTGGATTCAGGGGGACCCAAAACATGTATTTCCGGTGAAATCTCGATATTTTGTGTGGAATGGAATACCTTTTCCATACACTACGGGTAGAGAAAGCAAAACAGATATGATGTGTTCCATTCACATAACATTCTACATCTCCGCAACAAATAATGTTGAAAAGCTTATGCTTCTTTTCACTTAATGCTAATCGAAAAAGGAGTAGCAGAACTAATCTTATTCGTCTTATTACTTGCTTCCATGCAAGTAGAAGGGAACTAAGTGATTAGCGTAAGCTAAGGTATGAATCAAAAGCTATGTGACTGAACTTGCTTTGTTTCAATGGACAGGAGTTGGCAAATTCCCGTATGAGAAAAGTATTTTAAAGCTGAAACCAACAACAAGGAATATCTCTAAAACGATCCACTCCACGAAAAGCTGCATTGTACATAAATTGTGTGTTTTAACGAGTTCTACATTTTTGGTTACGTAAGCTTTTGCCTATTTTTTACGGTTTAACAGTTATGCAAAACTCCGTAAAATTCAAACAGACTAAATTAGTCTTCAGCGGCTTTCCCAGAAAATTCAAGATATACATTTTATTTATGCTGTAAATATCTTTAATATATGATATTTTTATCAAAATCTTTAGAGCTATTTTTGAGAAAATGAACATTTTTTAACATTTCTCCATGTAAAAGATAGTTGGGGGTTGGGGGATTTTCTTCAAAATCCTCGTAGCCTATCCTTGGAAGATGTATTTCCGGTGAAATCTCGATATAGAATTTTTGGGTGCAATACAACACCTCATACAATATGTACTTAGTACGTGTAGAGAAAGCAATAGTTTCTTTGTGTGGACAGGAGTTGACAAATTCCCATATGAGAACAGTATAGGTATTTTAAAGCTAAACCAATAAAAAGGAATATCTCAGAAACGGCCAACTCTACAAAAAGAACGTATATGACATAAACTGTGTACTTTATACTCCAGGTGTCCTTGGACCTCAAGCCAGGGAGTTGATGTGGTGCCATCTACGTTTCGGGAGCATATATCTCTCCTATCATCAGGAGTATGTTTGTCTCCAGGAAAGCTTCAGCTCTTATAAATTATGTGTTTAAATGGGGTCTACATTTTTATTTTCTCTCCACATACTATGCACATAATGTATAGAGAAGGTATTGCATTCCACCCAAAAATTCAATACCGATATTTTACCGGGAACAGCTAATTTGGGGTCCCCAGTACCCAAAAAAATCTGATGTATTCCATCGGATGTAACACGAGGATTTTGAGGAAAATCTCCCCCCATATTCATTTTCTCAAAAATGATTATAATTATTTTGATTAGAATTCCTATATTAAGGATATTTACATGAAAAATAAAATGTACATTTTCAATTTTCTGGGAATAAGCTCTGAAAAGCTGTTTATTCTGAATGAATTTTGCTGAATGTTGCATAACTGATAAACCGTAAGAGCTACACAAACACTTACTATAAAAAGTAGAAATTTAGAGATTCCCTGAATCCCCCCCCCCAAAAGAAAGGAAAAAAAGGTTTACTTTTTCTATCACGTATTTACATGCAATGTACATTGTACATAGTGAAAGTAATGTATTACACCTGCAAGTTGGATATCGAGCTTTCACTAGAAATATGTTTTGAGGTCCCCTAAGTCCGAAACAGAGCATTTTTAAAAGAGGTCTGCATGTGTGGTATGTGTGTTGTCTGTATCTGTACAAAGCATAGCTCAAAACCGAAAAGACCGATATAAATCAAACTTTGGTATATCCATAGATACGACACGACGAATTTCAATAAAATCTCCCCATTACAAATTAACCTTTACATGGATATTTTTCTAGAAAATTTTGTTTTTCTAAAAAAATAGCTCCTACAAATTTGATTAAAATACTGTATATTAAAATATTTACATAAAAATAAAGCTTTTAATCTCAATTTTCTGGGAACAGCCTCTGAAGACCTCGTTATTCTGGATGACTTTTGCAGAATTTTGCATAACGGTTAAACCGCAATAGATAGATAAAAAGCCAATTCACGAAAACCTCTTATAAAACATATAACTTATGTTACACATTTTTACTTTCTCTATACGCACTATGTACATAGTGTATAGAGAAGGTATTGCACTCCATACAAAAATTCGATGCCGAGATTTCACCGGAAATATATGTTTTAGGGTTCCCTTTATCAAAAAAAAAAAAGCATTTTCGAAAAAAAGCTCCGTGTGTGTGTGTGTACGTGTGCCCGTGTGTCTGTGAACACAATAACTCAAAAACGAAAAATAGGTAAAATACCAAACTTGGTATTTAGGTTTAGTATCTTCCAGGGATGCGACACGAAGATTTGAGAAAAATCCCCCCACCCCCAAGCACCCTTTACATGGAAAATTTTTTTACAATTTTGATTTTCTCAAAAATGGCTTTAACGATTTTGATTAAAATTTTGTATATTAAAGACATTTACCTGACAAATGAAATGTATATCTTGAATTTTGTGGGAATAGCCTCTGAAGAGCAGTTTATTCTGGATGAATTATACTGAATTTTGAATACCTGCTAAACCATAAGAGATCGACAAAAGCTTACTCCACATAGAATTTAGTGCACGTTAAAATACACAATTTATGTTATATAGTCTTTTTCGAGGAGTTGATCTTTTTAGAAATATTCCTTGTTTTTTGTCTCAGGTATAAAATATTGTACTTTTCTCATACAGGAATTTCTCAGCTCGTGTCAATACAAAGGCACTTCAGTCAGCTAATAACCAGCTTTTGACTATCACTTTAACCTATGGTACTCCCTTATTTCGCTTCTACTTACAAGGAAGAAAGTAATACGGCTATTTCTGCTAATTTTTTACTGATTAGCATGAAATAAATAGAAATATAAGCTTTTTAAGAACAATTTGTTGCAGAGATGTAGAGAAAGTCATGTGAATGGTACACATCAGATTTTTCTAATAGATTTGACCGTTTTAAGATATTCCTTGTTACTGGTTTCAACCACTTACATTTTCACAAACCGTATCATGTAAAGCGAACCGTCCAGCTTTTAAAAGACTTGAATAACGCATATATTCACATATCCCCCTTCTATGAAATAACCTACCATCAAGCAGGCAATAAGATTAATTCTGCTAATGTTTGTCTCGATTAGCGTGATGTAGATATAAGAAAAATATTCTGTAAAAATAATTTGTATTTGGAAAAGTTAGAGATGGTTATGTGAACGGTACATCAAATCTGTCATATTTTTTTTAAAAATTAATTGAATATTGTGATTGTGACAGATTTGGTGGCTAAACCGGTCCATTGCTTGATGAATCAAGGCTGTTGACGGCGTCTCCTCCCTCTGTTCTACTGCAGTGACCTGTAACAGTGAAATTTATCAACTTTAAAATAGGTTGGTTTTCTATTTTTGTGACAAAAATCATTAACTCTTGATGAGATTTGTACATAAAAAGTATTCCCTTGTTGAGGTTTCACTGATTCTAATAAATTGACATCCCAGGCAATTTCGTAATTACCTTCTCTATACGCATCTATACTATTTTCATAGTGTATAGAGAAGGTATTGTATGGCACCTAAAAATTCGATACTGAGATTTCATTGGAAATATATGTTTTGAGACTCCTTGAATCTAAAAAAAAAGGATTTTTAGAAAAATGTCCGTGTTTATGTCTGTGTGTATGTGTGTGTGTCTGTCTCAAAAACGAACAGACAGTTAAATACCTGGTATTTCAGTTTGGTATCTTTCAAGGATGCGACACGAAGATTTTCAAGAAAATCCCCACACATCAACTACCGTTTACATGGAACTTCTTTCGATAATTTTGATTTTATTAAAAATGGCTATAATGATTTTGATAAAAATCTCTTATATTTAAGATATTTACTCGCCAAATAAAATGTATATCTGGAATTTTCTGAGAAAAACCTCTGGAGACTACTTTATTCTGGATTAGTTTTTCGGAGTTTTGAATAACAACTAAACCGTAAGAGATAGAAAAAAAAAATAACACAATAATCTTCACCACCTTAAAATACAAAATTTATCCTATGTACATTTTTTTCCTTGAGTTGATCGTTTTTTAAGATATTCCTTGTTTTTGGTTTCAGCTTTAATAAACATACTTTCTCATACAGGTATTTGTCAATTCCTAATTTTAGAAACAAAGGAACTTCAGTCACATAGCAACCAGCTTTTGACTATCACTTTAGCCTATGGTACTTCCTTATTTAGCTTCTGCTTACAAGGAAGCGTGTAATAATACTATTTCTGCTAATGTTTTCTCGATTAACATTTAGTATATAAAAGCATTAGATTTTAACAATAATTTGTTGCAGAGATGTAGAGAAAGTCATGTGATTTTGTCATTGTTCGGTTTCTAAAATTTAACCTGGTTGGTCAAAAGGCATGATAAATGAAGCTCAAATGATTTCGCGATCCATGGCAAATGTAAGGTCGACACGCTAACCTTTCGTGATCGAGGCTAGTTTGTGATTTTCCTGCCAAAAAAAAAAAAAAATGACAGAGCCAATTTGTTCTTTAATTACCTTCTCTAGCACGTATTTACAATATAAATAGCGAGTACACAGGTTTTTACTTTCTCTACACGGACTATATACATTGTACGTAGGTATAAAAGGTGTTGCATTTCACCCAAAAATTTGACATCCAGATGTCACCGGAATTATTAATAATATTACCAATTAAAAAAATTCCATAAAGATTATTATATATACCAATGAATATAAATATAAATAATTAAGATGTAAATGGGTTTTAACCACTTGAATAATAAGTTAGAAGCTTTTATTCGATCAACACATCTTCCTAATTGGAATAATTTATTCAATTTTATCATTAACTTGTGGGGAGATCGCCAGAAGCAGTAGAAGAAGAAGAACAATAAGAAAACGCATTTAGAAGAATGTCAGTGAGTGTCTGTGTATATGTGTGTTTCTGTGCTTGTAGAGAGTATATCTCAAAAATTAAAATTTGGAATTTAAGTTCGATATCTTCTAAGAATGCAGCACGAAGATTTTCAAGAAAACTCTCTCACCCCAAACCATACTTTACATGGACATGGAAACATCTATGAAAATTTTGTTTTTCTCAAAAAATGGGACAAAATGGCTCTAACAGTTTTAAGTTAAATATCATACATTAAAGGTGCTTAATGAAAATAAAATGTAATATCTTAAATTGTCTGGAAATTGCTTCTCAAGACATTCGTTCTGGATGAATTTTGCAGAATTTTGTATAAGTAGTAAATGGCAAGAAATGGACAAAAGCTTACAACACCAAAATGTAGAGCTCATTTTAAACACGCAATATATGCTTTATAGATTTTTATTATAGATATGACCACTTGCTTGTTATTTTTTCAATTTTAGCTTTTCAAATTGGGTTACCTTTCATTTCATCTTTTTTTTTTTTCAACAGGCAATGCAAAGGGAGCCAAACTTCATTTGTTCACATAGTGACCAGTTTTTAAATTACTTGACTATTGCTATAGCATAATGAATATTCTTTATTTCCCTTCTATAGAAGGAATCAAGTAATAAAAAAATTTGTGCTTATATTTATATGGATTACTGTGATGTAGGTAAAGGAATGTTATTTTGTAAGATTAGTTTTTTTGCAGATTAGGAAGGGAAAGTAATGTGAATGGAACACATCAGATATATTTTTTTAAATATTTTAAACTCTCTTTAATTGCTGCAGTTCATAGTGTCCCATTCTATAATGGAGTGTGAAAGATCGCCTAATATGCTAAAAGAGCTCTTGATTAGGTTTGACAATATTTTATGCACCGTAAATCTATGGCACGGGACCACCGACTTTATTTTCCTTCCGAAAGAGGCCATGCTAAAAACTTTTGTGTCGGAAAAAAATATATTGCCCTCCTATAGTAGAGAAGGTATTGTCTTCCATACAACAATTGAATACCGATAGTTCAACTGATGTACATGTTTTGGAGACTATTTTTACAAAAAGATCCGTGTTTGTGTGTGTGTGTGTGTGTGTGTGTTGCTCCATTAAATACTATACGGTATTTAAGTTTAATACTTTTCAAGGATACGACACGAAGTTTGACAGAAAAATCCTCCCACCCCAAAATATCCTTTACATGGAAACTATTTTCAAAACTGTCTTAACGATTTTGATTAAACTACCGTAAATTACAGTATCTACATGGAGAATAAAATTTATCACAATATCCTAACTTTGTCTGAAGCCCTCTTCATTCTGGATGAGTTTTACATAACTTTTAAACTGTAAGACATAAACAAAATCCTACTACACGGAAAATGTAGATCTCATAAAACACACAATTTATGTTAATTACTTTCTAGAAATGTACTATAAAAATAAAAATAATATCTGTATACTATACCTCGGTATCTAATTGCTTACACTGGTGCAAATATTTAAGACCTCATTTTGTTTATTGATAAACTTTTTTTAAATTTAACTAAATAAAATAAATATACAATTGTGTGATTAATAACTTAACCTAAATCATTTAAACTAAATTATACATCTGAGCCTATATATTTATGAAAATTAAATTTAATATTATAATACTTACGTATTGTATGAATTATTATTAATTACCTAAAAATTTAAAATTATTTTAAAATTTAAATTATTATTTTACACTATTATCATTAATTAATATTAATTATCACTTTATTACACTACAAATAATATATTTAATTGTTTGTTATTATCCTTTTATCAATTTATTATATTTTAATTTATTATTATTTATTTATTATTTCAAATACTATTTATTATAATTTCTTTTATTATTTATTATTATAATTATATATAACAATTCTTTAAAATGTATTCTAATTACACCATTATTATTGATTTTATATTTATTATAATTATTGTTTTTATTACTTATCTATATTTCTATAGTTATTTAAGGTTTGATAAACATTAAACTATTATTAAAATTAAAATGTTTAAAATATTACTGGTAACCAACTAATAAATAACAGGTAACTAGTTATTATAATTTAAATTAATAATTTTCTTTACACCTAAACCTAAATTTAAATTAAAACAATAAAAACTACAAACTATACTACTCTATAATTTGCCGCTGGTAACCGGCGGCACACCATACTAGTAGCCAATACCACTTCTTTCTACCCTTTTCTACTTTAACATCAAATATTTAAAGTTCTGCTCAAATGCTAAGTGTTCTACAATTTTATACGTAATAAAATCTTCTACTATTATTATTCTATTGAGCAATTAGTTCTTCTGCGACTTAGTTCTATATATTTACCTATGTGTAATTATTTTTCTGTTTTCTATTGCATTTAATATTTAATTACATTAATTATCCTTTAATTATAAATTAAACTATTCACTATATACTTTCATTAAGCACATTAAGATTCATCACTTTTTTTAGCACTGGTATGTTTTCATATGTGCTTTTAAGTCCTAAAGTAAATACCTTAATTCACATTTTAAACTCTTATCGTACACTATACTTCAATAATTGTCTACTAATGGTTGTATTTAACGATAACAATCATCCTTATTGGTCGTCTCCTTAACGCGGTGGTAGCGCAGCTGCTTACCAAGCGGGAGACCCGGGTTCGATCCCCAGTGTTGTGGGGATTTTTCCCCCGCTGGGAGACCTGGCCCGGGGTACACTCAACCAATTGAGGAGCTACTTGATGAAGAAGTAACGGCTCCAGGTCATGAGAACTGCATTAACCGGCCGGGGGCTCAAGGCGCTGACCACGTCTCACCCTACTGCACCCCATTCATGACGTCCGTAGTGAACTGAGATGGGGGACGCTGCGGCCGGGTGGTAGGCCAAGGTTCCCCGTGAGCTGTCGTGCCATGGAGTTAAGTTAATCATCCTTATTAATTTCTTTAAACATTATTCCCTCCATATCACACTTATCCTACTTTTCCAATCACTTCCCCTTCTTACTCCATCCCTAATCCTACATCTTCTCACTTCATCCCTGACCCTGCATCTTAATACTTCGTTCATGACACCATCTTCCTGCTTCGTCCCGGAACTCCATCTTCTGCCTTCTTCCAGGTATCATTTTCCCTCTTCATGCCAATATCACCATCCTCTTGCTTCATCCATTCTTACTTCGTCCCTTGTCGCTTCATCCCTGACCCTGCATCTTCTTAGTTCGTCCTTGACACACCATCTGAGTCTGGGAACGCCATCTTCTGCCTTCATCCAGGTATCGCCATTTTCCCTCTTCATCCCAATTACATCATCTTCTTGCTTCATCCCTATCCTCCATCTTCTCTCTTCATCCCAAATTACCTCTTCCTCTGATCTGCATCTTCCAGCAAACGTTATCTTCTAATGCTCCAATTATATCTCCTTTCAACTTAAGGTCCGACAATATTGCCATGTGGTTGACTTGTTATCGTTGTTTACATGTCCCCTTCCTCTGTTTCACCTTATATTTCTTCTTTTCCTTATACGCCTCCCTCCATATCATATTGTCTTTGAAATGGATTAAAAATATTCCTGGGTGTTAAACACTGTTATACTCTGCTAATGTTAACTGCTGTCTGTTTTCTTGTACTTGTTGTGGTATTATATTTTACTGCCCTTTTGTACTTATTTTATTAGCTAAAGTTTCTAAAAATCCACAGAGTTCATTATCTCTTAGTATTTCGTTTATACATCTTCCTGCCAATTTCCTGAATTGCTTTACGTGTTCCGGAAAATCACAAATCTCACATCTCTCCCTTATTAATGTTCCTATCTTGTGCCAATATGTGTTATAAAGTCCATGGTCAGTTAAGTAATGAACCATGTCTTTCATTGCATTTACATGCTTAATATTCAGACGTTCGCTTGTGTTATCAAAAAATAATGTGTTCTTCTTCCTGTATCTATTTTATTCCATTCATCTTGCCGCTGATTTAATACTTTGCATTAACTTTCATTTTTGAGTTACAATATGCACCAATAATTTCATAAATTTTATTCATATTTCCCTTCTTTAGCCAAAATAACGCTCCTCTTAGTTGCATAATTAAATCAATCGACCATATTCCAATACTCACTAACAGTGCAAGGGTGCCGGTGATGACTGAAAAGCAAGTAATGGTCTCTTAAACCGCATTATAGTAATATAGCAATTACTTCTGATGAAAAGAAGTTAGTTAAAAATAGCATTAATATGTTATATTAAAATTATTAGTAAATTAAAACCTCTTTATTCCACAAATCATACCCTTAAATTGATTTTTATTATTTTCATTTTTACTTTCTCTATACACAACATGTACATAGTGTACGGAGAAGGTATTGCACTCCACCCAAATATTCGATACCGAGTTTTCACCGGAAATATATGTTTTAGGGTCCCCAATATCCAGAAAAGGCATTTTCACAAAAAGGTCCGTGCGTGTGTGTGTGTGTGTGTGTGTGTGTGTGTGTGTGTGTGTGTGTGTGTGTGTCAGTGTGTCCGTGTGTCTGTGAACACGATAACTCCAAAACGAAAAGTAGGTAAAATACCAAGTTTAGTATCTTCCAGGGATACGATACGAAGATTTTGAGAATAAACCCCTCCACCCCCAACTACCCTTTACATGGAACTTTTTTAGAAAATTTTGATTTCCTCAAAAATGGCTCTAACGATTTTGATTAAAATTTCGTAGATTAAAGATATTTACTGACAAATAAAATGTATATCTTGAATTTTCTGGGAATAGTCTCTGAAGAGTAGTTTATTCTGGATGAATTTTACTGAATTTTGAATAACTGCTAAACCATAAGAGATGGACAAAAACTTACTCCACAAATAATGTAGAGCACATTAAAACACACAATTTATGTTATATACATTTTTTCGTGGAGTTCGTCGTTTTTGAGACATTCCTTATTTTTGTTTCTGCTATGAAAAACGTATACTTTTCTCATACAGGAACTTGTCAACTCCTATCCATATAGACAAACGAGCTTCATTGACATAGCAATCAGCTTTCGATTATCACTTTAACCTATATTAGTCCCTTATTTCACTTCTACTTACAAGGAAGCAAGTAACAAGACTATTTCTGCTAATTTTTTCTGATTAGCATAAAGTAAATAGAAGTATAAGTTTTTTAAGAATAATTTGTTGCAGGGATATAGAGAAAGTCATGTGAATGGTACACATCAGATTTTTTGTATTATATTAATCAAACTGCACCTGTAAAACGTAACAATACCTTCCTGTGTGATCTTCATAAACTTTCTCTAATTAGACTATTGTTTCTCTGTGCGCCCAAACCCCTGCTCCGTAGTTAATAACGGAGCCAAAAAGACTAGTATGGTAACAAGCTATAGTTCTTAATGACATTTTGAAGTTATATTGCACAATTCTTGAAAGTTTTAACCAGACAACTTCTGCTTTGTTTCTGACATACTCCATGTGAGGTTTAAAATTTAACTTCTCAAACATTTTATTTCCTAAATATTTTGTGGTAGGATATCTTCTAATTTGTTGCCTGAGATTTTTACTGTGTGATTGTTTTTTAGTGTGCCTTTAAGTAACATGTAAGCTGATTTTTGTGAAGATATTTTCGTTTTAGACTCACAGCACCATTGGTTTAAAATTACTTTAGATTATTTTCCTTTTGTTCTAACTCTAATCTGGAATTCACTTCAATTAAAACGTTGTCTCATCAGCATACGCTATAATCCTTGAACAGTATTTATCATTATACAATTTTTCCATTGTTTCTAATACGATGTCCCAGAAGGTCGGTCCTAGAACTGATCCTTGAGGGTACCCTTTTCTAATTCCCTTAATAATAATTTTATTCGCTCCACATAGGTACATTTTCCTATTCTGACAATAGTTCAAAAGAAAATTATATGTTTTTGGATAATTTTTACTTCTAAGCTGTTCAAAATGGAACGGCCACCAAAGGCTGTCGAAAGCGCCATAAATGTCCACAAATATACAAATAATATATTTTGATGTTGAAGTCTCTACCATATGAATAACTACATTTATAGCACCTTCAGTCGACCTCCCTTTCCTAAATCCGTACTGATTGTCGTTTTATCCAATTAGTAATCTGTATTTCTTCTTGTGTTTGTTTATTAAACATTCCAAAATTGTACCCATTCTGTTTAGTAAGCAAATTGGCCTATACGAATTAAGATCTATTGGGTCCTTGTGGGGCAGATTAAAGGTCCTTGGTGTTTGGTGCAAGCTGTGGATTGGTGTTGTATAAAACTATTTTTAACTGATTTGAATTTGCCGCTGTATAAGAAGTTGATATTTCTTGCTGTTGGCAAAACTGTAATTGGCTAGTCGCGCCAGACTTAATTGTTAGAGCCGTTAAGTTTATTTATCGGCAGCGGATTACTTATTGTGTACTACTTTGCCACGTTTTCTGTATATATATGTGAGATAGCTTCAATCGGTGAGTAGGAAATTCTTAACATCCATGCTTGGATGGTAGGATGTGATAATAAATGAATTGAGTTTAAAGATTTCTTGATATACATGAACTTCTATTTGTTAACTTTCGAAACAATATGATGCGTTAAGGCACGCTATTTTAACAGAATTCTCTTTTCAGATAGCTGTGCCACATACAGTATAATGTGTACTTACAATCAATTTCTTCTTCTTCTTTATTAATACAATGCTATAATGTTTACTTAATCGTCACATAAGAGGTCTCGATTGGCGAGATTAACTCTTTACTTCCTTATCCCTGGCGTCTCTCTCATTGACTGAGTAGATTTAACTATTTTTTCACTACACCTTGCAGGAATATCTAGAATTATAGGAGCAGTAAATTTTATTACTACTCCCGGAAGCTTATTAAAATTTTACACATATACACAATAGTTAAAGGTCAATGTTTTATACATTGTGATCTGTCGTCTCCATGGGAACAACATATTTCCTTATTTACATTTCGTGAAATACTAATTTATAATACATTTTATACATCCATAATGCTTTAAAATTAATGCATTTATATAACTTGAATGAAAATATAGCGAGTATTTCATAAACAATATTTTGTTTCACTCTATTCTTATGCTTTGTTACCGGTATAAACAATTTATAGCATCCGGTATCTGTTTACTTTTTATTATTCTTCTCCTTCTCCCAAATTACTGCTTTTGATTCTATTTTATTATAATTATGCTTTTCTAAGCACCATTTTATACCTATATATTATGCATTATAACATGTTGTATGCCTTACATAACCTTGGCTATGTTAATTTCCTAAAAGCACTCCATTTCTGGCTAATTTCATGCGTATCGTGAGGCGATGACGTCACGCTGCCATTTTATACATACAATTCTTTGGCTCATTTTGCGATACCTTGTATTACATATTTTATAACATTCTTTTAGGGCGTTATTGTTCCATTTTCTCTTGACTTAACACTAAATTCTGCGTCACTTGTCTGCACTTTTCTATAGTATTATTAATTTAGCTTCCTTCCAACGTGGAAATACCCCTCTTCATAAACAGTCATTGAATAATTGTGTCAAGGATGGTGTTATTAGTGCCGTTAAAACTTCAATTTTAATTCTGTCTAATCCTACTGTTTTCCTCTTCTTTAAATTTGAAAGAATAAAGCGTACTTCCGAGCAATGAAAATTAAATTTATGTTTGGCTCTTCTATAAATTTCTAGGTTCCTTTCTTTTACTTGTTCCACATATGATCTTTGACAAATTCTTCTTGTTTTTCTCATTTTCTTTCTAAGTTTTGTTAGCTCTTCCTTATCTGTGTACCTTTTAATTCTCTTTTTGGACACATATTTGCATTAGGTTGAATTTATTAACGTTTCTAGTTTATTTACATCTGAATCCAAATTTTTTACCTTCGTAGTCCAAATCGTTCGTATTAAACTCTTTTTTAACTATTTCAGAATTTTTCCGATTAACATTGCCTTGTTTTTGTATTTTTAATTTTCCCTGATAGTTTATTTGAGCCACGTAATCGAAGTAAATTGGTCTGTGGTCGTTTGTTGTTAAATCCTGTCCCACTTTCCAATTTTTTATTTTATTTAGTGTTCTATAATTTCCTAGTTAAATCAATATTAGACTTTGCTCCAGATCTGTTTTCAGAAGTGAGAGGACTATTTGCTGTATTATAAATTATTAAATTATGAAATACAATTATCTCCTCCATTCTTTCTCCCCTTTCATCTTTAGCATTATTATACCACCAGTTAGATTTAGCATTGGTGTCCATGTTAAATATTATCCTACTATTCCAATAAGTTCTACTTATCTGCTCAATTTTTGTTAGATATTCATCAACTGGTTCTCTAAACTGAAAATAAGAATTTGATAGTATAAAGTTTCCATCTTCATGACTAACTTGGAAACAATTTACGTGAGATTTACTGAATTGTGTGAGATTAGTAATTGGAAGATGTGGATTATTTATAATTATTGCTGCCATTGGGAGTGGACCACTTGTGATGGCTCTTGCCATTACCGGAATGTGTATTAATTTATTATTGACTGTATAGGGCTCCTGTAAATATAATATATCGATATGTAAATCCTCTAATAATTTCTTCAACTCGGACATAACCAACCTGCTCATTTGGGCGTTAGTCTGGGTGTACTATAGTGTATAGAGAAGGTGCAACCGAAAATTCCACACTGAGATTTCACCGGAAATACAAGTTTTAGGGCTCCCTGAATCCAAAAAAAGCATTTTTAGAAAAATGTGTGTGTGTGTCTCTCTCTCTCTTCTCTCTCTCTCTCTCTCTCTTCTCTCTCTCTCCCTGTGTATGTGTGTGAGTGTGTGTGTCTCTCTCTCTCTTCTCTCTCTCTCTCTCTCTCTCTCTCTGTGTATGTGTGTGAGTGTGTGGGCAGCACAGCTCATAACGGAAACGTCGGTAAATACCAAACTTGGTATTTAAGTTCAGCATCTTCCAAGGATGTGACACGAAGGTTTTTAAGAAAATCTCCCCACTCCCATCTACCCCTTACATGGAAAAATTTTCGAACATTTTGAGTTTCGCTAAAATGAAGTAACAATTTTGATCAATAACGTTTATTTATGCTATTTATATCAGAAATACATTTTATATTTTTAATTTGCTGGTTTATGGCCTCTGAAGAAATCTTTATTCTGGATGAATTTTGGCATAAATGGTAAACCGTAAGAGGTAGACAGGAGTGTAGAGCTCGTTAAAACACTCGCTTTGTGTTATATACTTTTTTCTCGTGGATTTGATCGGTTTTATTTATTCCTTACTATTGGTTTCAGCTTTAAAATACTTATACTTTTCAATACGGGAATTTGTCAACTCCTGACCATACAAACAATGGAACTTCAGTCACATAGCAACCAACTTTTGACTATACTTTAACCTAGGAATCTCTTTATTTACCTTCTATTTACATGGAAGCAGGCGTAATAAGGCTATTTCTGCTAATTTTTTTCTCAAGTAGCAAAAAGTAAATAGAGGAATAGGCTTTTTAACAATAATTAGTTGCAGAGATGTAGAGAAAGTCATGTGGATGTATCACATGAGTTTTTTTTTTGTTTCTTTTTTACCTAAAATTTTGTTACACACAAATATTCATCCTGTCTATTAAATGTAAACCTACTTTCAATATCAATGGCATAGTGACAGCTTTTAAAATATTTGATTATATATACTTTTAAAATATGTTTAAAACACATATGGCATTATTTATTTTATTCGCTTGTTTCCCTTCTATTTGTAAGGAAGTAAGCAATAAGGTTATTTCTGCTTGCCCAATTACAAACGAATAATCGTTTGTAAGAATAGTTTGTTTGCAGAACACATAGACCAAGCCATTTGAATGCCACAATCCGATTTGTTTGTTTGTTGTCTGTTATTTCATGGGAGTAGTGATGTTTTTAGTTATAAATTAATAATTTTGCCTCAACAGTTTTAGTATTGTTTTACTTTCTCTTAATGAACTATATACATAGTGTATAGAGGAAGTATTGTATCCCACCCAAAAATACGATACCCAGATTGCACTGGAAATATACGTTTTGACGTCCGCTGAGTCCAGAAAATCATTTTTAGAAAAAGGTCCGTGCTTGTATCTGTGTGTATGTCTATGACAGCATAGGTCAAAAAAAAAAAAAATAAAAGACCGTTTAATACCAATAATAAGTTTGGTATCTTCCAAGGACGCGACACGAAACTTTTTAAGAAACTACCCTTTACACGGAAATTGTTGAAAATTTCGATTTTCTTAAATTGGCTCTAACGATTTTGATTAAAATGCCGTATATTAAAGTTATATATAACAAATTAAATGTATATCTTCAATTTTTCGGGAATAGTTTCTAAAAACCTGTTCGCTCTGGATACATTTTTATGAATTTTGCATAGCTATAATAAACAAAAGCTTACCATATAAAAAAGAAGATTTCGTTAAAACACAATTCATGCAATATGCATTTTTGTTGGAGAGTTTACGGTGTTCAAGATATTCCTTGTTATTGGTTTCAATTTAAAAATACTTAAACTTTTCTCATACGGATTTCAGTTCCATAGCAACCATATTTTAATACATTTGGCTGTCGATTTAGCCTAGTTTATTTCCTTACTTCCTTTCCACTTATAAGGAAGCAAGTAATAAGACCATTTTTACTTTCTCTATACGTACTATGTACATAGTGTATAGAGGAGGTATTGCATTCCACACAAAAATTCGATACCGAAGTTTCACCGGAAATACGATTTTGGGTCTCCCATAAACCAAAAAATGCATTTTCAGAGAAACGTCCGTGTTTGTGTGTCTGTGTGTGTGAAAAACGAAAAGAACAAACTTGGGAATTTCGAAAATTTTGATTTTCTTAAAAATGGCTTTAACGATCTTCATTAAGATATCGTATATTGAAGATATTTGCCTGACAAATAAAATGTATGTCTTGGATTTTCTGGGAATAGCCCCTGAGATTTTGTTTATTCTGGATCAATTTTTGCGGAATTTTGAATAACTGCTAAAGCGTAAGAGATGGAAAAAAATTTACCACACAAAAATGTAGAGCACGTTAAAACACACAATTTATGTAATATACATTTTTTTCGATATTCCTTGTTTTTCGTTTCAGCTTTGAAAAACTTATACTTTTCTCTTACAGGGATATGTCAACTCGTGTCCATACAAACAAAGTAACTTCAATCACATAGTAACCAGCTTTTGACTATCTCTTTAACCTATGGTACTCCCTTATATCGCTTCTACTTACAAGGAAGCAAGTAATAAGATTGTTTCTACTCATTTTTTCTCGATTAGTATGAAGTAAATAGAAGCATACCTTTTAACAATACTATGTTGCTGAGATATAGAGAAAGTGATGTGAATGGAACACATCATATTTTTTACGAAATACATAGTTTTTAATGACTATCTTGTTCACTATTTATAATGAAAGTACTTGAAGGTGAAACTAAATACATATAAGCTACCTTGGGATGAATGAATTAGATGGGCAAGGTTTTATGATAGTTCTGGTGTCTCAACAGGAACAAGTGGAATACTTCTACATTGAAATCAATATATCCGCAGTTCCAATCCCGGTCTTTGCACTGCATTTTTAGCTTCTGCATCCCGTACATATTGGAGGCGTAGAGAAATATTGTATGCCATCCAGAAATTGTATTTCGAGATTTCACCGGAAATATGTATTAAGATATTCTGAACAAAAATAATTTTTGAAAATGGTGCACTTACGCGCGCACGTATATGTGTGTGTATACCTCTGAACAAAAGAAATATCGCCTGCCTTGGTAGTGTGGTGGTAGCGTGTCTGCTTCACATTCAAAAGGTCGTGAATTCGAATCTCGTTTAGGCAAAATTGCCCGGTTAAGCCATTTTTTCAGGGTTTTTCTTTAGCCTGAGAACACGAAGGTCGAGTAACTTTAAGCTCCATGGACCGTGAGATAATTTCAACAATTTCTTTCATCGTTCGATATGACAAACCAGGTTAAAGGACGCTACCAAAAAAAATTAGCACTCACAGAAGTTTTACCTTCTCTAGCACATTATGTGCATGCAAGGTATACAAGAGCTACAGAAAATATTGTATTTCACCCAAAAATGCGATGTCCATATTTAACCAGAAATACATGTTTTGAAGTTTTCTGAGTCTAAAAATGTATTTTTAGAAAAATGTGGATGTGTGTGCCTTTATGTATGTGTATGTGGGTAGCATAGCTCAAAAACGAGTTAGATATTTTCCAAGAATTGGACACAAATATTTTCAAGAAAATTCGCCACCACAAACTACCCTTTGTGTGGAAAATTTGTTGAAATATTTATTTTCTCGAAAATGACTGGTCCGATTTTGATTAAAATACCTTATATTACATATACTTAGATCGCAAATAAAATGTAATTTTTGAATTTTCTGAGAATAGTCTCTGAAGACCTCTTTATTCTGGATGAGTGTTGCAGAATTTTGCATAATGGTTAAGCCCAAGAGGTAGACAAATACTTAGTACAGAAAACATGTAAATCTCTTAAAATGTGATTTATATCATATATGTTTTTCTTGTAGAGTTAACCGTTTTCGAGATATTCCTTGTTATTGGTTTTGATTTTAAATTACTTAACCTTTCTCATATGGGACTATGCATAGCGAACCAAACATTAATGTTTCATATAGCGACCAGCTTTTAAAAGATTCGACTATCGCCTTAGCCTAGGTATTCATTTATTTCCCTTCTACTTAAAAGGAAGCACGTAACAAGAGCAATGTTTATCTTAATTAACATGATGAAGATAAATTACTAATAATGTTTAGTAAGAACATTTCGTTTCAGGAACAGCTAGAGAAAGTTATGTGAACGTAATTCATCAGATGTTTACTTTCTCTACACGTACTATGTACATAGTGTACAGAGAAGGTATTGTATTACTCCCAAAATACCGTGATTTCACCGGTAATATATGTTTTGGGACACCCTGAAATGAAAAAAAAAACATTATTAGAAAATTGTCCGTACGTGTGTGTGTGTGTGATTGTCTGTCTGTCTGTATGTATGTATGTGTGTATGTATGTATGTATGTATGTATGCATGTATGCATGTATGTATGTATGTATGTATGTATGTATGTATGTATGTATGTATGTATGTATGTATGTATGTATGTATGTATGTATGTATGTATGTATGTATGTATGTATGTATGTATGTATGTATGTATGTATGTATGTATGTATGTATGTGTGTGTGTGTATCTGTGGGCAGCATAGCTCAAAAACGAATTTGGTATATGGTATTTAAGTTCGGTATATTCCAAGGGTGCGACACGAAGAGTTTCAATAAAATCCAACTACCCCAAACTACCCTTTACATGGAACTTTTTCGAAAATTTCTTTAACGATTTTGATTAAAATATCGTATATTAAATTTATTTACATGACAAATATGTATATCTTGAATTTTCTGGGAATAGCCTCTGACGACTACTTTATTTTGGATGAATTTTACGCAATTTGGCATAACTGATAAACAAGAACTTACCACACAAAAATGTAGAGAACGTTAAAGCACACAATTTATGCTATATATTCTTTTTCGTGGAGTTGATCGTTATTTCTTATTTTTTATTTCACCTTTACAAACTTATACTTTTCTCTTACGGGAATTTGTCAACTCCTGTCCATATAACCACTTCAGTCACATAGCAACCAGTTTTGACTAGCACTTTAACCTATGGTACTCCCTTATTTTACCTCTACTTACAAGGAAGCAAGTAATACGGATATTTCTGCTAATTAGCATAAAGGGAATGGAAGCATAAGCTTTTTAACAATAATTTATTGCAGAGATGTAGAGAAAGTCATGTGAATGTAACACATCAGATTTTTACTTTTATTACGACTTTTAAGGGTGATATGTCACATTTTAAAAAATATTTACATAAAAACCAGTTTTACAGTAATTAGTTAACAAACAGATCTGAGATATTAATTTTATACTAGCCCTAATTAGCCTAAAAAGTTATTACTTTTCATACTCTTAAAAACTCTTGATTTTTCAAAATTTCAAAATTTATTTATTTAAATTGGAGCATTATTTAAAACGGTATATGACCATGTTCTTGTATGTACTTTTAAACGGCAGTATAAAAGTTTTGAAATACATTAATGAAAAATTATATCCGTGGAAAATTTTGAGTTTGGAAATGGGTTGCAAATCGTTTAAACTTGAAGTTGCATATTAATAAGTATGCACCTACCCATTTATATCCTCAGTTAATACGTAAAATAAGTGTACTGAGTGAGAAAATCTATATACTTTTTTAAAGTTTAGAATTCTTATCATTTTAGTATGAAAAAATCTGCCGTGCTCCATTCACATGACTTTCTCTACATCTCTGCAGAAAAATATTGTTAAGAAACTTAGACTTTTATTTACTTCATATGTGATTGAGAAAACAGCAGAAATAGTCTAATTACTTATTTCCTTGTAAGTAGAAGCGAAATAAGGGAGTACGATAGGTTAAAGTTATAGTCAAAAGCTGGTTGCTATGTGACTGAAGTTCCTTTGTTTTTTGGATAGGAATTGACAAATTCCTTTATTGGAAAAGCATGAGCTTTTCAAAGCTGAAACTAAAAACAAGGGATATCTTAAAAACCATCAGCTCCTCGAAAAAAATGAATATAGAATAAATTGTGTGTTTTAATGTGCTCTACATTTTCTCTGTGGTAAGTTTTTGTCCATCTCTTACAGTTTAGCAGCTATGCAAAATTCCCTAAAAATCATCCAGAATAAAGTAGTCTTCAGAGGCTATTCCCAGAAAATTCAAGACATGCATTTTATTTCTCACTTAAATATCTTTAATGTACGACATTTTAATCAAAATCGTTAGCCAATTTTGAGAAAATAAACATTTTCGAAAAAAGTTTCATGTAAAGGTTAGTAGGGGGATTTTTCTCAAAATCTTCGTGTTGTATCCCTGGAAGATTCGGAGCTTACGTACCTAGTTTGGTATTTTACCTACTTTTCGTTTTCGAGTTATCGTGTTCACAGACACACAGAAAATGCTTTTTTTTGGATACAGGGGACCTTAAAACATATATTTGCGGTTAAATGTCGGTAACGAATTTTTTGGTGGAGTGCAATACCTTCTCTATACACTATGTACATAGTACATATAGAGAAAGTAAAAATTTTTTTTTTTTTTTCGGAATTTTTAATTAAATGTCACAGAGGCATCACCTTTAGACTGTCATGTCCACAGGTAGTTGTTAGAAGTACTGGCGTCACAAACTCCAATCAAGGAAGGGAACTGCAGGTGAGTCTGGTAGATCAGTGGCTGAGCAACCGGCTAGATATCGGGATATCCGTGGTGCAAGTCCTTGCTCTGGCATTGAATTTTTCAGTCTAACTCTACTTATCCAACTGCTGTCCTACACACGTCCTGTGTGAAAAACAGTTAATCCAATAATTAACATTGTTTTCTATAATTGATAATTTCTTAACAGATATTTACATTACATTCTGTCAAGAAAAATCCGGAAATTGTTCATTTAAAAAGGGATTCGAAATCTTGTTGTCGCTAAGTTGGTACAATTATACAGATATTTACATTCATGAAACGCATTGTAACTGGTGATGAGACGTGGGTTTACGAGTTTGACACTCAAACCAGTTAACAAGTTAGCGAACTGATACGAAACCTAAAAGGGCACGACAACTCGATCAAAACTGAAGGTCAAATTGACAGTTTTTTTTCGATTGTCTCGGTGTCGTGCACTCAGAGTTCTTATCACAAGGTCAGATGGTAAATGAAGACTACTATCTGAGCGTTATACGGCGTTTGAGAGAACAAATACGGCGAAAAAGGCCAGATTTGTGGAACGGCAACTCATGGATTCTGCACCAGATAACACACCAGCCCATGAGGCCATTATTGTGAACGAATTTCTGGCCAAAAACTCAACAAAGTTCATCAAAAAACCACCGTATTCACCTGATCTGGCTCCTGATGATTTCTTTCTCTTTCTAAAACTCAAGTTACCACTTCAAGGCACCAATTTTCAGTCGATAGAAGACATAAAGGAAAATTTGCGACGACAATTGACATCGATTCCTAAAAATGCCTACAAAAAATGTTTTGATGATTGAATTATTCGTTGGCATAACCCGTATAATTTCAGATGGGGCCTACTTTGAAGGCGATCAAATAAAATTGGATGAATAATTCATTTTTTGTGTTTTACTGAGCAATTCCCGGAACTTTCTTGACACAGTAGAATATCATAATGTGAAAACTGTACGGATACTCTCTTAGAAGACGTGTGAGGTCAAATAAGAAGACAGAATCACATGACTATCGGTTGAGAATACTCCGAGTACGTGCACCCAGTTGTCAGATCCAAACTGTACAGTTGCCATGGAAACGGAATCAAACTGCATCCCTCTTTTCCTCTCCAACATTCCAATTTCTATGCTAATTGTGTTGAAATAGCGCCGCATTTCATTCTGTGTGAGCGCACTTTGGGACCATAGGAAGATATGCAACTTTCTTGCTACCGTAATCCAACAAAGGTAGTGGCAAGGTTCTATGCCTTTAAGGCGTTGGGTTACGAATATAGCCACATTTTTCCGAGTGATCCAATTGCTCTCATTACAAAAGAAGAGGGTTTTCTACTTTAAATAAAGCAAAGAGAATCCTTCTCCCTACGGAGCCGTGAAAACTCGAAAGTCAATTAAAGCAGTATTACAGGGGTGTCCAGGAGTTACTATGAAAATGCTGTTATAAAAGAGAAATATATGTTCCCTAAACCATAGTTCGTGCTTGTTCGTCTTACTTAATGGTTGTGTGGGGTCGCTTATGAAATACATTTTTTATCTCTATACACGTACTATATACATAGTGTATAGAGAAGGTATTGCATTCCACCCAAAAATTAGATACCGAGATTTCACCGGAATAACATGTTTTGGGTCCACCAGAATCCAAAAAAATCATTAAGTTCAATATCATCCAAGGATACAACATGAAGATTTTCAAGAAAATCCCCCCACACCCAACTACCCTTTATATGGAAAAATATTCCAAATTTTTTATTTTCTCAAAAATGGCTCTAACGTTTTGATTAAAATGTCGTATATTAAAGATAATATAATACCTGACAAATAAAATATATATCTTTAATTTTCTGGAAATAGCCTCTGAAGGCTTCTTAATTCTGGATGAATTTTGCATAACTGGTAGACCATAAGAGATAGACAAAAACTTACTGAACAAATAATGTAAATCAGGATGAAACACAAAATTTATGTCACACACATTTTTTTCGCGGAGTTGATCGCTTTTGAGATATTCATTGTTTTTGGTCTCATCTTTGAAAAACTTATACTTTTCTCATATAGAAACTGTCAACTCCTGTCCATACAAAAAAAAAAAAAAAAAAGGAACTTCAGTCACATAGTAACCAGCTTTTGACTGTTAATTTAACCTATGGTGCTCCCATATTTCGCTTCTATTTACAAAGAAGCAAGTACTTTTTTCTCGATTAGAATAAAGTAAATAGAAGCAAAATCTTTTTAACAGTAATTTGTTGCGAAGATGTACAGAAAGTCATGTAAATGGAACACATCATTTTTTTTTTCGTTAATATTTTGTTGCTTACATTTTCTTGTGGTGGTGCTGCTGCTGGTGGTGGTGGTGGCGGCGGTGGTATTTAATAAGTTTACAATAATACAATGTTTGCGTCACACAGTCGCTTAGGTCTCGTGACCGTAATTGTGTCTAAATACACTTGAATTTAAAATATTACCTACATAGCTATTTTATATTTCTTTACAATATTACTGTATATTTTGGCAGATCGTGTGCAAATGGAGGATGTTAGGGAAAAAGTATTGCCGGAAGTATATTTAATAAACAACAGATACTCGTAATACATTAAAATTACCATTGATGTGACAAACCCATATAAAAATAAAGCAAAAATATAAAACATGTCTTTCCCAACTTATTTTGCAAAAAATATCCTTGCCAAGGCTTATTATTCTATCTACTGAATACTAATAAAATAGGTAACAAAAATGGTCTTATTACTTTTTACTTCCTCTACACGGTGTATAGTACAGCTATATCTATCCATCTGCCTGCCTGCCTGCCTGCACCCAGATTTCACAAAAAATTAATGTTTCAGGATCCTCACAGGGTAAAAAAATTATCGCTTGAAGAAAAATATTTAAATAAAATATGCGTAAATAAACCCAAAACTATGACTTTCAGAGGAAAGAATCCAGTCAGATAAAAATTAGTATTAGATAATAAAATAATTGATCAGATATCACACTTCAAGTATTTAGGATGTAATGTCTCGAACCAGGGAGAAGTTGATGTCATAGATAACATACATAAATTCAGCTATATGACAGGAACGCTAAAATGACATTAAAAGAAATCTGATGTCTTCCATTCACATGACTTTCTCTATATCTCTGCAAGAAATTATTGTTAAAAAGAATATGCTTCTATATACTTCATGCTAATCGAGAAAAAAATATCAGAAATTGTCTTATTAGTTGTTTTCTTGTGAGAAGAAGCGAAATAAGGAAGTAACATAGGTTAAAGTAATAGTGAAAAGCTGGTTGCCATGTGATTGAAGTACCTTTGTTTCTATGGACAAGAGTTGATAAATTCCTGTATGAGAAATGTATAAGTTCTTCAAACTTGAAACCAAAAATAAGGAATATCTCAAAAAACGATCAACTCCACGAAAAAATATATATGAACAAATTGTGTGTTTTAATGTGCCCTACAACTTTTTTGTGGTAAATTTTTATCCATCTCTTGCCCTTTAGCAATTATGCAAAATTCTGTAAAACTCATCCATAATGAAGCATTCTTCAGAGGCTATTTCCAGAAAATTCAAGATATACATTTTTTTTGGCATGTAAATATCTTAAATATATGAGATTTTAATCAAAATCGTTAGAACCAATTTTGAGAAAATAAAAATGTTCGACAAAAGTTCCATGAAATGTTAGTTGGGGTGAGGGAATTTTCTTGAACATTTTCGTGCCATATCCTTAGAAGATACCAAACTTAAATACCCAGTTTGGTATTTAACGCCTTTTAGTTTTTGAGTTTTGCTGTCCACAGACACAGAGAAACACACGGACCTTTTTCCAAAAATGGACATTAAAAAAAAAGATATAGCACTAGAATACAATCATCTGCAATAAAAATCAAAAGAGTAAAGGCTGGATACACTAAAAAATATCCGGAAAGAATTAAAAGTAGAAAAAATTAACAACATAATTACAAACAATATACAAGAAAGGGAAAAACATGGTCAAAAGATGAATAGTAATAGCATACCAAAAATAAATATGATGTGTTCCATTCACATGACTTTCTCTACATCTATAAAGCGGCTTATTGTTAAAAAGTTTATGCTTCTATTTACTACATGCTAAGCGAGAAAAAAATAGCAGAAATAGTCTTATTACTTGCTTCCTTGTAAGTAGAACCGAAATAAGGGAGTATCATGTTTTTCAAAGCTGTAACCAAAAACAAGGAGTATCTAAAAACGATCCAACTCCACGAATAAAATGTATATAACACATATATGTTGTATATTTTAACGTGGTCTAAATTTTGTCCAAAATTCCATAAAATTCATCCAGAATAAAGCGGCCTTCAGAGGCCATTCCCCGGAAATTCAAGATACACACCTTATTTCCCAGGTAAATAGTATTTAATATACGATATTTTAATCAAAATCGTTAGAGACATTTTTGAGAAAATCAAGTAGTTCGGGCTAGGGGGATTTTTCTCAAAATTTTCGTGTCGCATCCCTGGAAGATAAAAACTTAAATACCAAGTTTGGTGTTTTACCGACTTTTGGTTTTTACTTATCGTGTTCACCAACACACGGACACACACGGACCTTTTTCTGAAAATGCTTTTATTGGATACTTGGGACGTTAAAACATATATTAGAGGTGAAATCTCGGTATCAAATTTTTGGGTAGAGTGCAATACCTTCTGTATACACTGTGTACATGGTACGCGTAGAGAAAATAATAAACAAAAGTATAAACCTAAAGGTAAAAGAAACCAAGAAAGACCGAAGAAAAGATGGGCACACCAATTTGGATCTAGAACGGATTGAAAAGTCCAAAACCGTGACGCAGAAGAAGAAGAAGAAGAAGAAGAAGAAGAAGGAAGAGAAAGGTTCTGGTGTATGTGTGTGTTTTTGGCCCACAAGTCGGTTAAATATCAAATCGGTTTAGTAACTTCCAGGCATGCGACATGAAGATATTCAGGAAAATCCTCCACCCACATACCCTTACCGTGGAACATTTTTCTGATTTTTTTATTTTCTCAAAGATGGTTCCTACAGTTCTGATAAAAAATACCATATATTTAAGACAGCTTTGTGATAAATAAAATTATATCTTGAATTTTCTTGGAATAGCCTCTGAATACCTCTTTATTTTGGCTGACTTTGTATAACTTTTGTATAACTGGTAAACCGTAAGAGATAGATAGGAGTTTTAACATGCTTAAACTTTTCTCTAATTGCAGGACATGATTTCTTTCACTTCTCTTATTTACTCCTGGCAAGCAAAGAGAACGGGATTTCAACTGTTTCACAATGCGGTCAGTTATGATTTGAGTATCGATTTATCCTAATGTAATCCCTTATTTACCTTCTACTTACAAGAAAACAAGTAATAAGACAATTGCTACTAATGTTTATCTCAAATAGAATGACGTGGGAAACAGAGTAATCTTTTTTAAAATATATTTGTTTGTAGAACAGCAAGAGAAAGTGAGAATGGGACACATAAGATTTTTCTTTATTATTTGTTACATTTACACATGACAAAATGAAACAAATATTGGTTTCTGCAGTCATTCCGCAAAAAGTATCCTTACTAAAGATTACTCATATATCTACCGGATGACGATAAAAACAAAGGTAAAAAAATTGTGTTATTTCATTTTTCATTGTAATTACAGTACAAATAAAGAAATACAGTGGGCAATCAAACGTTTTAAAACCTGGTCATGATGAAAACCCTTGGTCTGGAGTAATCAAAAAAAAAAAAAAAATCTGATTCGTACCATTCACATGACTTTCTCTACATCTCTGCAACAGTTTATTCTTAAAAATCTTATGCTTCTATTGACTTCATGCTAATCAGAAAAAATTAGCAGAAACACTTTCATTACTTGCTTGTTTCTAAGTAGAAGTGAAATAAGGGACTATCATAGGTTAAACTGATAATCAATAGCTGGTTGTTATGTCACTGAAGTTTCTTTTTTTGTATGGACAGCAGTTGATAAATTCCTGTATGAGAAATGAATAAGTTTTTCAAAGCAGAATACAAAAACAAGGAATGTGTCAAAAACGATGAACTTGACGAAAAAATGTATATAACATTAATTGTGTATCTTAACGTGAAATAAATTTGTTGAACTTTTTTAAAAAATTTTGATTTTCTCAAAAATGGCTCTAACGATTTGGATTAAAATTTCGTATATTAAACATATTTACCTGACAAATAAAATGTATATCTTGAATTTTCTGGGAATAGCCTCTGAAGAGTAGTTTATTCTGGATGAATTTTACTAAATTTTGAATAACTGCTAAACCGTAACAGATGGACAAAAACTTACTACACAAAAAATGTAGAGCACATTAAAACACACAATTTATGTTATATACATTTTTTCGTGGAGTTCGTCGTTTTTGTGACATTCCTTATTTTTGGTTTCTGCTATGAAAAACGTATACTTTTCTCATACAGGAACTTGTCAACTCCTATCCATATAGACAAAAGAACTTCATTGACATAGCAACCAGCTTTTGACTATCAGTTTAATCTACAGTTGTCCCTTATTTCGCTTCTACTGACAAGGAAGTGAGTAATTAGACTATTTCTGCTATTTTTTTCTGAATAGCATAAAGTAGAAAGTATAAGCTTTTCAAGAATTATTTGTTGCAGGGATATGGAGAAAGTCATGTGAATGGTACACATCAGATTTTTTTCTTATAAGTAGAAGGGAACTAAATCAATAGTCAAATGTTTTAAAAGCTGTCGTTATGCGATTGTCATTGCAAATTTCTTCTATGCTTGGCCAAGAGTAGAAAAAAAGAGAAACGGACAAATTCTGTCTGAGAAAAGTGTAAGTACTTCACAAGTGAAACCAATAACAAAAATATCTTGGAAACGGTTACCTCCACAACCAACACGCGATCTACATCTTTTATAAACTAAGTTTTTGTCTCTCTCTTACGGTTTACCAGTTAAGCAAAATTCAATAAAATTCACCCAGAACAAAGAGGTCTGCAGAGGCTATTCCCAGAAAAATCAAGATATTCATTTTATTTGGAATTTGAATAGCTTTAATATACGGCATTTTAATCAAAATCATTAGAGCCATTTTTCTAGAAAATCAAAATTTTCTAAAATTTTTCTACGTAAAGGGTGGTTTGTGTTGGGGGTATTCTCTTAAAAATCTTCGTGTCGCATCCTTGGGAGATACCAAACTTAAATACCAAGTTTGATATGTAACTGTCATTTCGTTTTTGAACTATGTTATCCACACACACACACACACACATTCATACAAACACACACACACACACATGTGAACCTTTCTCTAAACATTTTTTTCGGACATATATTTCCGGTGAAATCTCGACATCGAATTTTTGGGTGGAAATCAATTCTCTATCCCTATGTACATTGTACATATGGGACTAGAGAAAGTAAAAATGTAGGCACAGTTTACAGTTAACGAAAAATTATTAGCTTTGTATCAAATGAACTTCAATGAAATAAGGGTGAACAACTATCTCTGTGGTAAAACAAGTATTTACAAAAATGAATTAAGAACTAGTGTATTCTAGAAAAGTGAAGTCTAACTTTACATCTCTGCATGTAAGGGAAATATAAAGGGACTTCAAAAAAGAAGAACTTTTAGAAGTGACGACCTGCAACATCTCTGCAGAGATTGCACCTACGAGGAAATGAACCTCACACCCTGTCAAAAATTGCAGGATTGTTGTAAACCTCACCGCAAGGAGCTAAGGATCGTGTCAGTAATTGTTAATCTGATTCAACGGAGGCTCTTAAGCATGCGCAATGGCACCAAGTGGCAGCTAAGCGCATAAGCTCTTAGTTTATTTCTAGGATATTAGTCTGTGTGTTCTCCGTTTCGCACCTTGTTGAAAATGTTATTTTCTTATACAAGATATGTATACTTTTACAACATGAACACAATGTTTAGCAATTCGTGGTTATCACTAGTCACAGGTAGAAATTAGAAAAGATTTTTAGAAGCACAGTCTTGCACGACCAGTTGCTCAAGTGGTTAAAACGACATATTACCTACATGCGGATAAAAGCTGAGTACGGATCTTTGAATCCTATCATCACAGATATTTTTTTTCACGGCTAAAACCATAGTTTGATTACTACGTTTCGAAGCGCACATTACATAAATGTTTTCAACAAATCTAATTGTTTTATTGCGCTAATCTGCGCAAGTTCCTTAATATTAAACGCTACGGGTATCATTCACAGTCTTTTGAAAGTAATTCGTAACGTGGGGTTTATCATTTTGACTTCATAAATGTAAACATAGCGTATCAGTGCTGCTCTAATGATGCAATCTTTGAGAAAAAAAAAATACTAAAACTGAAAAATCTGATTTGTTCCATTCACAGAAACTTTCTCTAGCTGAGAAACAAATGCTTCTTACAACCAATTTTTTTTTTACAATTTTTTTTTATCCACATTGTGTTAATAAATAAATATTAGCAGCATTTTTCTTATTACCTGCTTTCTTATAAGGAAAGGAATTAAGGGAACATATTAGACTAAAGCATTGAAACAATTGAAGTTCGGTTCACTATGCATGGTCCCGTTTGAGAAAAGTTAATTTAAAATTTAAACCAACGACAATGAATACCTCAAAAACGGTCAACGCTACAAGTGAAACATATAATTATTATATCAATTATATGTTTTAAGGAGAACTCTTACGGTTTAACTGTAACACAAAGTTCTGAAAAACTCGACCAGAATAATGAGATCTTCAGGAGATATTACCAGAAAATTCAAAATATACAATTTATTTGTGATGTAAATATGTTCAATATACGGTGTTTTAATCAAAATCATTACAGCCATTTTTGAGAAAATAAAAAAAAATTGAAAAACGTTCCTTGTAAAACGTAGTTGTAGTGCGGGGATTTTCTTGAAAATCTTCGTGTTGCGTCCTTGGAAGATACTAAACTTAAATACCAAGTTTGGTGTTTTACTGACTTTTCGTTTTCAAACTATGCTGTCCACAAACACGGACCTTTTTCTAAAAATACTTCTTTTTCGGACACAGTGGACCTCAAAACATATTTCCTGTAGAATTTCTGTATCGACTTTTTGGGTGGAATACAATGCCTTCTCTATCCACTACGTACATTGTACATGCGGGCTAGAGAAAGTAAAAATGGAAACTTCAGAGGGCGCTATACCGGCTAGCCCTTTAGAAGTATATGATCTGAAATCAGCCGAGTAGGTAGAGGCGTAAAGAACTGGCTATCTTACCAACGCTGCAAGTGCATAATTTTAAATATCGAATAGATTGTGCACCTATACTACATTTATTCGAATATTGGCATACAAATGAGACATTCTAAAGGAAAATAAGGTTTACACGTCCATATATTTTAATTTTCGGCCATTGATGTGCGATCCAGAAAACATACCACAACTTTGACTTTTGGCAACAGGGACAATGGATTCCGTATCTCAAAATGTTTATCTAGGAACCCTCTACAATGTTGCAAATTTGAGCGGTCGAATTCTGGGAGAACCTGTATATCAGATGACTTACTCTTCTATATTTTGGTGTAAGATCTACAAGCATTTTTTTTATATTTTAGGATTACAGTGTAATTCTGCTAGCTACCCCATATTTGACGTGTACAGATATTCCTTCGTCATTAAAATATTGGCAAAATTGAAAAGGGTTATTTTGAGTTAAAACCTGCTAGAAGGGATCTTGCCTAAGTGACCATCGCCTTACCCCTCTTACTTATCAGCGTATACATAACCGAATCGCGCTCTTTGAGAGCGGTAAAAGAACATCTCTCAGGTGAAGATTCACTGATGGGTTCTCACATGCCGGTCCGTGCTCTAAAGCTCCGGTGCTTCGTGGCGCAGGGAATCTGGGTTCGAGTTTCAAACAGTTTTATCGCATGAAGAGATATCTGTTCACGCTAAATACGGGAGGGTTGGGCTATCTGCTATGGTCGAAGTGCTTGAGGTGTCCCCCGCTGAAGATATCCTGGATGAGGTATTGCTTTATAGGAAAAGGGGTGAATTTCCAGTGAGAAATAAATGTGTCTTGATATAAAGTGCAATAAACATAACAGAAGGATCGTGAATTCAAAGAGAAATCCCTAATTTTGATTTCTCCACACGTACTATGAACATAGTATATAAAGAAGGTATTGTATTGCACCCAAAATTTCGATACCGAGATTTCACCGGAAATACATGTTTTGGAACCCTCTGAATAAAAAAAAATCTGCTGTGTACCATTCACATGACTTTCTCTATATCTCTGCAACAAATTATTCTTAAAAAGCTTGTACTTCTATTTACTTTATGCTAATCAGAAAAAATTAGCAGAAATAGTTTTATTGCTTGCTTTCTTGTAAGTAGAAGCGAAATAAGGGATTACCATAGGTTAAAGCGAAAGCCAAAGGCTGGTTGCTATGTGACTGATGTTCCTTTGTTTGTATGCACAGGAGTTGACAAATTCCTGTATGAGAATGTATCAGTTTTTCAAAGCTGAAACCAAGAAAAAGGAATATCTCAAAAACGATCAACTCCACGAAAAAAATGTATATAAGACAAATTGTGTGTTTTAAGGTGCTCTACATTTTTTCTGGGTTAAGGTTTTGTCCATCTCTTACGGTTTAGTAGTTATGAAAAATTCATCCAGAATAAAGTAGTCTTCAGAGGCTATTCCCAGAAAATTCAAGATATACATTTCATTTGTCAGATAAATATCTTTAATATACGAAATTTTAATCAAAATCGTTAGAGCCATTTTTGAGAAAATCAAAATTTTCGAAAAAAGTTCCATGTAAAGGGTAGTTGGGGTGGGGGGATTTTTCTCAAAATCTTCGAGTCGCATCCCTGGAAGATACTAAACCTGAATACCAAGTTTGGTATTTTATCTACTTTTCGTTTTTGAGTTATCGTGTTCACAGACACACGGACACACACACACACACACGGACCTTTTTGTGAAAATGCTTTTTTTTTGGTTACAGGGGACCCTAAAACATATATTTCCAGTGAAATCTCGGTATCGAATTTTTTGGTGGAGTGCAATACATTCTCTATTCACTATGTGCATAGTGAGTATAGAGAAAGGAAAAGCATTTTTGAAAAAGGACCCCATGTGTGTGTGAGTGTGGACAGCATAGCTCAAAAATGAGAATCGACACGAAGATTTTCAAGAAAATCCCCCCACTCCAAACTACACTTTATATAGAAAAAATTTCGAAAGTTGTGTTTTTCTCAAAAATGGCTCTAAATATTTTGATTAAAATCTCTTATATTTAAGATATTTACATACCCAAATAACATTTATATCTTGAATTTTCTGAGAATAGCCTCTAAAGACTGGATGATTTTTATTGAATTTTGCATAGCTGGTAAACTGTAAGCGATAGAATACAAACTTACTATACAAAATATGTAGATCAGTATAAAACACATAATTTATGTCAGATCCATTTTTTTTAGAGTTGATCGTTTTACATATATTCCTTGTTATTGGTTCTAGCTTTGAAAAACTTATACATTTCTCATACAGGAATTTTACAACTGTGGTGCATACAAACATAGGAACTTTAGTCACATAGCAACTAGCTTTTGATTATCACTTTAAAATAAGATACACACTTATTTCGCTTCTACTTGCAAGGAAGCAAATAATAAGACCATTTCTGCTAATAGTTATCGATTGGCATCAAGTAAATGGAAGCACACACTTTTAACTATAATTTGTTGCAGAGATGTAGAGAAAGTCGTATGAATAGAACTATTATATTTATATATACTTTTTTTTTGTAGCTTAACGTCCTATGACCTAGGTGGTCATATCGGATGATGAATGAAATTGGTAAAATGCGGCTCAAATGATTTCGAGTTGTAAGGTACTGAAAGTTATTCGACATTCGTCTTCCCAGGATAAGGGAAAACCATGAAAAAAATCTGATGTGTACCATTCACATGACTTTCTCCATGTGCCTGCAACAAATAATTCTTAAAAAACTTATACTTCTATTTACTTTATGCTAATCAGAAAAAAATAGTCTAATTACTCGCTTCCTTGTAAGTAGAAGCGAAATAAGGGACAACCGTAGTTTAAAGTGATAGTCAAAAGCTGGTTGCTATGTCAATGAAGTTCCTTTGTCTATATGGATAGGAGTTGACAAGTTCTGTATGAGAAAAGTACACGTTTTTCATAGCAGAAACAAAAAATAAGGAATGTCACAAAAACGACGAACTCCACGAAAAAATGTATATAAAATAAATTGTGTGTTTTAATGTGCTCTATATTTTTTGTGCAGTAAGTTTTTGTCCATCTCTTACGGTTTAGCAGTTATTCAAAATTTAGTAAAATTCATCCAGAATAAACTACTCTTCAGAGGCTATTCCCAGAAAATTCAAGATATACATTTTACTTCTCGGGTAAATATCTTTAATATACGAAATTTTAATCAAAATCGTTATAGCCATTTTTGAGAAAATCAAAAATTTTGAAAAAAGTTCCATGTAAAGGGTAGTTGGGGGTTGGGGGATTTTTCTTAAAATCTTCGTGTTGCATCCCTGGAAGATGCTAAACTTAAATACCAAGTTTGGTATTTTACCTACTTTTCGTTTTTGAGTTATCGTGTTCACGGACACACGGACACACGGACACACACACACACACACACACACACACACGGACCTTTTTGTGAAAATGCTTTTTTTGGATATTGGGGACCCTAAAACATATATTTCCGGTGAAATCTCGGTATCGAATTTTTGGTGGAGTGCAATACTTTCTCTATACTCTATGTACATAGTGCGTATGGAGAAAGTAAAAACCTTCTCCGGTTATCTGACCCTAAGCTAGCTTCGAACTCACGACCACCCCAATACCCAGGTGGGCTTCAAAATTCGTGATATAGAAGCTGAAAGCTTCGACCAAAGATAAACGTACTGAAGAGGAACTTAAGCTTCGTTGGAAGCAATCTTCCTGTTTTTTTTTTTTTTTTTTTTTTTTTTTTTTACGTTGATTTAAATAATTTTTGTTTAACTCAGGCACGCATACATATATGCTTCCAGACTCTGTGGAGGATACGGGATCATTCTGGCTAAAGAAAAATTCCCCACCCCCAGCCGTAAATCGAACCCGGGACCTCCGGTGTGGATTAGTCACGTGTCGTATAATGGAATTTTTGGGTCCATTACAATAACTTCTCTATACACTATGTACATAGTACGTGCAGAGAAAGTAAAAAATTATTTGTGGAAGACCTAGAAAAATCTGATGTGAACTATTCATATGGCTTTCTCTACATCTCTGCAACATATTATTGTTAAAAAGTTTATGCTTCTATTTACTTCATGCTCATCGCGAAACAATTAGCAGAAATAGTCTTATTACTTGCTTCCTTGTACGTAGAAGCGAAAAAAGGGAGTATCATAGGTTAAAGTGATAGTGAAAAGCTGCTTGCTATGTGACTGAAGTTACTTTGTTTGTCTGGACACAGGTTAACAAATTCCTGTATGAAAAAATTATGTTTTTTAAGGCTGAAACAAAAAACAAGGAATATCTAAAAAGCGATCAACTCCACGAAAAAAATGTATATATCATAAATTGTGTGTTTTAATGAGCTCAACAATTCTTGTGTGGTAAGATTTTGTCTATCTCTTAGGTTTACCATTTATCCACAATTCCGTAAAATTCATCCAGTATAAAGTAGTCTTCAGAGGCTATTCCCAGAAAATTCAAGATATACATATTATTTGTCAGCTATATATCTTTAATATACAATATTTTAATCATCATTGTTACAGCCATTTTTTAGAAAATCAATTTTTTTTAATTTTTTCCATTTGAAGGGTAGTTTAGGGTGGGGGGTTTTCTTGCAAACCTTCTTGTCGCATCTTGGAAGATATTGAACTTAAATACCAAGTTTGGTGTTTAACGGTCTTTTCGTTTTTGAGCTATGCTGCCCAAAGACACACACTCAAACGCATACACACAGACACACATGGACATTCTTCTAAAAATGTTTTTTTTTTTTTTGTATTCAGAGTGTTTTAAAACATGTATTTCCGGTGAACTCTCGGTATCGAATTTTTGGGTGCATTACAATACCTTCTCTATACACTAAGTACATAGTACGTATACAGAAAGTAAAAGGTTATCTGAATTAAACATTTTCTCTACACATACTATGTACATAGTGTACAAAGAAGGTATTGCATTCCACCCGAAAATTCGATACCGAGGTTTCACCGGAAACACATGCTTTGGGTCTCACTGAATAAATAAATAAATAAATAGGGAAAAGGACCGTGTTTGTGTGTGTGTGTATGAGTGTGTGTAGCATAGATCAAAAAAGAAAAGGCCATCAAATACCAAATTTGGAACTGAAGTTCAGTATCTTCCAAGGATGCGCATTGAAGATTTTCAATAAAATCCCACCGCTCAAACTTTGCTAGGACAAATTTTCGTAAATTTTTATTTTCTCAGAAATGGATCTAAGAATTTTGAGTGAAATATCGTGTATTAAAATATTTACCTGAAAATAAAATGTATATCTTGAATTTTCTGGGAATGGACTCTGAAGAATATTTTATTCTGGATGAATTTTACGGAATGTTGCATAACTGCTAAACCTAAGAGATGGACAAAATCTTAACCAAAGGAACTGTAGAGCACGTTAAAACACACAATTTATGTTACATACATTTTTTGTGGAGTTGATCGTCTTTTAGATATTCCTTGTTTTTGGTTTCAGCTTTAAATTCGTATACTTTTCCGATACAGGAATTTGTCCACTCCTGTCCATACGAAGAAAGGAACTTCAGTCACATAGTAACCAACTTTTGACTAATACTTTAGTCTATACTACTCCTTTATTTCCCTTCTATTTGCACGTAAATAATAAGACTAGTTCTGCTATTTTTTTTCTGGATGAACATGAAGTAAAAACAAGCATAACAATAATTTGTTGCAGAGACGTGGAGAAAATCAGTGAATGGAACCCATCAGAGTTTTTTTCTCTCTTAACTGTACCTGGCTGAGAAAGTAAAAGTGTAAAATTGGAAACAAATGATGTGGGAGTGAGCGCTTGGAAATGCAATAAAATAACAATACTTTGAAACAAAATGCGGGGGCTTTGCGAGCGTGGTCTTTGAAGTGGTCTTTAATAACCTGAGAGAACTGTGGGCTCCGCTCGAGTAAAGTGATTCACCTCATGCTGTTGTTTTTCCATCCAAAGGTGAACAAAAATTGTAATCCTGAAAGCCGAAACAATTCAAAGGGAGTCAAGTGGAAGAGCTATAGATGTTATCCTCTTAGGAAATGATTCCATTTAGAAAAACAAATGAAGAGGCATCCTAACAATTTGGCTCAAAGCTGTTATTTCAGCAGAAAATATGTTTTCACAGGTTTGTCGCTTGTAATTTTCGTATGGTACAATACAATACTTTATACAATTAAGAAATAATCTATAGTTTTAGCTTCTCTATTACGTTCATTAAACGAGCCTGGTGGCTCAGGCGTATTTTTTTTTTTTTTTTTTTTTTTACTGTCATTTGGTAGGACATGGATTCAATTCCCGCCGCCAACCTCTCTGATTCACGGTTTTTACTTCCTCTAGAGTTTATGTAAACGTAACTCTATGGTATGACAGTGCACAAGGGATCCCCCATCTCTGACCGAAGGCGTCATGAATGGGATGCAGTGTTGTTGAAGAGTGAGACGTCATCAACGCCTCGAGTCCTTCCCGGCCGGTCAATGCGGTCTTTTCGAACTGGAGCCGCTACTTCTCAATCATGTAGCTCATGTAGGGACCTCACGTGTCTGGAAGGTATGTAAGATGTACATAATAGACAGACAAGGTATTGTATTCTAAGCAAAAGCCGATGCTAAGCTTTCACCGAAAATACATGTTTTGAATCCAAAAGCACTTTTAGAAAAATGTGTTTTTGGTGTGTCTGTGTGGGCAGCATAGCCCAAAAACCAAAATCAATTAAATACGGAACTTGGTATTTAAGATCAGATCTTTCAAGAATGAGACACGAAGATTTTCAAGACAATCACCTTTGTATAAAACTTTTTTGGAATATTTTAAATTTAATTAAAAATAATTCTAACAATTTTTATTAAAATACTTCTTCTTTAAGATATTTTCATCACAAAGGAAATGTATATCTTTAATTTTCTGTGAATTATCCTTGAAGGTCTATTCCTTTTTGTATAAGCCTTAGAAGATAGACAAAAACTTACTAACGAAAGTGTAGATCTCGAAGAGTAAAGTTAAACGTTTTCAAAATATTCTTTGCTATTGGATTCAATTTTAAACTGCTTAAAATTTTCTCAAACGGGAGATCAACTTTCCTATCATACCTCTTTGTTTACTCATTGCCATAAAAACCGAATTCCACTTGTACGATTACTCCTTGGTACAGCTCGCTTAGAGCCCTGGCCTACCGTCGGGCCGCTGCGTCCCCCATCTCGATCCATTACAGACGTTATGGAAGGGGTGCAGTATTGGAGAGTGAGACGTGGTCAGCGCTTCGATCCCTCCCGGCCATTTAAAGCGGTCTTCACGACCTGGAGCCTCCACTTTTCCATCAAGTTGCTCCTCAATTGGTCCCCCAGGGACCCCCACGCCGGCACTGAGAATCGAACCCAGGTCTCCCTCTTGGCAAGCAGCAATGCTACCACTGCGCTAAGGAGATGACTTCACTTAACGATAGCGTTTAAAATTGATTATTGTGATAACTTAATGTTTCCCTGATTTCCCTTCTGCTCTCTACAATTCCTAATTTTATCTCGACTAGCATGAGAAAGTTATCTAAATGGACACATGAGATTTTTTTCTCCCTCGACTGTATGTAGCAGAGATTGTAAAAGGGTACAATTGGAAACAAATGACGTAGGAGTTAGCGCCTGGACATGCAATAAAATAACAATACTTTGAAACGAAATGCGGGGGCTTTGCGAGCGCTGGTTGATTTTGAAGTGGTCTTTAATAACCTGAGAGAACTGTGGGCTCCGCTCGAGTAAAGTGATTCACCTCATGCTGTTGTTTTTCCATCCAAAGGTGAACAAAAATTGTAATCCTGAAAGCCGGAACGTTTCAAAGGGAGTCAAGCGGAAGAGCTATAGATGTTATCCTCTTAGGAAACTATTCCATTTAGAAAAACAAAAGAAGAGGCGTCCTATCATTTTGGCTCAAAGCTGTTATTTCAGCAGAAAATATGTTTTCGCAGTTTTGTCGCTGGTAATTTACGTATGGTACAATACAATACTTTATACTTGGTTTATACGAACTACGTACATAGTGTATAGAGAACGTATTGCACTCCACCCAAAAATTCGATACCGAGATTTCACCGAAAATGTATGTTTTAGGGTCCCCTTTATCTAAAAAAGCATTTTCGGAAAAAGGTCCGTGTGTGTGTATCCGTGTGTCTGTGAACACGATAACTAAAAAAAGAAGTTTGTAAAATACCAAACTTGGTATTTAAGTTTAATATCTTCCTGGGCTGCGACACGAAGATTTTGAGAATAATCCCCCCACCCCCAATTACTCTTTACACGGAGCTTTTTTCGAAAATTTTGATTTTCTAAAAATGGTTCTAATGATTTTCAATAAAATATCGTAAATTAAAGCTATTTACCTCGCATATAAATGTATATCTTGAATTTTCTAGGAATAGCATCTTCAGATTATTTTGGATTATTTTAAGGAATTTTGAATAACAGCTAAACCGTAAGAGATGGACAAAAAGGTAACACACAAGCATGTAGAACACGTTAAAACACTCAATTTATGTTGTACAAATTTTTTTCTTGGAGTTCATCGTTTTTGACACATTCCCTGTTTTGGTTTCTGCAATGAAAAACATACTTTTCTCATACAGGAATTTGTCAACTGCTGCCCATACAAACAAAGGAACTTCAGTGACAGAGCAACCAGCTTTTGACTATCACTTTAACCCATGATACTCCCTTATTATGCTTCTACTTCTAAGGAAGCAAGTAATAAGACAATTTCTGCTATTTTTTTTATGATTAGCTTGAAGTAAATAGAAGCATAAGCCTTTTAAGAATAATTTGTTGCAGATATGTAGAGAAAGTTGTGAATGCTGCACATCCGATGTTTAAAATTAGGGAATAATCAATTGTTTTAATTTCTCTAAGTATACTATCGAGTCAGTTTTTTCGGCGTTTTTTTTTGGGGGGGGGGCTGGTATTCCGGAGGTCTTGAGTTCGATTCCCGCCACTCACCTCTTTAATCCATGGATTTTAATTCCTCTAGAATGTATGTAGAATGTACACTAGATAGGGAAGGTATTGTACTGCACCCAAAAATTCGATACGGAAATTTCACCGGAAATTCAACTTTTGAGACACCTTAATAAAAAGAAAGAAAAAAAAAAAAAAGAAACATAAAGTGTAATTAGAAAAGGTCCGTGTTTGAGTATGTGGATTGGGGGGCAGCATAGTACAAAAACAAAAATTGGTTAAATACAAATCTTCAGCAAGCTCCTAGGTAGAGTGGTTAGACCTCGCCTCCCACCTAGGCGGCTCGGGTTCGGTCCCAAGCTCCCGCATGTGGGATTAGTGGTGGACGAAACGGCTTCTAGGCGGGTTTTCTCCGGGTGCTCCGGTTTCTCCCGCTACTCATTCCACCAATTGCTCTTTCATCACCTTTCCTATCATCCATTTTGCTTTCTTTTCATATAACTCACTTTCTTTCGCTCATTCCTGGCTATGGGGAGACTACTCCTTCCAGGTTCTCCTCTCTGGATCCCCAACAAGTTTCTGATCCTTAAACATCCGCTTGTAAGTCCTAGGAGAGTGACAGTCCTACATACGAGCTGGGTAAACCGACTACGTAAATGTTCCAAGGATGCGACACAAAGATTTCGACGTGAATCCCCTACATCCCAAACTACCGTTTACATAGAACGTTTTTTTAACATTTTGATTTTTTCAAAAATGACCCTAACGATTTTGATTACCGTGCCTTATCTTTAAACTATTTTTATGACAAACGCAATTTAAACTTTCTGGGAAAAGTCTCTGCGATCTCTTCCTTCTGGATAACTTTTGTATAACTGGTAAACCCTAAGAAATAGACAAAACCTTACCCCACAAAATATATATAACATTAAGACGCATAACTTATGCACTTCTTGTAGAGCTCCAAGATATTCCTTGTTATTAGTTTCAGTTTTATGTACTTAATGTTTTCTCAAACGGGAAGTAGTCTTTCGTTTCATGCCTCTTTTATTTTACTCCTTATCACGGGAACCGAGTTTCAATTGTTTTACATGGCAATAGCTTTTAAAAATTTGACTGTCGAGTTAGCCTAGTGCATTCCCTTATTTCTCTTCTGCTCTCTGCATTTCTACTAATGTGTATCTCGATTAGTATGATGTAAACAAAAGAATAAATGTTTATATGCATAGTTTGTTTACAGAACATGTAAAAAGTTATGTGAATTAATCTCATTAGATCTAGGTGGAAGGTTTCTCGAGGTCACCAGGCAAATGCTGGTCTGATCCCCCCCCCCCGAAGTTTTCTGTCGTTCGTTTCATCCCTGTTTCATTATAAGATATGTGTTCAGAGCTGTGAGTGTCGGCGGGATTGCGGTGGTGGTGAATGCGCTTAAAATTCACCTCTCAACGTCTGGGTAGCGCTGGAGTTGTCAGCAGGACTTGAGGAGTTCAGTCAATCCCAGGCGTGGTTTCCTTGCGTTTCCCGCATTGAGGTGAAGAGCTACTTTAACTATGATAGAGACCCACAGCAGTACCTCTTTCGCCGCGGTCGGTTTCGGTTGCCCGTTGGATTCTCTAATATCATCCTATCCTCCTGCCGCACAAAGACTGTAGTGTGGAACCCCTTCCGGAATGTAAGATCCAACTAGTACGTAAGTAGGATAAGCATTCCTCTCAAAATATTCATCTTTTGATGTCTCCTAAGAAAAACAAACCTAATGTGTTCGATTCACATGACTTTCTCTGCATCTCGGCAACAACTTATTGTTAAAAAGCTTATGCTTCTCTTCACTTCGGACTAATCAAGAAAAAATTTGCAGAAATATTTTTATGATTTGCTGCCTTGTAAGTAGAAGCGAAATAAGGAAGTACGATAGGTTAAAATGATAGTCAAATGCTGGTCATTATGCGACTTAAGTTCCTTTGTTTGTATGGGCGGGAGATTTCAAACTAAAAACAAGAAATTCTTAAAAACAATCAAGTTCACGAAAAAAATGTATATGACATAAATTGTGTGCTTTAATGCGCTCTACATTTTCTGTGCAGTGAGTTTTTGTCCATCACTTACGGTTTACCAGTTATGCAAAATTCCGCGAAATTCTTCCAGACTAAAATAATTTTCAGAATCTATTTCCAGAAAATGTAAACGGTTGTTGGGAGTGGGAGGATTTTCTACAAAATCTTCGTGTCGCACCCTTGGAAGATACCAAACTTAAATAGCAGGTTTGGTATTTAACGGTGTTTTTGTTTTTGAGCTATGCTATCCACAGACACACACATACATTCACAGGCCTTTTTCTAAAAGTGTTTTTTTGGCATTCAGGGGAACTCAAAACACGTATTTCCGGTGAAATCTCAGTATGGAATTTTTGGGTGCATTACAATACGTACGTGTAGAGAGAGTAAAAATATGATGAGTTCCATTCAGACATCTTTCTTTATCTGTTCTGCAAAGAAACTATTCTAACAAATTATTATTCCTTTAACCACCATGCTAATCGAGATAAACATTTATAGTTGACAACGCCGGCCTTGAAAGCTTAAGTATTTAAGTAAGATAAGCTTTACCAAAACAAGTCTTATTACTTGGTGTTTTATAATCATAAGGGAAATATAAAAAGAATGTGTCGCTTTGCAATTGTTAATGAAATTTGGTTAATTTTCCTTAGCCAGAAGTAAAACAAAGGAGAGCTCAAACGGATGAACTTTCCGTTTGAGAAATGTTTAAGCATTTTAAAAATAAAACCAACAGCAGGAAATACCCCTAAAATGCTTAGTTCTAAAAATATAACAAAAATCTATGCATGAAATATATTTACTTTTTTTTTTTTTATTTGTAGCTTATCGTCCTTTAACCTGGTTCGACGATGACTGAAATTGGTGAAATGGTGTTCAAATGATCTCGAGGTCCATAGAGCTTAAAGTTAATTGTCATTCGTCTTCTCACGAAAAGGGAAACCTCCGAAAAAACCTTATCCGAGTAACACATTTATGCGAGATTCAAACTCACGACCTTTTAAATGTAAAACAGACACGCTGCCACCACATTACACTGGCGGGCTTGTGTTTTTTAACGAGATCTACATTTTTATATGCTATCATTTTCTCTGTCTTTTATAGTCTTGCAAAAGTTATCCAGGATGAAGAGCTCTTCAGAATCTATTCCCAGAAAATTCAAGATATACTCTTCTTTAGCCATGTAAATATCTTTAATATACAGAATTTTAATCAAAATGGTTAGAGAATTGTTTCAGAAAATCTAAAATTTCAAACTTTCCATGCTAAGGATAGATAAAATAGGGGGATTTTCCTAAAAATCTTGGTGTCGCATTCTTAGAAGATACTAAACTTAAATACCAATTTTATTACTTAACTGAATTTTAGTTTTTGAGATCTGCCGTTCACCCTAACACACACACTGAGATTTATCTAAAAATGTGTTTATTGATTTTAGGCATCCGCAAATCATGTATTATGGGTGAAATCTCGGTATTGAACTGTTGGATGGAACATATTACCTCCTCTACTATTATCTAGATTATACATACGCGATAGAAAATAAATATTAGAAAAGTTTCTATGCATTTGTACTTAAGTTAAATACCAAACCTTACATTTAACCTCACAATGTTTCAGGTATGCGACAGGAAAAGTTTCAAGAAAATCTTAACTCGAAAATGTCTACTATACTGAACATTTTTCGAAAACTAATATTAAACTTTAGCAGTTCACTAATTAGGATTACATTAGACACTACTTATTTGCTAGGCCGTCTCCTCCTCTACTCCACACATCTTGGTTTTTCTAGGTCACGCAAAAGCTCTATTATTTGCAGATGCTTCTTAAAATTTCCTTGACGAATCACCTTGCCCACCTTGAATACCAACTAGTTCCTACTTAATTTAAGGCCTGCAGTACTCCATCTAAAATATGACTGTTGTATTATCCCCTTTCGATATCTTTGTTTCTGAATGTTTCCAATATTCCATACGCTGTCTTTGGAACCAATTTAATAGAATTATCCTTAACATTAATTTGATAATACCCAAGACTGGCTCTGATCATAAAAGTGGGGCTTGCGCTCCAATTTTGGCCAGCCTGTCTGCATCTTCATTTCCAATTACATCAAGGAACCATGCAAGAGTAAGTCTGCTGCATTTCTCTAGATCAGATTTCGGAAAACGTCACAAATTCATGACTAAATATAGATACTCTCCACCACGCACCAACGGAAGGCAAACATGAGCAGTTAGAACGACGGCACAGCGTGTGATTGTCGCTATCATATGCATTATAAACATATAGCAAAAGATTGAAACCTTTTTAGGGTATTACATTTTATCTGCATTCATTTTCTATATATGTACTATGTACCTAGTGTATAGAGAAGGTATTGCACTCCACCTAAAAATTCCATACCAAGATTTCACCGGAAATACATGTTTTAGGCTCCCCTATATCCAAAAAAAGCATTTTCGGAAAAAGGTCCATGTGTGTGTCCGTGCGTCCGTGTGACTTTGAACACGATAGCACAAAAACTAAAAGTCGGTAAAATACCAAAATCAATATTTAAGTTAAGTATCTTCCAGAGATGCGACACGAAGATTTTTAGAAAACTCCCCCCAACCCAAACTATCGTTTTTATGGATCTTTTTCGAATTTTTTTATTTTGTCAAAATTGGCTCTAACGATTTTGATTTAAAGTTCGTATATTAAAGATATTTACCTGACAAGTATGATGTATATCTTGAATGTTCTGGGAATAGCCTCTGAAGACTGTTTTATTCTGGACGAATTTTACAGAATTTTGCATAACTACTAAATCGTAAGAGATAGACAAAAACTTACAAAAAAAATATACAGCACCTTAAAACACACAATTTATCTTATATACGCTTTTTTCGTGGAGGCGATCGTTTTTTAGATAGTCCTTGTTTTTTGTTTCAGCTTCAAAAAACTTATGCAAGAATTTAACAGTTCCTGTCCATACAAACAAAGGAATGTCATTCACATAGCAACCAACTTTTGAGTATCACCTTAACCAATAGTACTCCTTTATTTCGCTTTCACTTACAAGGAAACAAGTAATAGGACTATTTCTGCTGATTTTTTCTCGATTAGTATGAAGTAAATAGAAGCACAAGCTTTTTAACAATAATTTTTTGCAGAGAAAGTCATGTAGATGGAAAAGATTTTTACTTTCTGTACACGTAATATGTACATAGTGTATACAGAAGGTATTGCAATGCACCCAAAATTTCCATACAGAGATTACACCTGAAATATATGTTTTAGAGTCCCCTGTATCTAAAAACGCATTTTCACAAAAAGGTCCGTGTGTGTGTGTGTTAGTTTGTGTCTGTGTCTATGTGGCTGTGTACACGATAACTCAAAAACGAAAAGTCGGTAAGATACCAGTTTTGTATTTAAATTGTGTATATTCCAGGAATGCGACACGAAGATTTTGAGAAAAATCTCCCCACCCGAAACAACCTTTACATGGAACTTTTTTCGAAAATGTGTATTTTTTCAAAAATGGCTCTAACGATTTTGATTAAAATATTATGCATTAAAGACATTTACCTCACAAGTAAAATGCACATCTTCAATTTTCTGGGAATAGCCTCTGGAGACTACTTTATTCTGGATGCATTTTACGGAATTTTGGATAGATGTTAAACCGTAAGATATGCTGAAAAACTTACTACAAAAAATGTAGAGCACTTTAAAACACATAATTTATGTTAAATACATTTATTTTTGTGGATTTGATCTTTTAATAATATTCCTTGTTTTTGGTTTCAGCTTTAAAAACTTATATTTTTCTCATATCGGAATTTGTCAACTCCTGTCCATACAAACAAAGGAACTTCAGTCACTTAGCAACCAGCTTTTGACTATTACTTTAACCTATGGTATTTCCTTATTTCGCTTCTTGTAACAAGAAAACAAGTAATAAGACTATTTCTGCTAGTTGCTTCTCGATTCGCTTGAAGTAAATAGAAGCATAAGCTTTATAACAATAATTTTTTCGGAGATGTAGAGAGAGTCAGGTGAATGGAACACAGCAGATTTTTCACACTACCTCCTGATTGATAATACAGTACAGAAAACGTACATTTTGCGGCGTTTGTAACGTTTTAAATAATGCTCTGATCTTCCTACCAGATCTTTTTTTTTCCCACAGCAATTGCTGAAGCGCTGTCTGTTGCTATCAGTGTTTTGTGCTTGTTTGTTCTTTACGGGCTAGCAAATTCAAAATATATTCGTGTGCCTACAGAAAGACTCTCGTTAACACCACAAATGAAAATAACTAATTGTATCTTGTCCTTTACATCTGTTCTCTCATCCAGTGCTAAAGATTAGTTTAAAAACTTATTAACCTTGTATTGAATATTGTTTTAAATACTTCTTCAGCTTTTACTTTTTCTACACGTACAATGTACATAGTGTAAGAGAAGGTATTGCACTCCACCCAAAAATTCGATACCGAGATTTCACCGGAAATATATTTTTTATGGTCCCCTGTATCCAAAAATAAAAAAAAAATCAGAGAAAGGTGTGTGCATGTGTGTGTGTCCATATGTTTGTGAACAGGATAACTCAAAACAAAAGTCGGTCAAACACCAAACTTGGTATTTAAGTTTAGCATCTTACAGGGATGCCACATGAAGGTTTTGAGAAAAATCCCCCACCTCCAAACTACCGTTTATATGGAATTTTTTTCGAAAACTTTAATTTTCTCAAAAAGGCTCTAACGATTTTGATCAAAATATCATATATTAAAGATATTAAAGATATTTACCTGTCACTTTCAGTCACTTAGTAACCAGCTTTTGACTATCACTTTAACCTATGGTGCTCCCTTATTTCGCTTCTACTTACAAGGAAGCAAGTATTAAGACTAATTCAGCTATTTTTTTATAGATTAGAATGAAGTAAATAGAAGCATAATCTTTTAAACAATAATTTTCTGCAGAGACGTAGAGTCCTGTCAGTGACAGGAGAAAAATATCTGCTTGTTCAGGATGTATTATTTTAGTAACATCACATAGACAAGATCTTAACTCTTCATCTATAAAAGATTTCACTAATTTTCAGATTTCCCTCGCTATATGATAGTTTGCAGACAGTTGGTTTTAAATCACAGACGGAGTTTGAATATCATGTCTATCACATATTAGGACGTGCTCCTTTAAGTATTCTAAAACTGTTGCCCATTCCTGGCCTACAAAAACAAACAAAATCGCCATAATAATCGACTCCGTGAATTTATCGACAACTAAAGCTATACAGGCCGTTTCAAAACGACACCAAACGAAGATAGCCGATTAGCTTATACTTTGACGAGTCCGAAACTTGATATCGCAAGTTTCAAAATCTTCTATTTAAAGTTTTATGTGTATTTAAAAATCGCACACAACTGAGATTAGGCAGCGAAGTAACAACGGTTGTCATACGCCACGTAAACAACCTAAGAACGTAATATACGAAACATAACAAAACCCACATGCTACGTTTTCCATTACTAAGGTAACCTGTGCCGCGCCGGCGTGTCTATCAAAGCACGCCTACATCACGTGACTGGGACCTTTGCTACCAGCCGGCATTTCTCTTGGAGTGGGCCAGGCACGTGTCATTTGGTTATGCACGACTGCTTAATCCCTGGTGATTTTATGGCAGTTTTTTTATGTGCCGAATTAAGAGCTGAAAATTATATTCACGTATCACGTACAGTGTGACCAATAAGATTCACATCTTCGTTTGATGTTTTGAACCACCATATTTAGGTATTCAAGTTATTATAACTTACATTTGAATAGGAAGTCCCTAATATGTCACATTACGCCACAATGTGAAGTACATTAATTTACTTCTCAAGTCAATATTAAAATTACTTACTACTGTATCATGATCTTTATGACATTTCACATAATGTCGTTGCATATTACTGCTGTTGACACCCATTAATACTTTGGAACACAATAAACATTTCAATTCTCGTTATGACTGCTGAAAATTGTTTCGCCTCCCAATCAGCTCCTAAATGGACTTTTTCCGTGGTTTTGAAAACATTTCTGCCAATAGAACACACACTATTAAGATAACAGTGAACCACCACTGATATCGCTTCCTAAACTAGGGGAAGAGAGGGATGGATGCTGTGACGTGGAAGTTGCATCACTGTCTCGCGAGGTCAAAATTTTCGATGCCTGCTCTAGACTTTATAGGGAGAAATGACCATAGATAACTTTTGTGAGAACCTAGGTCAATCATAATTTCCCCCGAAACTAGTCAAAGTGGGGAAATGCTGGTGCAGCACACCTACTGTCATACATACGTACGTGTGCGTATGTCAATGAATAGCAGATATCAAAAGCGAAATACCCTAATGTCAAATTTACTATTTGAGTTCAGCATTCTTCAAGTATGCTACAGGAAGATTTTTAAGAGAATTCTCCCATCTCATACCACAGCTTACTTGGAAGTTTTCGGATATTTCGATTTTTCAAAATAGGTTCTAACGGTTTTGATAAAAATACCAATTGTTTAGGTAATTTTCATAAAAAATAAACTGTATATCTTGAATTTTCTGAATAGCTACTGAAAACCCCTTCATTCTGGATTACTTTTATATTAACAAGACGTAGAGCAACACACTTTGTCGCCCTCCGTTGTGGATTGCTTACCATACTAACTTCATATACCCAAGGTCGTTGGTTCAAACCCGACGGAGACTACTGGACTTTTTCGGGTGTAAAAATCCTTAGCATGGCTTCCTACGGAAAGGAAGTAAAGCCGTTGGTCCCGTGTGTAGACTTACGGCACGTAAAAGAACCTCAAGCCTACTAGAGAGGCATCTGAGCAAAATTAAGTTGTCTTTCACGTCCAATTGGACGCTGAGGACCACAGTATTTAAAGAGCGTCCATAAATAACACCTTTTTTGCAATACACTTTCTATAGAATAGTTTGTAGAAGAGCAACGAGAGAAGTCATGTGAGTGCAACACATACATTTGCTTTTACTTTCTCTACCACGTACCATATAGTAGGTAGAGAAGGTATTACATTCCACACAAACATTCGATGTCGAAATTTAAACCGAAGTATATGTTTTGAAGTTTCCTGAAAAAACGTGTTTAGAAAAAGATACGCATACGTTGCTTCGTTATATGTATATGCACACTACCGCTAAAATATTTTGAACAACCTGTTTTGCTACAATTAACAAGTGTGTAACGCTAAACAAAGCCAATGTCATGTTATACATGGTAGAAATGCATGGAGACATAATTGAAATTTACTATGCTGCCTTTTGTTTGTCAATTATGTGCATTTTGAAAATATAGCATTTGTTGGCCGTTATAGGAACAATTACTTTAATGTTGTTTTGGATGTTATAGTATGTCTTAGATTCCCTAGATGTCATTCTCAGACATCTGTACATAGGTATTGGCTGCGAACAGCACTTCAATGCTTCATAACCAGGTGAATGGTACATGTTGTTATTGTGCAGTTGAAAAGTCTGAAATGGGTAAAAGAAGGGAGCTTTCAGCAGAAAAACGTGCTGCAATAGTCAGCTTACATAAAGCAGGCCACACCATGTGTCAAATTGCCACACAAGAACACGTTTCCTGGGAAGTGTCCATTACACTGAAAGAGGTATGTAATTAAATATAGCAATAAGGATCGTTAACGAAAGCTGAGGCCTAGGGTGACCTCGAAAAGTGAGGACAAACATTTAATAGTGACCAGCAAACGTGATGGTTTCAAAACAGCACCCATGCTGACAGCAGAACTGGACCAGTTGAGGGATGAATCTATGAATGTTTCTACAGTAAAGAGACTACTTCAGGATGCACATCTGAACAGTTGCATTGCGGCAAGGAAATCCTTATTCAGAGCTGTCAATAAACGGAAAAGATTATAATGGACCAAGCGACATGTAAGCTGGACTGTTGATCTGTGGAAAAAGGTATTATTTACTGACGAATTTATGTTTGAGCTATTTGGCTCAAACGTCGCCAGTTTGTTCAACGTGAAAAAGGTGAACGATTGCCACCTCAGTGCATATCCCCTACAGTCAAGCATGGAGGTGGTTCGGTGCTGGTATGGGGTTGTTTCGGTGGCAATAGGACAGGCGATATTGTGAAAACAGAAGGGATGGTGAAGAAGGACCATTACCACAATATTCTCAAACACCATGCCAAACCATCTGGGATGCGGTTAATTGGCAAGGGGCTCATTCTGCAGCAGGACAATGATCCCAAGCATTTATACTCTGTAGAAGATACGTTGAACGATCGGAAGGGACACAAGTCTTGAAGAACATGGTTTGGCCCCTCAAAATCTTGACTGCAATCCTATTGAACTACTTTGGGATAATGTGGACAGAGACGTAAGAAAGAAACAACCCATTAATGTAAATGTATTGTGGAGTCATGTGCACAACAGATGGAGGGATATTTCTGAAGATACACTGACGCACTTAATAGAAAGGTTGTCCAGAGTTTGCGCTGCTGTGATTAAAGCAAGGGGAGATTACTTTGAAGAAAGCAAAATCTAACATTTATTGCTGATTTTCATTAAATATACTGTTGTGACTACAAACTATGTGTTCTTTATTCTATTGTTTCAATAAATCCTAAAAATGAGGTGTGTTCAAAAACTTTTGAGCGGTAGTGTACGTATTCTTAACTACGCCGCGAGATAAATACCTGTTAGTATAGACTATCAGCAGCGTGCTTCAACGTTTTAACACCTCAATACGTGAATTGTTAGTCTAGATAACTAAAGATTACACATTCGTACTCGTGAGCTCAGAGGGAATACACTGAAAATGTAGCTTGAATATGTCGCATTAATATTATTAATAAATTAATACGTCTTTATCAACGTTTTGGTATTATTTTCAACTTGTACTTTCTCTACGTACTATGTACATAATGTATAGAGAAGATATTGCACTCCATTAATAAAATTGATACCGAGATTTCACAGGAAATACATGTTTTAGGGTTCCCTGTGTCCAAAAAAAGTATTTTCAGATAAAGGTCCGTGTGTATGTGAATTCGTGTCTGTGAACAAGATAGCTCAAAAGTCGGTAAAATACTAAAATTGATATATAAGATTAGTATCTTCCAGAGATGGGACACGAAGGTTTTGAAAAAAATCCTCCAACCCGAACTACACTTTCCATGGAAAAAGTTTCAAAATTTTTGCTTTTTTCAAAATGGCAATAATGAGTTTTATTAAAGTACCGTATATTAAAGATATTTATATGGAAAATGAAATATATGTCTTAAATATTCTGGAAATAGCCTATAGAGACCTCTTTATTCTGAATGAAGTTTGCGTGACTGGTAAACCGTAAGAGAGAAAACAAACTTACTACAAAAAAAATTATAGATCACGTTAAAACACAAATTATGTCATATAAGTTTTTTTTTTAAGTAGAATTGGCCATTTCTGATATATTCCTTGTTATTTGTTTCAGGTTTAAAGTAATTAAACTCCACTCACACGGAAAGTTGTAAATTTCTGGCCCTGCATAGTGTGGCCGTTAATTACCTTTTGTATAAAAGCTATTGTTAGTTATTAATTATTTAGCACTGTTTAATTAAAGATTACAAATGCTTATTAACTTATGTATTTAATAGAGTAAATTCAGCTTGGAGTAGAAATAGAAAGCTGACGCCAAGATAGGAGAATGGTGTGGGAAGCTGTTTGTTTTAAAGGTTTCTTTTGTCCAATCACTTACAACCGGGTCACGACGGGGTAAACCTTAAAATTCGGAAGACAGTAATTTTCCATTGCACAACACGTGTCACGTGGGTGTTGCGGTGCACCCTGAATTTTGGGTAATATTTACGTCAATTACGCGGTCTTTCTCTCCAATCAGAAGGAAGCCGCATTATTAGTATATAAAGAGCCCAAGACGGCGCATCACGGCTGTCTGTCACTATATGTCGCTGTATGACGTTGTCATGCTGTCGGTTGTCAGGCGGAACTTCACTTCTTCGTACAATGTTAAGCACGGTAATTTGTAACGAAACTTAGTATTTTCCAGCGCTCTAAGTGTATTTAAAGTCAGTGACGAGTGTTAAATTAAATTGTATGAAGCAGAATCAAGGAAGAAGAAGAAGAAGAAGTAAACATATAATTACATTTGATTAACCAACTATTAAAGTTCCTAATCAGTGTTTAAGTTTGCAGAATTGTAAAGCAAAATTCTTATCTCACATTTCCTAGTAAAAAAAAAAAAACAAACTCCAGGAAAGTTGCGTAAGTTTTAATTATTATAAGATCACTCCCTGAACTACCCCCATTAGCTGCAAAACCCCGAGAGAGACAAATATCGTGCAGACTGGGTAACGCCGAGGTAAATTCACCGGTATTGGATTCACATCAGCAGGTACGTGGATCTACTCATTGGTAGTGGAGTGAGTCTTACCAACGTCATCAATCTGGGCTCGAAGCCGAGAACTCAGCATATGGTGCTTTGAATGTGGTGATTAAGAGAATACGCCAGAACAATAAGACCACCGCATATGGCACCCAACGCATAAGCACACCGTATGGGAACCTGCTTTTAAAATATGTTATTATCGTTTTATCCAAGTGTATTCCCTTATTTCCTTCTACTTATATGGTAGGAAGTAATTAAGGCAATTTCTACCAATGTTTATTTCGATTATCTATAAAGTAGAAGAATATGCTTTTTAACAATAATTTGTTTTAGCGATGTAGAACAAGTAATGTGAATGGATTTGAATTTGAATTATATTGATTCTATTTAATTCTCTAAACTATTTACTTGCGTATGTCTTGTGTATGCCATGTGTACTTGGAGTAATAAACAGACTGAACACTTACTATCTAATAAGTAATGAAGCAAAACACTGATGAAATATATAATATCTAGCACACAGAAGTGGATATATATTAAAGTAACATTTATCAAAATGTGTGCACCTAACTCAACACCCTGTGTTTAAGAAGGAATAGTGTTTTTTTGGAACTACCTACATTTGTAGAACTCAGATTGACATTTCAGGGTTTCGAAAACAACTGCATTTGGGGTAAAATTTGTAACTGATTTACTTTTAAAATGTTAATCCGTGGTGGCTGCACTGGAAAATTAGCATGCACACTACCTGTAGATATATATGTTCAAGCTAATTAATATTTAACACCATGAGATCACTGATGTACTGTATTTTAAAATAGGTCGAAAATTACATTGAAATATGTTAAGTGTATGCATTAAGGTTTTGTAGCTAATCCGAAAATAATAATTAATCAAGCTCATAATTTCAAATTTACAATGTAAATCCCGTTGCTAAAAGACTTAACTTAATACCAGTTCAGCGACCCTTATTAAGTTACAACATCAAAATGTGAAATCGAGAAAGGAAATTAAGGTACATACATGAGTTGGGATGAAAAATCTATATTTTAATCTAATATTACAGTAAAAAAAATCTAATGTGTTCCATTCTCATAACTTTCTATAGCTGTTCCAAATAAAAACTAATAAAGTCTTTTAAAACCTACCCTATGCAACTGTCATTGAAATTTGACTCTATTCCATGACAATGAGTAAAACAAAATATATATGAAGCGGATGAGAACTTCTCGTTTAAGAGAATTTAATTATTTTAAAGTTTAAACCTATAAAACAGAATATCTCTGAAATATCCAACTCTACAGAAAAATAAATGCATCATAAATAATGTGCTTTAACGAGATCTACATATTTGGAAATTAATTTTTTTTTCTATATGTTATGATTTCCAGTTATAGTAAAATCATTCAGAATGAAGAAGATTTCAGAGGCCGCTTCCAAGAAATTCACAATATACATTTTGTTTGTCATGCAAACATCTTTAATACATATACACACACACACAATTTTAATAAAAACGGTAGAACCATTTTTTAGAAAATGGAAAATTTCAAAAACCTTTTCATGTAATGGGTAATTTTGGCTGTGGAGCATTTGTTGAAAATACTGGTGTCGCATCCCTAGAAGATGCTAAAGTTAAATAAAAAGTTTGGTGTTTAAGGTGCTTCTTGTTTTTAGTTTTTTCCACAGACACACACACACGCTAATTGAGAGAGAACAGGCTGACAGATGCAGCTAGATACACACTCGGACATTCATCAAAATGTTTTTTTTTTTTAAATCAATGATCCTTAAAGGATGTATTTCAGTTAAAATCATAGAGGGGAGTATAAGAGTCTAGGCATAGAGAAGATCAGTATATCCACTACTTAGCCGCAGCAACCTATGCAAGCTGCCAGACCTGTGTTAATGGATGGGGACGGCCCAAGTAAAATAAACGGTGTGACACTTTTGGATGCTGAGGGAGTTACACTTGACTGCAACTGCTTAGATTTTTCTGTTTTATATTAACAATCTTCAGTTTTAATGACAAAATATTAATATTTTTACAATATAAGGTAGCTATAACTAGCCCAATTTTATTGTTGAGGGTTGGTGTAATATGAAATTAAAAAAGAAAAAAAAAATCCGAAAATTGTAAAAGCTTTGTTTCATATATGAAACAATGCAATACAAGATTAAGAAGGAATATAAGAGTGCAGGCACAGACAAGATTAGTATACCCTCTGTACAAGTGGCCAGGCTTTATACAGAGGATCCTGTATATCTGGTTTAAACAGGGTTCAACCCTCCACACTGTCACTTTATTATTTAAACCCTTCAATACTGACATCACCGCTACGCTGTGGTAGGACGTGAATATACTTGATTAGACAATAGCATTCTTCTGCATACTGATATGTTTGTTATTTGCTCATTATCTGCTCAGGATATAGAGCAGAGACTTGACAAGCAGCTAGACTATAAGCAACAAATGGGAAATTATTGTCAATGTCAACAAAACCAAAACAATGACTCCGACAATAGAGGTTTAAAAACTTTTGGTGTGGGGTGGATTTGGGAAAGAGGAGCATCGAATTCCAATAACACTGTTGACTGACGCGTTACATTCACATGGCTTTCTCTATATATTCTGCAGCCAAATATTCTTGCAAACGTTTGTTATTCTGTTCGCTGTATTTTGATTTAGACAAGCAATATGTCCTGTTAACTTATTTTCTATAAGATAAAAGAAATGTTCAATAAGTTGTTAGAAAAAGGTAGAAACACGAGTTATTTGAGGTAGATATTTTTGTTTTTCAGTGTAATCACCTCAATACACGTTTCTCAGCGTTTGTCCAACTGTTTTAAGTATTTCAAAAATAGGATTCTTAAACATCCTTCAAACAGGCATCTGTTTGGTAGATAACCTCTTCGTTAGACGTGAATCGTTTTCCGTCAAGCCACTTTTTGGAGTTTTGAAATAAAAAAAATACTGGGGGTTACGGTGAATAATCTGGTGAGAAGGTTGATATTGTAGTAATTTTAACCTTAATTCTACAATTTTAGTCATCAAAACTGAGCAGGTGTTCAACCTTGCATTGTCTTAATGGAAGATAATCTTTTTCTTTGCCAGATTAGGGCGCTTTTTCTTGACTTTTCCGTTCAACCGGTGCAATAACGATGCCCAATACGCTCCAATTATCATTCTTCCTTTCTGCAAGTAATCAATGCAGATGATTCCGCGTGAGACCATCACCTTCTCTGCAGCTTTCACCAACTTTGCTTTCTTAGGAGGCGGTTCACCTTTAAAAGCCCACTGCTTCGACTGTACTTTTGTCTCTGGAGTTTCATCTACAGTTATGTATCGATGTAGAAACTCAGGATTGCGACGGGAAAAAGCCAAACACGCCTCTGAATTTTTCACACGATTGCATTTATTTTGCATTGAGAGCAAACGTGGCACCCATCTTGCCAAGACCTTTGTCAGACCTAATTTTTGGTGTAAAATTGAGAACACTGCACCTTGTGATATGCCTGTGGTCCGTACTATTTCATGAACTTTGATTCTTCGATCAGTTAAAACCATACCCTGGATGTTGTCTATAATTTCGGAGGAAGTCACTTCTACTGAACGTCCGGAAAGATGTTTATCATTTGTGGGTGTACGGCCACATTTAAATTCACTTATCCAAAAGTAAAATACTGCAAATGCAGAACAAGATGTGCCATGAACTTCATCCAATTTGGTTTTTATATATTTTGTGTTAAATCTTTTAGATAGAAGTATATAATCACAAGATTGTTGATTCAATCGGCTATGGCAACGAAACCACATGATGAATATAGCTGAATCTTTAAGTGTCATTTATCTTTGTAGCTACGAGTGTAATTTCTTGCATTTTCTAAGCACTTTTTGAGTGTCCCTATTATGTACAACGATCTTAAACAATAGTTCAAACATTTAAGAGTTCGCCGCTGTTTAATGGTTTTGTAATGTGTATAAACGGAATAAAAATAAGTGTATAACGAATTCCTATTCGAAACCAGTAATAAGGAAAACCTCCGAAATGATAAACTCTGCAAAAAACAACAATGTATTGGACACAGATGTTTTAACGATGTGAACAGTTAGTGTATAGTGAGATTGTATTTATCACTTATAGTTTTCTTGTTATTCAAGTGACATCTAGAATAAAGAGAACTTCAAATGTAATTTCCAGTAAATTTAAATGTATGCTTCATTTTTTGTGAAATTATCTTCAACATATTGGGTAATTATAATCAAAACATATGCAGCTATTTTCAGAAAACTCCAAATTTTCGAGAAAAATGGTCCATTATAAATGACATATAACTCAAGAGCAAAGATCCGTGGCGTCTAAAGTACTTATTTCTGACAACTGACTATGTCTAAATATTTAAAACAGAGTCCCCTACTGTCTATAATTTTGACTATAAATGTTGGGGACAGCCTGTACGTCATGTGATAGTCACCGTACACATGGCACATGCGAATAATGTGAATCCAGCGCTGCCTATTGCTACCAATGTTTGCGAAGTTAGTTTCAATTCTAGAACCAAACTACCTCTTCTATCGTGGACTAAACCTACCACCAAAAGCCTTTGATACAAAGCTATTTGTTTAAAACCACCGTAACATGCTAATGTTTCTCTAACTGAGAGAATCATTGCACAACGAACAGAGAAACTAATCTGAATGTAACGGATCCGATTTCTAGTCTCTTTACCACGTACCTTTAAGGTAGTGAAGTTATTGAACTCCATTCAAAATTTGATATGGGGATTTCACCTTAAATTGATGTTTTGAAAGCCCCTGGATCCACAATATAGCATTTAAAGAAAATCCGTGTGTATGGATGTGTATAGCTTATCCAAAAAATCTAATATGTTACATTCATACGACTTTCTCTTCAACTCTGTAACAAGTTATAGTTAAAAACCTTATTCTTCTATTTAATTCATAAAAATCAAGATGAACATCATCATAAATGCTCTTGCTAATGTTTTCCTGATAAGTAAAATATAAATTAGGGAATCCATTGCACTAAAACGATAGGATTTTACAGGTTCCCGTATAAGTATTTTAAAACTAAAACCAATAACAAGGAATATCTTGAAAACGTTCAACTCTAGGAAACAATGTATGTATATGACCTAAATTAATGTGAGGCTATTCCCAGAAAATTCAAGATATATATTTTATTTGTCAGATAAATATCTTTAATATACGATATTTTAATCAAATTCGTTATAACCATTTTTTAGAAAATCATAATTTTCGAAAAAATTCTTTGTAAAGGGTAGTTAGGGATGGGGGGATTTTTCTCAAAATTTTCGTATCGTTACCCTGGTAGATACTAAATTTAAATACCAAGTTTGGTATTTTACCGAATTTTCGATTTTGAGTTATCGTGTTCACAGACACACGGACACACACACACGGACATTTTTTTGAAAATGCTTTTTATGGATACAGGGGACCCTAAAACATATATTTCCAGTGAAATCTCGGTATCGAATGTTTGGGTGGAGTGCACTACTTTCTCTATACAGTATGTACATAGTGCGTATAGAGAAAGTAAAATTTGTAAAATATATCTGTGTTATGAAGTTATTGTTATTATTTTAAATTAAAACTCTAACCTATATGCAACTTGTAAAATAGGATTACATCTATAGAATAAATAAAAAATATCTGCTGTATTCTATTCATATAACCTGATCTAGCTGTTCCAAACACAAACAATTCTTACAAAAGATTATTCTTTTAGCTGCATCATGTTAATGTGATAAACAACAGCAGAATATCGGTCATATTACTTTCTTCCTTGTAAGTAGGAGGGAAATAAGGGAATGCATTAGGCTAAAGCGATAGTCAAATGTTTTAAAAGGTGGTCATTATGTGAAAACATTGAGGTTCGGTTCGCTTTACATGGTGTCGTTTGGTAAATGTTAGGTCTTTTAAAACTGAAACCAATAACAACTAATATTTGAAAAACGTCCAACTCTATAAGAAAAAACGTGTACATATAACATATATTATGTGTTTTAACGAGATCAGCTTTTTTGTAATAACTTTTTGTCTAAATCTTACGGTTTTAGCGTTATACAAAATTCTGCAGAATTTATCCAGAATAAAGAGGTCCTCAGAGGCTATTCCCAGAAAATTCAAAATACAGATTTTATTTATGTGGTAAATATCTTTATTATGTGGTATTTTAATCAAAATTGTTTGTCATTTTTGAAAAGAACAACATTTTCAAAAAATGCTCCATGTTAAGATAGTTGTGGGTAGCAAAATTTTTCAAAAATATTCACTTCGTATCCTTAGAAGATACCAAACTTAAATACCAATTTTCGTATTTAACGGTCCTTTCGTTTTTGAGGTATGCTGTCCTCAGGCACACACATGGACCTTTCTCTAAACATGTTCTTTTCGAATTTAGAGAACCTCCAAACTTATATTTCCGATGAAATTTCCGGTGAAATCACCACATCGAATTTTTTGACGGAATACAATACCTTCTCTGTCCCTATGTACATATGGGCTAGAGAAAGTAAAAATATTTAATTTAAGCATCACCCTAAGATATGACAAGTAGATTAACAACTAAAATTTTACTGTCTAAAAATGGTTCAAAAATTTTGATTTGCCCGCCTAGGTAGTGTAGTGGTAGCGTGTCTGCCTCACATTCAAAAGGTCGTGAGTTCGGGGTTTTCCCTTATCCTGAGAAGACGAATATCGAGTAACTTAGAGCTCCACGGACCTCAAGATCATTTGAGCATCATTTCACTAATTTCGTTCATTGTCCGACATGACCAACCAGGTTAAAGGACGCCAAACCAAAAAAAAAAAAAAGACTTAAATAACACACGTTTAAGATGTTCGCCAGACAAATATATTTTCAATTTTCTGGGAAAAGCCTGTGACGAATTTTTCATTAGGCAGCAATTTTATGTAATTTTGCGTAAAGGATCAGCCATAAGATATTGCAAACCAATTACGTGCTAAGCTGTGAATATACTGGCACTAACCTGCTGGGTTGCTAAGGAATAAACAGAGATAAGCAACGCGCCGAGAATTTTCCTTTCCCGTGCCTGCAGAATGCTTCCAGAAGGTTTTCTGGAGATATCAGCTCTTATACAAGAGAATGTTTACGCGAGATCCAGTCAGTGGTCAGTGAGCAAGTGAACGAGTTGGCGAGTGGTTTCGGGTACGATCAAAGGCAGTGTTTTCCGAGTGAGTTTGTGATAACTGATGCAGTGAGTGCTGCTGCCGCGAATACAGGAGAAGTCAGTATTCGACTCCCTAAAGAATGAATCGTCAGCATTGGGCATATTTCATCACGCGGAGCCGTCGTGGATGAATAGCTAGTAATAACCAAATGAAGTTCTAATGAAAAAGTGAACTAAATCACTATGTTTAAGACATGATATTAGGTAAGTTAACTTCTTCTCTTCGTATACTGGTACGTTGTTTACCAGCGAGCGAATAGGAGAGAGGCAGAAGTTCCGGGCGCTACTGTTTGTGTAATACGTATTGAGAGGCATGAATATAGTATGCACTTTTGTAACAGGCATACGTTTTTATTACAAAATACAAATAATATGAACAAAATAATATTTGTTTACTGCAGCAGATAGAATGATCAGTTTAATATGTGTTGTACTCGCGTGGACAAATATTTCAGTGGACTACACTATATTTTCTGAATGTATCAATAACAAAACATCTTCTGTTAGACTTCGTACCTTCAGCACAGAGTGTAGATGTAGTGGCTTGCTTAGAATGAATAACCCTCTGAGCTTGGAGAGGGGGGAGGACCAGTGAAACCCTTACACATAATTATTTTCTAGTCAGAGTGCAACCAAATCGCAGCGTGTTCGAAGCCTTTACCCACATTAACGAAGTTACAGTGAGAACTTAGTGAAGTGACTGTTAAAATGTTGAATTACATGATTATCTACATTTTATTATTTACTAGACAGAATACAAAATATTCTTATAATTTGTATTAATACCTTCTTCATTTTAATGAGAATGAATCGTTCTCGAAATAGCTACATTATATATTTCCTTCTCAATGTAAATGCAATAACAATAGTCAACTATTTAAGAAATGTACGTTATACACCTTACTGCCTCCATTCATTTTCCATGCAATTGCCATAAACAAGTGAATATCGCAAGAACTTTGAAAGAATAACAAAGTATTTCAGAATCGAATTACTAATGATACCTTGAAAACGACGTATGGCACAAAAAATACATATGGATTAAATTGTGTTTTTTGTGGGGTATATCACTTAACGTTTAACAGTTATACAAGATTGTATAAAGTTACTTCCGAATGAAGAAGAAGAGGCTATTCAAAATTCAGTATATTTATTTTATTTGCCATGAAATTTATTAAATATATAGTATTTTAATCAGTCGTAAATTAATCCTTGAGACAATTTTCGACGTTTTCGAAATAAGTTCCATGTAAAATGGCTTTGAGTGAGTGGATTTTCTTGAAAAACCTCTTGTCACATCCTTGGAAAATGCTAACCTATAAAAAGCTTGTTATTTAATTGAATTTTTACTTTTGAAACTCTTCGAAGATATACCTTAGGAACTTTTTCTAAAGATATCCTTTTTGGATTCAATCCTCAAAACATGGATTTATGGTGAAATCTCGGTATTGACTTTTCGGGTGAAATGTAATACATCCTTCACCTTCTATGTAGGTGATAAGGAAAGAAAAACAACGGCAGAAAAATAATTGAGTCAATTACGAGATAGTTTTGGGCGATTACAAACGTTTTGGAAAGTTTCAAAACCTTCAAAGCAAGGATTTTAAAGCACCATTCACAATGAAAGGCAAGTGCATTCACATAGTCACGCAACGCGCTAGGTAACGGTGACAGTTTCCAAACTCAAAATTTTATATTTTCGTTGAGTACTTAAAGAAAGCGTTGTTCATTTATTCCTCCTTGTATTGCCATTTTTGAACCCCATATAAATTGCGATTCAAGATTTTACGTCACCTACTGTTTAGTTATAGAGCTCTTCCATTTGACCGTCCCTTACCATTTTAAATGCACACAAAAGGGACGATTTTTAGAACTCCTTTTTTAAAAACATTTCATGAATTTTTACTGTGATGTTGATCTTTATCTTAAATTTATTAAAATCTTAGGAATAGACGAGCAGATTTTTCAAATAATTTTGGAATGACCGTGATACTGCAACCTTAAATCTATTTTTATTTTCTCTTCATAGTAAATGTCACGCCGGTAGAGAAGGTATTGCACTCCCCCATAAAATTCGATACCAAATTTTCACCGGAAATACACTTTTTAGGCTCCCTTCATAAGATACATTTTTATAAAACGGTACGTGTACCTGTGTTTGAACGCATTAACTCAAAAATAAACAGATGGTAAAATACCACAATTCTATTTAAGTTTAGCGTCTTCCAAGGATGCTATACAAAGATTTTGAAGAAAATCTCCCTACTCCAAGGTACCATATATATGGAAACATTTTCTTAAGTTTTGATTTTCTTAAAAAGGACTGTAAGAATTTTGATTTAAATGTCGTATATGAAAGACATTTATATGACAAATAAAATGCATACTTTGACTTTTCTGGGAAGACCTTTGAAGACTTCTTCATTCTGGGTGAATTTTGCTGACTTTTTGCAAAACTGTTAAACTGTAAGAAATAGACTAAACTTAATACACAAAGTTGTAGATATCGTTAAAACATATGATTTATGTAACATACATTTTTCGTGCTGTAGACCATTTTGAGGTATTCCTTGTATTTGGCTTCAGTTTTAAAATAAATTTCTCATACGCAAATTTTTCCAATCCTGGAAATGCAGAGAAACGGATTTCAATCATATAACTACCAGTTTTTAAAAGAATTGACTATCGCTTTAGCCTAGTGTGATCCCTTATTTTCCTTCCACTTATAAGGAAGCAAGCAATAAGGCCATTTCTGCTAATGCTTATTTCGAAGCAGAAAGAAGAATAAGCGTTTTAACAATAATTGTGGTAGATATGCAAGAGAAATTAAAAATAAAATATTTGGAAAAGCCTCCTAAGTCCTCTTCACTCTGTAAACTGTGAAAGATAGACACAAATAAATGTAGATCTTGTCAACACAATTTATGTTCTATATGCTTTTTTTTTTTTTTTTTTTTTTTGTAGAGCTAACCATTTTCGGGATATTTCTTGTTATTCGTTGCATCTTTTTTGTTTTATTCATGATCATTCAAAGAGAACAGAATTTCAATGTCAATCAAATAACGACATTATTTAAAAGACGTATCTATAGTTTTAGTTAGTGTGTTCCCTTATTTCCTTTCTACATTTGAGGAACACTTATCTCGAGTAGCAAGAAGTAGATGAAGAATAATGATATGTGCTTTTGTGAATGGATTATGTCATGTTTTGATTTAGCCTCTAATGTTAAATAAGAGAGAATTTTACACAATTACAAAACTAGTAGCGGATATTGATATATAAAATATACTCAGTAATTAATTGTTAACCTAAAAGGTGTCTTTATTCTCAAAACTAAAGGCTCCTTAATTGAAGTGGAAAGCATGTTAGCTTTCTCCGAGTGTTTTCGCTGTGTTTGTACATCGTCGACACTAGTACAAGTCTTGGAAGCTCCTCTCAATGAACGCGATTTCTTCACTGTTTACGGTGATTTATAGGAAGAGAAAGTCTCTCTCGCTTACAATGCCACTAACCGGTGTATGCTTGTATTTGCCCCGTGAAGTTCTGCAATTTTACACCACCATTGTTATCTGCTCAGGCAAAATACAGCGCTGTTGAGCCCCTTGGTAATGAACTGTGTGTTAAGATGGTAACAATTAGATAATAGCTCGTCCCGGAATAATGGTTACAATTGGTTCTACGAAACAGATTCATTGGTACAATATTTTTTTGCGATGCGTAAGCTCACAAGAGACTAAGGTCCAAGATTTTTTCTGATTCCTTAAGAAAACGTAAACAATTAAAGTGTATACATTAGTCTACCGCACGAAGGAAAGGCAATAAGAATATAACAGTACCATACCTTTTACACGAATATTCTATCTCAAAACATGATGGAGAACGCTTTGTATTTACTGGGTAAATCCAAGTAGGATTTAAATTTTTACTTTCGCTACACGTGCCATGTACATAGTATATAGAGGAAGTATTGCATTCCACCTAAATTCATTACCATGATTTCACAAGAAATAGACTTTTAGCCTCCCCTGTATCCAAAAAAAGTATTTTCAGAAACAAGAACCGTGTGTATTCGTGTGTCTGTGTGCCTTTGAACACGGTAACTCAAAAACGAAAAGTTAGTAAAATACCAAAGTTGGTAATTTTATTTTAATATCTTCTAGGGTTGCGACATGAAGAGTTTGAGGGGGAAAAAAAAGCCCACCCAAACTACCCTTTACATGGGAAAAAATTCGAAAATATTCATATTCTCGAAAATGGCTGTAACGATTTTGATTAAAATTCCGTATATTAAACATATTTGTATGGCAAATAAAACGTATATCTTGATTTTTTGGGTAAAAGCATTTAAAGACATCTTTATTCTGAATGAATTTTACTGAATTTGGGTAACTGGTAAACCGTAAGAGCTAGACAAAAAGTTTCTACACAGAAAATTTATATAAATTTAAAACACACGATTTATTCATATAGATCGCCTGCGGTGCCAGCGTTAAACACTGTCAAAAAATGTTATATATGTTGTTTTTTTTTTGAATTGACAATTTCTGAGATATTCCTTTTATATTTAACATATTGAGAGCTTTTTCATAGCGAAAGTTGTAAACTCCTGGCCCAGCATAGACACGAATTTCATCCACATGCCAACCAGCTTTTAAAAGATTTGACACTCGTTTCAGCCTAGTGTTTTTCCTACTCCTTACAAGGAAGCAAGTAATTAAGACAATTTATGCTAATATTTATCTTGATTATTATAAAGTAGATATAATAATATGCTTTTTAACAATAATTTGTTACAGATATGTAGACAAAGTCATGTGAATTTGGGCTATCTCTACATGCAACATGTACTTTTTTTGTATAAAGAAGGTATTTATTTCACCCAAAAAGTCTATACCATATGCTCAACAGAAATAGGTGTTTGGAGACCCCCTGAATCCAACAAGCATTTTTAGAAAAATGTCCGCGGGTGTCCGTCTGTATATCTGTATGTGTGTGTGTGTGTGTGTGTGTGTGAGTGAGTCTCTGGGCAGCATAACTGAAAAACGAAAAGTCTATTGAATACCAAACGCTTCAGTATCTTCCATGGATGCAAGACTTTTAAGAAAATTCTCCCTCACCAAATACCATTTACATAGAACAGTTTTCGGAAAATGTTGATTCACCCAAAAATGGCTCTAACGATTTTGATTAAATGCCGTATATTAAATATATTTTACATGACAAATAAAATGTATATATTGAATTTTTGTGAAAAGCCTCTGAAGGCTTTCATTCTAAATTAATTTTACTTAGTTTTGCATAATTGGTAAACCGTAAGAGATAGACAAAAACTTACTTAACAAAAAATGTAGAGTTCGTTAAAACACACAGTTTGTTTTATACCAGTTTTGGGCCAAAAATCATGGCAACCATTTATTTTCTTGAAGATACCAGTCTGGTTGTAAAAATGTGACATATATAGACAAAAGGACAAGGTGTGAACTACAAATGTGGACAATGAATAGCACTGAATATCGTAACACACTAATTTATTACGGTAGTGTACCTGGCAGTATGGGCTTCGCGGTGAAAAAGAATGTCAACACAACACAATTGACATGACAAACGTAGGCTTAAAGACCATCAAAGTAGTCCCCTGCCACAAGCTGCCAACGATGTGGGAGGCCCTGAATACCAATTGCCGCAGCATTTGCCGCACCATGTATGAATCGGGTCATCTGTTAGCGCACAGAATTAGCAATGTCCCCTCGTGATGCAAACCGCCTACCACGCAGTGGTTCCCTAATCTTTCGAATGAGATCAAAGTCTCAGGTCCAAATGTCGGGAGAGTACGATGGGCGCTCCAAGTCTTCCCATCTCCAACTTCACAGTAGCTGCCTGCACACTCTGTTATATGTGGTTTTGCATTGTCGTGCAGGATTATTGCACAATATCCGGACGTTTCAATAAACCTATGAAATTATTATATAACATAATAGAAACAATATAAATAATAACATATGTAGATCCTTTATTAATCTTTTTCTTTTCAATTAAAAGTTTAAATTCTTCTAAACTAGTTTTCATATTCCTGCCAAAGACACTACCAAAAAGATGGCTCAATTAACCATGAGTATTAGTTGATAGGTAATGGACTGGCCATCCATTCAAATACAAATATTGCAAGTACAAATCCCAGTGACTATGGTAAAAGTCGGGGAGAGCCCAAGTAAAACAATCGGTGTGATGTTTGGAAGCTAATGGGGTTACATTTGACTGTAGTTATGTGGGCGTTACTCTTTTATGTATTTAAAAAAATTGCTGCAATTTTAGGACAAACATTTTATATGCTTTTAAGATATAAAACAGTCTGATTACTTGCCGTATATGGTTGAAGGTTAGTATAACATGAAATTAATTCTAGAGTACAACCCTATTTGTATAGTTACGCTTAAAACAAGCGGAACTTATAGGAACCGACAGGCAACAAAGGGTTAAATTCCGCACAATTCATCCAGAATAAGCAGGTCTTCATAGACTATTCCCAGAAAATTGAAAATACACATTTCATTTGTCATGTAAATATTTTAAATGCACAGACACACACATACACATACATAGATACAGACAGACATTCACACATGGCCATTTTTCTAAAAATGTTTTGTATTTTTTTTTATTCAAGGGGACCCAAAATATATATTTCCGGTGAAATCTCGGTATCGAATTCTTGGTGCAATATAATAACTTCTCTATACACTATGTACATAGTACGTGTAGAGAAAGTAAAATTGACGGACGAGAAAACAAGAATGCAAAGAAATTCTGCCTTTCCAAAAAGAACTCACCGAGCAATAAATAAAAAGATACAATAACGGAAAAAAAGACGTGCTCTTATCAAGAAGGTAACAATATCAGGAGGCAAACATGTATAAATATAAGTTTGGCACCGCAATAATAACTATTGCTTCAAACTTCAATCCCATAGTAACCAGCTTTTAAAATATTTGACCATCGCTTTACCTTAGTGCATTCCCTTATTTCCCTTAGGAAGGAAGTAATAAAACCATATCTGCTAATTTTTTGTCTATTAGAATGAAGTGAGTAGAAGAATACGCTTTTTAGCTATAACGTGTTGCAGAGATATAGAGAAAGTCATGTGAATGGAACACATTCTGCTTTTTACCTTTGCACAATTGCTTCGGAATTCATATTACATTAAACAAATGTTATTATCAGAGTCTTCCAAAAAAAAAAAAAAAAAATGTAAAGAAGATTGCCAACCCCTGTCAAGTAATGTGGCTTGCTTTAATTATTTTCATTTCATATGTTTCATTTGAGTACAATCTCATTTCCTTACAAACGATTTTTTTCTTTTTGTTTGTAATACCAAACTTGTCGTGGTATATCTTCCTCCAGTTAATTTTCGGTTTGTTGTCCATGTCCTTTGTTCCTTTAAAATGATATTTAATAAAGCGGAACAAGGCAATTTCACCCAACCACTGCGCCCACACAACCTCCTTCGTTCCTGAGCACGAAGTTACCTCTGTTCATTGGGTAAGATTTCAGTGGCATAACATTTATATATAACCAAAAGAAAACAGCAAGTCACACAGCCCCTTATTCACAATATCTGTTTGTCACATTTTTTCCACTCACTTTGCTGGATCCAATAAGAGACGTGAGTAACACACTGCAGTTGCTCCGGTGCGAGCAATTGCGGTCCCCGAGCAGCCCTGGTACTTCTGACGTTATTAGAAGTAGTCAGGCTGAAGATCTGAGCCCCTCTCATAATGGGAATTCTTTGGATTGGGTTGGACTCGACGTGGCATTGGCCCGATATCCATCGGAATTTAGGTACGTCTGGACGGGGTTGTGATACGCCTTAAAGTCCTCTTGACACTATCCTGGAAAGATAGTAGACCCAAGCAGGCAAAGGGATTGCTGAACGGGGTCATCCCTTCAGGGTTGACGGGCATAATTGGCGTGACCACTTCCATATCCAGTGAGAGTTAGGTGGGTCGGTATATAATATAGAATTTGGTCTAATGAAATATCCCACGGGAGCCAAGGGCCTGGTTCCTTTGATGTACCCTTGGGGAGAAAGGTGGCAATTTTGAGAAGTCAGATCTTTCCACTCACTTTGCTCTATCCCATAAGAGACGTGCGCAACACAGCTGATAAGGGGCTTCTGCCAACATTAAGTAAAGAAAAACACTAAACGAAACCAAAAGCATCGGCACGTTTTCAGTTTCTCTACCAACTGCGGCGTATATCTATACATAGTAGGTAGAGAAAGTATCCCAATTCGATACCGAGATGTCATTCGAAGAGCATATTTTGAGGTCCCTGAAATCAAAAAATCACATTTAGAAAAATCTTATGTTTTCCATTCACACCCCTTTCTTTACATCTTTATAACAAACCTTTGTTAATAAATCTTATCCTTCTATCTACTTCTCTCTAATTGAGATAAAAATCAGTTGCATTACTACTTCCTTTTAAGTAGAAGGGAATTAAGGGAATACGCTAGATTAAACCGGCAGTCAAATGTATTAAAATGTGGTTGCTATGGGATTGAAAACCACTTCTTTGCGTGGCCAAACATTGAGAAGTTCCTGCATGAGAAATGTTTAAGCATTTTAAAATGAAACCAATAACAGGAATATCTCGGAAACGATCAACCACACGAAAAAATGTATGTAGCATAAATTGTATGTTTTAACAACATCTTCATTTTAGTGCAATAAGTTTTTGTCTATCTCTTACAGTTTACCAGTCATGCAAAACTCAGAAATGTCATTCACATTGAACAGGTCTTCAGAAGCCATTCCCAGAAAATTTGAGATACACATTTTATTCTTGATGGAATTGAGTTTAATATGTGGTATTTTAATCAAAATAGTTGGATTAAGTTTTGATTAAAACAAAATTTTCGAATATTTATCCTTGTAAAAGGTAGTTTGGAGTTTGAACATTCTTGAAAACTTCGTGTCGCATCCTTGGAAGATACCAAACTTAAATACAAAGTTAGGTTTTTAACGATATTTTTGTTTTTGAGGTATACTGTCCATAGACACGCTGGCCTTTTCTAAAAATGCTTCTGTTTTTATTCTGGGAGTTCCTAAACATTTACTTCCGGTGAAATCAAGGTATCGGTTTTTGCTTTCTGTATACGTAATATGTACATAGTGTATAGAGAAGGTATTGCACTCCACCCAAAAATTCGATACTGAGATTTCACCGGAAATATATGTTTTAGGGTCCCCAATATTCAAAAAAAGCATTTTCACAAAAAGGTCCATGTGTGTGTGTGTGTGTGTGTCTGTGAATACGATAACTCAAAAACGAAAAGTCGGTAAAATACCAAACTTGGTAATTAGGTTAAGTATCTTCCAGGGATGCGACACGAAGATTTTGAGAAAATGTCAACTGCCCTTTACATGGGACTTTTTTCAAAAATTTTGATTTTCTCAAAAATGGCTCTAATGATAAAAATTTCGTATATTAAACATATTTACCTGGCAAATAAAATGTATATCTTGAATTTTCTAGGAATAGCCTCTGAAGAATAGTTTATTCTGGATGAATTTTACGGAATTTTGAATAACTGCTAAACCGTAAGAGATGGACAAAAACTTACCTCACAAAAATGTAGAGCACGTTAAAACACACAATTTATATCATATACAGTTTTTTCGTGGAGATCGTCGTTTTTGAGATATTCCATATTTTTGGTTTCTGCTATGAAAAACTTATATTTCTTTCATACAGGAACTTGTCAACTCCGATCCATATAAACAAAGGAACTTTATTGGCATAGCAACCAGCTTTGGACTATCACTTTAACCTATGATAGTCCTTTATTTCACTTCTACTTACAAGGAAGCAAGTAATAAGACTATTTTTGCTAATTTTTTCTGATTAGCATAGAGTAAATAGAAGTGTAAGCTTTTTAAGAATAATTTGTTGCAAGGATATAGAGAAAGTCATGTGAATGCTACACATCAGAATTTTTTAGTGCAAATCAATACCTTCTCTATAGACAGTGCGTATAGTACGTGTACGGAAACTAACAAGGTACGCGTGGGTCTGCGTGTTCGAGCGATAATAATTCAAAAGCGAAATATCGATAAATCCCAAACCGGGTTTTTAAGTTAAGTATCTTCCAAGGAAGCGAAGAGAAGATTTTCAAAAAATACCCCCTTCCCAAACTATCTTTTACATGGAAGATTTTTCTAAATATTCTGTTTTCTCAGAAATGGCCATATTGGCGTTGATATATGTGAAGATTGAAACTTTAACAGTGGGAACTATTTATTTACAAATGATACAAAAGAGATATTTGCTACCTAATTTTACAAAACACAACACAAACGTTTTTCTTTTCCATCTTTTTACTTTCTCTATGCGTACTATGTACATAGTGTATAGAGAAGGTATTGTATTGCACCCAAAAATTCGATACTGAGATTTCACCGGAAATATATGTTTTGAGACCCCCTAAAACCAAAAAAAAGATTTCTTAGAAAAAATGTCCGTATGCGTGTCGGTATGTGTGTGCGTGTGTGTGTGTGTGTGTGTGTGTGTGTGTGTGTGTGTGTGTCTGTGGGCAGCATAGCTCAAAAACCAAAAGACCGTTAAAGACCAAACTTAGTATTTCATGGTGGTATCTTCCAAGGATGTGACATGAAGAAAATTCTCCCACCCCAAACTACCCATTACAAGGGAAAAATTTCTTAAATTTTGATTTCCTTAAAAATGGCTCTAACGATTTTAATTGAAATCTCTTATATTTACTTGCCAAACAAAATGTATATCTTGAATTTTCTGGGAATAGCCTGTGATGTCTACTTTATTCTGGATGAATTTTAGGGAATTTTGCATAACTGTTAAACCGTAAGAGATGGGCGAAAACTTAAAACACAAAAAATCTAGAGCACATTAAAACACACAATTTATATTATATAATTTTTATTTTCGTGGAGTTCATCGTGTTTTAGATATTCCTTGTTTTTGGTTTCAGCGTTGAAAAAACATACTTTTCTCATACAAGAATTTGTCAACCCCTGTCTGTACAAACAAAAGAACTTCAGTCACATAGCAACCAGCTTTTGACTATCACTTTAACCTATGGTGCTCCCTTATTTCGCTTCTACTAACAAGGAAGGAAGTAATAAGACTGTTTCTGCTAATTTTTTCTCGATTAGATGAAGCAAATAGAATAATTTGTTACAGAGATGTAGAGAAAGGCATGTGAATAGAACACATCAGATTTTTTGATGAAGGGTTCTCAAAGTATATATTTCCTATGAAGTATCGATATCAACTATTTTTGGGTGGAATGCCATTCATTCTTAACCTGTGAAAAACACAATTTTACGCCAGTTATGTAAAACATCTTATGTATTCTATTCCTATTACTTTCTCTACATTTTCTGCAAAACAAACCTTTAATGTAACGCAAAATTGCGTCTTTTTCAAAGCCTTTTAATTCCAAGTGCTTCATTTCTATATACCTCTGCTTTTTACTTACTTATGTTATTTCTTATCCTAATTAATTTTTGGTTTTCTGTATATGCCCTATGTTCTTTTTAAATAAGATGTGGAATAAAGATGGCAAGGAAATTTTATCAAACCACTGCACATAATGTTTCTCTCATAGTTTATAGAAAAGCAAAATTAGATACCGAGGTTTCACTGGAAATACATATTTTAGGTCCCCCTGAATAAAAAAAAAAAAAACATTTTTAGAAAAATGTCTGTGTGTGTGTGTCTATCTGTCTGTTTGTCTGTGTGTGTCTGTATGCATGTATGTGAATGTGTCTGTGAGCAAAATAGCTCAAAAACAAAAAGACCGTTAAATACTAAACTTGGTATTTAGGTTTGGTATCTTCCAAGGATGCGACATGAAGATTTTCAAGAAAATCCCCCACACCCTACTACCCTTTACATGGAACTTTTTTCGAAAATGTCGATTTTTCAAAAATGGCTCTAACGATTTTGATTGAAATATCGTATATTAAAGATATTTACATGCCAAACAATGTGTATATCTTGAATTTTCTGGGAATAGACTCTCAAGACTACTTTATTCTGGATGGATTTTACCAAATTTTGCATAACAGCGAAACCGTAAGAGATAGACAAGAACTTACCTCAGAGAAAATGTAGATCACGTTAAAACACACAATTTATGTCATACACATTTTTATCGTGGAGTTGGTCGTGTTTGAGATATTCCTTGGTATTGGTTTCAGCTTTAAAAAACGTATACGTTTCTCATACAGGAATTTAACAACTCCTGTATATACAAACAAAGGAACCTCAGTGTCATAGCAACCAGCTTTCGACTATCAGTTTGATCATGGTATTCCCCTATTTCACTTCTACTTACAAGGAAGCAACTAATAGACTATTTGTGTTAATTTTTCTCAATTAGTATGAAGTAAATAGAAACATAAGCTTTTTAACAATAATTTGTTGCGGAGATGTAGAGAAAGTCATGTGAATAGAACACATCCCAAAGAAACAGGGCCTTTTTACTTTCTCTATACGCACTATGTACATAGTGTATAGAGAAGGTATTGCCACCCAAAAATTCGATACTGAGATTTCACCGGAAATATATCTTTTAGTATCCCCTTTGTCTAAAAAAGCATTTTCGGAGAAAAGGTCCATGTGTGTGTGTGGTGTGTGTGTGTGTGTGTGTGTGTGTGTGTGTCCGTGTGTCCGCGCGTCTGTGAACACGATAACTCAAAAACGAAAAGTCGGTAAAATACCAAACTTGATATTTACGTTTAGTATCTTCCAGGGATGCGACAATAAGATTCTGAGAAAAATCCCCCCAGCGCCAACTACCCTTTACATGGAACTATTTTCAAAAATTTTGATTTTCCCAAGAATGGCTCTATCAATTTTGATTAAAATTTCGTGTACTTAAGATATTTACCTGACAAATAAAATTTATATCTTGAATTTTCTGGGAATAGCCTCTGGAGAGTACTTTATTCTGGATGCATTTTACGGAATTTTGAATAACTGCTAAACCGTAAGAGATGGACAAAAACTTATAGAACGGAAAATGTAGAGCACGTTAAAACACACAATTTCTGTTATATATATTTTCTTTTTTTGCGTAGAGTTCATCGTTTTTAAGACATTCCTTGTTTTCGGTTTCTGCTTTGAGAAGCTTATACTTTTGTCTCCTGCTGTCCTTACAAACAAAGGAACTTCAGTGACATAGCTACCAGCTTTTGACTACAAGGAAGCAAGTAATAAGACTATTTCTGTTAATTTTTTCTGATTAACATGAAGTAAATAGAAGTATAAGCTTTTTAAGAATAATTTGTTGCAGAGATGTAGAGAAAGTTATGTAAATAGTACACATCAGATTTTTTGCTTTCGACTGTTCGTGGTAGAGGAAGAAAAAACACGTTCACTGAGACTAATAGCATTGCACGCCTTCTAGAATGCGTGTCTCGCATTTACCGCGGGGAAATCTGATGTATTTCATTCACATGAGTTTTTCTATCAGGTCTGCAAACAAAATATTCGTGCACAAATTTACTCTTCCATATTCTTCATGTTAATCGAGATAAACATTAGCAGAAGTTGTTTTATATAGTAGTGCCGTAAAAGTAGAAGGCAAATAAGGAAATATATAAGCTAAATGAATAATTTTTTTTTTAAAGTTGTTATGCGATTGCATTGAAATTTAATTACCATTACGCGGATAGGAGTGAAACATAAGAGATATAAAATGAATGTAGACCATTCGTTCAAGAAAAACATAAATATTTTAAAAGCTAAACTAATAACAAGGAATGTATCCGACATAAAATGTCTGTTTTAGTGAGATCTACATTTTTGTGTGTATACTAAGTTTTTGTCTAACTTTATGGTTTACCAATTTTGTTAGTCACCCAAAATGAGGAGGACTTCCAATGCTATTCTCAACAAACTCAAAATGTACATTTTATTTGCAATGTAAATATCTTAAATACACAGCATTTTAATTAAAATTTTTAGAGCTATTTTTGAGAGAGTCGAACATTTTGAAAAATCTTTTATGTAAACGGTAGTTTGGGTAGAGGTATTTTCCTGAAAATATTTCTGTCGTATTCTTAGATAATACTAAGATTAAATACCAAATTTGGTATTTAATGGATTTTTCGTTTAAAAAGGTGCTGTACACAGACTCACATATGCACAAAGACACACAGACAGACCATACACGGTTTTTTACTTTCTCTACACGTACTATGTACATAGTGCATATAGAAAGTATTGCATTCCACCCAAAAATTCGGTACCGAGATTTCACCGGAAATATTTGTTCTTGGGTCCTCTGAATCCAAAAAAAAAACATTTAAAAAAAAAGGTTTTGTGTGTGTGTGTGTGTGTATTCGTGTGTCTGTGTACACGTTATCTCAAAAACGAAAAGTCGGTAAAATACCAAACTTGTAATTTAAGTTTACTACCTTCCAGGGATGTGACGCGAAGATTTTGAGAAAAATCTCCCACCCAGATTACCCTTTACATGGAAAACTTTCGAAATTTTTGATTTTCTTAAAATTGGCTCTAAAATTGTGATTAAAATGCTGTATATGAAAGATATTTATATGACAAATAAAATGTATATCTTGAGTTTTCTGGGAATAGCCTTTAAAGACCCTTTATTCTGAAACAACTTGCGTAACTAGTAAACCGTAACAGATAAGCAAAGTTTTACCACACAACAATTGTAGATCACGTTAAAACACACAATTTATCTCATGTACGTTTTTTTCGTGGAATTGACCATTTCTGAGATATTCCATGTTATTTGCTTCGGATCTAAAACAATTAAACTTTTTTCATCCAGAAAGTTGTGAATTCCTGGCCCTGCATAGAAACGGATAATGTCCACATTGCAACCGGATTTTAAAATATTTGACTAACGTTTTAGTCTATTGCATTCCCTCCCTTGTTTCCCTTCTACAAACAAGGAATCAAGTAATAAGACAATTTCTGCTAATGTTTATCACGATTATCATGAAATATATAGAAGAATATGCTTTTTAATACTAATTTGTCACAGAGATGTAGAGAAAGTCATGTGATTGTAACACTTCAGATTTTTTCTTAAATGGTTTGTTATATTGGGGGTCCTCAAAGCATGTATTTCCGGAGAAATCTAGGTATTGAACTTTTTAGGGAATCGGGACGCTTTTTTGCTCCCGACTGTTCTTTGTAGAGGAAGACAATACACAACGTCAGTGTGGCTAAGACTTGGACTTCTTGAAAGAGTGTCTCGCAGTTCCTGTGGAGAAATCTCGTTCATTTAATGGCGCTGCAAGCAACACATGAGATTTTTGTTCCTCTTTAAGCCAAACAACAAACTTCTCTGCCTCATTTCCTCTGCAGTGTGTGAAGCTGTTAAGTGTCTAATTCGGTGAAGGAAGTTGAAACGGGTGTTCTCACCTGGAACGCAACCTAAAGTCTGTTTTTCCTTACCTCGCTTGTCGAGATTGTGATCTGCTTTTGTTCTCTCTTTTATTGGCTCTGGATTTATAACTGCTTACCTAGTTCTCTGCATTTAGAGCATTTCATATTCCTTTCAAGCAATGGCGCATTTGTTGATTATTATTCTATGGCAGGGCCGGTAAGACAGAACACGCAGTGTGAAATGCTCTATCCCTACAATCGCCCCTTCCTTTTTCCTTCCACCTGGCAGAGAAGCGGAGAGGTTACGTGTGCAACAGTGGCGGTTGTTCTTGAAGAGCAGCAAAATACTTGTTCTCCCAGTCCGATTTAATTTCTACCGTATTGCACATGTAAGCCACCACGGCACTAGCAAGGCTGGCATCAAGCTAATACCGGAATGAACCGGTTTCTTTGGCTCTACTGTTTTTTTGAAAAAGAGTATTGGGGACGAGAGGGAGGCTCTTTGCCTGCCAGGTATAAGGGGGTTAACCTCTCATGCTTATACCGGATTGTTTATAACCGTAGTAGATACATGCAACTTCAATACCAAGCTTCAGTTCATTAACGGTCGTTATTAACCACAGATGGTGAAAAGTGCATATTTTTTATTACGTGACGCAAATCGTGCATAATTATAAGAATAATAAAAGAAGAATAAACCCAAACGCGGTCAGTGTGATGCATTCAATAAGTGATGTGATGAGTTTGTGAAAAGTGCTCCGTGGCAAGAAAGAACACCGCATTCAAACTGCTAGAGGCTAGAGCGCTGCTTAGTACAGCATTGTCGCATTCTGGCAGATTAACGATATCAATCAGAAGCGATCAATTGCTAACGTGTTCAAAAAAGGGGGGGGGGAACTGGCAATATGGACAATATTATTGAGAGCATCTTCATTAACCTTGCGAAAGTTCATTTGAAAGCGAAATTCTGGAATCAGATTTCGATGTGGAAGGATTTGTTCCCTTTCCAGATACTCCGTAATTGTAGGTTAAATTGTCCTTATAAATTTTTGTATGCTTAATTTGTATGATACATGCTGTTGTTTTCTTTCTTTACTTCTTCTATACGCACTATGTGCATAGTGCTTAGAGAAAGTATTGTATTCCACCAAAAATTGTATATTGACATATCCCCGGAAATACATGTTTTGATACCCCCTGAATAAAAAACGTTTAAGAAATATATTTGTGTGTGTGTATGTGTGTGGACAGTGTAGCTCAAAAACAAAAAGTCGGTGAAATACCAAATTTGGAAATTAAGTTCAGTATCTTCCAAGGATGCGACACGAAGACTTTTTAAGAAAATTTCCCCACCCCAAACTACTCTTTACATGGAAAACCTGAAAAGTTTGTCTTGTTAAAAATGGCTCTAAAGATCTTTATTAAAATATCATATGTTTAAGATATTTTCATCTTAAACGAAATGTATATATTTAATTTTCTGGGAAATGCCTCAGAAGTTCTCTTTATTCTGGATGACTTCTGCAATATTTTTCATAATGGTGAAACCGTAAGTGACAAAATATTACTATATAACATATGTACATCTAGTTAAAACACACCATTTATGTCATATACGTTTTTCTTTTACAGTGGACCGTTTTTGAGGTTATTGGTTTCAGTTTTGAGCTACCTAACAATTCTCAAACGGGACCATGCAAAGCGAACTGAACCTTAATTGTTTCACATAGTGATCAGCGTTTAAAAAATTCGACTATCCCTTTAGCTTAATGTATTCCCTTATTTTGTTTCGACTTAGAAGGAAACTAGTAATAACGCCAATACTGCTTACGTTTATTTCGAGTAGCATGATTTAAATAAAATAATATTTTATAAGAATAGTTTTTGTATGGAACAGCTAGAGATAGTTATGTGGATGGAACACATCAGGTTTTTTTATATAATATTTTTACTTTCTCTACACGTACTATGTATTCACATGGTGTATAGAGAAAGTATTGTAATGCACCCAAAAATTTCATCCTGAGATTTTACCGGAAATGCATGAATTAGGACCCCTGAATAAAAAAAAAGCATTTTTAGAAAAATGTCCATGTTTGTCTGTGAGTGTGTGTGCATTTGTGTGTGAGTGTGTGTGTGTGTGTATGTGGGAAGCATTCTCAAAAACAAAATGACCGTTAAACACCAGACTTGGTATTTAAGTTTAGTATCTTCCAAGGATGCGACACGAAGATTTTCAAGAAAATGCCCCCACTCCAAACTACCCTTTACATGAAAAAATTTTAGAAAATTTTGGTTTTCTCAAAAATGGCTCTAACGATGTTGATTAAAATCCCGTACATGAAATCTATTTATATCCCACATAAAATGTATATTTTGTATTTTCTGGGTATAGACTATGAAGGCCTCTCTATTCTGGATGAATTTTGTCGATTTTTGCTTAACTGCTTAACCATAGGAGATAGACAAAAACGTACCACACAAAAAATGTTGATCTCAAAACACACAATTTATGTTCTTTACGGTTTTGTGGTGGACGTAACCGTTTCAGAGATATTCCTTGTTATTGGTTTCAATTGCGAAGTACTTATACTTTTCTCAGACAGGAAGTGCTCGTTTTTCTTTTGTTGTACTCCTGTCCAAGCAAAGAAGCGATTTATAATGACAATGATATAACGATAATTTCTAAAACATTTGACTATCACTTAGGCATAACGCATTCCTTTGGTTCCTTTCTACTTATAAGGAAGTAGGAGATAAGAACATTATGAAAATGTTTATCTCGATTAGCATTGTGTAGAAAGAAGAATAAACTTTTGAAAGAAGTTTGTAGAGAAGCTAGAGAAAGTCATGTGAGTTTAACGCATTAGACGTTTTTTATTTCCATTTATGTCGTCTGTTCACTCCGCGTGCCATATAAGCGAAAGTTAAGGCGGGAATAACTCAGCCAATCAACGAGAGCGGAACGCGCAAGCGTGTGAGATCTTGCAGACTCGTGGTGGGCCTCTGCATAGATGCTGTGTACCTGCACTTGAAGGGCTTAGCTACAGAAAAGCAGGTTAATGTTTGGTGTAGTTTAGATTGATGCTGTTAAGGAGGTAGCGTTACAGATAGGCTCTTCTATAATTACTTTCTCAGGAACAACATCCTTGCCGCTGCTCCGTTGGTGTAATACTTGATTTATTTCGATTTTTTTTTTTTTAAATTTTGATGACCACTTCCATAAGGTCAGGGAAGAGTACTTAGTTAAGCGTTTTAGCTGGTTGGCTGGTCCCCGATAATGAAAACGAGAACCCGGAATTGCCTGCATCGGCGTTCAGTTGGCAATAAATCCCCCAGAGATATGAAAAGGGCGTTCTCACGTTGGGAAATTCTGGAATAGAAATTTGCAATAGTATATTAACACGTTTTGCATTTCATTATTTTGATTCTTAATTTGCACAGTTTTAGCATAGGAAATATATTTGTTTTATCAGACAAGACTTGGCAGATCGCAGAACACAACACGAGGTTAAGAACTTGTTATTATATCTGCCAAGGTCACTTATTTTGTCAATCCAGAAATACAAATCTTTTGTAAGAGCAAGGTTTTGGTACATTAAAGATCCAAATAACAGGGAGTGTCTTCTGAGACAGGCTTTTTCCCTAAAATTTCGGAGTTCGGAACTCTTCAATTTTAAAGAGCAGTCACGTGAGTAAAATACAATGAATTACCAAAATTATATTAACTATATTTTCGCACTACGCAGTAAACAATCAGAAATGAGCACGAAGCTTGGATACTTTGGGTATAAAATCAGCGTGCACATGAGAAAATAGGCTGCTGTTTGATGTTTCTGTTTTGTATTGTTGGTTCTTAGTTATGCAACAATCTTACGCGGATAAGTACTGTAACCGCTTTAGTTGATGTGCAAGTTCTATAACTTTGTATGCAAAAGAAATAGCACCAGTTAGAGCGTATATTACTAAATCTACAAGAACTATACCGGGAGCCGTCGATGGACTAGTGCCTCAATAATAATAATAATAATTATGAATAAACAGCATCAATTCTGAGGAATCTAAGTGAAATACTTATTACTTTCTCTATACGTACTATGTACTAGTGTATAGAGAAGGTATTGTTTTGCACCCAAAAATTCGGTACCGAGATTTCACTGGAAATATATGTTTTGAGACAACATGAATACAAAGAAAGCATTTTCAGAAAAATGCCCGTGTGTATGTCTGTCGTCTGTCTAGCTGTGTGTATGTGTGTGCCTGTGGGCAGAATAGCTCTAAAACCCAGAGACCGTTAAAAACCAAACTTAGTACTTAAGTTTTGTATCTTCCAGGGATGCGATACGAAGATTTTCAAGAAAATCCCCCCACCCCAAATCTCTTATATTTAAGTTATTTACTTGCCAAATGAAATGTATATATTGAATTTTCTGGGAATAGCCTCTGAAGACTGCTATATTCTGGACGTGTTTTACGGAATTTTGCATAATTGCTAAACCATAAAAGATAGACAAAAACTTAATGAATAGAAAATGTAGAGCACAGTAAAACACACAATTTATGTCAGATACATTTTTTCGTGGAGTTGATCATTTTTCAGATATTCCTTGTTTTTGGTTTCAGCTTGAAAAACTTGTACTTTTCTCATACAGGAATTTGTCAGCTTTTGTCCATACAAACAAAAGAACTTCAGTCACATAGCTACCAGCCTATGACTATCACTTTAACCTATGGTACTCCCTTATTTCGCTTCTACATACAAGGAGGCAAGTAATTTTTCCTTGATTAACATAAAGTAAATAGAAGTATAAGCTTTTTAACAATAGTTTGTTGCAGGGATATAGAGAAAGTAATGTAAATAGAACACATCAGAATTTTTTGTTAGTCTGTCCAGTGTGACGTATGCATGTCATTCTTCCTCCCCTAAGGGAGAGTCGATTTTGTGTGTTCTAACATCGATGAGCTATAGCCGGCGCATCACCGAACGTCAAAGAGGTATGTATACAGGTTTCTCTACACGTGTGTAAATAGTGTATAGGAAAGGTGTTGCCATGCACCCAAAAATTCGATACCGAGATTTCACCGGAAATACATGTTTTAGAACAAACTGAATATAAAAAAAAAATATATATATTTTTAGAAAAATGTCCGTGTGTCTGTGTGTCTGAGTTTATGTGTGTGTATGTGTGTATCTTTGGGCAGCATAGCTCAAAAACTAAAAGTCCCTTAAATACCAAACTGGGTATTTAAGTTTGGTATTTTCCAAGGATGTGACACGAAGACTTTCAAGAAAATCCCCCCACCCCAAAAAAAATTAATTTTCTCAAAAATGGCTCTAACAATGTTGATTAAAGCATCATATATAAAGTATATTTATATGAAAAATGAAATGTATATCTTGAATTTTCTGGGAATGGCCTCTGAAGACTACTTTATTTTGGATGAATTTCATGGAATTTTTCACAACTGGTAAACCGTAAGAGATGGACAAAACTTACCACACAAAAAATGTATAGCATGTTAAAACAGACACTCTATGCTATTATATATTTTCTTCATGGAGTTGATAGTTTTTGAGATATTCCCTGTTTTTAGTTTCAGCTTTGAAACACATACTTTTCTCATACAAGAATTTATCAATTTCCTGTCTATACAAACAATGGAACTTCAGTTCACATAGCAACCAGCGTTTGACTATCACAGTAACCTATGGTACTCCCTTATTTGCTTTTACTTACAAGGAAGCAAGTAATAAGACTATTTTTGTTAATTTTTCTGGATTAGCATGAAGTAAATAGAAGCATAAGCTTTTTAATAACATTTCTTTCAGAAATATAGAGAAAGTCATGTGAATGAAACACATCATATTTTTTTAAAGTATTTCACCTGCACTAATTCGGACCGACTCTAAGGGAGATGAAAGAAGCTGCAACAAATTTTAAACCCGGGGCCTAATCACATTAACGCGGATGGCTACATATGTGTTTGTTTACATGCGGGGTAAGGTTATTAAAAACAATAATTAGAATTGTTGATACAGACACGAGCTTAGTGGTAACAAAACATGGTGGTTACAAAATATGCCCCAACTCAATTTACTATGTTTCTTCTTCTCTTTTTCTTCTCTTTCTACCAGTATTTATACAGGAAATAATTCAAGCTTTTGACTTCAGTATAGGCGTTAATTGAAAGGAGGTAGAGGAGAAGCGAGACAGATAAAATTATCTGCTATTCAGATCCTCAGTGTCACCCCCTGGTACTCATGCACCGCAGAGGAGCTAGTTCTCTGTGTCTCTGAGGCATTTACTTTCCTTTGTTACAGCTTCACACATAATTAGCGCCGTGTTTCCCTCTTTTTATTGCTGCAATACGGAAATAAAAAGCACTCCAGTCCATGTTTTCAGACAAAGAAACGCGTTTTGCTGGAACGATCGTGAAATGAAAGACAAAGAGATTGCAGGGGTGTGGGAGAACAGTGAAGGGTGGGAGGGGCGACTGTTGCAGTGAATGTAAAAGATTGATTTAATTTAGAACACAGTCGACGTTATTTACACTGTATGGACACTGGATTATTTGTGTACTGCTCAAATGTACTGTTGACATTGTGAAGTCCAAAGCACGTCACAGCCTTTCATGTAGCAACTTTTGTAATCTTCTCAGTTGTACGGACTGGTAATATACAGAGGGACGCTTGGCTACTAAAATATTCTGTTCTGCACAGTGACGTCATGGGCTAGCGGCTATGAAATGCACTCAGGTTCGGAGCACTCATGAGACCGCAGATTTTAAATTCCGTTATAGAAAACAAGGTGGTACCGCTGTACGTTTCAAACTTGCATTTGGAAGAACACGGGTTCGATCCCTTAATCTACCGCCTACTCTATCTGTCCATGATCATTCAACATACTCACATACTCTATATCTGTCGCGCTCACATCTTCCGAAATAGTCTAAATAACAGTATTCAGTTAAGGATAACTATGACTGAAATTTCATTAAAATTTTATTTTAATTTCATAAAATAGTTCAAAGATTCCACAGCTGCCATTTTTAAAAACCTTAAGTGGAGCTACAGTAAAGCATTAAAATGAAACCGACTGGACTCGGTAAATAAAACTTCATTTCGACAAGATCTCATTCGTGTCAGGCAAAGTAAAACATGTCGTTATGCAAAAGAAAAACAGGAATGGAAGAAGAAGAGATCAGAAAAGGTAGCAGCAGAGGAGAGAAAAAGGAAGGCGGGTTCAAACCCGGCCGAGAACGATCGATTTTTTTCGGGCGTAAAAATCCTTAGCATGGCTTCCTTTGGGAAGGAAGTAAAACCGTTGGTCCTGTGTCGTAGATTTACGGCACGTAAAATAACCTCAAGCCTTACAAAAAGGTCTCTGAGCTAAATTAAGCGGTTTTTCGCACAGTATAGAGTGGGTCGCTGAGACCCACAGCAGTTAGAGATCGTCCATAAATAAAATATCATTTCATTTGAGGGTCCAACCTACCGACCTGGTGGATTTTCTCGCTATTGATATTTTCAGCATTTTTCTTCCTGTAAAATGCTCCTTGAGGAGCAGTTTTTCTGCTACACAAATAAAATTTGCTGTGCATGTTTACAGAGGTACAAGGAATAATAACTGTCTTAGGTTTTTCAGTCCTATGTACAGGGTTACTACAAAAGAAATAGACAACTTCAACTGCCTGTAAAACAAAAACTATTAGAGATAGCAACCTAATTATTTTGGAGGTATGTTGAGAACTATTGGTAACGCTGTGGTGTTTGTTTTTGTTGCAGAAGCTGAAATGGCGGAAAATCCTGTGGAAAAGGCATATTGGTTGTTGGAATTTGCTAGAACGCAATCAGCAACTGTTGTCCAACAACATTTTAGAACACGTTACCACAAAAGTGAAATGATGCGCTCACAAAAACCAGCATCGTCTTCATCATGTCGCAACATGTTGATGCAAAAGTCACGCCGTATGACCTTATCTTCTTCACTCAGAAACTGCAACATCTGTAATCTGTAAGGCATCATGAGCAGTCGCTTCCGCAAGATTTTCCATATAGTTTGCTGTGGAATTTGTAATTGCATACTTGCCCTAGATGTCGATTTCTGTGGGCTTCTTATGTAGGCAGAACGAACACGTTCAACGTTTTCTTCCGAAACTCTTGGTCTTCCCGAGCTTCTTCCCTTTGCACAAACATTCCGTTGTCTCGAATTTTCTATACCAGTCGTAGATTGACTGTCTAGTCGGTGGCGTTTTGTGGTAACGTGTTCTTAGATGTCGTTGGACAACAGTTGCTGATTGCGTTCTAGCAAATTCCAACACGCAATATGCCTTTTCCACAGGATTTTCCGCCATTTCAGCTTCTGCAACAACAAACAAAACATTACAGCGTTACTAATAGTAACAAACGAAACTTGGAGAGTTTCTCAACATACCTCCAAAATAATTAGGTTGCTATCTTTAATAGTTTTTGTTTTACAGGCAGTTGAAGTTGTCTATTTCTTTTGTAGCAACCCTGTATTTAAGCATATGTTTTTAATTTTCAAACGCAAACATTATTTTTTGTCTCAAAAAAGCCCATACATATCTTTAAAAAACTGTTGGAGACATGCAGAAACCTAGGGCAATTTTAAAAGATGTCCACAAAGGCTTAAAGTATTAGACCAAAATTGTAATGTTTTGTCATAAGGGACCTTTTTAGTGACATAATAACAAAAACATAAACAAGTTTGACCACTGCCTCCAAACCTTTAGAGAAAAATGAATGAAAGCTTCAATGTAACTTATTTGTATTATATTAAATATGTGATATATATTTCAAATAACATTATTCGTTAGGAGCTTCAAACTTTCAGTCAAAAATCTCCAAAAAAAAAAAAAAATTACTTTAAACCTGTCTAGTCCTCTAGTGCTAAGATAGGGGTGTCGTTTGCAGCGCTTCCTGTAATAGGTTGGATAAAGGGTTCCGGATTCGAATCCCGCGTGATGGTTCTGGAGATTAAAGAATGGTGTGGACGTGTGAACGCCCCAGCTCAGGGTATGTCAGCATGTGATTTTCCCAGGGGTGCTGTTAGGGCACAAGTGGTTTCTTTTGAGTTCACGATTATTGTTAAACTCATTTATTTGTTTTTCTTTGGATATTATCTGCCATCGAACACAAACACATTCCTGCTAAGTTCTTTCTCCTTTCAAATGCTCTTACCATTCTTTATTACTTGTGACAACTATGGTGTATTATTATTGCTATTTTTATTTTAATTTATTATTACTATTGTGTTATTATTAAAACTGTTCCTATAACTGCCGCACATAGCTTGATCTACTCCACCGTTGAATCAAATAGCACGTCTTATCTCAGCGCAACTCCCACAGCAAGTGAAGTCGCTACTCTCGGTCAACACATATCCCGTTTCTTTTTCTCCTTTCGTCATGGAGACCGTGGGGCGATGAACCTTTCATCCCCCTTTGGTTTGGGTCCCTCCAGTATCGGTATATGTCTACAGGGTTCGCTTGTACTGGGCATATTCGTACCTTAGTAAAATCCTTAGTAAAACAGTGTTCGACGTGCTTCACAATATTCCTTCCTGGTCATTTTAACTGCATATTTGCATTTTCTTAATATAATTCATATCTCCATCATAAATACGTTCTAAATCTTGATACCACAACAATAGACCCACCCAGACTTCCCCCACCATTAATTATACCATAGCTTCTGTAGCCGCTCAGTAATAAAAGCAATACCACAACGAATGGAGCCAGTATAACTGAACTAATACATGGGCACTACACAATATCAATTATGCTATTTATTGGTAATGTTTTGAGGATATTTACATCTACAAGTCTGTTTTTATTGGGCTGTAATTAAGTAAAACTTAAACGAAATGTAGAAATTAGGGTAGCATCCATTATTCTCGCACTGTTTTTGTTAATGTTCATAGCCGAGCAGAACTGCTCTGAGGTATAGCCTAAGAGTAGTGCGTACCACGTAAGATGAGTTATCAGATAGTTAAAAATCTGATGTTTTCCAATCACATGACTTTCTCTACATCTCTGCAACAAATTATTGTTAAAAAGTTTATGCTTCTATTTACTTCATGCTAATCGAGAAAAAATTAGTAGAAATAGTATTATTACCTGCTTCCTTGTAAGTAGAAGCGAAATAAGGGAGTACCATAGGTTAAAGTGACGGTCAAAAGCTGGTTGGACAGGAGTTGACAAATTCCTGTATGAGAAAAGTTAAGTTTTTCAAAGCTGAAACCAAAAATAAGGAATATCTCAAAAACGATCAGCTACACGAAAACAAAGTATATAACATAGCTTCTGTGTTTTAATATGTTCTAAATTTTGTGAGTAATAAGTGTTTCTCCATCTCTTAAGGTTTAGCAGTTATGCAAAATTCCGTAAACTTCATTCAGAATAAAGTAGTCTTCAGAGGCCGTTCCCAGAAAATTCAAGATATACATTTTATTTGTCAGGTAAATATCTTTATGATACGAAATTTTAATCAAAATCGTTAGAGCCAATTTTGAGAAAATCAAAATTTTCGAAAAAAGTTCCATGTAAAGAGTGGTTGGGGATGGGGTGATTTTCTTTAAAATCTACGTGTCGTATCCTTGGAAGATACCAAACCTAAATACCCAGTTTAGTTTTTAATGGACTTTTCGTGTTAGAGCTATGCTGTCCACAGACACGCAGACACACACACATTTTTGTAAAAATTCTTTTTTTTTTTGGATACAGGGGGACCCAAAACATGTATTTTCGGTGAAATCTGGTATCGAATATTTGGGTGGAATGCAATACCTTCTCTATACACTATGTACATAGTACGTGTAGAGAAAGTAAAGACTAGTCTTCTATCTGAGAGTTCATTCTTTCACACTGAAAACTATTTACTTATTCCTAGGCTAAGTATTTTAAGGGGGATCGAAATGACCTATCTTGCCAATGTTAAAGTTTGAGACATTATCTCAGCAACTATTTAACATGATGAGCTATGTTTTAAGGTATATTCCTCAATACCTTTACTGTTGATTGATGAAACTTAGAATACTTCAGTTCATTAGAACGACTTTCTCTATAGGCACTATGTACATAGTGTATAGAAAATCTATTGCGCTCCACTAAAAAATTCGATACCGAGATTTCACCGGAAATATATGTTTCAGGGTCCCCTTTATCTAAAAAAAGCATTTTCGGAAAAAGGTCCGTGTGTGTGTGTCCGTGTGTCCGTGTGAACACGATAACTCAAAAACGAAAAATAGGTAAAATACCAAACTTGGTATTTTAGTTTAGCATCTTCCAGGGATGCGACACGGAGATTTTGAGAAAAATCTCCCCACCCCCAACTATCCTTTACATGGAACTTTATTCGAAAATTTTGATTTTCTCAAAAATGGCTCTAACGATTTTGAATACAATTTCGTATATTAAAGATATTTAGCTGACAAATAAAATGTATATGTTAAATTTTCCGGGAATATCCTCTAAATACTACTTTATTGTGGATGAATTTTGCATAACTGCTAAACCGTAAGAGATGGACAAAAACTTAACACACAAAAATGTAGATCACGTTAAAACACACAATTTATGTTATATACATTTTTTTCGTGGAGTTGATCGTTTTTGAAATATTCCTTTTTCTTAGTTTCAGCTTTGAAAAACAATTTCCTATACAGGAATTTGTCAACTTCTGTCCATACAAACAAAGGAACATCAGTCACATAGCAACCAGCTTTTGGTTTTCCTTTTAACCTACGGTACCCCCTTATTTCGCTTCTGCTTACAATAAAGGAAGAAATAAGATTATTTCTGCTAATTTTTCTCGATTAGCGTGAAATAAATAAAAGATAAGCTTATTAACAATACTTTGTTACAGAGATATAGAGAAAGTCATGTGAATGGAACACATCAGATTTTTTAATAAAGCGCTTAAAATATTATTGAAAAATAACATTTTTAATTGTTTAAAAAACTAACTAATTAATATACATAAACACTTTTCATTAAAATTAAGCCTATTTAGGTGCAAATGTATAGCAAAAATTTGAGTCCTTAGTGACAATTAATTTCTGAGATAATGTGGCATTTGTTACTTTTTCAGAAATTGCCTTTCAAACCTAACATTAAAAAACCTGATGTAACTCACTCACATAACTTTCTTTATATCTCTGCAGCAAATTTTTGATAAAATGTTAATGCTTGTATTTACTTCATGCTAAGTGAGAAAAAAATTAGCAGAAATAGTCTTATTACTTGCTTCCGTGTAAGTAGAAGCGAAATATGGGAGCACAATAGGTTAAAGTGATAGTCCAAAGCTGGTTGCTATGTGACTGAAGTTTCTTTGTTTGAATGGACAAAAGTTGATATATTACTGTATGAGAAAATTACCTATAAGTTTTTTAAAGCTGAAACCCAAAACATGGAATATATTAGAAACAGTCATCTCCACGACAAAAATGTATATAACATAAATTGTGTATTTTAACGTGCTCTACAGTTTTTGTGTGGTAAGTTTTTATCCATCTCTTACGGTTTAGCAGTTATGGAAAATTCCGTAAATTCATCCAGAACAAAGTAGTCTTCAGAGGCTATTCTCAGAATATTCAAGATACACATTTGATTTGACAGGTACCAAACTCATTAGAGGGGCTCGCGAGGATTAGACCAGGAGCATGGTGGAGCATAAACATTTCTGGCGAGGACGGTATGAGAAGCTGCCCCATTTGAAAGGAATAAGAGTCGTGGACCCATATTTTGGCAAGATATAGGGGAAAGGAGGAATTAAGGAAAGGAGGAATATTTACCGCCACCCTTTAACGCCGCAAATGTAGAGCAAGAAGCATGTTGGTTGTTACTGGCAGGCATGGAAGACATGGACGGGCAACGCAAGTTTATACTTAAGGCAAGAGAGCTGAGATCTGAGATAGCTGACAATAGAGAAGAGGGGGGGGATAAGAATAGCTAAACAAAAGAGATTTTTAATGTTTTACATAGATATGTTTTATGTCATACCTATGTCATTGTTGTGCTATGGTTTTATAAATTGTGTATATATTATGTGTATATATTTATCTTAAGTGTATTTGTTTATTATAATAGGCTACATCAATGCATCTGAATAACGTGTACTCTGCGTTGTAAATTTAAATTGCTGTATTTGAATATATTTTTCTTTTAATTTCGTGTTTACACTTTTAATTCTTTGTTGTTGTTATTTTAATATTGCTTACTATTTTGAGTATTGCAAAAGCACGTATGGTCTGTAGACCCGTATGATACCTACTGTCATGCTAATAAATACACACATTCATTCATATTTTTCTAAAAATTATTTTTTTTAAATACAGTTCCAGAATCTTGTCCCCTTTTACCGTTTTTTTTTTTCCATTTTATTTATTTTTCATTTCCATTGCTAACCTATTTCTTTGAGGTTTTTCTTTTCATTTACACAAGTACACAAACATATACACATTTACACACACACACACACAAAAACAGCCAAGCCCTGTAAGGGACTCGAACCCGCGATCCACTGAGCCACTTCGGACTTCAAAACATATATTACCGGTGAAAACTAGACATTGAACTTTTGGTTGGAATACAAATCCTTCTCTAACTGCATGTATTTACGTGCTAGGGAAAGTAAAAACGTTATTCTTACCAGGGCAGTCCTTAAATTCCAAAGCTGAGTTATCTACACTCGGATTTTAAACGCCCACTTCCACGAAAATTTACCGTCTAACGTAAGAGCTTTAAACGCAGATTAATGTTAAAGTTTTCTCGTAGTCTTTGGATGAAAGATTCAAGTCTTGAGACGTCCAGACCAGTCACAGTCCTATGCCTGAATACACCCCATCACTCTGCTAACAAACCGCTCTACTAGACAAATGCTGAGTGTTGGAAGCAGTGAAGATGAAATATTTGTTCCATTTCTCCTGCAACTGAAGAAATCGCTGGGACAAGTGCTCTTCCTTCTGTCTTTTTTCCCGTATTTTTCTCACTTCCGTTCTTCTTTCGTTCTAGCTTCGTCTTCCGCTTGCACCACTTCACATCTTTGACAGTCCGTAGAAACAATACTTGCCCAGATGAGAGAAAAACTTATTTTTATAATATTTTATATGTAAGTTAATCATTCTGAAGACATATTTGCTAATGTAAGCTAAATTATAGATTCATTTATTAATTGCCATGCCAACAAGTACTATAAATACTTACAGTAAAAGTTTGAGAGATCATTGCACGAATGTGTCAAATGAAGTTTTACTTTCTCTAGCCCATATGTACAATGTATTGTGTTCCACCCAAAAAATCGATACCAAGATTTCACCGGAAATACATGTTTTAGGACCCCCTGTATCTAAAAAAAAGCATTTTCAGAGAAACGTACGTGTGTGTGTGTGTGTGTGTGTGTGTCCGTGTGTCCGTGTGTGAACACGATAACTCAAAAACGAACAGTAGCTAAAATACCAAACTTGGTATTTAAGTTCAGTATCTTCACGGGATGGGACACAAAGATTTTGAGAAAAATTCCCCACCCCAAACTACCCTTTACTTAGAACTTTTTTTGAAAATTTTGATTTTCTTAAAAATTGCTCTAACGATTTTGATTAAAGAATCATACATTAAAGATATTTACCTAACAAATAAAATGTATATCTTGAATTTTCTTGGAATAGCTTCTGAAGACCTGTTTATTCTGGATGAATTTTGCTTAATTTGGCATAGTAAACCGTAAGAGATAAACAAAAACTTACTATACAGAAATTTAGATCCTGTTAAAATACACAAGTTATGTCATATACGTTTTTCTCGTGGAGTTTACCGTTTTCGAGGTATTCATTGTTATTAGTTTCAGTTGTGAAGTACTTATACTTTTCTCAGACGGGAGAGTCCGTTTTTCTTTTGTTCTACTCCTGGCCAAGAAAAGAAGCGATTTGTAATGAGAATCGCATAACGACAGCTTTTAAAACATTTGACTATTGGTTTAGCCTAGTGTATTCCCTTATTTCCTTCCTACTTATACGGAACTAAATAATAACAACATAGTGCTAATGAGTACCACGAATTATATTTATTTATACATTTTAAGACTAATTTTTACTTTCTCTATACGTACTATGTACATACTGTATAGAAAAGATATTGTATTGCACCCAAAATTTTTATACTGAGATTTCAACGGAAATACATATTTTGATACTCTCTGAATAAAAAAAGACATTTTTAGAAAAATTTCCGTTTGTGTGTGTGTGTGTGTCTATCTGTCTTTTTGTGTGTATATGTGTGTCAATGGGTAGCATAGCTAAAAACGAATAGACCGTTGAATGCCAAACTTAGTGTTCAAGTTTGATATCTTACAAGGATGCGACACGAAGATTTTCAAGAAAATCCACCTACAACCAACTACTGTTTGCAAGGAACTTTTTTCGAAAGTTTTTATTTTCTCAAAAATGGCTCTAACGATTTTGATTAAAATATCATATATTAAAGACATTTAGCTGACAAATAAAATGTATATCTTGAATTTTCTGGGAATAGCCTTTGAGACTACTTTATTCTGGATGAATTTTACGGAATTTTGCATAACTCGTAATCCGTAAGATATAGAAAAAACCTTACTACACAAAAAATATAGATCAGGATAAAACATATAATTTGTATTATATACATTTTTTTCGTAGAATTGATCGTTTTTTAGACTTTCCTTGTTTTTAGTTTCAGCTTTGAAAAACATACATTTCTCATACAGGAATTTGTCAACTGCTGTCCATACAAACAAAGGAACTTCAGTTACATAGCACCCAGCTGTTGACCTACACTTTAGCCTATGGAACTCCCTTATTTCACTTCTATTTACTTGGAAACAAGTAATAAGAGGATTTCTACTAATTTTTTTTTTCTCGATTGGCATGAAGTAAATAGAAGCATAAACTTTTTAAAAATAAGTTGTTACAGAGATATAGAGAAAGGCATGTGAATGGAACACATCAGATTTTTTATACACTTTGTTTTATGTGCATGCAAAAACAGGAAGTACGTATGCTTTTATGGAGCACATTAAGTGTAGTGGGTGCAGTGTCACTCAGGCCTTAAAAGCAATAGGTATGATTATATGTCTATTTTGCTTCTCTTTTAACCCGTGCTTATAGCACTAGAACTTTATAAATTGTTTTTCGTGGTATATAAGCATATGTATACACATACATGTATAACCTTGACCAGTTCTATATAAAGTAGCTTCCTGGCATAAATTAACCTACAGAATGTCTTCTAATTTAATTTAATCAAACTACCCTTTACATGTAAAAAAATTCAAAAATTCTTATTTTCTCAAAAATGGCTCTAACGCTTGTGATTAGAATCTCTTATGTTTAAGATATTTACTTAGGTAACAAATAATTTGCATATCTTGTAGCCTCTGAAGATCACTATATTTTGGATTAATTTTTTATTGAATTTTGCATCTGGTAAACCGAAAGAGATAGAGAAAAACTTACTCCAAAAAAATGTAGTTCTCAATAACATACACAATTTATGTTATATACATTTTTACTTTATCTTGCCCCGTATGTACAATGTATATAGAGATAGAGAAGTATTGCATTCCACCCAAAAATTCGATGTCGAGGTTTCACCGAAAATAAATGTTTCAGAAAAAGGTCCGTGTATGTTTGTGTATGTCCGTGTGTCTGTGAACACGATAGCTCATAAACGAAAACTAGCTAAAATACCAAACTTGGTATTTAAGTTCAGTATCTTCACGGGATGTGACACGAAGATTTTGAGAAAAATCCCCCACCCCAAACTACCCTTTACATAGAACTTTTTTCGAAATATTTGATTTTCTTAAAAATGGCTCTAACGATTTTGATTAAAATATCGTATATTAAAAAATATTTACCTGACAAATAAAATGTATATCTTGAATTCTGGGGAATAGTTTCTAAGGACCTGTTTATTATGGATGAATTTTGCTTAATTTGGCATATCTAATAAACCGTAAGAGATAGACAGAAACTTACTGTAAAACAAATGTAGGACTTGTTAAAATACACAATTTACGTCATATACATTTTTGCGTCGAGCTTACCGTTTTCGAGATATTCATTGTTATTAGTTTCAGTTGTGAAGTACTTATACTTTTCTCAGACGGGATTGTCCTTTTTCTTTTGTTCTACTTCTGGCCAAGAAAAGAAGCGATTTGTAATGACAATCGCATAACGACAGCTTTTAAAACACTTGACTATCAATTCAGCCTAGTGTATTCCCTTATTTTCTTCCTAATTATAAGGAACTAAGTAACAAGATCATTGTGCTGAATACCTCAATTAACAAGGTGCAGAAAGAAGAATAATGTTATTTAATAAATCTGTGGAACTGTTAGAGAAAGTCATGTAAGTGTAACACATCACATTTTTGTTGATGGAGTTAGCTATTTTCAAGATATTCCTTGTTATTGATTTTTGTTTTCGCATATGGGAAGTTGTCAACGTTTGGGAACGCAAAGAAATGGATTATAATCCCATAGCAGCCATATTGTGAAACATTTGACTGTCGGATTAACCTAGTGTATTCCCTTATTTCCCTTCTACTTATAAAGAAGTAGGGAATAAGATCGTTTCTGCTAATGTTTGAGCGTGAAATGGATAGAGGGACAAGCTTACTAACAATAATTTGTTACAGAGACGCAGAGAAAGTCTTGTGAATGGAACACATCAGATGTTTTCTTAATGTTCAATAAAATATTGAAAAGGAATTTTGATTTACTGTTTTTTTTTTACTTTCTCTAGCCCCATATGTACAATGTACTTAGGGATAGAGAAGTATTGTATTCCAACTAAAAATAATTCGATACCGAGATTTCACCGGAAATTCATGTTTTAGGACCCCCTGTATCCAAAAAAAGCATTTTGAGAAAAAGGTCCGTGTGTGTGTGTGTGTGTGTGTGTGTGTGTCCGCGTGTCCTTGTGTCCATGTGTCTGTGAACACGATAACTCAAAAACGAAGTGTAGCTAAAATACCAAACTTGGTATTTAAGTTTAGTATCTTCCAGAGACGCGACACGAAGATTTTGATTAAAATATCATATATTAAAGATACTTACATAACAAATAAAATGTATATCTTGAATTTTCTGGGAATAGCTTCTGAAGACCTGTTTATTCTGAAAGAATTTTGCTTAATTTAGGTTAACTAGTAAACCGTAAGAGATAGACAAAACCTTACTACACAAAAAATTTAGATCTTGTTATAAAATACACAAGTTATGTCATATACATTTTTTTCGTGGAGTCTACCGTTTTCGAGGAATTCATTGTTTTTAGTTTCAGCTGTGAGGTACTTATACTTTTCTCAGACGGGAGTGTCCGTTTTTCTTTTGTTCTACTCCTAGCCAAAAAAAGAAGCGATTTGTAATGACAATCGCATAAAGACAGCTTTTAAAACATTGACTATTGATTTACACTAGTGTAGTCCCTTATTTTCTTTGTACTTAAACGGAACTAAATAATAAGAACATTGTGCTAATAAGTAACACAATTAGCAAGGTGCAGAGAGAAGAAGAATCTTATGTATGAAGTTTGTAGAACAGCTAGAGAAAGTTATGTGAGTGTAACACATCAGAATTTTTTCTTACATTCCGTAGTCTTCATATACAATGTACATTGTGGATAAAGAAGGTATTGTATTGGACCCAAAAATCGATTTCGAAATGTAAGATTATGTTTTGGAATCCCCTGAGTCCAAGAAGGGCATCTTTAGAAAAAGATCCGTGTGTGTATGTGGAGACAGCATAGCTCAAAAACGAAAAGACAGTTAAATACCAAATTCTGTATTTAAGTTTAGTATTTTGCAACACGAAGATTTTTAAGAAAATTCCCCACTACAAACTACCCTTATATGTAAACATTTTCGAAAATTTTAATTTTCACATAAATGTCTCTAACAATTTTGATTAAAATATCGTATATTCAAGATATTTACCTGACAAATATAATGTATACCTTGAGTTTTCTGGGAATAGCCTCTGAAGAACTACTTTATTCTGGATGAATCTTACGGACTTTAGCATAACTGCTGAACTGTAAAAGATGGATATAGACGTATTGCACAAAAATATAGAGCAATTAAAATCACACAATTTGTACGAGGTACGTCCATAAAGTAAGTTCCGTTTCAATTTATCTCCGCTGCAGCGCTTTGATCGCAGTTCCGCACATGCGCGTTAGACGCTCTGTATAAAGGAGAAGAGATCGCTGGCAGCCACATACGCTTTGTTGTGTTTGTTTACAATGTCGGTGTTGATTGAAAATCCCGCCGCTTGTGAAATCAGATTTGTGAATCGTTTTCTGAATACTAGGTGAAACCAATTAAAACTTATAGGCAAATTTGCGAAGTTTACGGACAAAATGCGATGAGTGATTCAATGGTGAGAATATGGGTCTGACAGTTCAATGAAGGACGTAGTGAAGTGCACGATGAAGAACGAAGTGGGCGTCGATCTTTGGTTACAGAAGAACTGGTTCACGCGATTGATGACAAGATCCAGGAAAACCACAAGTTTACAATTAGTGCTCTCACTATGGAATTGGCCCAAAGCTCACGATCACTAATTCATGAAATTGTTACCGAAAAACTGAAATTTCGTAAACTTTGCTCACGTTGGGTACCAAAGATTCTTTTTGAGCAACACAAAACAAAACGGATGGGTAGTGCACTTCAGTTTTTAACCCGTTATGATGAAGACGGCGAAGAATTTCTGACACAGATAGTCACAGGAGATAGTCACTTGGGTTTCTTACGACGCCCCTGAAAGTAAGCGGCAATCAATGGAATGGAGCCACACTTCATCCCCAGCAAAGGTTAAGCCGAAACAAATCTTGTCACCTCGAAAAATGATGTGCACAGTGTTCCGGGACTGGAAAGGCATCTTACTCATTGATTTCTTACCGCGTGGTCAAACAATCAAAGCAGATGTTTATTGCGAGACACTTAGGAAATTGCGCCGCGCAATACAGAATAAGCGCCGAGGATTGCTGTCAAAAGGTGTTGTATTTCTTCACGACAACGCACGACCACACACTGCAAATGTGACGAAAAACCTCCTACAGGGATTTGGCTGGGACGTGTTTGACCATCCTCCGTACAGCCCTGACCTCGCTCCTAATGACTTTCATCTGTTCTTACATCTCAAGTCTTTCCTTGGCGGTCAACACTTCAACAATTACGAAGAGCTGAAAGAAAATGTTTCCAACTTTTTGAAGACACAGGCGGCAAACTTCTATGAAGAAGACATACAAAAACTTGTGCCACGCTATGACAAATGCCTGAAAAATTTCGGCAGTTATGTGAAAAAGTAGTTTAAGAGTTGTAGAATTTTGCGCAATAAATAATTATTCTGTATCTGTACACAATTTAATTGTATTACCAAACGGAACTTACTTTCTAGACGTACCTCGTATTATGTAATTTTTTTTCGTGGAATTAATCGTTTTGAGTTTTCAGCTTTAAAAATTTATACTTTTCTCATACAGGAATTTGTCAGCTACTGTCCATACAAACAAAGGAGCATCAGTCACATAGCAACCAGCTTTTGACTATGATACTATGGTATCTATGGTACTCCCTTATCTCGATTCTACTTACAAGGAAGCAAGCAATAAGATTATTTCTGCTAATAGAGGCATAAGCTTTTTGAAAATAATTTGTTGTAGAGATGAAGAGAAAGTCACGTAAATGGAACACATTAGATATTTTTTACAGTTTTTTGAAGTATTTCAAAAATTAATTGGCTAACCACGATCTATAGGTGACTTATCAGATCTCTTAGTGCAGTTACTTGGCCAGTTTTGGCTGTTTATAATCAAATCCCAGAATGCTGTCCTTCGTCTGTTTGAAGCTAAAAATATTTCCGGTAATATTTTTTCCTAGCATCCTCCATCTGCATTCAATCTGCCAAAATATGCGTCCAGTCTTCTTGATCCTCGCCTACAAGCTTCATCAAGTACCTTTCCAACCTCCGAACCTGAGTCACGCTGTTCCAGATATTTGTTCCATACACAATTTTAAAATTTATGTTTCTTTACCCCACTCAATTTGTATTTCGTTTTGTAACTGTAATGACGATTTGTTTCTATATTCAGATTCTATTTCCTGCCTGTTATATCACATAGTCGTCTTTTTACTTTATTTACGACGTTTTAACTGTTTTCGTTACCCCTTTGCCAAATATCGTTTAAGCCAATCTTTGATAACCCCCGTTGTAGCCCCGCCGCCCACCATTTTGGATGTTCTATGTTGTTCATCTGATACCGATAACATATAACTGTAAGAGTTGTTTAAACACCTTTAATTATTCACAGCCAGTATCTAACTACACTTAATTTAGCATATACAGCATCTTCCCAGCATCCTAGTATTCTCATATGCATTCTAGACCTGATAAGTATATCTTACAGTTCTTAGTGCGCAATATATTATATAGAGTGATTTATATAGAGCTGACACACTTCTTTCATTAATTCTTTCAAAACGTGTTATGCTAGCGACAACTTATTATACTTAAATTATAGAGGAATTTTGGGAGATTATTTTCCTCTATAGCAAATGTTGAAAATGTCCTCCATCCTGCATAATGCATAACTCAACATGTCGTTCCATGTTACTGGCCACTCTTTGGAGGACTCTGTTGTCAATAGTTTGAATCTCCTTTGTGGTGTTGTGCTTCAGATCGTCCATAGTCTGGGGACGTGTGGCATAAACCCTGTCTTTTAAGTAACCCCATAGAAAGAAGTCGGCGATGTCAAATCCGCAGATCTCGGTGGCCACAGGTTCCTGGAAATTATCCGGTCGTCAAAAAAACTTGCAATTCGGTTCATGGATTCATTTGATGCAAGGCATGTAGCGCCACCATGCTGAAAGTATCCTTGACTCATCTCTACATCGTACTGCATTTTCACATTGAATACAATTACAAAATGTCGAAACAGGTGCCAGCAATGCAATTAGGAATAAAAGATAAACATCTGCGCATTTAGTGATAAGGAATCAAAACTCCAGAACATTCTGCTTAATTTGGAACTAAAATTGGGTCATTGAATGAATTTCCAACGGAATAATTAAACAAATAAAAGGTGTCAGTTCTACATAAATCACTCTGTATTTTGTTTCCTTTACGTGCATTTCAAAATAAAGATACTGAATATAAAAGCCTTTCATACGGTGGTAGTGTTTTGACTACATCTGAGTGATGCCGGGGATTTTTGAGCTCTAGGCCTTCCCAACATGATTATGTGAGCTTCTGGCTTCACAAAGGCCTTTTTTTCTTTCTCTCGATGATGTCACTGATCCTACGGAACATTTGCAGTGGGCCTCATGGGAATGACATTCACAACCTTACCGTTGTTAAACTCCAAGCCACAAAGTGAACAAATCCTTTATCATTTCACAGGATCTGTTCTCTCTGTGACAACCCACTGTGGACCATGTCACTGTTGCGCGCCCTTTTTATATTAGCACTCAAGTTGTTACAACTCTTTACAATAAAGTAAGTTTAATTCTTACTTATCTACACGTACTATGTACATAGTGTATAGGAAGATATTGTAATGCCCAAAAAATTCGATACCGAGATTTCAACGGAAATACATGTTTTGAGATCCCCTGAATCCTAAAAAGCATTTTTAGAAAAATGTCCGTATGTGTCTGTCTGTATGTATGTGTGTGTGAGTCATTGGGCAGCATAGCTCAAAAACGAAAAGTCCATTAAAAACCAAACTCGGTATTTAAGTTTGGTATCTTCCAAGGATACGACACGAAGATTTTCAAGAAAATCCACCCACCCCCAACTTCCCCTTACATTGAACTTTTTTGGAAAATTTTAATTTCCTGACAAATGGCTCTATGGATTTTGATCAAAATATCGTTTATTAAAGATATTTGCCTGACAAATATTATGTATATCTTGAATTTTCTGAGAATAGCCTCTGAAGAATATTCTGGATGAATTTTACGGAATTTTGCATAACTGTTAAACCGTAAGAGATGGACAAAAAGTTACCACACAAAATATCGCCTGCAGTGCCATGTAAGTAAGAGCGGGCGTTAAACCTTTAAAAAATACACATACACTGACTCACACAGACATTGAATTTTCCTAAAAATGCTTTTCTGGATTCAAGGCGTATTTCTGGTGAAATCGCGGTATCTAATTTTCAGATGGAATACAATACATTTTTGTCTAGTATGTACATTGTACATACCTGTTAGGAAGAGTGAAAAAGGAAAAATATTAAAATTAAATGAATTTCTCGAGTGAAACTCGGTATTTAAATTTTTAGTGCAATAATGTAAGCTAATGATTCGAGTCATTTCACGTTTTTAGAAATTATCAAAGGACTTTAACCTGTAAAAAGGGTTTCTTTGTTTGTTTGTTTGTTTTTTGACTAATCACGGTTAGGTGTACGACAGCTATGCTTTCTGTAAGGTAGTTTATTTTTTGTTTCGTCTCAATTCCAATTGCAATAAATCCTGAACCAAAAAGGTACCATTAATCCTACATTTGTCCTGAGAGCGCTTTTAGAAAAGGAAAAGTTCAACTAAAGGCAAATTGCTGGAGCAGGCAATTATTTATGAACATACAGCTTCCTCTTTTATGGCGATCGTAAAACAAAACTCTACCGCAGTGCCGCCAACTAAACTACTCGGTACACAAAAGCCGCTTAATCTGACTCGCTGCTTTTCTTACGTTCTTCTGCGTTTTACACACCTTCAATAGCTCTGGGAAGTCTAAAGCCAAGAATTGGCGTCAGTAGTTTTTATGTTCGAATAAAATGTGAAGAAAGAATGAATAAACTAAAATTAAAAGAACTGAAGCAGCAGGCAGACGTTTAGAAAATAAATATTTTAGAATTATGTTATATTCAACAAAGAGTTGATTCAAAGGAAATCTAAGAGATGTGCAGAAATTCTGCGAAACGATGAAAAAGGATTCATTTATAAATCTGATAAGAATGAAACTAACAAATAAAAAACTGTTGTGTTCTATTCACATGAATATCTGTGATCTACAACAAACTATTATTATACCAAATGGCCCAATTGCTCTGTATTTGACGTGTGTAGAAACCGAGATAATGGCCGCGCCGTAGCCGAGTGGTTAAACCACTCACCTCTCACCTAAGCGGGCCCAAATTGGATCCTAAGCATGTGAGATTTGTAATGGACAAATTGGCGCAGAAACGGGTTTTCGCCGGGTTTTCCGGTTCTCTCGTCATCGCATTCCACCGGTGCTCCATCTTCATTCCATGTATCACCGGCGCCACAATTGGTAAAATTTGACGTTAAACATTACAAAAAAATCTGATGTGTCCAATCACATGACTTCCTCTACATCTCTACAAAAAATTATTGTTAAAAAGCTTATTTTTCAATTTAATTAATGCTAAGCAAGAAAAAATTAGTAGAAATAGTCTTATTACTTGTTTCCTTATAAGTAGAAGCGAAATAAGGGTGTACCAGAGGTTAAAGTGATACTCAAAAGCTGGTTGCTATGTGACTGAATTTCCATTGTTTGTATGGACCGAAGTTATCAAGTTTCTGTATGAGAAAAGCATGATTTTGACTGCCTCCGTAGTCGAGTGGTTAGCGAGCTGACTTCTCACCCGGAGGTCCCGGCTTCGATTCCCGGCTGGGGCGGGGAATTATTCTTTAACCAGAATTATTCCCTATGAATGTGAGAGTGTTCAGTAATATAAAGTTTAACCTAATGTTCTGAACCTACAGTTTCACAAGTGAAAGCCTACGATTTGACCATTGATGTTAAAGGGGGCTATACAAATGGAGCAATTAAAAAAAAATAAAAAGATAATTTTTTCAAAGCTGAAACCAAAAACAGGCAATACATCAAAAACGCACAACTTCACGAAAAAAATGTATGAAACATAAATTGTGTGTCTTAAACTGCTCTACATTTTTTGTGTGGTAAGTTTTTATCCATATTTTACGGTTTAGCATTTACGCAAAATTCCGTAAAATGCATCCCGAGTAAATCAGTATTCAGAGGCTATTCAAGATATACATTTTATTTGGGATGTAAATTTCCTACATATAAGAGATTTTAATCAAACTCGTTAAGGACATTTTTGAGAAAATAAAAATTTAGAAAATATTTCCATGTAAAAGGTAGCTGGAGGTGGGGGATTTTCTTGAAAATCTTCATGTCGCATCCTACCAAAATTAAATACCAACGGTCTTTTCTTTTTTGAGCTATGCTGCCCACAGACACACATACACGCAGACAGACCAACACAAACGGTCATTTTTACTGTCTCTATACGTGCTATGTACATAGTGTATACAAAAGGTATTGCAATGCACCCAAAAATTCGATACCGAGATTTCACCGGAAATATATGTTTTGAAATCTCCTGAATTCAAAAAAGCATTTTTAGAAAAATGTCCGTGTGTATGTCTGTTGCGTGTGTCTGTTGCTCAAAAACGAAAAGTCCATTAAAAACCAAACTTGGTATTTAGGTTTGGTATCTTCCAAGGATGTGACACGAAGATTTTCAAGAAAATCCCCCTACTCACAACTACCCTTTACATGGAACTTTTTTCGAAAATTTTGATTTTCTAAAAAATGGCTCTAAGGAATTTGATTAAAATATCGTACATTAAATATATTTAACTGACAAATAAAATGTATATCTTGTATTTTCTAGAAACAGCCTCTGAAAACTACTTTATTCTGGATGAATTTTGCACAACTATTAAACCTTAAGAGATGGACAAAAACTTAACACACAAAAATGTAGAGCACATTAAAACACACAATTTATTTTATATACATGTTTTTGGTGCAGTTGATCGTTTTTTAGATATTCCTTGTTTTTCGTTTCAACTTTAAAAAACATACTTTTCACAAACAGGAATTTGCCAACTCGTGTCCATACAAACAAACGAACTTCAGACACATAGCAACCAGCCTTTGGCTTTCACTTTAACCAATGGCACTCACTTATTTCGCTTCTGCTTACAATAAAGCAAGAAATAAGACTAGTTTTGCTCATTTTTCTCGATTAGCAGAAATAAGTAAAAGAATAAGCTTATTAGCAATAATAATTTGTTACAGAGATATAGAGAAAGTCATGTGAATAGAACACATCAGATTTTTCTAAAAATGCTTTTTTTTTTTATTCAGGGGGTCTCAAAACATATTTCCTGTGGAATCTCGGTATCAAATCTTTGGGTGCAATACAATACCTTCTCTATACACTATGTGCATAGTGCGCATAAAGAAATTAGGGCCGCGCCGTGGCCGAGTGGTTAGACCACTAGCCTCTCACCTAGACGGCCGGGGTTCGATCCCAAGCGACCGCACGTGAGATTTGTGGTGGACAAAGCGGCGCTGGGGCGGGTTTTCTCCGGGTACTCCGGTTTCCCCCGCCATCGCATTCCACCGGTGCTCCATCATCATTCATGTATCATCAGTGTCACCGCCTGCGATGCCATTAGTAGTTAAAGCGGGCGTTAAACACTACCAAAAAAAAAAAAAAAAAATAAAGAAATTAAAAAAAAATACGAGATTCCAGATTTCAATTCAGTTTTAGATTGAACCACTCCTATTGGTTTCTCAGGTAAAATGGCTCCAGGACAGCTGATCTCACAGGGGGTGTGTCATAACTGGTAAATGGCCGCGCCATGGCCGAGTGGTAAGACCACTTGCTTCTCACCTAGACGGCCCCGGCTTCAATCCCAAGCGAACGCATGTGAGATTTGTGGTGGACAAAGCGGCGCAGGGCGGGTTTTCTCCGGGTTTTCCGGTTTCCCCCAACATCACATTCCACCGGGGCTCCATCTTCATGTATTATCAGTGTCATCGCCTGCGGTGCCAGGTCTAGCAAAGGTAATCTCCAATGGGAGTCTTTATATATGTAATAAAAATCATACGTGTTCCATTCACATGACTTTCTCTGCATCTCTGCAACAAATTATTGTTAAAAAGCTTATGCTTCTATTTACTTCATGCTAATCGAGAAAAATTAGCTGAAATAGTCTTATTACTTGCTTCCTTGTAAGTAGGAACGAAATAAGGGAGTAATATAGGTTAAAGTGATAGTTAAAAAGCTGGTTGCTATGTGACTGAAGTGCCTTTGTTTGTGTGGACAAGAACTAACAAATTCCTGTATAAGAAAAACTTTTCAAAGCTGAAACCAAAAAACAGGAATATATAAAAAATGGCCAGCCCCACGAAAAAAAAAATGTAAACGACATAAAGTATGTGTTTTATCCTGATCTACATTTTTTTGAAGTTTCGTCTTACGGTTCACCGATTATACACAATTCAATAAAAGTCATTCAGGATAAAGTGGTCTTTAGGGGCAATTCCCAAAAATTGAAGGTATACAATTTATTTGGCAATTAGATATCTTAGATATGAGGAATTTTAATGAAAATCGTTAGAGCCATGTTTACGAAACTAAACATTTTTGAATTTTTTTCCATGTAAAGGGTAGTTGGAATGGGGGATTTTCTTTAACATCTTCGTGTCGCATCCTTGAAAGATACCAAACATTCTTCAAGTGGTTATCTCGATTAGCATGGTGTAGAAAGAAGAATAATCTTTCGTAAGATGTTTGTTTGTAGAACAGCTAGAGAAAGTAATATGAGTGTAACCAATCAGTTTTTAGAAAGAAGATCTATGTGCATGTGTGAGTCTGTGGCAGCATAGTTCAAAAACTAAATTACCGTTAAATTCCAAACTTAGTATTTAAGTTAATTATCTTCCAAGGATGGGGACACGAGTATATTCAAAACTATTCCCCCATACAAACTACCCTTTACTGGGAAAACATTTTGAAAATTTTGTTTTTTTCGAAAAAATGCCCCTAAAGCTTTTGATTAAAATACCGTATATTACAGATATTTTCTAAAAATAGCGTCTGAACACCTGTTCGTTATGGTCAATTTTTTTCTGAATTTTGCATAACTAGTAAACTGTAAGAGATAGACAGGAACTTGCCGCACGAAAGATGTAGATCTCGTTAAAATACACGATTTATGTCATATGCATTTTCGTTGTTCAGTTGACGTTTCTAACACATTCCTTGTTATTGGTTTCAATTTTAAAATATGCACTTTTTAGACAAGAAGTGTCCGTTTTTCTTTTGTTCTGCTCCTGGTCAAGCAAAGAAGCGAATTCCAAAGACAATTCAGCTAAAAGTGCCAATGGAATGGCCGAGATTAGCAACTTTAAACCAATCGCGGTCATGTAACTGAAGCGATATTGTCGAAAAATCTTATCTCAGGTGATGTTCATTTGTTTGAAATCTTGCCGCACCTGACGTTCGTATGTTTAATCTCCTGTCTTGGTTATTCAAAACAAGGTAACAATCCAGGTAGCCAACCTTCACTTTTAATAACTGTCAGTTCCACAAAATTGTACCTTCAATTAATTCAGTTAAAATGTTTATTTAAAGTTTTACAAATTCATAATGTATTTAGTTCCAAAAAGGAGTAAAAATAATCATTATTTATGTTTATGTATGAGATGTGTGCAATAACCTCAAATAATATAACACTTGTTTCCATTTCATGTATTACTTATTAAAAGTTAAAGTAAAATAATTTTCCCTATTTTTATTGCACCTATCGATATTCAGACATTGGGTGTAAACACGGTCGGCCATATCATAATTCAGGAGGCAGTGAAGAAGAAAAACAGAAACATTTGGTAAATAAACATGGTCGAATGCGTCATCTACCATTTGGGAACTAATGTATTACAATTTTAACCTTCCTTCCTATATTTTTCGGTGAACTGTCTTATCAAATACAACTCGTGTTTTAATCTCTTAGAACAGTTCACTCCCATCGCTTCGCTCTGGTATTGAATTATGGACAACATAAAACACTTGCGGTGACAATCGCATAACGACAGCTTTTAAAACATTTGCCTATCGCTTTAGCCTAGTGCATTCCTTTAATTCCCTACTATTTAAAAGGAACTAAATAATAAGTACATTCTGCTAATGAACTTGATTAGCATGGTTTAGAAAGAAAAATAATATTTTGTAAGAGGTTTATTTGTAGAACAGCTAGAGAAAGTCCTGTGAGTGCCACAGATCAGATTTTTATTTTTGATGAATTCACCTCGCCAGATTTAGTAGTACATATTGGTAACATTTTATTCTCTTATGGTGGAAGTAACATATTTTTGAAGCCATTTTAAGCTTTGCGCTGTTTAAAAGTCTCTTTGTCAAATTTTAAAGTCATTTTTCTCAGGTTCCTATTTTACTCTGCCACAAATATATAGCCAAAGATCTGCGAATTTTGCACAGATTACTCCAGAATGTGTGTAATAAAATACCGGGTTGAAATTTGATATTGGTCATAGATTAGTTTTAAAAATTAATAATCAAATTCATACGCTGGTTTTGAAGTTTTTCCACTTTCTGAAATAATAATTAAAAAAAAAAAGGCTTATCATGATAAGACAATTTCACTGTACCAAATTTTTCTCCGCAAACAGCATTTTGAAGGAAGAAAAATGCTGGAAATATCAATAACGAGAAAGCAGGAATAATTTTAATGCATAGCTCATATTAAAATCCACCAGTTGCCAAGTTTTCTTTTCCTCTCCTCTGCTGCTGCCTTTCCTGTCCTGTCCTTCTTGCATTGCTGCTTCTCTTCTGCACAACTTCGTTTTTTACTTTGCATGATATGAGTGAGGTCACATCGAACTGATGTTTTTCATTCCCAGTCCAGTACTTTGCTGTAGCGCCAGTTAAGACGTTTAAAAATGGCGCCTAGTGGTCAATTATGCCTTTTATATATTCAGGAATGTTAAAATGTTAGTCAATTTTTTGTTATATATTATGACATTTCAGTCTTGCATACCTTAAAAAGGAATTCAATAACAGCACACTGTCGATGTCCGCAATTTTAAATGCTGCCTGTGATCACGTGATAGAAGTTAATGGCCCCATAATATAGGCCACACCGAAGCCAAGGAGCACCCACATGTGGGATTTGTGGTGGACAAAGCGACATAGCTAGTTTTTTGTGGGTTTTCCGGTTTCCCCCTCCATAACATTCCACCAGTGCTCCTTCTTCATTCCATGTATTAGCAGTGTCCCCGCCTGCGTGCCACTATATAAAAAAGCTCGTAATATGTCAACATGCTTGTAGGTTACGATTATGTAATAATTTTTGTTACGATGATGGAATTTGAATTTTAACAATGGATTGTTCACGGATTTTGGTATTACCGTCGTACTTAATTATCATGTCATTGCTGTCGATGTTTCTGTTACACAGACATTGAAAACCTACGGAGACTCTAGTTACTGACTTACTTCCAATATACCTCATATTTTTTCTGGCTTATTACTTTCTCTACGCGTACTATATTCATAGTGTATAGATAAGGATACCGAGATTTCAACGGATATATATGTTTTATGGTCCCCTGTATCCGAAAAGAATATTTCCAGAGAAAGGCCCGTGTGTTTGTGTGTATCCGTGTGTCTGTGAACACGTCGAACACAAACCTGGTATTTAAGTTCCAGGGATGCGACACGAAGATTTTGAGAAAAATCCCCACACCCCAAACTACCTTTTACTTGGATACATTTTCAAAAATTTTGATTTTCTCAAAATTACCTCTATCAATTTTGCTTAAAATATCGTATATTAAAGATATTTACGTAACAAAAAAATGTATATCTTCAATTTTCTGGTAATAACCTCTAAAGACCTCTTTATTCGGGAAGAACTTTGCTGAATTTTGTATAAGTAGTAAATTGTAAGATATAGACCAAAACTTACAAGATAGGAAATGTAGAGCTCGTAGAGTTAGTCGCTTTTGAGATATTCCTTGTTTATTGGTTTCAGCTTTAAAATACGGGAATTTTTAAACTCCTATTAATACAAAGGAACTTCAATTACTTCCATAGTAACCAGTGATTGACTAATACTTTAGCCTATAACTTTCCTCTTTCTTACATAGAAGCAAGTAATAAAATCATTTCTGCTAACTTTTTCTCGTATAGCATCAAGGAAATAGAAGAGAAACCTTTTTTACAAGAATTTGCTGCAGAGATGTAGAAGAAGCCATGTGAATCGATCGAATCAGAATTTTTTTATATACCTCTTATTTTTACTGGCTTACTCCGTTATACTTCTTGTTCTCTTTTCAAGACAGAAATCAATTAGCCCGTCATTGTAAATGAGTTTTAACAGACTAAACAAAACGCACTGCTGTTTTGACCAATGAGACTAAAATCGTTCCTTTTTATCCTGCTTTTGGTAGGAACTCGAAACAGGACAATCCATTTCCTGATATTAACTCCCAAGTTCCGTGCCTTCTACAAACAGATGCTGAAGTAACGGGGATTATCAAAGATTAGCTTAAATGATATTTGGAAAAACCCGATGTGTTCCATTCACAAGACTTTCTCTACATCTCTGCAATAAATTATTTTTAAAAACCTTATGCTTCTATTTACTTCCTGCTAATCGAGAAAAAATTAGCTGAAATATTATTACTTCTTGCTTCCTTGTAAGTAGAAGCGAAATAAGGGAGTACCATAGGTCAAAGTGATAGTCAAAAGCTGATTGCTATGTGACTGAAGTTCCTTTGTTTGTATGGACACGATTTCACAAAGTCCTGTATGAGAAAAATAGGTTTTTATAGCGTAAACAAAAAACAAGGAATATTTCAAAAACAATAAACTCCACGAAACAAATGTGTGTAACATAAATTGTGTGTTTTAATGTGCTCTACATTTTTTGTGTGGTAAGTTTTTGTCTCTCTCTTACCGTTTAGCGCTTATGAGAAATTCCGTAAAATTTTTAGCTTCAAACAGACAAAGGACAGCATTCTGGGATTTGATTCTAAACAGCCAAAACTGGCCAAGCCTGGGCACATACTTAATGGAAGTACGTGCACTAAGAGATAAAATATTTGTGTAAATATTGTATAGACTTATTTGGTGTTTGAGTAATCTATATGTATGAAGAAATGGTGTAGTTGTGAGTGCAAGTGTGTGTGTGTATATGTGTGTGTGTGATATCAGAGTGTTCTTCTTTTTATTGCTCTATTGTTGTGTTGTCCTAGCGCGCGAGCATATGTATGTGTGTATGTGCTTGTGTGTGTATTTCTAATGTTGTAAAGATATATAAAATAGATATGTAGCTAATATTCAAAATTCAAATATTTTAAGACAGCATGTACCACCCGACTCATGCGACTGTGTGACAGAAATATTGTATTATTGTAAACTTAATAATACATTACTACCACCACCACCACCACCACTACCCAAGAAGCACAACCGCGTCCAAAACTCTTTTGTCTTTTCCAAACAATACACCAGTGTCTTGTGCAACTCTTGAGAATTTAATAATTGCCGTGAATATCCTAGTTAGTTGTGAAAGTCCGTGTTGTAGTGGTTACCGTACTAGCCTCTAAAACCCAAGACTGCAAGTTTAAATGTGGCGGAGGGTGATGGACTTTTTCAGACTCAAAAATCCTTCGCATGACTTTCTTCGGAAGGGAAGTAAATGAAAGCCATAGCTTGAAAGAAGAAGGTTCCTGGGCAATATTCTCCACCATTTTGCGTCCGTAGGTCGTAATGTAGAAATGTAGTGGTATCTGTGGACGAAGCGCTGATCCCTCGTTACCATGGCGCATAGTGGCTTACTCGCGAACTAGAGATTCAAAAAACATCGTAACGATACCTATTGCTCCGCTGAAGAAATACAAGAAATACAACATAGCAGCCAACTTTAACATTTTTAACTGTCGCTTTAGCCTAAGGTATTCCTTATTTCCATTCTGCTCACAAGGAATAAGTAATAAATTCCTCAAAATGAGTTAACTCTTTACAATATTCGATTACTTGATGTTAATAATCGAACAACTTTACCAAAAAAATTGCATCGGGCTGGTTAGATCTGTTAAATATTTTCAATAAGCAATGTTTATTATTAAATCATCCTTTACAGTGTCCATTTATTCCTACAAGCAATTTGTATATGTTTAATTTGAGGATATATATTTTTCGATTTTTGTTTTCCTTATTTTTGCTTTTAATATATTTATTACAACTATTTCTGCTAATATTTATGTAGGTTAGAATGACGTAGATCGAAGAATAATTTTTGGTAAAAATGGTTTGTTGCAAAATAGTTAGAGAAAGTCACACCAGAGTTTTCTTATACCTATATCCTAATGTATAAAATGTAAAGTGCTAAGAAGGAAGATGGCTTTAGTAATAATATCTTATTTGAATAGTCTATAAAAAACAAATAGTGAAATCCATATGAATTCAACAGCATTCTTTAAATCCGTTTTAGTTTGTTTCTAAAGTGTGAGATTTTGTGAATTCAAATAAGTAACAGGAAAAGTGTTATTTACACTTCATTAGCACCCTATGAATCCAGAATACGATTTCTGAATATAAATCAGGTCAACCACCAAACAAATCCTTTTCACTGCCAGCACAGAGATCTTTTGTCTATTATAATTTCAACAGCTAATTTATTTCTTCTTTCTTGTTCCCGTGGTAGATTTAGATAAAAAGAAACCCTCTCTCGAGAGGTATTCAGACTGGTTTCCCTCGTAGCAATAACAACCATCCCCTTCAGCTCCCAGGATTAAATTTCAAAAGACAAGAGAAGAACAGCCCGGAAAACACGCACCAGCTATCATTAAAACATAAAACTTTTATATCAAATGATAGACTTATAACCACTTTTTCATAGACAAAACTTCTGCTAGCACAACAAAACGATCTCAGTTACTCGACGTATTTGTGAAAATGTATAAAGCTGGAAGAATACATTCTGTGCCATGCACACTACCTAATAAAAACATACAAAGCTGAAGTTTTTACAAACTCTACCACGAACATAAACCAAGCAGCAGAAACCTGACTACTGAGGTCTGCCTCATATACCAGGGATCAAGTCCGTGGGAATTTTCTATTATGACGGGGTTTAAAGCTTTATAACAACCCCCAGACTTACGCACGAAGGAAGAGGATACGCCTTTTACAAGTGTCAGCTTCATAGGGGGATGATTACCGAAATCTCGGTGAGAACAACAGTCATTAAGCTCTCCAGGTTAGTTGCCGGAAAGCGCCTCAAAACCCCATCCAGACATACACAATTTCCCATTCGTTTCGGAAACCATTATTCCGCCGAGTCCAACCCAAAACGAATAACCCTTTCGAGAAGATCTCAAATATTTGGTACTTCTAGTAGCTCTGTGTCATACTTACTTTTAATATAACCTACGATGTGATGGCTACCACATACGAAGGTACCCAGATTACACAGCAACTCTAACCAAAAAAAAAATCTTAGAAAGAAGGTCCATGTGTCTGTGTGTCTCAAAGAAAGGAACACTGCGGAAAGCCAGATGATCAGGCTCCCTCTTCTTCCCGTATCCCTTGTTGCGCCGTAAAACAAGCGCCCAAGAAAAGGTGCGGGCATAGTATTTACATCAGAAATAATATGGATATTTTGGCTGTATTGGAGTAGGCTCTGAAAACATCTTCATTCTGAATAACTTTTACATAACTGGTAAACCCTAAGAGTTACAGAAAACTGCTAAAAATGTACATTTCATTAAAAACCATAATTTAAGTGCAATACAGTTTTTATGGAGTTTACAATTTCACAGATATACTATTTCTTTTAACATACTTTAACCTGGTTGGTCGTATCGGACGATGAATGAAATTGGTGAAATGATGCACAAATGATCTCGGATTAAATGGAGCTCAAGGTTACTTGACATTCGTCTTCTCTGGATAAGGGAAAATCCCGAAAAAATCTTATCGGGTAAGTCATTCTGTTGAATATGAGGCAGACACGCTACCACCACACTACCCAGGCGGACTGAGATATACTTTATTATTGGTTAAAGGTTTGCAGTACTTATACTCTTCCCGCTATCTACAAACGAATATGTAACAATTCTGTTTATGTTGTCAATTATTATGGAGGAATTAGAAAAATAAGATTTCAACACATACAGAGTTGAACTTTTTACTTACTCTACTACCTACATAAGCCAAGACCTGATACTGAGGAGTACCTCAAATACCAGGGAATAAGTCCGTGGGAATTTTCCATTAGGTCGGTGCTTAAAACTTTATACCAACCCCTATGTATGAACGAAGCGGGTACACCGTTTACACGCATCAACTCCATAGAGGTATTCTAGCGAAATCTTTGTTACTAAGCTCTCCAGGTTAGTTTCCGGAAGACATTAAGGCCTCCCACAGTTCCACCCAGACGATATATTTTCTGATTGGTTTCAGAAACCATTATTCTGTCGAGTTCAACCCAATCCGAATAACTCCCTTTGAGAAGGGCTCATATATTTGGCCCAGCGTGTTTCTAGTAACGTCAGAAGTATCACAAGTGTTCGGGGTTCGCAGCGGTAGTACCAAAGCAATTGTAAATGTCAGAAACACCTCCATGGAATTTACTCTGTGTCTTGCTTACTTGCTAATATAAACTACAATGTGAAATTTTTAATTTGACTACCACATACAAGGGTACCCAGGTTTTATAGAAAATGCATTCTTTAATTACCTATAATCAAACAAAAAGTCATATTTAGAAAGGGGGTCCATGTGTCTGCGAATTTTTGAACAGTTTAACTCAAAATTGAAAATTCAGAGAAACATCAAACTTGGTATTTAAATTCAGCACAGTATAAAGATGCAGCACGAAGATTTCCAACAAAATTCCACAAGAAAGCAAACAATATGACTATTTCTGCTAATGTTTATCTCGAGTAGTATAACATAGATAAAACGATAACGTTTGTCAGGAAAGCTGTTTTTGTAACCACTAGAGAAAGTCTTTGAATGGAACACATCAGACTTTTACTGTATAAATTCCTTATTGTTATTAAATTCTTCACGTAATACATTTTTTAAAATATTCACTCAAAATTAATGCTTTCAATAAATGATTTTAATGAAATTTTATTACATTGGATTGTTTATATTAATTCAAATTATTGTAGAAAATGTATGAACTTTTGTACTGCCCGAAGCCCTTGATTATTAAAAAATGAATAACTTATACAGTCAGTGTTTAATGTCGACAAAAGCATATGGTCATTTTATTTAATATGCTTTGAGAGGGAGTGCATATTTTTAAATAAATTAGTAAACAATTATGTCGTGTTAAGCATTTTGAGTATGAAAAAAAAAATAGAAAAGGTTTGAGTGTAAGCAAGCTTTAAGTTTGGGTAAACATATTAATAAGCATGCATCTAGTCAATTACAACTTCTTTTGTTTAGCAATTCCAATACAACAAATTTATAAAATGATATATCTTATAAAGTTTAGAGTTTATATTATTTTATTTTGACAAGAAATAATATTCTATTTTTCGTAATTTTAATAAACTTTAAGGTAAATGTATCTTTGATATTTGAAAAATCCACAATATGTAAAGTAATAAATTGAAGTTTATATAAATTATTATATAGAATAAATGTGATACATTTATAGTGTATCAATATTTCCAGTTATTTAATAATATGTTATTGTTTAAATGCAATGTTATTATAAAAATGACCTACGTGATGCATTTCTAAAAAGTATTCACATAAGCATCCAATGTTTTCAGTAAATTAGTTTGTAAATAAATATCCCATATTTTACTTACTTTAGCGCATATGTAGAAGTACATATAGGATACAGAAGGTATTGTATTCAAACAAAGGCCCGTGTGTGTATGTGCGGACAACATGGTTCAAAATCTAAAGAACAGTAAAATACCATACGTGGTATATTAGTTAATATTTTCCAAAGATGCGACACGAAAATGTTCAAGCAAATATCCCCAAACTATTCTTTTCGTTGAAATAATTTTGAATATGTTGTTATTTCTCAAAACTGGTTCCAGCTATTTGAATAAAATACTGTATATTATAGATATTTACATAACAAGTTAAATCTACATCTTGAATTTTCTGGGAATAGCTTCTGAGGACCTGTTCTATGTGAATGAATACTGCTGTATCTTGCGTAACTAGTAAACCACAAGAAATACACATAACCGTACTAAACAAAAACTGTTAAAACACATACCTTATGCTATATACATATTTGTTGTACATTTAAAAGGTTTCCAAGATATTGTTTGTTATTAGTTTCAAATTTAAACTACGTAGTTTTTCTCAAACTCACTTGTTTACTGCAAGCCTTGCAAAGCGAACCGAACCTCAATTCTTCACATAATGACCAGCTTTAAAAGATATGACTATCGCTTTAGGCATAGTTCCCTTCTGCTTACAAGGAATCAAGTAGTAAGACCATTCTGCTAATGCTTATCTCGATATTTACCCAGGTTAGTGAATAAAAATATAAAATATAAAATATAAAAATATAAAATTTGGAATAGTTTGTTGCTCAATAAGTAAATAATGATATGTGAATGGAATTCATCAGCTTTGTTATGGATATCTTTATATCACATGCTTGCTAAACAACGAGATTTGTTGCCTTTAGAAGCCTATTTTACTGTCATGTTTTACGTGGCGTTTTCTCTGGTTCCTTATCAACAAATTGTGTTTTCCATTGATTCAGTTTTCCAGGAACATCCCATAAAGCAATCCAATATTTAGAAGACGTGAGAGAGGAATTGACTAAGATCAGAGGAAATCCGTTTATAACAGATTCTATATGTTTCAGCAAGAGTGCGTAATATCTTGCCTTCTTGTTTATTAAGACATCTGAAGATAGAAATGGAATGGATGAAATAGAGTGAAAGCCGAAATATAAGCTAAGAAGTTGCTGAATTATAGCAATACGCCGCAAATAACAAAAGAAGAAATGTTGCCAATTATGCGACGTCAAAATGACGAGATTATGTGATCTAGGTTACGGAGAAGGTATTAAAAATCTGATGTGTTCCATTCATATGACTTTTTCTACATCTCTGCAGCAAATTATTGTTAGAAAGCTTATGCTTCTATTTACTTCATCCTAATCGAGAAAAATTAGCTGAAATATCCTATTACTTGCTTCCTTGAAAGTAGAAGCGAAATAAGGGAGTACCATAGCTTAAAGTGGTAGTTAAAAATGGTGGCTATGTGATTGAAGTCCCTTGTACGGACAGGAGTTGACAAATTCCTGTAAGAGATAAGTATAAGAATGTCTAAAAACGACTATGAAAAAAATGTATATAACAAAACATATGTGCGTTTTAATGTGCTCTACATTTTTTGTATAGTAAATTTTATCTAACTCTTACGTTTAGCAGTTATACTACATTTCGTAAATTTCATCCAGAATAAAGCTGTCTTCATGGCTATTCCCAGAAAATTCAAGATATACATTTTATTTGTCAGGTAAATATCTTTAATAAACGTAAAATCTTAAAGCTATTTTTTAAAAATCAAAAATTTCGAAGATAGTTCCATGTAAAGGGTATTTTGGAGTACGGGTATTTTTCTCAAAATGTTCGTGTCGCATTCCTGGAAGATACTAAACTTTAATACCAAGGTATTTTATAGACTTTTCGTTTTTGAGTTATCCTGTTCACAGGTACACGGACACACACATACGAACATTTTTTCTGAAAATGCTTTTTTTGGTTATAGGGGACCCTAAAATATATATTTCCGGTGAAATCTCGGTATCGAATTTTTAGGTGGAGTGCAACATCTTCTCTATACACTATTTACATAGTACGTGTACAGAAAGTAAAAATCTGATGTGTTCCACTCACATGACTTTCTCTAGATGCTCCAAATACAAACTATTTTTACAAAAGACTGTTGTTTTATCTACATCATGCTAATCGAGATAAGCATTAGCAGAACCGTCTTAATACTTGCTCTCTTTTAAGTAAAAGAAAATGAGGGATAGTGAAATCCTTTAACAGTTCGTCGCTATATGAAGCAATTGAGGTTCGGTCCTCTTTACATGGTCCCGTTTGAGAAAACTAAATATTTTAAAGATAAAACCAATAACAATGAATATCTCAAAAAAGTCAACTCCACGAAAAAAAATGTGTATCACATAAATTGTCTGTTTAAACGAGCTCTACATTTCTTGTGTGTAAGTTTTGGTCTATCTCCTACGGTTTACCCGTTATGCAAAATATCGGCAAAATTCATCCAGAATAAATGTCATTAGAGGCTATTCCCAGAAAATTGAAGGTATTATAATAAAAAATTTTAGAGCCATTTTTGAGAAAATAAAATTTTTCGAATTTTTTTTCATATAAAGGTTAGTTTGTGGTAGGGGAATTTTCTTGAAAATCTTCGCGTGGCATTCTTGGAAGATACTAAACCTAAATACAAAGTTTGGTATCTTTTTTTTAGCTATCCTGTCCACAGGCACACACCGACCTTTTTCTAAAAATGCTTTTTTCGGACTCAGGTGACCCCAAAACATATATTTCCTGTGAAATTTCGACATCGAATTTTTAGTTGGAATACAATACCTTTCTATACACTATGCATGTATTACGTGTACAGAAAACAATATGATATCCCTAACAGTTATTATAGTTTAAAAATATTAACTATATAATCAAGCCTTTATATAACTGCACAGGGATGCTTTGCAGACTAAAGGTCAAAATATATTCGTGTTTAAAATGAAAAGGCAGCTTAGTCTTCCTTCGGGTTTCCATCATGTCTAAGCTCATTTATTTCGAGTAGTAGTAATTAGTCAATTCTCTTGTCAAACAATTGTAAAAAAAAAAAAAAAAAAAAAAAAAGTGGTATTACTATGTTCAATAGTAAAATTAATATACAAATGTGATGTATCAATTCACATACCTTTCTTTACATCCTGTAGAAAATTATTGTAGTAAAGTTTATTCTTCTATTTACTTCCTGTTAATCGAGATAAACATTAGCAAATTAGTCTTATTTCTTGATTCCCTGTAAGTAAAAGGGAAATAGAGGAAAATAGTAGGTTAAAGGTATAATCAAATCTCTTAAAATTAATTTTTTGCATGACCTAGAGTTGACAAATTCCCATATGAGAAACCAGAAACAAGGAATATCTCGAAAACGGTTAACTCCACGAAAGCATGTATATTATTAATTGTGTGTTTTATAGAACTCCACATTTTTTGTCTATTAAGTTTTTGTCTATCTGTTACGGTTTATAAGTAATATAAAATTAGTAGTAGTTGTAGTTTAAATATCTTAAATGTAAGAGATTTTAATCACAATCATTAGAGCCATTTTTGAGAAATCCAAATTTTGATATTTTTTCCATGTGAAGGGTAGCTGAGAGTGGGAGGATTTTCCTGAAAATCGTCGTGTCGCACCTTGAAGATACTGAACATAAACATGAAGTTTGGTATTTAATGGCATTTTCGTTTTTGAGCTATTATACCCACAGATTCACATATAGACTATTTTTAAAAATGTTTTTTTTTTTTTTTTGATTTAGAATCGAATTTTTGGGTGCACTACAATAATTTCTCTATACGCTATGTACATAATAGGTGTAGAGAAAGTAAAAATGGATGCATATGTTAATCTCGAAGCCTGATTTGAAAGTGCAGGCTCTCTGGAGATGCAGCAAAACCGAAGCTGTGAGGATCGTTTTATGATTTCGCCCCTCTTTGCTACTGTCAGCTCTTAGCGACCACGAAGACAAGGCCTGCCACGAATGTCTGAAAATGACAGTAAAATAATAACGCAGTGATGCTCCACGCAGCGCATTTAACACTCTAATATAAAGGGGAAATGATGTGTTCCATATGCATGCTTTTCTGTATATCTCTGTAACAAATTATTATTAAAAAACTTATTCTTCTATTTACTTCATGATAATCGAGATCAACACTAGCAGAAATTGTCCTTATTACTTGCTTCCTTGATATAGAAGGGAAAAAATCTGAAGGGTTTCATTCACATTATTTGCTCTACATCTCTGCAACAAATTATTGTAAAAAGCCCGTGGTTCTATTTACTTTTTAAGCTGGAGCTAATAACAAGGAATATCTCAAAAACAATATACTCCAAGAAAAAATATTATATAACATATATTGTGTGTTTTAACGTGCTCCACAGTTTTGGTCTTGTAAGCTTTTGTCCATTTCTTACGGTTTACCTGTTATGCAAAATTTCGTAAAATTCATCCAGAGTAAAATAGTCTTAAGTGGTTATTACCAAAACATAAAAGATATACACTTTATTTGTCAAGAAAATATCTTTAATATACGATATTTTAATCAAAAATTTTAGAGCCATTTTTTTAGAAAATCAAAATTTTCGAAAAAAGTTCCTTGTAAAGGTTAGTTGGAAGTGGTGGGATTTTCCTGAAAATCTTCGTGTCGCATTCTTGGAAGATACCAAACTTGAATACCAAGTTTGGATTCAACGGCCTCTTTGTTTTTGAGCTATTCTGTCCACAGACATACACACACGCACACACACGGACATTTTTCTGAAAATGCTATTTTGGATTCAGGGAACCCAAAACATGTATTTCCGGTGAAATCTCGGTATCGAATTTTTGGGTGGAATACAATACCTTCTCTAGACACTATGTACATACTACGTGTAGAGAAAGTAAAAATCTGATGTGGTCCACTCTCATTCCTTTCTCTACATCTCTGTAATAAATTGTTAAAAAGCTTATTCTTCTATCTACTTCATGATAATCGAGTTAACATTAGCAGAAATTGTCAATATTATTTGGTTCCTTGTAAGTAGAGGGGGGAAGATGTCTTATGTGTTCCATTCACTTTCTTTCTCTACATCTTTGTACAAAATTATTGTTAAAAAGTGCATTCCTCTATCAACTATATGATAATCGAACCAAACGTTAGCAGAAATCGTTTGAATTGCTTGATTTCTCGTAAATAGAAGAGAATACACTAGGCTAAAGTGACAGTAAAATCTTTTAAAAGCTGGTTGCCATGTAGTTGAAATCCGTTTCTATACGTGGCCAGGAGTTTACAACTTTCCATGTGAGAAAATTTTAGGTATTTTAAATCTGAAACAAATGACGAATAATTACATAACAAAAAGGTATATAACATTAATTGTTTTAACGAGCTCTAAGTTTTTTGTTAAGTAAGTTTTTGTCTATCTGTTACGGTTTACCAGTAATGCAAAATTCCGCAAAATTCATCCAGAATAAACATGTCTTCAGAAGCTATTCACATAAAATTGAAGATATGCATTTTATTTGCCATGTAAACATCTTTAAAATATGACATTTTAATCAAAATCGTAAGAGCCATATTTGATAAAATCAAAATTTTCGAAAAATTTTCCATATTTTCTTGAAAAGCTTCTTGTCGCATCCTTGGAAAGTACTGAACATAAATACCAACTTTGGTATTTAAGGGACTTTTCGAATTTGGACTATGCTGTCTACAGTCACTCACGCGGTTCTTTTTCTAAAAAAATCTTGTTTTCGACTCAGGGGACCTCAAAATCTTTATTTTTGGTGGATTACAATATCTTGTCTATACAATAAGTACATAGTACATCTAGAGAATTTAAGCATGTTTTTTTTTATGATTCAAGGGATCTTGAGATATATCCTTTCTGTGAAATCTCGACATGAAAATTTTGGGTACAAAACCTTCTCTATCTACCTTTCATATTGTACTAACTTTCGCAGAAGTAAATACCCATCCTCTGATTCCCCGCGCGAAGGGTCATCTTATTTTGAGGCATTTCTATCTAGGTATTATGAGGATGAAATTTGCCAAATATGTTTCTCTTCCTGTTCAAAAGAATTTGCTAGCCATCCACTCATCTCGAAGTTTTGGAAGCAAATATTTCAGCAATCATTGTAAACTAACAGGGAATATATTGCAAATTCAATTTCAACACACCTACAGAAAATATGTCGTTATTGTGATTCGATTCAGCAATAGACCTTAAGTAAAAGGCTCCTAATGTTGTGTACTCTGCTTTCAAAGGGAAGTTTAATCAACGACAATCGTGTCGCCAATTAGAATAGCTGAAGTGGTTAAAGTGTGTTGCTACCAAATATCCGAGAAGTCGGAAGGTGTATCGAATTCCGTATAACATCCACTTTCTTTACATGTTTACTTTCTCTACACGTACTATGTACATAGTGTATAGAGGAAGTATTGTATTGCAACCAAAATTCGATACCGAGCTTTCACCGGAAATACATGTTTTGTAACCCCATGAATTGTGCCGGCAAAGGCACACTAAAATACTTATCTTAGATAAATTACGGAAATGTTGACCTTGTACTCACATACGGGCAGCACAATGTGCTCTCTCGTCTAAGATTAGCAGCAGGAATCCTTGTGATTTCTTGCGTGATGTTATCACTAAGTTTCTGTAGATTACACATGGATTTCTGCTGCTAAGCTTAGGTGAACGAGCGAGAATTTCTTTAACTTGTAATACAAGCTATTTGGGAGCAGATGGTCAATATTTTTAACATTTATTTAAAATAAGAGCTCCAGTGAACTTTGCCGGCACCACATTCCCGGCGTCTCTCGGATCTCCCGCGCAGCGGAGAGAGAGGACGACAGGGGTAAATTTACAATTTATGACCCTATATGTACATGGTATAGATAAGGTATTATATTCCACCCAAAAATTCTAAAATTACTTTTAGAAAAGCGTCCGTGTGTGCCTGTCTGTCTGTCTGTCTGCCTGTGTGTGCGTGTGTGCTGTGGACAACATAGCTTAAAAACGAACACATCGTTAAAGACCAAATTTGATATTTAAGTTCTATATCTTCCAAGGACACTCTTCAACAGCACACACACACACACGTTAACCATACACTTACACGATCTAAAACAACACCTGATACCGCGCAAGACCTCCACAACACCCAATATCCCAGAACTAAAGGATTAGCATCACCCTTATGACACTCCATCACAGAAGAAAAAACGCACCTCAATGAGTAGGTATCCGCTAGGGCATTGCCCCATGGTCTACCTGAACCCCAACAGCCCCGCCATTTTAGTCATCAGCCGTGAACACTCGGTTTGCTTTTTTTTTTTTTTTCTTCACTTTTTCCAGATATAGTAGGTAGAGAAGATATTATATTTCACCCAAATATTCGATTGAATATTTCACCGTACATGTTTTCATGTCCCCTGGGTACAAAAAAAATTCAGTCTTGTCGGGACTCCGGCGCAATATTCCGTTTTATTTTTCCTCTTTTTTTCGTTTATAACATTTTGCCAATATTTCCTTCGTTTTTCTATTTGTTTACCCTTTGAATTTTGTTTCTAATACACACATTTGTACACATTGAAAAACAAAAACACCCATGCCCAAGGTGGGACTCGAACCCACGACCCCCTGCGCCATGGAGCACCAAAGCTAGCTTCGGCGGTACTAGGTCTTTTCTTCTTTTGTAAGAAAAATTTGTTTGTGGAACAGCTAGAGAAAGTTATGTGAATGGAATGTAAACGTGTATGTCAAATAACATGTGTCTGTGTGTGTCTTTGGCTGTGTGTGTGTGAGTGTGTATGTCTGCGTTTGTCTGTGGGTGTGTGTGAGTGTGTGTATCTGTGTGAGTGTGTGAATCTGTGTGAGTGTGTGAATCTGTGTGAGTGTGTCTGTGGTTGTGTGTGTATGTGGGTGTGTGTGTCTGTGTGTGTGTGTATGTGTGAGTGTTTTGCTGGGTGTGTCTGTGGGTGTGGTATGTGAGTGTGTGTGACTGTGGCTGTGTGTGAGTGTGTGTGTGTCTGATGTGGGTGTCTGTGTTTGAGTGTGGGTGTCTGTGTGTGAGTGTGTGTGTCTGTGGGTGTGTGTGTGTCTATGTGTGTGACTGAGTGTGTGTGTGTGTGTGTCTGTGTGTGTATTTCCACCAGACATATTTGCTGTGGCTACCGTGCAAACTATCGTTTTTGGGGTGGCCACATTCAATTTCATAAGGCATAATTGGTCTTTCAAAAGTGCAACACGAAGATTTTCAAGAAAATCCCTGCACCCCCAACTATCCTTTGATTTTCTCAAAAATGTCTATAGCGAAATTAATTAAAATACTGCGTATTAAATATATTTACATCACAAATAAAATTTATATTTTTAATTTTCTTGGAAAGAGCCTCTGAAGACTCCTTATTCTGGTTGAGTTTTTCAGACATTTTTCATGACGCTTAAATTTTAAGAGATAGAAAACTTAACTATACAAACATTTAGATAATATATGTTTTTCTAGTCGAGCTGAGTGTTTTTGAAATGTTCATTGTTATTTATTTCAATTTTAAATTATTAGCCTTTCTTAAACTGGATTATGCAAAGCGAAGCGAACTTCAATTGTTTCACACAGTGAGCAGCTTTGAAAGTCTTTGACTATCACTTTAGCCTAATGTATTCCCTTATTTCCTTTCTACTTATAAGGAAGCCGATTCTGCTAATGTGCATCTCGATTAGCACTACGTATATAAAAAAATAATCTTTTGTAAGAAAAATTTGTTGTGGAACAGCTAAGTAAAGCTATGTGAATGGAACACATGACTTTTTATTCAGAGAATCCCTATACCATTATGTCAAATTAAATCTTGATATGAGTTTTTTGGGTGGAATGCAATACCTTCGTTTCGAACATCGTTAGGGTGAGTTACCCGGATAAGGTTTTAATCGGAATTTTCCCTTTTCCTGAGAAGACATCGAGTAACATTAAGCTCCATGGACCTCAAGATCATTTGAGCATCATTTCACCAATTTCATTGATTGTTCGATATAACCAGCCAGTTAAAGAACATTAAGCTCAACAACAACAAAATGTATGTGACATAAATTGTGTATTTTAATGAGATCTACATATTTTGTGTGGTAAGTTTTTGTAAATCACTTACGGTTTGGCAGTTATATGAAAGATCCTTCAGAATGAAGAGGTTATCAGAAGCTATTTCCAGAAAATTAAAGATACCCATTTCGTTTGCCATAAAATATCTTATACATAAGGTATATTAATCAAAATCGTTACAGCCATTTTTGAGAATATTGCAATTTTTCAAAAATATTCTATGTAAAGGAGATTTCCTTGAAAATCTTCGGGTCGCATTCATGGAAGATACCATAGTTAAATACCAAGTTTGGTATTTATTGGTATTTTCATTTTGAGCTAGACTGCCAACAAACACACAGACATTTTTCTAAAAAAAAGTTTTTAGAGTCGGGGGCTCCCAAAACAGGTATTTCCGGTGAAATCTCGGTATCGTATTTTTGGGTAAAATATAATACATTCTTTATACACTATTCACATAGTATGTACGTGTATACGTGTAGAGAAAGTAAATAAAGTTGTCATCTCTACATACTGTATATATTGTATACATTCAGAAAGTAAAAATGCTCCCATGGTTTGCTGATGTGGCTGCTGAATGCAAAGTTTGTTTTCAGTGTGTATCTGTGTGTGTGTGTCTGTAGGTGTGTGTGAGAGTGTGTATGTATCTGACGGTGTGAGTGTATGTGTGTTTGAGTGTGTGCGTGAGTGTGTGTGTGTCTGTAGGTATGTGTGAGAGTGTGTGTGTATGTGTGTCTGTCGGTGTGTGAGTGTGTGTGTGTCTGTAGGTGAGTGAGAGTGTGTGTGTATGTGTGTCTGTCGGTGTGAGTGTATGTGTGTTTGAGTGTGTGTATGTGTGTATGTGTGTCTGTCGGTGTGTGAGTGTCTGTAGATGTGTGTGTGTATGTGTGTCTGTCGGTGTGTGAGTGTGTATGTGTCTGTCGGTTTATGAGAGTGTGTATGTGTGTCTGTCGGTGTGTGAGTGTGTGTGTGTGTCTGTAGCTGTGTGAGAGTATGGGTATATGTGTGTCTGTCAGTGTGAGTGTATGTGTGTTTGAGTGTGTGTGTGAGTGTATGTGTGTCTGTCGGTGTGTGAGTGTTGTGTGTGTCTGTAGGTAGGTGTGAGAGTGTGTGTGTATGTGTGTCTGTCGGTGTGAGTGTATGTGTGTTTGAGTGTGTGTGTGTGTGTGAGTGTGTGTGTGTCTGTAGGTGTGTGTGAGTGTGTGTGTCTGTCGGTGTCAGTGTATGTGTGTTTGAGTGTGTGTGTGTGAGTGTGTGTGAGTGTGTGTGTGTGTCTGTAGGTGTGTGTGTATGTGTGTCTGTCGCTGTGTGAGTGTGTGAGATTGTGTGTGTATGTGTGTCTGTCGGTGTGTGTGAGTGTGTGTGTGTCTGTAGGTGTGTGTATGTGTGTCTGTCGCTGTGTGATTGATTGTGTGTGTGTGTCTGTAGGTGTGTGTATGTGTGTCTGTCGCTGTGTGAGTGTGTGAGATTGTGTGTGTATGTGTGTCTGTCGGTGTGTGTGAGTGTGTGTGTGCCTGTAGGTGTGTTTGTGTATGTGTGGCTGTCGCTGTGTAAGTGTGTATGTGTATGTATGGCTGTCGCTGTGTGAGTGTGTGTGTGTGTGTGTGTGTCTCTAGGTGTGTGAGAGTGTGTATGTATGTACGTCTGTCGGTGTGTGTGATTGTGTGTGTGTCTGTAGGTGCGTGTGAGAGTGCGTGTGTGTGTGTGTCTGTGGATGTATTTCTACCAGACATATTTGCTGTGGCTGCCGTGGAAACTGTCGTTTTTGGAGTGGCCACATGAAATTTCAATAAGGCATAATTTGTATTGAAGTTCAGTATCTTTCAAAAGTGCAACACGAAGGTTTTCAAGAAAATCCCTTCACCTCCAGCTATCCTTTACATGGAATTTTTTTCTCCAAAATTTTGTTTTTTTTTAAAAGTGAAATCTACATATTTTGTGCAGTAAATTTTTGTAGATCTCTAACGGTTTGGCAGTTATATAAAAGTCATCCAGAATGAAGAAGCTATTCCCAGAAAATACAAGCTATGCATTTCCCTTGCCATAAAATATCATATCCATAAGGTATATTAATCAAAATTTTTACAACCATTTTTGAGAAAATTAATATTTTCGGAAAATGTTCCATGTAAAGGGTTGTTTGGAGTGGGTGGATTTTCCTGAAAATCGCATCCAGGAAGATACCAAACTTAAATGTCAAGTTAGGTATTTACCGGTCCTTTCGTTTTTGAGCTACGCTGCCCACAGACACACACACACACACATACACAGACAAACGGGGATGTTTTAGAAATGTTTTCTGTAGATTCAGAGGGTCTCAAAACATGTATTCCGGTGAAATCTCGGTATCGAATTTTTGGCAGCAATTCAATGCTTTCTCTATACACAATGCACATAATACGTGTAGAGAAAGTAAAAATATCTTCTCTGCATACTGTTTATATTATAGATGTTAGAGAAAGTAAAACTTCCCCTGTAGGTTGCTGGTGTGCTGCTAGAGGCAAAGTTTGTTTTTGTGTGTGTCTGCGGGTTTATTTCCACCAGCCATATTTGCTGTGTCTACCGTGGAAACTGTCGTTTTTGGAGTGGCCACATGAAATTTCATTAATGCATACATTCTTTGCCGTGCGGTTCCGAAGTACTCTGTGAACTGTTTGTTTAACAATACCGAGGAAGCGACCACACATCGATCGCAACTTCTAAAGAAATGTTGACTCAAAGACTTTACATGACCAGAAAACTGCCGAGCAGCTTGTGTGTCTTACAGCCACCAGAAAACTCCTGAAGCTTTTTTGTGTAACTGGCGTATTGCTCTGGTGACGCTTTTCCTTCCTTCCGGCCTACCTTCGCTTTTCTTCCTTTGTGGATGGAGTTGAAAGAACATGTTTTATTCATGTTAAATAAGCAAGTATTCTTTCACATTTCTGCAATATATAGAAATAATTTTCTTCTTCTTTCTCTATTTACCCTCCTTGTATGGAAGACTTTCAAACCAATGTCTAGAGTCAGAGACCATTTGAGGAACAGAAAAAGAACCAGAATGGTGATAAACCCGATGCCTAATATGAGAGTGAGAGACATTTAATGAACTGTAAATTAAAAAATCTTATGTTTACATTCATATGACTTTCTCTATATCTCAGTAACAAATTATTGTTTAGAAAGCTTATGCTTCTATTTACTTCATGCCAATTGAAAAAAAAAAAATAGCAGAAACAGCGTTATTACTTCCTTCCATGTATGTAGAAGGGAAATAACGGAGTCCCATAGGCTAAAGTGATAGTCAAAAGCTTGTTCCTATGTCACTGAAATTCCTTTGTTTGTATGGACAGGAGTTGAAAAATTCCAGTGTGAGAAAAATACAAGTTCTTCAAAGCTGGAAATAAAAACAAGTAATATCTAAAAACGATCAATTCCACGAAAAAAATGTATATGACATAAGTTGTGTGTTTCATCCTGATCTACATTTTTTTGTGGAGTAAGTTTTTGTCTAACTCTTACGGATTACCAGTTGTGCAAAGTTCCGTAAAATTCATCCAGAGTGAAGTAGTCTTCAGAGGCTGTTCCCAGAAAATTCAAGATATACATTTTATTTGTCAGCTAAATATCTTTAGCATAAGATATTTTAATCAAAATTGTTAGAGCCATTTTTGAGAAAATAAAAAATTTCAAAAAAAGTTCCATTTAAAGGGTAGTTGAGGATGGGGGAATTTTCATGAAAGTCTTCGTGTCGCATCCTTGGAAGATACCAAACTTAAATACCAAGTTTGGTATTCAATTGTCTTTTCATTTTTGAGCTATGCTGCCCACAGACACACACAAACGCACACACATACACATAGACACACACAGACACACACGGACATTTTTCTAAAAATGCTTTCTTTTGGATTCAGGGAGTCTCAAAACATGTATTTCCGTTGAAATCTTGGTATCAAATTTTTGGATGTAACACAATACCTTCTCTATACAATATGTACGTAGTACGTATAGAGAAAGTAATAAAATCTTTATAATAATCCTTGCTCCTAATTATTTAAACCAGGTCTTAATATGCCAGATTTTAAATGCTGAATTCACAATGAAATGCAAGCGCAGACACAACATAAGCGCAAGAGTTTGGACTCATACTATTTAATGAAAGCGTTCACATAGAAATACGCAAGACGCAATGGAATGCAGCACAACAATTTGCAAACTCCAAATTTTATCCTTGCGTTGCATGCAAAGAGGAGGAATTTTACTTCTTTTCTCTGTGCATTGCGTATGAATTCAGTAACAAACAATCGCACTGCAAGATTTTACAGTGCCTGCTGTACATGCATGCTCTTCTATTTGGTCGTGCAGTGCCGTGCCATCTCTAATTTCTCTCAAGAGGTTATGACAGTCTCCTTGTGAATCCTTTAATTTAATGCATATTAACTATTATCTGTGTCTAGATTTCTTACTTCTCATAAATCGAAGACGCAAAGAGATAATTCTTACTTCACTAAATGTGTACTTTTATCACTTTCTGAAGTTTCTATGCTTGTACTATTTTCAATAATTTTGAATGAGCAATAATTGTGATGTCATTACCGCGAGCGTCAGTTGTTAGTATATAATTTTATAACACATTTATTTGCAAAAAATTGAATGAATTGCCAATAGTATTGTTGGTTTTGTTATTCAATTTGAAGCTTGCGGAGTGTTTGGAAGATATTCCCATGTAATTTACAGATCTAGAAACCCATGCTGGCTTCTTACGATTGCATTGTGAATAGTGTTTCCTTGCGTCTGCGCTTATGCTACGTTACGTGTGCGCTTGCATCTCATTGTGAATGTATAGCATAATACTTATTAAATTTCACATCTATACGTACATCATCATTTACAGAGCTAACGCAATTATAAATACAAATTATAAATATAAAACCAAAAAATAAAAAGTAAAAGATATGATAACTTTATACAAATAAAAATAAAATTAAAATATCAATAAAAATAAATATAATACTACTAAAATTTAATGAACTGACGGTTATACCAAAGCGTCCATATGTGGAATTTGTGGTGGACGAAGCGGCGTCTGGGTGGGCTTTCTCTGGGTCACCCGGTTTCCCCCGCCGTTCATTCCACCAATTGCTCCATCACCTTTCCTATCATCCATTTCGCTTGCATTTCATATCATTCACTTCCTCACGCTCATGCCTGGCTATCGACCGACCACTAGTTCCAGGTTCTTCATTCTGTTTCGTGCCCTTGGCTCCGCGACAGGCTTCTGAAACCTAGGTATAAGCTTGTAACTCTTAGGGAGGTGTCAGTCTTAAATCCAGGGAGGGTAAGCCGACTACGCTTATTGGAAATATGATTATGGAACAGGTGGTGGAATGAATGGCGGCAGAAACCGGAGAAAGAGGACAGGTATAGCCAGAAAACCATGTAGCAGTGACTTGACTACTCAGATATGCCGCTCTCCCCAGTGCTAGTTTGTGGAGTTTTCAAATAGGCCGGTGGTCGCGCTGTAGCCGTGTGGTTAGACCCCTCGCCTCTCACTTAAACGGCCCGGGTTCGATCCCAATCTACCGTATGTGATATTTGTGGCGGACAAAGCGGAGTGGGGGCGAGTATTCTTAGGGTTCTCTGCTCTCCCGCCGTCATTCCGCCGGTGCTCCATCTTTATTCCATCAGTGCCATCCCCTGCGGTGCTATAAGTAGTAAAAGCGGGCCGGTAGCTATTTTATAAATCGGTCCTCTAGCACATGCAAGGTCGGAAGTGGATACGCCACTTATGCGCGCATCGGGACCACTACCACGTCGAGTACAACCCATTCCGAACAGCTCACATCCGGGAAGAGTTCAGCTATTAGGCCCGACTACTTCTAGTAACGTCAGACTAATTCATCTCATGCTCATCTCAAAGAAATAAGAAACAATGAACAGAAAACTAAAATATATAACTTTTCTTTTGCATATACCTACAGAGTTACCGAAGACTTTGCTTCAAAGTGTAAATGACTTTAAAAAGAGGCCAAGGAAGAATGCTTTATAGCCAGGATATTTTATATATATACATACATAGGGTAATCCGTTTGTGCATGGATAAAGTTAAATGCTATTATGAATGTCAAAATGATTGTAGGAGACATTTTTGCTGGTTATACTGTGCTTTGAAGCTGGAAATTTAAATATAACAATACATAATCTGAAAAGACAAATGAATATTGGATAGATGATTAAAATGGCTACTACAAATCAACAGCAGACACAATGTGTTCTTCGCTATGCTAAATGTGAGAGCGTTAAATTAATTCATAGGTGAATTTAGACGTGAATGTGGTGTGCGTAATTTACCTAAATACGATTCGATAATGTTGTGATCTCGTACATTTATAGAAACAGGTTCCGTGTGAAAAAAAAATTTGATGTAATACATTACCATGACTTTCTATATATCTCTGCAACAATTTTTTGTTAAAAAGTTTATGATTCTATTTACTTCATGCTAAGTTAGAAAAAATAAGCAGAAATAGTCTTATTACTTGCTTCCCTGTAAGTAAAAGCGAAATAAGGGAGTATCATAAGTTAAAGTGATAACAAAAGATGGTTGCTATGTGACTGAAGTTCCTTTGTTTGTGTAAACAGGAGATGACATATTCCTGTATGAAAAAATATAAGTATTTTTAAGGTTGAAACTAAAAACAAGGGCTATCTAAAAAACGACCAACTCCACGAAAAAAATGCATATGACATAAATTGTGTGTTTTAATGTGCTCTACATTTTTTGTAGGGTAGGCTTTTGTCTATCTCTTACGGTTTACCAGTTACACAAAATCCCGTAAAATTCATCTAGAATAAAGTAGCCTGCTGATGCTATTCCCAGAAAATTCAAGATATACAAATTATTTGTCAAGTATATACCTTTAATATATGACATTTTTATCAAAATCGTTAGACCCAATTTTTATAAAATCAAAATTTTCGAAAAAATTTCCATGTGAAAGGTAGTTGGGGATGGGAGGATTTTCTTGAAAATCTTCGTGTCGCATCCTTGGAAGATACTGAACTTAAATATTAAGTATGGTATTTAATGGTCTTTTCGTTTTTTAACTATGCTGCCCACAGACACACAGACAGACAGACACACACACGAACATTTTTCTAAAATGCTTTTTCTGGATTCAGGTAGTCTCAAAACATATATTTCCGGGGAAATCTCGGTATCGAATTTTTGGATACAATGCAATACCTTCTCTGTACACTATGTACATAGTACGTATAGAGAAAGTAATACATCCAGGAGGTCGAAGGCGAATCTAATACGACAAGAAGCTATCTCTGAAGTCATGGCAAGGAATCATACGAAAAGTTTGACACGACTATCAGTAGAAATGAACGTTATCATATGCGTTATGCCAGTGTATTATTTGAAAGTACCAGAAAATGTATCCATTTCATTTACAACGTCTACAAGCCTTACGTGGTGAGGATTATTAAGCTCATTTCAATTCTTCATCCATGGTGTGCCAACGGATCGAAGGTGATGACGGCTTTTTAAACAAACTGTTATTTACAGACGAGGCTGCTTTTCATGTCAGCGGGAGAGTAAACACGCACAACGGCATTGTTTGGGCAAGACAAAATCCACATATCTCGTACAAGCTTGAAAAATCAAGTCCAAAAGTTGGAATGAGTCGCAATAAAGTGTGTGGACCATTCTTCTTTGCGGAAAAGACAATACACCATGAATCTTATTTGGATATGTTGTTTCTGTTACCACAACTTGAGGAAGATGACAATGTGGACAGTTTCACCGTTATGAGTTATACAGAACGCATAATGGGAATCATGTTGTGGCTGAAGAATCTTCCACCTTTCAGTATTGTATATACAAGGTTTCAACAAATAAAGTTCATTTAGTAAACTTTTTTTATGTTTTTATTTTATTCATACCCAAACGGATCATCCTATATATTGAATTATCACTATGAAGTATTACACTATAATTGTTTTGAATATTGCGTTTATTTTTAGACGGTGCTAGTATATAGACTATGTATTATAAATTAAATTGTTATTGTTCTGTTGCCTTTTAACTTTGTTTAAAAGCAGCACCCCCATTCCAGAAAGTCTAATGGCACGCCAATGGCACTAACATGATCATGAGAATTGCCAGTGCTGTTAACAAATAGTTTTAGTTTCTATTGGACAGATCTTGTTTTCATTATCCGACAGTGTAGAGTCAAGATAGAGAAAAATGGGGAATCAAAGTATTTTGGCTTCCTATATTATTTTTCTTTATTTAATGCTGGCATGGTGACCTTTTGATCTGCGTTCAGCACCTAGCCAAACTCCTATCCGTTTGAAAAAAAAGTAAGGTATGAAAGGGGTGAAAAACTAACTGGAAACTACTTGCTTGATGTGCCTATCTGCTATGGGTTTGGTTACAAATATCTTGCATTCAAATTCTAACCAATGAATGGTAAGGGTCCAACACTAAGGAAAGAGTGCATAAAATAAAGCATATCTGCAGTAGTTTATGAACGGTGATCCATTCAAGGGTGGCAAGCGTAAGATAGGGCGTGTTCGACAATCAAAAATATGTGAAATGGTTGATTAATGGAGGTCGGTGCCAGGATCGGAAGTGAAAGATACAGGGCATCAAACATATGTGGAGTGATGGATGAATGGAAATCAGTTCCAGGATCGGGAGTAAAGTAAAAGGGGCATCAAAAAATATATTAGGAGTGGTTGATGAACCAAAATCGGTTCCGGAGTCAGGAGTGAAGGAAATAGAGCACCAATCAAATATATGTGGAGTGGTTGATGAACCAAAATCGGTTCCGGAGTCAGGAGTGAAGGAAATGGAGCACCAATCAAATATATGTGGAGTGGTTGATGAACCAAAATCGGTTCCGGAGTCAGGAGTGAAGGAAATAAAGCATCCAACAAATATATGCGGAGAGTGATTGATAGACGTAAATCGGTCAGTGATTGAAGAACGGAAGTTGATTCCAGAGTCAGAATTGAAGGAAATGTAGCAAAAACTATCATATGTGGAGTAGTTGTTGAACGGTGGTGAACTCAGGACTGGAAATAAGTCAAAAGACTGAAAGAAAAGAAAATAAGAATAAAAATGTGGAGTGCTTGATGATGGAACTTCGGCTCTAGGGCCGGAAGTGATCGAAGGGCCTCCCCTTAAGAAACCAATGTGGAGGGTTGATGAACGTAGGTCGATTCCAGGGTAGGGAGCGAAGGAAAACAAATATATGAACTGGTAAATGAAGGTGCCATGTAAATGATATGCTCTTCGTTATACATGTTGTTAGGTAGACTTGTATAGATAATTAAGAACAGTGTGATGAAGGACACTGGATCAACATTTACTTTATTTCCGAACTCTTAATCTTTCTTATTAAAGGTAGTAATCTATCAGGTTAGTTAGTAGCTCCAAGTAGGCGTGGCACACAGGAGAGAAAGCCTAATTTTATTTTGAGTGGACGGAGCTATATTGTATCGGAACTAAGTTTGAGAGATTTGTACCAAATCATTAGCCCGCACTACATATTCCAGTAGGCTACGCATTCAGGTGTGAAAACGAATAGTCTATATAGATAAGAGTTGCTGAATTCGCTGCACAGTTAACACCATGCAAACCGCATTATTTAGTAGTTATATTATTATTTTGCAATAAAATTGTTAGATGACGAGAAATAACACTAATACAATAAAGTGAATATACCATAAGATAACATTTATTTAAAAAAAAAACAGTATATGTACTCCTTACATACTGTAAATGGAAAATGAAAGAACAAAGGTGATGAACTTCCAACTAAAGTCATTGAGCAAGATTGTGGTGAGGGCTGCGGAGATACAGAACAGTGTATATCTCATAGATGAAATGACAAGAAGAATGTTATTGAACAAGTGTGGTATTACAAACAAGAGTAAAAATGAACGGTAAACTTTTAGATATATCTACACAAATACACCATGTAAACGCGGAAATATTACCAAAATGTCTCAATTTCACATTAGTTAAAAGACTTTGCAAGCTCTTTATATTAACTTTGTTGCAAATTGTGATAGTAACATTGATTTAAGATAATTTTAACTGTAAAATAATTTTCGAAAGCTACTTTCAGAATAAATATCTTAATGCAGTGGTCAGGACCCAAATAACCAACTATCAGTTTTACCTTTTGCCGGTCTCCCATCCGAGCTAGGAAGTCGATGTTAGCATGCTATGGAAGGTTCCACGTGACTCTAATATTTTTGGTAAAAACAAGGCATTAAAAACTTTCTTAAGGCAATGTCGACTTTTTCTTTGTGATTCTGCCTTTTCAGTTTACGAATGAACAAGACTGAATTGATTACGTTTTCTGAGTCAATCTAAAAAGGGCATTGTATTCCATCCACTGATGTACAATTGCCATTGCGATAAAAAGGATATGTGGAGTCATGAATGTGGGTGGCACTGACCAATCCTCAACTTAACATATGGCTCAATATATCTGCATGTGTAATTTTATTTTTATTTGTTTATTATATTTTGTGCTCTCTATACGTTAGGCAATCTAGGAAGCACAGCGCAGAAGAACCCCTCGCGCTAGCGGAAAAAGGTTACAAGAAGCAGGAGTTAGAACATTTACCAACTTATTGTTTTATTCCAAAAACTTCATTGGCTTAATGCAATTTTCTAATATGTATCTTAAGGGACATAGGGACTGAATTTTGTATTTGTTACTTTTTTCACTTTTAAAGTTATTTGCTAAAATATTGACATACAGTGTAACAACTAAAAGCTCTGGTTAAAATCATTTCTAAAATAAAACAAATAGATATTTATTTAGCAATAATTAATTCATTAGTGAAGTTAAAAGTGGCGTTTTCTAATACTTAAAAATAAACAAATCTCCGCTGTGTTATAGCTGGAAAGATGCCAATTCCATACGCCCAAACACTGTGTCCCCTTCCTCTGACCATTACAACGATGAAGATAGCAGTCAGCACGTGGTTAAACCCTCAAATTATTCTCCACTAGTTGATGTATTCCACGCAATCCCGACCCGCTACTTTTGTCTCCTGTAGCTCCTCAATTGACCTCCCAGGACCTCACGAGATTGAGTGCACCCCGTTTGTAATGATTTAGTACAATGAAAATAAATATAAGGATGTGATTTAAGTTGATATTTGTTGAAGAGAAATACATTTTTATTTTCAACAAGTTGTATGTATTAAACTTTTCCATATATATATCTGATCAACTTACTACTACATTTGGCTATTAAGTTCATCCTTATAACTGTGAAACGTTGATACAATAGGTTTAATCGCTGCCGCCATTCGTTCACAGACAAAATTTGTAGAGTTCGTCAAAAATCAGTTGTGCCAAAATAAATTGATGCTGTGCAAAAACCAGACTGTGATTAACCGTCATGCCCACATACTGTGGGATGGGCTTTAGTTTTACCAGCATATATAAAAATATTAATGATTATTTAGCAGTGAAAAAGGTTTTCTCTCGTTTGATCCCACATAATTTGCCACAATCTCACAAGGCTAATCGTGTCGATTGGTACACACAAATACTCAAAAATTACAACGTGGGGATTCAAAATACGCATAATGTAAGATTGTTACAGGTGAGGAATCTTGAAGCTATGCACATAAGTTGTAACGTATGATGATTCTATAGGTGTCTTAAGGAGAACCAATTCCAAAAAATCTGATGTGATACACTCACATGACTTTCTCTAGCTCTTCTACAATCTTCATGCATAAGATTCTTCTTCTTTCTGCACCTTGCTAATCGAGGTACACATTAGTACAATGTTCTCATTATTTAGTTCCGCATAAGTAGGAAGAAAATAAGGGAATACACTAGCCTAAACCAGTAGTCAAATGTTTTAAAAGCTGTCGTTATGCTATTGTCATCACAAATCGCTTCTTTTCTTGGCCAGGAATAGAACAAAAGAAAAACGGACACTCCCGTCTGAGAAAAGTATAAGTACTTCACAACTGAAACTATTAACAATGAACACCTCGAAAACGGTAAGCTCCACGAGAAAAATGTATATGATATAACTTGTGTATTTTAATAAGACCTACATTTTTTGTATATTAAGTTTTTGTCTATCCCCTACGGTTTACTAGTTATGCCAAATTAAGCAAAATTCATCTAGAATAAACAGGTCTTCAGAAGCTATTCCCAGAAAATTCAAAATATACATTTTATTTGTTAATATATGATATTTTAATCAAAATCGTTAGAGCCAGTTTTAAGAGTTAGAGCCATACCCACGACCTTGGGTATAGGAAGTCAGCATGGTAACCACTACAACACGGAGGGCGACAACGTTTCATGTAAAGGGTAGTTTGGGGTGGGGGGATTTTTCTCAAAATCTTCGTGTCGCATTCCTGGAAGATACTAAACTTAAATACCAAGTGTGGTATTTTAGCTACTTTTCGTTTTTGAGTTATCGTGTTCACAGACATACGGACACACGGACACACACACTCGCACACACACACACACGGACCTTTTTCTCAAAATGCTTTTTTTTGGATAAGGGGGTCCTAAAACATGTATTTCCGGTGAAATCTCGGTACCGAATTTTTGGGTGGAATACAATACTTCTCTATCCCTATGTACACTGTAGAGAGAAAGTAAAAAGATCTAGAGAAAGTAAAAAGTTGTTTGCACGCGAATCACTTAGAAACTATTGGTCATTTAGTTTTTCAAATAAACTGTTCATTTGGCAAAAGTGCCTTTAGAGAAACGCAAAATTGTAGATTCTGAATTATACACAAACATTTGTATGCCGGAAGACTTCGCTGCAGTAAGAAAACAAATAAGTGTCTTTATCAATTCATATCTCGTCTAACAACCGACTAATTGAATACTGAAAAAACCGAACTGGTGACTTAACCGGCATACTGTTCTGATTTGGCACCAAATAAATTGTTTTTGTTCCCGACCATAAAGAATAAAATGCGTGGACAACGATTTTCGTTGGCAGAAGAAGCCGTTGAGGCGATCAGAAACCTGTTTTGACGGTATCTCAAGCAGATTGGGGCGGGGGGGGGGGTTAAAAGCTGCAACAAATTGTTTTAAATCCAGCAAAAGGTATTGATCATAAAGTAGAATATTTACAGAAACAATAAAGTAATTTCAATGGTAAATTGCTGTTTTCTATTATTAAGCTCAAATTAAAGATAATTATAAAATTCAGTCGCTGTTCTTCACTTCTTATTGCTTGAAAAAAAAAAAAACAAATGCATTATTAATAGAACTGGACGTTTCCTTAATTTTCTATCTTGTTCCTTTTTAATTTCTCTATACGCACTAGGTACATAGTGTATAGAGAAGGTCTTGCACTCCACATACAAATTCGATACCGAGATTTCACCGGAAATATATGTTTTAGGGACCCATTTATCTAAAAAAAAGAATTTTCGGAAAAATGTCCGTGTCTCCGTGTGCCTGTGCACACGATAGCTCAAAAACGAATAGTAGGTAAAATACCAGACTTTGTATTTAAGTTTAGTATCTTCCACGGATGCGACAAGAAGATTTTGAGAAAAATTCCCCCACCCCAACCCTTTGATTTTCTCAAAAATGGCTCTAACGATTTTGATTAACATTTTCTATATTAAAGATATTTACCTGACAAATAAAATGTATATGTTAAATTTTCTGGGAATAGACTCTGAAGAGTAGTTTATTCGGGATGAATTTTACTGAATTTTGAATAACTGCTAAACTGTAAGAGATGGACAAAAACTTACTACACAGAACAATGTAGACCACGTTAAAACACTCACTTTATGTTATATATATTTTTATCGTGGAGTTCGTCATTTTGGAGACATACCTCATTTTTGGTTTCTGCTATGAAAAACTTATACTTTTCTCATACTGGAATTTGACAACTGCTGTCCATACAAACAAAGGAACTTCAGTGACATAGCAACCAGTTATTGATTATCACTTTAACCTATGGTACTCCCTTATTTCGCTTCTACTTACAAGGAAGCAAGTAATAAAATTATTTCTGCTAATCTTTTTACTGATTAGCATGAAGTAAATAGAAGTATAAACTGTTTAAGAATAATTTATTGCAGAGATATGGAGAAAGTGTCTATAAGTGTTGAAATGAATGAAACATCTGCTTCGCAACTATAATGCGTCATACATCTGTGACTTATAATGCATTATAATTTTTGATTTGGAAAATCTATTTATTTTTACTTTCTCTATACGAACTATGTACATAGTGTATAGAGAAGGTATTGCACTCCACCAAAAAATTCGATACCGAGATTTCACCGGAAATATATGTTTTAGGGTCCACTTTATCGAAAAAAGTATTTTCAGAAAAAGGTCCGTGTGTGTATGTCCGTGTGTCCGTGTGCTTTGAACACGATAACTCAAAAACGAAAACTCGCTAAAATACCAAACTTGGTATTTAAGTTTAGAATCTTCCAGGAATGCGACACGAAGATTTTGAGAAAAATCCCCCGACCCCAAACTACCCTTTACATGGAACGTTTTTCGAAAATTTTGATTTTCTAAATAATGGATCTAACTATTTTGATTAAAATATTGTATATTAAAGATAATTATATGACAAATAAAATGTATATTTTGAATTTTCTGGGACTAGCCTCTGAAGACTACTTTACTCTGAGTGAATTTTCTGGAATTTTGTATAACTGCTAAACCGTAAGGGATAGACAAGAACTAACCACACAAAAAATGTAGAGCACATTAAAACGCACAATATATGTTGTATGCATTTTTTCTTGGAGTTGATCGTTTTTGAGATATTCCTTGTTTTGTTTTCAGGGTCAAAAATCTTAACTTTTCTCATACAGGAATTTGTCAACTCATGTCCATACAAACAAAGGAATTTCAGTCACATAGTAACCAGCTTTTGACTATCGCTTTAACCTATGCTACTCCCTTATTTACTTTCTACTTACAAGGCTAATTTTTCTAGATTAGAATGAAGTAAATAGAAGTATAAGCTTTTTAAGAATAATTTGTTGCAGGGATATAGAGAAAGTCATGTGAATGGTACACATCAGATTTTATTTTCTTTTAGTGCTAAAATTGCATGAAACTTGTAACACGTGTATAATCTCATTGTAATACACATAAAATTAGCGTGCGAGCAAAAGTGAATGTCTAAACATATAATCGTCTCACAATCAATCACATTAAACACTACTTACATAAATAGCTATTATTAGTTTACATTTAATATTTAACACACTGAGTCAAATGAACATTAACGTGCTTGTATTACTGGCATTCCTTTCCTAAGGTATGTAATTGCTGTCTGTCCACCAGCTCATGATCTCAGGGGAATGAAGGGGATGGGAAAGCCCTCTCACAAATGTTTATAAACGTCTCCTCTAACATTTAAACGTTGAAGCTTCCACATGATTAGAACCACTTGTGGTCATATCCTTTCACGTCACTGTTTATGACATAAACAAGTTTTCCCGCTATTTTCAAAATGACGTACATTATATTCAGCTGTAACCTAGTGGGAAATATTAGAACTAACTTTTCACCACTCCTTTGGTGGGTCATCGTGGGACAGAGACGCAGGCAGTCTGCTGGAAACTCATCGAGGGACCGACCGTCTTTTAGAGCACAGCGAAGCCTTACTACGTAGCCGCAAGGGTAGGCAAAAGTGTGATTTCTTTCGGCTTGGGCAGAATTTGGGGGTTAAACACATTCGGTGAGTGTCAATTATTATTGTGAAAATCCACTTTGCTATTCGGGACAACCAGGCGTTTATGATCAAATTGTATTTCGTGGGCTCTAAATTATAGTTTTAACTTACAACTGTAGCTTAAAAATGCAAGGAATTTAACTTATTTAAGTTAAAAGGATTAAGGACAAAATCAGATATTTATTTAATGGCTTCCTGTTAAAAGAGCTTATTTTAATAAATTGTAAAACTTTGCCAGTGTTTCCTGTCACCTTCCTGGAAACCTTATTCCTAGGTGTTTAAGGAAACTTGTTTATTTAATATTGCCTCGTATAATTACAATACAACTGCTGCATATGTTGCCAAACTACTCAGATTTTGTATATGCTGTATGCTATCATACTTGTAGATGTAAATATGTTGGGAAAAGCAGCCACACGACACATAGCATAAAATGTTCTGAGTGAGGTAACTATTTATAGTCAGCATATGAAACTAACCTTAAAAGTAATCAAACAAAGACGGAGAATGCAATCTAGCTTGTAATTGTGACTAATCAGTGCAATATGTAATTATAAATACAACATTTACAATAATTGTACCTCGTGCTGTATTTATGCTTGGGTAACTCCAGCAATCGCGAAGTTTAGATGATGAAAATAGGGTCCAAATAACATTAGGTTATGTTAGGTTAGGTTTGCTTTTCCAATTTGATATTAACCGAGATATACAATATTAATAAACCTGGAATTTTAGAATTTCATAGTTCGGGAATAATACCTGGTCTTATTTATATAAATCTGAGTACAGAAAGAGCGAGTGTGGCAATGAGTCATGTGCTAGCTTTCAGGGACAAGAAAAACCGCGAGAAAAATGCCTTGGTCCCACCTCAACTATTCTAAATAAGGTGGATAAACCCAAAGTAATTGACTCTGGTGGATTAGAGAAGAATTACATACAAATTACTTATTATATTATATTATATATATATATATATATAATTATATTACTTGTATTAGGAATCAGTGTTGTGTTGAAAGAGGGCTAGGCATCTCCATGACAACGGCTAGCTGTGAGGTCATACTTAAGGATTGAAGTAGCTGTCGTCCAGTTAAACGACACATGCAAGTGATTCTTCAATTCTCCCTCGAAGTTGGAATTGTGTTATATTCATTTAACCATCCGTTGAATGATATCGTGCTGATGAAAAGTTTAACATGTCGGTATCAAAGGCTGCGATAAGATTGCCGGTATTCAGTGACACAGAAAGCAACATTGTCACGTTTTCTCCTAGTAAACTCTCGTTACAGGCATGGAAATTTATTTCTTATAGTGCCAAGTGAGTAATAACATTGACAAGGTTCTTATTAAGTGTAACGAGAGCACTACACAGCGCTGGAACTGTTTAACCACATTTTTACTTTCTCTATACTCACTATGTACATAGTGTTTAGAGAATGTATTGCACTCCACCAAAAAATTCGATACCGAGATTTCACCGGAAATATATGTTTTAGGGTCCCCCGTATCCAAAAAAAAAGTATTTTCAATAAAAGGTCCGTGTGTGTGTGTGTGTGTGTGTGTGTGTGTGTGTGTGTGTGTGTGTCTGTGTGTCAGTGTATCCGTGTGTCTGTGAACACGATAACTCAAAAACGAAAAGTCGGTAAAATACCAAACTTGGTATTTAAGTTTAGTAACTTCCAGGGATGCGACACGAAGATTTTGAGAAAAATCCCCCACCCCAAACTACCCTTTACATGGAACTTTTTTCGAAAATTTTTATTTTCTAAGAAATGGCTCTAACGATTTTGATTAAAATATCGTATATTAAAGTTATTTACCTGACAAATAAAATATATATTTTGAATTTTCTGAAGACTACTTTATTCAGGATGAATTTTTCATAACTACTAAACCGTAAAAGATGAACAAAAACTTAACCCATAAAAATGTAGAACACGTTAAAACACACAATTTATGTTATAATTATATATATATATATATATATATATATATATATATATATATATATTTTCGTGGAGTTGATTGTTTTTGAGATATTTCTTTTTCTTGGTTTCAGCTTTGAAAAACTTATACTTTTCTCATACAGGAAGTTGTCAACTCCTGTCCATAGAAACAAAGGAACATCAGTCACATAGCAACCAGCTTTTGGCTTTCACTTTAACCTATGATACTCCCTTATTTCGGTTCTACTTACAATAAAGCAAGAAATAAGATTATTTCTGCTTTTTTGTCTCGATTAGCATGAAATAAATAGAAGATAAGCTTATTAACAATAATTATTTACAGAGATATAGAGAAAGTCATGTGAATGGAACACATCAGATTTTTTACTACATTACCTGTGTTTTCGCCTTGTTCACTGCCATTATTATTTTCACCGAAGCATTTTCGTGTAAAACATGCATAAAATAAAATTTTCGTTGTTGTTGCATGATATGCTGAACACATCTTTCCCACACACTCGAATCTATGTTCGTTACACATTCTCTCTACACTTTGCACACACTATCACTTATAGAAGGAGTCACATTCCATTTTCTTACGCATGTTTAAGGCGTGCGCATATCAGCTCAATCGGATTGAGACAATGATTATATGGTAGTAACCTGAAGACTTCATGACTATGATGTTCTGCCATTTCGTCTATTACATATACTTTCTGTATATTGACTCGCCGAACTTTCTCCAAAAGCAGGTTTTTATAGGAGCTGAAGTGGGTAAAACTAAATTATGTTCCTTCATAAATCTGATCATTTCGTCTTTTCTGTCCAACATGCTGGGAAAATTCATCTTTATCCGGGAATATAATTGCATTTTCTAACACAATAACACTCTTACGATGAATGAGTTCAAAAGTGTGTTCTTAAACCAAGCTTCAAATATTTCAACACTTATCTTGTGTGAATCAGCCAAGGATTCCCGGATCTTTTTAGAAGACAAATATAAGCAGCCCTCAATCCAATCCTGACTACCGCCTGCATGCAAAGTCATGATTCTTTTTTCTCCTGGGCTCAATCCCAAAGGACTGCATGTGAATTTGTGCTTGACAAAGCGGCACAGGGGTGGGTTTTCCCCGCCGTCGCCTTCCACTGCTGCTCCATCTTCATTTCATGTATCATTAGTGTCACGCCTGCGGTGCCACAAGTAGTAAAAGCGGACATAAAACACTATAAAAGATTATTTCTTTTGCACGTGGCTGGAAGGCAGCAAGAGCCACTGCCGACATTCCAACCGTTTCTTACATCATGAGTCGCACTAAGATGCATCTAAACAAGTTACATGATACCCTTCCTGCCTGAAATAGCTTAGTCTTCTCAAGTACCGATATCTGCATGCCACAATCCTTGCTGCTGCCATAACCACGCGCGAAAGGAAAACTACCTGGGTATTTGTCTATTACTATTATTTCTGGCATCAAAACTAGACACGTATCAAGATTCCATTCATTTAAGAATACACAGCAAACACCACTTGCACCTGTGAAGTTCACAAGAAAACTACATGAATGAGATGAACAAGTAAAATCTGATGTGTTCCATTCACATGACTTTCTCAACATCTCTGCAACAAATTATTGTTAAAAAGCTTATGCTTCTGTTCTCTTCCTGCTAATCGAGAAAAAATTAGCAGAAATAGTCTTATTGCTTGCTTCCTTGTAAGTAGAAGCGAAATAAGGAAGTACCATAGGTTAAAGTGGTAGTCAAAGGCTGGCTGCTATGTGACTGAAGTTCCTTTGTTTGTATGGACACGAGTTCACAAAGTCCTGTATGAGAAAAGTATGTTTTTCTAGCTGAAACCAAAAGCAAGGAATATCTAAAAAACAATCAACTACACGAAAAAAATGTATATAACATAAAGTGTATGTTTTAAAGTGCTCTACATTTGTTGTGTGGTAAGTTTTTGTCCATCTCTCACGGTTTAACAGTTATGCAAAGTTCCGTAAAATTGACCCAGAATAAAGTAGTCTTCAAAGGCTATTCCCAGAAAATTCAAAATATACATTTTATTTGTCAGGTAAATATCTCTAATATACGATATTTTAATCAAAATCGCTAAAGCCATTTTTTAGAAAATCACAATTTTTTAAAAAAGTTCCATGTAAAGGGTAGTTTGAGGTGGGGGTATTTTTCTCAAAATCTTCGTGTTGCATCCCTGAAAGATACTAAACTTAAATACCAAGTTTGGTAATTTAGCGATTTTTCGTTTTTGAGTTATCGTGTTCACAGTCACACGGACACACGGACACATGGACCTTTTTCTGAAAATACTTTTTTTCTGGTTACAGGGGACCCTAAAACGTATATTTCCGGTGAAATCTCGGTATCGAACTTTTTGGTGGAGTGCAATATCTTCTCTATACACTATGTACATAGTGCGTATTGAGAAAGTAAAAAACAGTGAAGATGTTACTCCACGTGCAGTTAACGTCTTTCTGTCATTTGCTGTTTCTACGCATTCATTGGCTGAAGTTGGTGCACTGCAATACTTGGAACCTTCCCAGAATAATCAGTGCGCTTTCTGAGAGGTCTCCATCAACAAAGCCAAATTGCATGTTAACCTTTTCAGTAGCACCATAATACTAGTTTAGCGATCGTAATTGATAGCCAAACCATTTCTTCAGTTCACATAGATTATAACATTGTTCATTAGTTCGTTTTTGTATCCCTAAATTGTTTTTAGTCCAGTCACATATTTGGTTTTTTGAAGGTGGAAAATTCCCGGAGTGAAAAAAGCTATTGCCATCTAGGGGGATGAACCATTTTATGCACAACAGTTTATGTAGCTGTAAAATATTCTGATAGTGCTCTAGATCAGTGTTGCACGTATAGAGGTATGGAGAATAGGTCAACAGGAATGTCTGGGGGCACAAACGGTGGTTCCTCAGGGGTTATGTATATATTTGCTACATCCTAATTGAATTTTGAACCTAAGGCACTATGTTTAACTTGTGACTTACGATTATGATCTCCGTGACAAACTATGTACTTTATAAACCGCTGGGTACGACATTCATTTTGATAAGATATTAAGATTTTCTGTAGTTTTTCTTTGAAGTTTATCATAATATGTTTATAGTACCACTAGGGACCCGCAGGCAATATTTATCATAATAATAAAGTCTCAGCTCTGTAGACCAGTATCAAGCAAAACAAGCTCTATGTTAAGTTCATGTTTCTCGAGTGTGGCCACTGCCGAAAAGGCGATTTCCTCAACTTTACCCCTGTTTACTGGACTCTCATTTTCTTCCCTGCCTACGTGCTTGCCTATTCTCTCCTTTACTGGATAGCTCAGACACAGTTAGAAGTTCAGTACAGCTTTCCAAGAAAGAATTTGCTCATGAATTGGCATTTAGTGTGTCTAACGTACTTCATAGTTCCTGTGTATGGAAAGAAAAACAGTTATTTTTTATATTTATTTTTGTGATTATTGTGGATGGTGAAAACAGCAATACAGTTTTCATGGATAACATGTATATAAGACTATCTGGGAAGGACGCAGCAAGATAAGAGGAAGGGGCTATTGTGATTATCATTGCGACTATTTCGGTGGCCTGAGACCCGGTACTGCCGGAGCAAACCGTGTGTTTATGGGTGATGACTAATATGGCAGGCTGACCCACCTGTTGGGTGTAGGTAGAAGAAATTAAGCAATGCCGTGACGGAGACCTACTCATTGAGGCAATTGTCTTTTTCCGTGAAGGAATGTTCATGTGGGTGACAATACTCGTTCCAGTTGAATTGTTCTGTTCCGTTCGAAGATTCGCTGCTCATATCTGGGAGATATGGGGACTGGTTATAGATGGTGTTAGATAGGCTAACGCACGCGTGTGTTATATGCACGTATCTAGTTTTAATTTAATTGTTTTTTCATACAAGGTAGGACAGCAGTTGGATAGGTCGAGTCACACTGAAAAAGTCAATGCCATTGCCGGAATACAATACTGTAGCTCCCGGCTATAGCATCATTTTTCAGTCTTGACACAACCTACCCAATTTCATCTAGTTGTTTGTGGACCATTTAGATCCGGAAGGCGTTGATATATCAACCACCTTGTGAAGCCATTTGTTGAAGATGCAGTTTACTAGTTTGCCCTCATATACATTGGTGTGTAAAGCCTAAGGACCAAATGAATAAATTAACATAATATATTGACTATTTGGTGAAAATGAATGAAAGTGCGGGAGCATGTTGCCAGAGGCCTCTCACACGTACACAGGAACCTAAAGGTCACATGGAATTAGCGAGCGAGACTGTAGCACCAAATGAGTCTGATTTCGCAAAACAATGCATTTGAACAAGGCAGTGGGTGACAATCAGCATGTTGTTACGGGGCACTATAGTCGTGTTCATCTTTTCAACATGACCAGTAGATAACACTTTAGATGAGAAAATTTTAACTGTTTTCTCACAGAAACAGTGGGTAGGACAGGAGTTGGATAGGTAGATTCTGACTGAAAAAAAATTCAATGCCGGGATTTAAACCACGGATCTCCCGGTCTCTAGCTGCTTGATCTACCAATGAGCTATCATGACAACATGCCGGCATGGCATTGAATTTCTCAAGTGACTCGCATGTTTCCCAGTAAACCACACCAGGTGATCCCAAATTATTTTGAGATGACAACCCAATGGCGATAGTCCCAGGAAGCATGGTTTTAGCCAAATTAAACAATTAAAATTATCCCAATTGTTCATAATAGTTGGCTGAAACTATTAATCCTGGGGCTTAGAGTACTTGCAACATTGTAAATCGCCATTGGAGTTGACATCTCAAAATAATTTGACATCATCTTGTATAGTTTACCGAAAAACACGAGTCAGTTGAGAAATTCAATGCTATGACGGCATGTTGCATAGTAGCTCAGTGGTAGAGCAATCGACTAGAGATCAGGAGATCCATGGTTCAAATCCCGGCTATGGCATTTTTCAGTCTGTCTCTACCTATCCAACATTTAGATGACTTCACTTGGGGAAGATTCATCCGGAAATTGGAAGAAAGACGAAGGAAGGGTGACGAGTGTTGCCCAGGGGTTTGGTATTTATCACAGCATTGTTTCACTTGCATGGTGAGCCTTCCAAACCACAGGTACTGATATCCCAAGGAGAGGAGCGCTCAGCAATAGTCAACTATAGCAGCAGATGACCACTACATTCTGCAACAGGCAAACAGCAAGTGCAAGTGCAACCACATTTAATAGGACTGCTAGGTACGCAATCTTACGCTACATAGTCGCATGGCGACTGCATGGAGATGACCAGTGCGTTTTGTTTCATTGTCACCTGCACACTGCGTCACCGTGTGGATGGTCCGAGAAGCATAAGAATTGACCTAAGAGTAATTGAGTGGTGTGCTCTTCTCGGATGAGAGCAGATTTAGTCTAAGTAGCACCCCAACGTACTCTGATCTGGACAGATGTGGAAATGTGTAATGCACCTAGAAACATCCTTGAGTATGGTCATTTTGCAGATCCAGGTGTTATGGTGAGGGGAGGCATAATATTGCTTAGGCCCACCGACCTCCAACACGTTGTGAGCAACATTATTGAGCTCCTTCCCCATGTGTGTCTTTTCAGGGGTACAGTCGCTCTCCCTTCATCTCAGGTGCAGGATCACTTGGAAGGGATATTCGGTGAATGGACTTTGGCAAATGGACTGGCCTGCCCGTTCCCCCAATTAAATCCCATTAAATACTTACGGGATACTTTGGGGAGACGCATTTTAGCATATGTACATGCACCAACGACCGTCCAACAGCTGTCAACAGCGCTGGTAGAGAAATAGTACGCCCTACTATAAGAATTCCTTACCAACTTTTTTGGCCAGCATAGGAGCACGACACAGAGCATGCATTTCTATTCGTGGTGATCATACACCCTTTTAAGCACCATATCTATTTTTTGTAAATAGAGGATCATCATATGCAGTAGTTACTTTAATGTAGCTTGTTTCTATGACTAAAAGTGTCATTTCTGTACGTCACATTGCATATTCCGTTTAGTTGCCTAGTAGCACAGGTAAGGTAGCACTTCTCTCTATGTCAGCTACAAGTTTCATCGAGCTGTGTTACTTTACACGGCACAGATGTGGATGTTACTTTCGTCCTTAGCTTTTGCACAACCGCATATGTTTACGAAAGCTATGCTTTTCACTCCTGGCCATAACAGAGATGTATTTTATATTTACACATGCATAGATTAATAATACTTCATTTCACCACTGACATACCTCTAGAACAAACTATTCATAATAAAGCTTATTCTTCTACCTATATCATTTTTACTTTCTCTATACGCACTATGTACATAGTGTATAGAGAAGGTATTGCACTCCACCCAATATATGTTTTAGGGTCCCTAATGTCCAAAAAAATCATTTTCACAAAAAGGTCCGTGTGTCCGTGTGTCTGTGAACACGATAACTCAAAAACGAAAAGTCGGTAAAATACCAAACCTGGTATTTAAGTTTAGTATATTCCAGGGATGCGACACGAAGATTTTGAGAAAAAATTCCCCCGCCACCAACTACCCTTTACATGGAACTTTTTTCGAAAATTTTGATTTTCTCAAAAATGGCTCTAACGATTTTGATTAAAATTTCATATATTAAAGATATTTACCTGACAAATAAAAGGTATATCTTGAATGTTCTGGGAATAGCCTCTTTTTTTTTTTTTTTTTTTTGGTAGTGTTTAACGCCCGCTTTAACTACTAATGGCACCGCAGGCGGAGGGATTAGCCTCTGAAGAGTAGTTTATTCTAGGTGAATTTTACTGAATTGTAAATAACTGCCAAACCGTAAGAGGTGGACAAAAGCTTACTACACAAAAAATGTAGAGTAGATTAAAGGACACAATTTATGTTATATACATTTTATTTGTCGAGTTCGTCATTTTTTAGACATTCCTTATTTTTGGTTTCTGCCATGAAAAACGTATACTTTTCTCATACAGGAACTTGTCAACTCCTATCCATATAAACAAAGGAACTTCATTGACACATCAACCAGCTTTTGACTATGAACCTATGGTAGTCCCTTATTTCGCTTCTACTTACAAGGAAGCAAGTAATAAGACTATTTCTGCTAATTTTTATCTGATTAGCATAAAGTGAATAGAAGTGTAAGCTTTTTAAGAATAAGTTGTTGTAGGAATATAGAGAAAGTCATGTGAATGGTACACATTAGATTTTTCTATATATTAATCGAAGTATAACATATATTTTCCTTACCCCTTTGCCAAATATTGCTTAAGCCAATCTTTGATATCATGTTACTCTTAGAGTTGCTTGGTCACCTTTAATTATTCGCAGCCAGCATCGAATTACACTTAATTTAGCATATACAGCATCTTCCCAGCATCCTACCTCACAAAGAACACCGTAATTAGAAGTATCTCCCCCCGATCCCAGAATGCGTTTCCAGAAACGACATTTTATTATATTTAGATTATCTACTCTCTCCCAACCCCACACCTCACTTCCGTATAGTAATGAAGACCTAACTATTGTCTCATACATATGGTTTTTACTATAAGTGGAAGACTTGACAACCGCAAACTCCTAAATAATATAATACACCTGGCGACACATGGCCGAATGGTTAGACCGATAGCCTCCCAACTAGGCTACCCGCCGGCATGTAATATTTGTGATGGACGAAGCGGTGCCTGGGCGGGTTTACTTCAGCACCTCCGGCTTCCTCCGCCACTCATTCCACTAACTTCATCACCTCTCTATCACCCATTTCGCTTGCATTTCATATTATCCACTTCTTCACGCTCATGCCTCTAGTCACCAGTTGCTCCATCATCACCTTTCTCGGCCGCGCCGTGGCCGGGTGATTACCATTCGCCTCTCACCCCGGGCCGGGCATGTGAGATTTGTGGTGGACAAAGCGGTGCAGGGTTGGGTTTTCTTCGGGCTTCCGCGCCATCGCATTCCGTCGTGCTCCAACTTCATTTCTTATATCGCCAGAGTCATCGCCTGTGTATTAAAATAATCACCTTTCTATCATCCATTTCATTGCATTACATATCATCGACTTCTTCACACTCATACCTGGCTCCGGGCCGACCCCTCGTTCTAAGTTCTCCGTTCTTTGGTTTCGTGCCGCTGGCTTCTGACCCCTAGGCATCCGCTTGTAAGTCCTAGGGGGTATCTGTCCTAAATAGGATTAGCTGAGTACGAAACAACATACACCTGTTCCCTAACTTATTTCACAAAACAGGGGTTTTGTCAAAACTACATTTTTACACCTTTAAAATGTTCGTATCTCACTTTTGGTTTAAAAATAATACATTTCTCAGAATGTTCAGTAATAATTGTTCATGACACAAGATAAAGTGTGGGGGAGGGGTGGAAACACCTGGGATAATAGAATTAACGAGTTAAAGGGAAAAAATCGGCCTGAGTGTGGTGTGGCGGGGTAGAGAAAGAGGGAGAGCAAGGAAAGTGAATTTTGGAAAGAAGTTAAGCAAAAACTGATGGTATGCATATGCAAGAAATGTTCGGTAGTTTCAGCAGCAGAAAGTCACTCTGGATATACAGGGAGCTAAAGGAAACATGGAGTAGAGAGAATTATGTAGATAGAGGTGAAGAGAGAATTAGAGAAGAATCTGCATGGGCCCAAATAGGTTAGTGGAGTTGGAGTTCAAGAGGAGGTTTAAATAAAAAGGAATCCCCGATGTGTGGAATGCAAGACAACTTTGACATTAATTCTGGAGAGCGAAGAAGCTAAAGAAATCAGAGCAAATTCGAATGTGTTGTATTCACATAATTTTCTCTAACTATTCCAAATACAAACTTTCTTACAAAAGATTATTCTTTCATCTGCAATATTCAAATCGAGATAAACTTCATCTGAGTAGGTCTTATTACTTGCTTCATTGTTGACATGAATAACAATATCGGTTCGGTTCCTTTGCATGTTCCTGTTTCAGAAAAGATAGTTTAAAACTGAAACCAATAACAAGATATATCTCAAAAACAGTAAACTCTGCGAGAAAAACATCTATAGCATAAACTACTGTTTTAACGAGTTCTAATTTTTTGTATACTAAGTTCATATTTATTTATTCCGGTTTAACTGTTAATGCAAAATTCAACAAAACTCATCTAGAATAAAGAGGTCCTCAAAGGCTATTTCTAGAAAATTCAAAATATATTCTATTTCGTATGTAAATGTCTTTAATATACGGTATTTTAATACAAGTTGTTGGAGCCATTTTTGACAAAAATATTTAAAAAAAATTATATGTAATTTATGATGGGGGATTTTCTTTAAATCTTCTTTTTGCATGCTTGGAAGATACTAAACATAAATACCAAATTTGTTATATAAGATTTTTTTCGTTTTTTAGCTATTCTGTCCACAGACACAGCCATAGACACATACACACTTGCACCTTTTTATAAAAATGTTCTTTTTGGACTCAGGGGACCCCAAAAACATATTTTTTCGTGAAATCTTGCAACATGCTAGAGAAAGTAAAAACGGATTGAGAAGTGGGGTAGCTTAAAAATGGAGATAAGGGGTAAAAGGTTGGTGAATATGAAAGCTGGGCACGAAATCTTAGAGTTTGGGGATTATCTGGGCAAGGTTAAATTAAGTGGTTGAAGAAAACAAATAAAAATGGTAATCTAGATCGGCCAGAAATATAATTAAATATAGAGATGGGAATCATCTCTAGATATTAGTTTCCCTGCAAGATGGAAGCTGTCCGGGTAACTTAGTTAATCAGTAAATCGAGAGTACGAGGGGCGTTCAAAAAGTCTTTCGAAACTCCAAGAAATTACAATCATGGTGACAAAAAAAAGTTTTTATTTAGTAACGTCATTTCTTACTAGATGGAAGTTAAAGTTTCAGCTATATCCATCATTGTTTCGTTACCCCAGCAATTGAATCAACAATCTTGCGCTTATTTATAAATATGAAAAAAAAAAGTTTCTTCGGTGATTAAACACTTCTATTTAAAAGAGATAAAAGAGATAAAAGCCGAGTGGAATGCAGTTCATGCCACATCTGCCCCTGCGCTTGCAACAATTTACAATTATATAAATTAATTTAAACTTGACCGTACGTCAAGAAATTATTTACATCGTTCCGGACGTCTAGTAGAAGTGACTTTCTCCGAAATACGAAATTGAGAAAATCCAGGATATGGTTTCGAGTGATTGACAAATCAAGGTTCGCGATATAGTAGAGGCCACAGCCATATTACATGGTACAGTGTTCTCAAATTTTGCACCAAAAATAGGTGTGACACAGGTGTTGCCAAGATGGGTGCCGCGTTTGCTCTCAATGGAAAATAAACGCAATCGTGTGATCGATTTGGTAGCTGGTTTGGCACTTTACCGTCGCAATACAGATGAGTTTCTGCATCTATACATAACTCTGGACGAAACATGGATACACTATTACACCAAAGACAAAATTATAGTCAAAATAATGGATTTTTAAAGGCAAACCAACTCCGAAGAAGGCAAAGTTGCTGAACTCTGCATAGGATGGCCTCGTTTTGTTTTTTGTTTTTTGTTGTTTTTTTTTTTTTTTTTTTTTTTTTTTTTTGGAATGCACACGGAATCGTATACGTTGATTACTTGTAGAAAGGAAGCACGATAACTGGAGAGTATTATGCATCGCTATTGCAACGATTGAACGGAGAAATAAAAAAGAATGCCCTCATATGGCAGAGAAAAAGCTTCTCTTACATCAAGACAATGCAATGGTGCACACCTGCTCAACTTTGATGGGAAAGTTGTAGAATTTTGGTTGGAATTATACATTTACTGCATTCATCAGATTTGGCCCACTGTGACTTTCTTTTTTATTTCCGTGCTTGAAAAATTGGTTCGGCGGAAAACGATTCATCTAACGAGGAGGTCATCTCCCAAACAGACACCAATTTTGAAAACCTTCCGAAATCCTACTTTTTGGGTAGCTTAAAACAGTTGGAGAAATGATGGTAAAAGAGTATTGAGCTTAAAGGAGATTATGTTGAAAACTCATAAAAAAATCTGATGTGTTCCATTCACATGGCTTTCTCTATATCTCTGTAACAAATTATTGTTAATAAGCTTATCTTTTATTGATTTCATGCTAATCGAAAAAAATTAGCAGAAATAGTCTTATTTCTTGCTTTATTGTAAGTAGGAGCGAAATAAGGAAGTACCATGGGTTAAAGTGAAAGCCAAAAGCTGGTTGCTATGTAACTGATGTTCCTTTGTTTGTATGGACAGGAGTTGACAAATTCCTGTATGAGAAGAGTATGTCTTTCAAAGCTGAAACCAAGAAAAAGGAATATCTCAAAAACGATCAACTCCACGAAAAAAATGTATATAACATAAGTTGTGTGTTTTAACGTGCTCTACATTTTTATGTGTTAAGTTTTTGTCGATCTCTTATGGTTAAGTAGTTATGCAAAATTCATCCAGAATAAAGTAGTCTTTAGAGGCTATTCCCAGACAATTCAAAATATACATTTTATTTGTCAGGTAAATATCTTTTAATCAAAATCGTTAGAGCCATTTTTTAAAAAATCAAAATTTTCGAAAAAAGTTCCATGTAAAGGGTAGTTTCGGGTGGGGAGATTCTTCTCAAAATCTTCATGTTGCATCCCTGGAAGATACTAAACTTAAATACCAAGTTTGGTATTTTACTGACTTTTCGTTTTTGAGTTATCGAGTTGACAGACATACGGACACACGGACACACACAGACACACACGGACCTTTTTCTGAAAATACTTTTTTTGGATACAGCTGACCCTAAAACATATATTTCCGGTGAAATCTCGGTATCGAATTTTTTGGTGGAGTGCAATACATTCTCTATACACTATGTACATAGTGAGTATAGAGAAAATAAAAATATATAAAAATAATTTGTTTTCTATCTTTTTCTAAAGTCTTATTGATGGCCCCTAGTATTTAGTATTGCTGTATTTTCTTTGTATAGCCAAGAGATATTAAAATAGTATTAAAGAACTAATTTTATTATTAACTGGTAATAAACTCAATTCATTCATTCAATACTTTATTGAATTCTATTGTAATATTACATATCTGATGTGATCCCTTCACATAACTTTCTCTATATCTTTGTAATACATTATTGTTAAAACGTTTATTCTTCTATCTACTTTATTCTAATCGAGATAAACATTAACAGAAATTGTCTTATTACTTATTTCCTTGTAAGAAGTTGCTCAGAATAGCTCTGTTGATAGGCGCTGGCCATCTGAACTCAAGGTTGTGGGTTCACACCTAGCCCAAACCAATGGAATACAGTAGGCCAAAGTGATAGTCACGTCTTTTAATAACTGCTTGCATATGATTGAAATCCGCTTATTTGCATTGTCAGGAATAAACAAGCTTCAATGTAAGGAAAGTTAAAGGGCTTTAAAACTAAAACCAATAATAATAGGTATCTCAAATATGGTCAACTCCAGAAAATAAACTGATGTGTTCCAATCACAGGTTCTTCTCTACATCTCTGCAACCAATTATTGTTAAAAATCTTATACTTATATTTACTTCATGCTAATTGAGAAAAATTAGCAGAAATAGTCTTATTACTTGCTTCTTTGTAAGTAGAAGGGAAATAAGGTAGTACCATAGGTTAAAGTGATAGTCAAAAGCTGGTTGCTATGTGACTGAAGTTCGTTGTTTGTATGGACAGGAGTTGAAAAATTCCTGTAAAAAAAAAGTATATGTTTTTTAAAGCTGAAACTAATAACAAGGCATATCTGAAACGATCAACTCCACGAAAAAAAAATATAATATATACGAGGTACGTCCAGAAAGTAAGTTCCGTTTCAATCTATCTCCGCTGCAGCGCTGCGATCGCAGTTCCGCACATGCGCGGTAGACGCTCTGTATCAAGGAGAAGAAACGTGCGCCATTTTGAGATCGCTGTCAGCCATATACGTTTTGTTGTGCTTGTTTACAATGTCGGTGTTGATTGAAAATCCCGCCGCTTGTGAAATCAGATCTGTGATTCGTTTTCTGTATGCTAGGAAAGTGCAACCAATTGAAATTTATCGGCAAATTTGCGAAGTTTACGGACAAAATGCGATGAATGATTCAATGGTTAGAAGATGGGTCCGACAGTTCAATGAAAGACATAGTGAAGTGCACGATGAAGAACGAAGTGTGCGTCCATCTTTGGTTACAGAAGAACTGGTTCACGCGATTAATGACAAGATCCAGGAAAACCGCAAGTTTACAATTAGAGCTCTCGCTATGGAATTTCCCCAAAGCTCACGATCACTAATTCATGAAATTTTTACCAAAAAACTGAAATTTCGTAAACTTAGCTCACATTGGTTACCAAAGACACAGGCGGTATACAAGAAGGTATACAAAAACTTGTGCACGCTATGACAAATGCCTGCAAAATTTCGGCAGTTATGTGGAAAAGTAGTTTAAGAGTTGTAGAATTTTGTGCAATAAATAATTATTCTGTATCTGTACACAATTTAATTTTATTACCAAACGGAACTTACTTTCTGGACGTACCTCTTATATATATTTTCGTGCAGTTGATTTTTTTTTAGATATTCATAAATGTGTTACAGTTTACCAATTATGCAAAATTCGATAAAAAACATCCAGAATAAAGAGGTCTTTAGAGGCTATTCCCAGACAATTCAAGATACACATTTTATTTGGCATATAAAGTTTTTAAATACAAAGGATTTTGTTCAAAATCGTGAGAGCCATTTTTTGAGAAAATCGAAAATTTCGAATTTTTTTCCACCTAAAGTTTAGTTCGGTGTGGGGGGATTTTCTTGAAAATCTTGTGTCGCATCTTTGGAAGACACCAAAATTAAGTGCCAAGTTAGGTATTTAAGGGCATTTTTGAGTTATGCTATCCACAGACACACACACACACACACACACACACACACACACAAGGACCTTTTTCCAAAAATCTTTTTATTTATTCAGGGGGACGCAAAATATGCTTTTCCGGTGAAATCTTGGTATCGAAATTTTGGATGGAATACAATACCTTCTCTATACACAATGTACATAGTGCGTGTAGAGAAAGTAAAATGTATATGCTATAAATTGTTTGTTGTAACGAGATCTACATTTTTCTTATAGTTTTTGTATTTGTTTAACTCTTCTGGTTTACCAGTTATGTAACATTCAGGAAAATGCATCTATAATGAAAAGCTCTTCAGAAGCTATTCCCAAAAAGTTTAAAATATAATTTCTCATGTAAATATGTTTAATAAACGGTATTTCAGTCAAAATATTTAAAGCCACCTGTGAAACATAAAAACATTTGAATCTTTTTTTCCTGTAAAGGTAGTTTGGGGTGGAGGGATGTACCTCAAGTGCTCGGGTCGTATATTTGGAAGACCTTAAATTTGAATACAAATTTGGTATTTTACCGGATTTTCGTTTTTGAGGTGTCATGTTCAAGAACACACGGATACACACACACATACATACACACATGGACGTTTTTCTAAAAAAAAACAAAAAACTTTCTCTTGGTCACAGGGGACCCTAAAACGAATGTTTCCCTTGAAATCTCTGCATTGAATTTTGATAGATTTCAGTACGTTCTCTCTACAGCATGCATATAGTGAGTGCGTGTAGAGAAAATAAAAAGAACAAAATTATCCTAACACCGACATTCGTTTCTTTAAAAACATATTTTTGTTAAAAATGATTCATTTTAGAGATTTACTATTTCTATCTCATTTAAAATGATGATGATGATGATGATAATAATAATAATAATAACATTAATAATAATAATTAAAATTCAAAGTTATTTGAGCATCTAAATTTAAAGTTTTTGTGCGTGGTTCGGATAATGATTACAGCTTTCTCAAAGTTTGAGGTGCGGAGCATTTTGATTATGGAATATATTACTTACTAGCATTTATGAAATAATTGACATATTTTAGGTATTTAACGGATTTTAATGAACTTTGGTATTCATATTAACACTATCAGAAACATTTCTGCAGAAATATAAAAATTTGAAATTTCAATCCCAGTATCCCTTAAAACCTGTCAGTGGGGAACGGCGTTAAAACATTCCTTTTACACCTCGTATCAGCAGAGATGGTAACCGGGTCGCGTACATTGAGACGGTTAAGAAAAGTTCGCTCACCCCAGTTACTCTCTGTTCGCTTCTAATTTGAATTAGCCCCGTTGAGTTCTGCAACTGTTTTAACGCACAAGCAGTATATGTGCTCGTTATATACGGGGCAGATAGGTCACTTGGAATGTTATCGAATATAAAACTCTTAGAAATAAATCAGTACTAGGTATAGCATTACTAGTTAAATATTTTTCTGTTCTCGCAATTTTAATTTCATTTATTTATTCCAATTCAGGTAAAGGAATCTTATTACTTTCTCCAACTTATATACCGTGCGCTCTATCCATAGAGAAGACATTGTATTCCACCAAAAAATTCTATTCAGAGATTTCAGCGGAAATACTACTTTGAGACCCCTGAATGCAAAACAAAAAGCATTTTTAGTAAAAGGTCATTGTGCATATGTCTATGGAACGCAAAACTCAGAAACGAAAAGTCCGTTGAATACAAAATTTGGCAGTTAGTATCTCACAAGCATGCGTCTCGAAAATTTTGAGGAAAATCTCCCAGCCCGAACTACCATTTATGTGGATAAATTTTTGAAATTTAAAATGATGATATGGCATGATATTTCATGCCAAATAAAATCTATATCTTGAATTTTCTGGGAATAGCATCTAAAGACCTCCTCATTGCGTAACTGGTAAACTGTATGAGAACATGTCAAAACATCCACCTATGTCGTATATATTTTTGTTGTGATGCTAACCATTTTAGAGATATTCCTTCTTATTAGTTTCGTTTTTAAATTGTTTAAACCTTTCTCAAACGGGAAGTCTCTGGATTCATACTATAGCCAACTATTAGGTTAAGTAGACTTAATTTTCCCATCTGACTCTACCTATCTAACACTTGTCCGACACGGCTTGTGTGAAAAAAAAATTGATTCACATGACTTTCTTACATCTCTGTAAGAAATTATTGTTAAAAAGCTTATTCTTCTATCTTCTTTATGCTAATCGATATAAACATTAGCAGAATTGTTTTCTTGTAAGTAGAAGGGAAATAATGGAATTCATAGTCTAAAACGATAGTGAAATCATTTAAAAGCTGTTTGCCTTGTGGAAGGAATCTGTTTCTTTGCATTGCTACAAGTTAATATTTTCCCCCTATGTGAAAAGTTCAAGTATTTTAAAACTTAACCTAATAACAAGGAATGTCTTAAAAATGGCCAACTCTAAAATATATATGTATATATATATATATATATGTCTGTGTGTTTGTGTGTGTGTGTATGTGACATAAATTGTGTTTCAACGAGATAGTCAAAAATTTACTACAAAAAATACGTATATCTCTTTCCCTCACCATTACATTTCACCGGGGCTCCATCTTCATGTATCATCAGTGTCATCGCCTGCGGTGCCATTGCAGTAAAAGCGGGCGTTAAAAACTACCAAAAAAGTATTCATTGGATATTCTCATAAAATTGAAGATATACATTTTATGCTGTAAATATCTTTAATATACGGTATTTAAAAAAGATCGTTAGAGCCACTTTTGAAAAAATCAACATTTTAGAATTTTTTTCCATATAAGGCGTAGTTTGAGGTGGGGGATTTTCTTCAAATTCTTTGTGTCGCATCCATGGAAGATACTAAACTTATATATCAAGATTGGTATTTTACCGACTTTTCGTTTTTGAGTTATTGTGCTCACAGACACATGGACACGCGGACACACATACACGGACCTTTGTCTAAAAATGTGTTGTTGTTTTTTTGTATACAGGAGAAACAAGCACGTCTATTTCCAGTGAAATCCGGGTATAGAATATTTGAGTCGAATGCAACATCTTCTCTATACACTATGTACATAGTACGCGTAGAGAAAGTAAAAAAACAGTAAAGGAAACACTATTTGATGTAATATTTGCTAAACTATTTATCCCAGGACTTATAGTACTTACAATACTGTAGGTCGCGATTGGAATATATTCATCTCAAATTAATTTGTGGTTTACCGGGAAACATACGAGTGAGTTCAAGAATTTCATGCCTTGCCGATATGTTGCCATTGTAACTCAGTGGTTAGAACAACCGGCTATAGCAAACGAGCCAGGTGGCTCAGGCGTTTCTTCCGGGACTGGCATTAGGGAGGTTCGGGTTCGATCCCCGTTGACCGCGCAATCTGGCCCTAGGTTTTTCCGTGTTTTTCGTGAGACCGCTTAGGCGAATGCTGGAGTGCTGAATATCTACCACGGTTCCTCTCCCTTTCATTCGTTAATTTTATTTTCCTTCTTCACCTTTCAGGTCGGCGCGTGTATGGTTTGAGGCTTTGCAGGCAGATGGCACGGTTGCTGGCTCCGAGTGAAACTCTGCTTGCGCTGGTTTAGGTTAGATGCAGTTGTAGAGACATCCTTTCAGCCTCGCGCTGTCTGCATAGCCTCGGTGGTGCTCCAGAGCTGCCATATAGAGGACTGTTAGGGACTTCCGTGGGTCTCTGCGCTTACCTCCCTCGTTTCCTGTGTGGTTTCCGCTCCTTTCATGCCTTCCTCCTGGAGGGTGGTAAGCCGCAAAAGATCAGTACTTGGTCGCAGTTGCCGAGCTGTCCCCTGCCGTTCACATGCTCTACTCTCTACCCGACTATGTCATTAAATTTTTCAGTTTGACTCTACCTATCCAAAAGAATAATGTTTTTTACTTTCTCTGCACGTACTATGTATGTATAGAGAAGGTATTATATTGCACCCAAAAATTCGATACCGAGATTTCACCGGGAATATAGATTTTGAGACCGCCTATATGCGAAAAAAGCATTTTAGAAAAATGTCCGTGTGTGTGTCTGTCAGTCTGTCTGTCTGTCTGTCTGTGTGTATGTGTGTGCGTGTCTGTGGGCAGCATAGCTCAAAAACGAAAACACCGTTAAATACCAAACTTGGTATTTACGTTTGCTATCATGCAAGGATGCGACACGAAGATTTGCAAGAAAGTCCCCCACTCCAAACTACCCTTTCCATGGAAACATTTTCGAAAATTTTGCTTTTCTTAAAAATGGCAATAACGATTTCGATTAAAATACCACATATTAAAGCCACTTCTATCACAAATAAAATGTATATTTTGAATTTTTTGGAATGGCCTGTGTAGACTACTTTATTCTGAATGAATTTTAGGGAAATTTGCATACCTACTGAACCGTAAGAGATGGACAAAAACTTACCATACAAAGAATGTAGATCGCTTTAAAACGCACAATTTCTGTTATATACATTTTCTTCGTGGATTTGGTCTTTTTTTTTAGATATTCCTTGTAGTTTGTTTCAGCTTTAAAAAACTTACACTTTTCCCATACAGAATTTGTCAACTGGTGAAGTAAAATAAAATCTTTTCCAACAAGCGTTGTTTTTTTATATGCCAGGTGTCATTTTCCGGTTGTAAATTAATTGCATCGTGCATTCGCTTCATTGACCGCAAATCAACACGTATTTTATAGCGAGGTTACAGATGTTTACAACCGGTTGTGTTGGAACAATCTAAATCTGTTAGGTCAGTAAGCGTAAAGTGTTCATAGTAGCATGACTACAGTATCGGATATTAATAATCATCCATATGCATTTACAGCTGTAGGCTTGAGCAATGCTATTTGATTTCAAGTGGCCATAATTTTATACTGAATGTTGCAATCCACCGATACATGTTTAGAATGCTAGGGCTATCTGAAGTCAGATTAAGTGATGCGAGAGTGACATTTGGAAAGTCTACAGTATTTAAGATATACTAGAGTCGACTGAAAAGTCCCGGGCCTCGGGTGGGGGGATTTTTCTCAAAACCTTCGTGTCGCATCCCTGGAAGATACTAAACTTAAATACCAAATTTACTATTTTAGCGACTTTTTATTTTTGAGTTATCGTGTTCACAGACACACGGACACACGGACCCACACACGGACCCACACACGGACCTTTTTCTGAAAATGCTTTTTTGGATACAGGGGACCCTAAAACATATATATCTGGTGAAATCTCGGTATCGAATTTTTGGGTGGATGTACATACGGTGTTAGAGAAAGTAAAAAAACTTGCTTTATTTCTCAACATAATCTCCAGAAAGGCGTCATATCGGTGTTCTAATTTAATTAAACCACCTCTGTAGGGCGATTTATCAAGGTCCTCAAAATATATGTGTACCGCATCAATGACTTCCTTGTTGCTGTGAAATCTACGTCCTCCATGACATTTTTTGAAGTTTAGGAACAGGTGGCAGTCACTGGGTGCTAGATCAGGCGAATAGGGTGGATGTTCAAGCAATCCCAACTTTAATTCGCACATTTTTTCTCATTGCAATGACTGAACAATGGGCCGGAGCATTGTTGTGATGAAACATTTTTTTTTTGTTGCCAAATGAGGTCTTTTTCTTTTAACCTCACCACTCAAACATTTCAGTAAGCTTGCGTAGTAGTCACCAGTGATATTTTTACCCTTTTCCAAGTAATCAGAAAAAACAGTTCCCTGTGCATCCCAGAAAACACTTGCCATAATTTTTTTACTGACAAAATTGACATTGCGTCTTTTGGAGTTGGTTCACCTGGCTTTGACTGCAATTTAGTTTCTGGAGTGTAGTAATATATCCAAGTTTCATCCATGATAATAAGCCGTCTCAAAAAATTATAGTACAGCTCCACATTCTTAACAGAAATAGTTTTTCTTTGCAACTTTTGATCAGGTGTCAACAAACGGGGCACTCATCTTGCACAGACCTTGTGAAAGCCCAAAACATTACTTAAAATATTACATACATATTCTTTTGATATGTTTAGCCTCTGCTATCTCAGGCAACTTTAATCTGAGCTCTTCCAGTACTTAATGATGCATTTGTTCAATGCTCTCTGGAGTTGTCACTTCTACAAGACGCCCAGAGCGAGGATCGTCACTAGTGCTCGTACGTCCCATTTTAAACTGTGCACCCCTTTATTTAATCATTGAATATGAAGGGGCAGAGTCTTTCAATGTACTGTCCATTTCCTCCTTGATTTCATCAGGCGTTAAGCCTTGCAAATGGAAATATTTAATCATATTTTCGTGAAAACTCCAGTTGTCTTGTTTAAGATGCTGTCATTGGAAAACTAAACAAGCTATTGACCTGTAACTATGGATACAAGTTAGCCTAGAGCTAAACTATACGACGCTACTGTCTAACTATCGACAGTAGCGCTATATCTGTGTGAGGTCCGGCCCTCGAATTATTGAAATGTACAACAGTTATTATACACAATAGTAGTGCTATTTTTCATGTATCAAAACTCTATCTTGCATCAGTATATAAACCACAAGTTTATTTCATAAATAAAAATCTGACACTTTCCATTCACTTGACTTTCTCTATATCTCTCTTACAAATTCTTGTTAAAAATAGTATTCTTATATCTTGAGAAAACACCCCCTCCCCACTCCAAACTACCCCTTATATGGGCAAATTTTAGAAAATTTTGTTTTTCTCAAAAATGACTCTAACGAATTTTATGAAAATACCGTACATTAAAAATATATACATGACAAAGAAAATGTATATATTCAATTTCCCTGGAATATTCTCTGAAGTCCTCTTCAATGTGAATGACTTTTTGCAAAATACATAGCTTATGTCCTATATATTTTTGCTGTAGAGCTAACCATTTCCGAAGTATTCCTTGTTATTGACTTCAATTTTAAAGTACATATACTTTTCCCAAACAGGAAGTCGTCCATGATTCCTTTGTTTTACTCCTGGTTCAAATAGAATCCTATAGTGACAGCTTATAATACTTTTGGCTCTCGCTTTAGGCTAATATATTCGCTTAGTGCCCTTCTGCTTATGAAAATTAAGTAATAACATTGTTCACCTAAAGTTTATTACCTCAATTAGTATGAAGTGTAAACATCTGATGTGTTCCTACTTTCCTAACTTTTACATAAGCTTTCTTAATAAAAAATATTCTTTTAACTATGTCATGTTAATCTTGCTAAACATTAGCAGAAACGATCTTGCGACTTAATTCCTTATAAGCGGAAAGAAAATAAGAGATTATTTTAGGCTAAAGTGGTAGTCAAAGCATTTGAAAGCTATCACTATGTAAAACAACTGTACTTCAGTTCTCTTTCACATTCCCGGGAGTAAAACCAAAGTAATGAAACGAAAGTTAATTTTCTGCTTGAGAAAATTTTAAGTATTTTAAAAATTAAATCAATAATAAGGAATATCTCGGAAACGGTCAACTCTAGAAAGAATGTATATGACCTAAATTGTGTATCTTAATGTGAGTTACATTTTTTATGTAGTAAGTTTTCCTCTATCTGTTACGTTTACAGGTTATACAAAAGTTATTCAGAATAAAGACATCTTCAGAGTCTATCCCCAGAAAATTCAAGATACACATTTCGTTTGTCACGAAAATATCTTAAATATACACAATACTTATAAAAGCTGTTAGAGAAACTTTTGGGAACATTAAAATTTTGCGAAAATATTCCATATTGGGGTTAGGGGATTTTCTTGAATTTCTTTTTGTCACATTCTTGAAATATATGAAATTTAAATACATTATGATGATAAGCCGATTTTTAGTTTTTGGCTATGCTTCCCACGCACACACATATATACACACAGAGAAACAAATACACACAACTTTAACTAAAATTTTTTCTTTTTAATTCAAGAAACTTCAAAATCAATATTTCCGAGGAAATCTCGGTATTGAAATTGTTGGTGGATTATAACATCTTCTGTGTCTACTATATATCTGCAGCACGCCATGGTCAAGTGGCTAGATCACCCGCCTCCAATCTATGTGGCTCGGGTTTTCTCCGGATACTCCGGTTTCCCCCGCCATCGTTTTTCACCAATGTTTTATTTCCATTTCATATATCTTCAGTGCTTTCTACTGCGGTGTCATATGTATTAAGACTAAGTTAAGTTAAACACTATCGGAAAATATCTGATGTATTCCATTCACATAACTTTCTCTACATCTCTGTAATAAATTATTGTTATAAAGCTTATTCTTCTATTTACTTAATGCTAATCCTTTTAAGCAGAAATGAGATTAGGGAGTACTAAAGGCTAAATCAATAATCAAATCTTTTAAAAGCTGGTTGCCATGTGATTAAATTACCTTTGCTTGTATGGACAGGAATTGACATCCGATGTGTTCCGATCACATTACTTTTTCTACACTGATATAGCAATCTATTGTTAAAAAGTGTATTTTTCTATATACTTTATGATAATCGAGATAAACCCTAACAGATATTGTGTTTAATTAATTGCTTCCTTGTAAGTAGAACAAAAATAAGGGAATATACTAGGTTAAAACGATAGCCAAATCTTTTAAAATCCTGTTGCCATGGGGTTGAAATCCGTTTCTATTTTGAGCCAAGAGTTTACAACTTTCCGTGTGATAAAAGTTCAAGTATTTCAAATCTGAAACAAATAACAAGTAATATCATAGAAATGGTCAGTTCAATGGATCAAACGTATGATATACAAATTGTGTGTTTTAACGTGATTTACATGTTTTGTGTAGTTCGTTTTTGTCTATCTCTTGTGGTTTATCAGTTAAGAAAAATTTAGAAAAAAGCATTCAGAATAAAAAGGTCTTTAGAGGCTTTTCCCAGAAAATTCAACTTTTACACTTTATCTGCCATACAGTACAGTAACTTTTGATGTACCGTATTTTGATCAAAATCGTTGGAACAATTTTTTAAAAAAATCACATTTTTCGAAACTTTTTCCATGTAAAGGGTGGTTTAGGGTGAAGCGATTTTTCTGAAAAGGTTCGTGTCGCATCCCTGGAAGATACTAAACTTAAATACCATATTAGGTACTTTACTGACTTTTCCTTTTTGAGTTATTGTGTTCAAAGACACACGGACACACACACACATACACACTCTCATACACACATACACTACACACAACTCACACACCCACGGACCTTTTTTCTGAAAATACTTTTTTTGGACACAGAGGTCCATTTCCGGTGAAATCTCAGCATCGAATTTTTGGGTGGAATACAATATATTCTCTTTCCACGATGTACATTGTACATGCGTACCAGAGAAAGTAAAAAGCATTCGGTAAATAAACATAGTCGAATGCGTCATCTACCAATTAAGAGCAAATGAAATTATTACAATGATAACCTGATCAAATCTTCCTTCCTATATATTATAATTTCGCTGAATAGTCTTATCAAATACAACTCGTGTTTTCATCTCTTCTGACTCCCGTCGCTTCGATCCTGTCGTAAATTGTCGTCAAGATGAAAGCACTTGTGGTATTACTCATGAGAATCCCATACTGACAGCTTTTAAAACATTTTACTCTCGCTTTAGCTCAGCCCTTCTGCTTATATGGAACTAAGTAATAAGAACATTCAGCAAATGTTTGTTGTCATGATCAGAATGAACTGGAAAAATCTGATGTCTTACATTCACATGCCTTTCTCTAGCTGCTCTAAAAACTTCTTACACAAGATTATTCTTCTTTGTATACAATGCTAATCGAGATAAACATTAGCAGACTCTTCTTATTACTTAGTGTCTTATAAGTAGGACACTAAAGGAATGCGTATGCTAAAGTGATACTTAAATGTTTTAAAAGCTGTCGTTATGCAATTGTCATTGCAAATCGCTTCTTTGCTTGGCCAGAAGTAGAACAAAAGAAAAACGCACATTCCTGCCAGAGAATAGTATAAGTACCTTACAATTGACACTAATACAAGCAATGTCTTGAAAACGGTAAACTCCCCGAAACAAATTTATATGGCGTAAATTGTGTATTTTAAGGAGCTCTACATTTTTCGTGAAGTAAGTTTTTGTCTATATCTTACGGTTTATTAGTTATATAAAATTTAACAACATTCATCCAGAATAAACAGATGTTCGGGGCTATTCTCAGAAAATTTAAGATACACATTTTATTTGTAATGGAAATGTCTTTAGTATGTGGCGTTTTAACCAAACTCGTTAGAGCCATTTTCGAGAAAATATTTTTTTTCCATGTAAAGTGTATTTTGGTGTGGGGAGATTTTTCTCAAAATCTTCGCGTCGCATCCCTGAAAGATTCTAAAACTAAATATCAAGTTTTGTATTTAACCGTTTTTTTCGTTTTTGAGCTATGCTGTTCACAGACACAAACATACAGTGGCCTTTTACTGAAAATGCTTTTTTTCTTTCTTTCTTTCTTTTTTTTTTTTTGGATTCGGGGGTCCCAAAGCATGTATTTCCGATGAAATCTCGGTATCGAATGCTTGCGTGGGATGCAATTCCTGATCTATCCATTGCATACATTGTACACGGGCCTAGAGAAAGTAAAAAGATGGATTTGTTTGTGGAGCTCTTGGAGAAAGTAATATGAATGGAACACATCAGATATTTGAAGAATTGTGTATAGAGGAGTAACTGAAGATATGTATGTGAATGTAGCACATTTTACTGGTTTCTTTCGGTAAATTAAAATATTCTAAACGATAATTTAATGTATTTCAAATTCCTTCCTTAATTCTGTCTGGCAAGGCACGCTGGCAAGCCGATGTTCCGTCAGTTTCTGCTCCATTGGTGAAACGCTTAGCTCAAACGGAGACTAAAATGTACTCTAGCACTAATGGAATTTCTTTGACAAGCCTTGTTCTAGACTCAGAAACGCGGGCCGCTGATATCGGATATCGCTCATGCCTTTAGGTTCCATCAAGTCTGCACGTATTGTCACTGTACAGTCCGCTTTTCCAAGGCCGCTATAATACGAGAGTCAGAAGTTCGCGACATTGATCTTCCGACCTGTTCATTGTTCAATTGCCACAATGCAGATAATTGTAGTAGCAGTAGCAGAAACAGCAGCTATAGACTAGTCAAACACCAAATAAGTGTATACAATATTTACACAAATATTTTATCTCTTAGTGCAGGAACTTCCATTAAGTATGTGCCCAGGCTTGGCCAGTTTTGGATTCAAATCCCAGAAAGCTGTCCTTCGTCTGTTTGAAGCTAAAAATACTTCCGGCAATAATTTTTTCCTAGCATCCTCCAACTGCATGCAATCTGCCAAATTATGCGTCCAGTCTTCCTGATCCCCGCATAATGAGCAAATCCGCCTACCAGCTTCATTAACGACCTCACGGGGTTTCCACCCTCCCAACCTGAGTATCGCTGTTCCCGATTTTTGATTCATACCCAATTTAAAAATAGATGTTTCTTTACCCTACTCAATGTTTATTTCGTTTTGTAAGTGCAATGACGATCTGTTTCTTCATTCATATTTTATTTTCTGCCTGTTTATATCGCATAGTCGTCTTTTTACTTTATTCACAACGTTAAATATATTTTCTCTGCCCCTTTGCCAAATATCAGACAGTTGTAGAATAGAAAGATAGTATTCAAATGAGCATTTTGCAAATGGTTGCACACGAGGTATAAATGCTACGGGGGTGATCCAAAGCAACACACATTTTGACATAACTAAATAATAACGAAATAAATCAACACAAAATCTTATTTACAAAGCTACAATATCTTACTCTATTTCTCAACGTATCCACCGCTAAAGACCTGAGCCAAGATATTAGGTTTTCACCAGTTGATGAATCTTTTCCACCCAAAAAGTCATGTATGATGGACAAAGTGAAACACCGGTTTTTCTGAATTCTTTCATCGACACTTGCATTCCCCGCAATCGCATTCCACCGGTGCTGCATCTTCATTCCATGTATCAACAGTGTCACCACCTGTGGTGCTACAAGTAGTAAATAAACACCATCAAAGAAAACTTGGCAACTGCGAGGGTTGGTTTTCAACCGCAAAGTATCTAAACTCAAACTTTAATGTCACGCCGAGGGTTATCATACTCTAAAAAAGTACTGTGCATGATGACCTTAGTATGCAATTATGTTTTCTTTCATGGCGCTTGCGCTAACCCCCAACAAATTTTCTAGTACTTGATTTTTCTCTACCTACTACATAATACATATCCATTCACATGACTTTCTCTACATCTCTGCAAATATTAAAAAGGTAATGCTTCTATTTACTTCATGCTAGCCGAGAAAAAAATTAGCAGAAAAGCTGGTAGCTATTTGACTGAAGTTCCTTTGTTTGTATGGACAGGAGTTGAAAAAGTATAAGTTTCTCAAAGCTGAATTCAATAACAAGGAATATCTCAAAAACGATGAACTCCACGAAAAAAAATGTACATTACCTAAATTGTGTGTTTTAAGGTGCTCCACATTTTTTTGTGCGGTAAGTTTTTGTCCATCTCTTACGGTTTAGCAGTTATGCAAAATTCCATAACATTCATCCAGAATAAAGTATTCTTCAGAGGCTATTTCCAGAAAATTCAAAATATACGTTTATTTGTCAGGTAAATCTCTTTAATATACGATATTTTAATCAAAATTGTTAGAGCTATTTTTGAGAAAATCAAAATTTTCTTGTAAACGGTTGTCGGGGGTGGGGAGATTTTCTTGAAAATCTTCGTGTCGATATTGGAAGATACCAAACCCAAATATGAAGTTTGGTTTTTAAGGAACTATTCGTTTTTGAGCTATGGTGCCCACAGACAGACTCACACATATAAACACAGACCAACACACTGAACGACAGTCAGACACACGGACATTTTTCTAAAAATGCTTTTTCTTTTTTATTCAGGGTGTCTAAAAACATGTATTTCTGGTGAAATCTCGGCATTGATATTTTGGGTGCATCGCAATACCCGCTCTATACACTATGTACATATTACGTGTAGAGAAAGTAAAAATTCGATACCGTGGTTTCACTGAAAGTATACTTTAGGGCCCACTGTATATATCAAAATGTGTTCTGTTCATATTACTTTCTGTACATCTCTGTAACAATCTATTCTTAAAAAGTTTATTCTCCTATTTACTTCAAGCCATTCAAGATAAAATTATCAAAAATACACTTATTACTTGCTTTCTAATAAGCAAAAAAGAAATAAGGGGATACACTATGCCCAAGCGATAGTCAAATCTTCTTAAAGCTCGCTGGGGATAAACTTCTTATTTTTACATGCTCAGGAGTTGAAAAGTTCACGTTGAGAAAAGTTTAAGCACTTTAAAACTGAAACCAATAACAAAGAATATCTCAGAAATGCTTAACTGGACGGAAAATGTCGCTCCCCCTCCGTGGTTTCCATGCTAACTTCATATACCCAAGGACGTGGGTTCGCACTCGGCGGAGGACGATGGATTTTTTGGGCGTAAAAGTCATTAGCATGGCTTCCTTTGGAAGGTACGTAAAACTCTTTGGCCGTGTTAAAGATCCTCAAACCTGATAAAGAGGCTTCTGAGCCAATTAAGCGCTCTTTTATGCCCTCTTTAAAATGGGACGCTCCAAACCACGGGAATTAAAGAGCGTCCATAATTAAACTCCACTCCGTTTTCATTTTTTCTACGAAAGCTAGGAATGAAGTAAGCTTTTGTCATCCGGAGTGAAGAGTTCTTCAGAAGCTAGTCCCAGAAAATTAGAGATATTTATTTTATTTGTCATGTAAGTGTCTTTAATAGGTCAGGGACGTTTCGATTAGGTTGTCGTGCTACGACACTTGGACACAGGGAAATGCTACACATATGGACCTTTTTGTTAAAATGTTTTTTTTTTACACAGGGAACCTAAAGCGTGTATTTCCGGTGAAATCTCAGTATAGAATTTTTGCAATACCTTCTCCACCTAAGTACCATGTACTATGTAGAAAAATAAAAAAAAAGTTGTTAAAATACTAAACTTGGTACTTTAGTGTAGCTTCTTCCAAGAATGTGCCAAGAATATTTTCAAGAAATGGCCTTCACACCAAAATATCTTTTACATGGAACATTTTTGGAAATTGTTATCCTTTACATGGAAAAAAAAATCTTCTAGAAATAGCTCTAAATATGTTGTTCAAAATACCTATAAAATATTGTGACAATTGTGTTTGCAGTTGTTCTCACGTTCACATTGTTATGTGAGCCAACGGGATTTTAGGACTTGGTAAGCGCACCGGTAACCAGAATCCTTGGAATGCAAGATATAAGCAGGCACGTGACAGAATCGTGCAGAAGCTTGCACAGTTTATCAAGAAATTCTATGATGTCATTTCTAATATAAACAGAATGACAAATTGCAAGTTTGTGTGTATTCGTGTGTGCGTGTGTGTTGCGAACTGTAGTGAGCTGTGTACTGAAGTACAGTGAGGGGTGATTTGCTGAGCGGGCAATGGCGTGCAAGCTGTCAACTGTGTATGCGTTGAGACGTTGCGTAATTGTTTGCAGCAGTGAATTTAAGACTTTATTTGAGCCAATTTTTAAGCCAAGATAAACGTTACAATATCCAAATGACAAATGAAATGAGTATCTTAAATATATTTGGAATAGCTTCTGAGGGTCTCTTCATTCTGAATGAATTTTGCATAACCGGTAAATGTAAGAGATAGACAAAAATGTATTTCACGAAAACTGTAAATTTCGTTAGAGCAAACATTTTAAGTCATAAACATCTTTTCCCTTCTGATTAGAAGGAATTAATACAGTTTGCTTATGTCTATCTCGATCACCGCAGTGTACGATAAAGGAATAGCCTTTTGTAAAATATTTATAGAGAAAGGATGTGAATGGAACATCAAATATTTTTACTTCTCTGCTTTGCACATGGTATTACACTCCACACATAAAAGTGTATATAATTGTGTGAGAGATCTACATTTTTTCTGTTGTAAGTTTTTGTCTATCTCTTACGATTTGCCAGTTATGCAAAAATCAGCAAAATTCATCCAGAATAAAGAGATATTCAGACACTATTCCCACAAAATTCAAGATATGCATTCTATTTGCTAAGTAAATATATTTAATGTATAGTACTTTAATCAGTTGAAACATTTTTGAGAAAATAAAAATTTTCAAAATGTTTCCATGTAAAGGTTAGTTTGAGAAAGATGAATTTTCCTCAAAATCTTAGTTTCGCATCCTCGGAAGATATTAATATTAAAAGTCAAGTTTGGTGTTCAACAGACTTTTCCTTTCTGAGTTATTTTGTTTGCAATCTCACAAACACGCGTTTATATACACACAGATCTTCTTCTAAAGATATGTGTTACACTCACATAATTTTCTCTACTTCTCTGTAACCAGTTATTGTTAAAAAACTTTATTTTCTGTCTAAACTTTAAACTTTAGCAATAATTGTCTTATTTACTTGCTTTTTTGAAAGACGAAGGTAAATATGGGAATGTATTAGTCTAAAACGATTATCAGATTGTTTAAAAGCTGGTTGCCATGTGCGTGAAATCCGTTTCTTTACATTGCGAGGGGTTAACAATTCCCGTATGTGAAATGTTTAATTAGTTTAAAACTTAAAAAAATAGTTAGCTATGTCTCAAAATGATCATCTACAAAAAAAAAAAAAATCTAATGGGTTCCATTCACATGACTTTCTCTACATCTCTGCAACAAATTATTGTTAAAAAGCTTATGCTTCAATTTACTTCACGCTAATCGAGAAAAGTTAACACAAATAGCCTTATTACTTGCTTCCTTGTAGGTAGAAGCGAAATAAAGGAGTACCATAGGTTAAGGTGATACTCAAAAGTTGGTTGCTAGGTGACTGAAGTTCCTTTGTCTGTATGGACACGAGTTGACACATTTCTGTATGAGAAATGTACAAGCTTTTCAAAGCTAAATCCAAAAAGAAGGAATACCTAAAAAACGATCAACTCCACGAAAAATAATTATATAACATAAATTGTGTTTTAATGTGTGCTACATTTTTGTGTGGCAGGTTTCTGTCCATCTCTTATGGTTTAGCGATTATACAAAATTTCGTAAAATTCATTCAGAAAAAAGTAGTCTTCAGAGTATATTCCCAGAAATTTCAAGATAAACATATTATTTGTCAGGTAAATATCTTTAATATACGACATTTTAATCAAAATCGTTAGAGCCATTTTTAAGAAAATCAAAATTTTAGAACAAGAAGTTCCATGTAAAGGGTAGTTGGGGGTGGGGGAATTTTCTTGAAAACCTTCATGTCGCATCCTTGGAAGAATTCAAACTTAAATGCCAAGTTTGGTTTATGAGTTTTTTCGTTTTTGAGCTATGGTGCCCACAGACACATACACACACACACACACACACACACGGATATTTTTCTGTAAATGCTTTTTTTTGGATTCAGGAGGTCTCAAAACGTATATTTCTGGTGAAATCTCGGTATCGAATTTTTGGGTGCAATACAATATCTTCTCTATACACTATGTTTATAGTACGTATAGAGAAAGTAAAAAATATGATTGTGTGCTTTAACGAGATCTGTATGTTTTCTGCTGTAAGATTTTGTCCATCTCTTACGATTTACCAATTATTCAAAATTCAGAATAATTCATCCAGAATGAAGAGCTCTTCAGAGGCTATTGTCATAAAATTCAAGATATGCAATTTATTTGTCATGTATGGTATTTTAACCAACATCGCTCAAGCCATTTTTGAGAATGTAGAAGTTTTCAAGAATTTTTCCATATAAAGGGAAGTTTGGTAATTTTTCTCAAAATCCTCGTGTCGTATTCTTGGAAGATTCGTAGTGGTTTGCCATTTCTATATTTAGAATTAACACCTGTTAGGACTTAGAGGCGAATGCCTAGGGGTCAGAAGTCTGTCGGGAAACCAACGGCACGGAACCACAGAATGGAAACTATGGAATGAGTGGTTGGCAGGTAGCCAGGCATGAGCGTGAGGAAGTGGATGATATGAAATGCAAAATGGAAGATAGGAAAAGTGATGATAGAACAATTGGTGGAATGAGTGGCGGGGGAAACCGGAGGATCCTGAGAAAACCCACATGTGGGTGCTTGGGATCAAACCCGAGCCATTTAGATAGAAGGTGAACAGTCTAACCACTCGGCCACATCACTACCATTTGTGAAAAATATTAAACTTAAATGTAAAGATTGGTATTACACCAACTTTTCTTTTTAGAGCTATCGTGTTTACAGACACGCGTATACATGGTCACTTACACACGGATATTTTTGGGTCACGCCGTGGCCGAGTGGTTAGACCATTCGCCTCTCACCTAGACGGCCCGGGTTCGATCCCAAGCGACCGCATCTGAGATTGCGGCGCTGGGGCGGGTTTTCTCCGGGTTCTCCGGTTTCCCCCTACATCGCATTCCACCGGTGCTCCATCTTCATTCATGCATCATCAATGTCATCGCCTACGATGCCATGAGTAGTTAAAACGGGCGTTAAAGGCTACCAAAACAAAAACGGATCTTTTTCTAAACATTCCCAAAAAGGTGTATTTCTGGTGAAATCTTTTTCCAAACATTCCCAAAAAGGTGTATTTCTGGTGAAATCTCGGTTTCGATTTTTTGGATGGATGCAATACCTTTTTACTTTCTATATACGTACTATGTACACTATGTGTAGAGAAGGTATTGCACTCTACCCAAAAATTCGATACCGAGATTTCACAGGAAATATACGTTTTAAGGACCCTGTATCCAAAAAAAGCATTTTCAGAAAAAGGTCCGTGTGTGTGTGTCCGTGTGTCTTTGAACACGATAACTCAAAAACGAAAATTCGGTCCAGGGATGCGATACGATAATTTTGAGAAAAATTCCCCCCCAAACTACCCTTTAACTGGAACTTTTTTGGAAAATTTTGATTTTCTCAAAAATGGCTGTAATGGTTTTGATAAAATATAGTTTATTAAATATATTTACTTGACAAATAAAATGTATATCTTCAATTTTCTGTGAATAGCCTCTGTAGCTTTATTGTAGATGAAATTTACGGAATTTTGCATAACTGCTAAACCGTAAGAAACAAATAAATCTTACTAGATAAAACACACCATTTGTTTTATATACATTTTTTCATGGAGTTAATCTTTTTTTTAGATATTCCTTGCTTTTGGTTTCAGCTTTAAAAAACTTAAAATTTTGTCATACAGGAATTTGTCGACTCCTGTCCATACAAACAAAGGAACCTCCGTCACATAGCAACCAGCTTTTGACTATGTTTTTAATCTATAGTACCCCCTTATTTCGCTTCTACTTACAAGGAAGTAAGTAATAAGACTATTTCTACTAATTTTTTCTCTATTATTATGAAGTAAATAGAAGCATAAGCTATTTAACAATTATTTTTTGCAGAAATATAGAGAAAGTCCTGTGAGTAGATAACATAATATTTTTTATGTATGTACCACATACTATGTAGAGAAAGTATAAACTGACCTGTTTAGGTTATGATGTCTGCTGCACTTTCAGATTCAAGAGGGGTTTGTTTAGGTTTGTACACACCCTACATATAACGCCATCGTAGATTCAGTACTGCACGCCACTGATACGGGTCTCGTTCGAGTTTCCACAGCTCCCACATGTCATGTTATTCCGTATTCCGTGTAATTACCGATGTAGAGCCTTTGAAGATGTTCCTTCAGGAACTGCCAATGTTCCCGACACAAAGCACCCTGTTTACTTATACAGCACGTGACACTCCAGTGTTGACTCAGCACTCGCCTCGGGATCTGTGGGTTCTGGGTTTGATGTCTTAAGATGCATACACTGTAGCACCATTGTTCGCAGTGCTACAATCCCAGCAGTACTCCAGTTCCCTCCTCTTGTAGCTCGAGAGTTGGAACAGAAGTAAATATGTCGAATTTATCGATTTGGGTCGAATGTACTTTCTTTTGTATTTGATATATGATAGTTCCACATGATGGTTAAAATCGGCTCAGTACCGAAGTGTAATTATCGATGGGAAGGGTTAGACAGAGGCCGCAAGATGTCTCTCTACACGGAGGGAATGCGGCTGCGCAGAGGCAGCGGGTTCGGTTCGTACCTCGCGAAGAGTTCAGTCTTCGTGCGGTGTTCGTCATGAAAGTGTTTCGAGTCAGGATGAAAGTGAGATTGTGGTCTGATGATAGTGGTAGTGTCAAGTGATATGTGAACACTTATCTGAGGACAACCAAGGCAATGCAGTACCAGCCTCGAGGTAGGCCTTTTCCTCAAAGTTTTCACTACTTAATGCCCTTCCTGTCCCATATATTAACATTTACATATATCGAAAATAACTAAAAAAAAAACTTTTTCTGTCATACTAATAGCCTCAACTCGCTTCAGAATCAAATAATTAAATTTTTCTTCATTTTTGTATACCTCTAACAAAGCGACTACATTCTATCTACACTAATGATGACGTTAATTATCCCAGCGTTCGTCAACGGTTAAAATTACCAACAGCGCTTACGTGTTGAATTTCAGAGAATCAACAGAGCACAGAATCACTTGCGCTGCAAATGGATTATACATGAGGAAGCTACTTGATCAACTGCAAAGCATTAGAACTTATATAAATGGTATGCAATTTATTATGCTATATTAAAACTACTTGCTTAATGGTTAGAATAAGTTGTTAAAAATAATTCATTTTAAGCAGAGCATATTTCGTAACATTGCAGCATGCTCCATATTAAAAGTTTTCAATATTATTAAACTATCTTCAATTAATTATTCTTGAAGAGATTTAAGTTTACTGACTGTAGCTTTATGGAAGGCAATATATGCCAAGGGCAATGATCTTATTTTAATATAGTAATATAGTATTTTTCATTCTAAGCTTTAATTTTATGCATTTCACTTGTAGTTGCTACTAATTAGAGAGTGAATTAATCCAGTTTTTCATTAAGTTAATTCAATTAATCCAGTTTTTGAAAACAAGTTCTCGTGTTTTCCAGTCACAGGACTTTCACTACCTGCTCTGTAAACAAATTAATCTTACAAAAGTTTATTGTTCAATCTACTTAATGCTAACTAAGCTATACATTAGCAAAAGTGGTATTATTTATTAATTTTTTTCTTGTAAATAGAAAGGATATAAGGCTAAAGGAATAGTCAATTTTTTAAAAGCTGTCGCTCTGTTATACAATTGAAATGCGGTTTTCTTTGCATGGATAGCAGCAAAACCAGAGATATAGCACGAATAGCGACAGCCCGTTTGAGGAAAGTATATAATAAAATTGACACCAATAATAAGGAACATCATGAAAATCGTTAAATCTACAAAAATGTGTGTAGCATAAATTACATGATTTAGCGAGATCTAAGTAGTATGTTACGGTTTTCCGTTTTGAAAAAGAGGATTTCCGAAGCTATACTATTGTCAGTAAGCATCGCTAATAGTTGATATTTTAATCATAATAATTGAAGACATTTTTTTAGAAAATAAACATTTTCGAAAAATTTTCCATGTAAACTGTAGTAGGGGGCAGGAAGAGGTTTTTTGAAAACCTTTGTGTCGAATCCTTGAAAGTTACCGAACTTTTCAAGTATCAAGTTTAGTATTTAACCGACAGCTCATTAATGAGTTATCGTGTTTTCAGATACACACGTAAGGACTTTTTCAAAAACCGCTTTTTTTTTCTTTTTTTTTTTTGGACACACTAACCTAAATAGTGTGTATTTTCAGTGAAATCTCCGTATAGGGTTTATTGTTGGAATACAATACCTTCTTCCACTAAACACTTTGAACACCTGTTCTAGAGAAAATTAAAATGGGTAATTTTAACGAGAGAACTTATCGTAACACGACAACGATATATATTTAAACTCATTTAATTGTTCTCAGAAAATATTACAGTATACTGGATATAGGCTTAAAGCGCTACAAGTTTCTATTGACAGTTTCTAATTTTGTATTCCATAATAAGAATAATTCTATTTCGATGTATTAATCATTAAAATAACTTTAATTTAATGAATTTATCTAAGAATTGGATAACGACAATTTTGCGAGAGCGAATTAACCCAAAAAACTATTATTTTATCTAACCAGTACTACATACCTACATAGTAGGTAAAGAAAATAGGTATTGTATATGTATGAGGACCCATGAACCCCCTCCCCCCTCTTGTGTGTGTGTGTGTCTGCAGACATTATAACTCAAAAGTCGGTTAAATACTAATGTTGGTATTTAAGATTCGTAACATCAAAGGATTCGAAACGAAGATCTTCAGGAAAATCCCAACATATTAAATACCCTTTACATGGAAAAATGTTCAAACATATTAAATTTATCAAAACGGCATAAAAATGTTGATTAAAATAATTTAGTTTAAGACATTTACCAGGCAAATAACATTTATATCTTGAATTTTCTGGGAGCAACATCTGAAGATCTCTTCAATCTGTATGGTATATGTGTAACTAGAAAACCGCAAGAGAAGTAAAAGTGTTAACAAAAAATGTTTCGTTAAAACACGCAATTTATGGCATATACACTTCTTTGTTGAGTTAAACATTTCTAAGATACTCTTTGTAATTGGTTTCAATTTTTAAGTTATTAAACTTTTTTCAAACTGGAATTTATCACATTTGCATAACTGAATTTCAATCTCACAGTGACCGCATTTATAAGATTTAACTATCGCTTTAGCGCAGTGTATTCCCTTGTTTCTCTTTTACTTAGAATGAAACAACTAATGAGACCATTACTGCTAATCTTGCTTTGACTACCATGAAGTAGATAGAAGAAAAATGATTTCTAAGAACAACTCATTATTTTTAATTTTTCTACACGTATTACAGTGCAGCGATTGTATTGCACCCAACATTTCTACATTGACATTTCGATGGAAATACATGTTTTGACCTCATGTTTTGTTAGAAAAAGGTGTGTGCCTTTGGGCAGCATAGCTCAAAAACTAAAAAATCATTAACTAAAGTTAAGTATCGTCTAAGGTTGCGACATAAAGATTTTCAAAAGTATCCCTCCACTCTAAGCTACCCTTTACTTCGAAAATATTTTGAAAATATTGCTTTTCTCTAAAATGACTCTCATGAATCTGATTAAAATATCGTAAATTTAAGATATTTACAATACCAATAAAATGTATATCTTGCATTTTATGGAAATAGCTTCTGAAGACCTACTCATTCTGGATGCATTTTGTTTAATTTTACATAACGGTTAAACCGTAAGAGATAGACAAAAACTTATTACACAAAAATGTAGATCACGTTGAAACACACAATTTATGTTATATACGTTTTTTTATAGAGCTATTAACGAGATATTGCTTGTTATTTGTTTCAGTTTTTACTTCTTAACGTTTCCAAACGAGACTACTTTTCGTTTCAACTAGACAGCGAACCAACTATCAATTATTTCACAAAGCGACCAGTTTTTAAAATATTTTATTATTCATTGTAATCGAGATAAACATCAACAGAAATTGTCTTATTACATAGTTAATTATAAGGGAATGCTGTATGATAAAGTGATTATCAAATATTTCAAAAGCTTTCGCTATACTAGAATCACTAAGCATGACCAGAATGAAAAACGTGGATAAAATCGTACCATATCAGAAAAATCTACTGAATTGGACATTTAAAAACCAAAGGACAAAGGATATCTCTGAAACGGCTAATAACCAAATTGTGTACTTTAACGAACTATACATTTTTGTGTAATACAATTTCGTTTATCTCTTATGGTTTAGGAGTCATATAAAAAGTATTTAGATACAAAAGGGATTAAACGCTCTTCTCAAAAAATTCAATATATAAATTGTATTTATACTGTAAACGTCTTTATTATGCAAGATTTTAATCAAAACTATTAGACCGACATTTGAACAAATCGAAAATTTCGAAAAATCTCCCATGAAAAGAGTATTTTGGGTGGGGGTATTTTCTTGAACATATCCGTGTCGCATACTTGGAAAACATTAAATTTAAATACCAATTTTGGTATTTAACGAACTTTCGTTTTTAATTTCTCTAATTGTACATGGTACATGTGTAGAGGAGATATCGCACTCCACCTACAAATTCGATACCGAGATTTCAATGGAAATAAACGTTTTAGGGTCCCCTGTATACAAAAAAATAGAAAAAGGTCCGAGTGTGTTTGTGTGTCCATGTGACTATGAGCACGATAACTCAAAAACAAAAAATCAGTTAGACACTTAACTTGGTATTTAAGTTTAGTATCTTCCAAGGATGCGAAGCAAAATTTTGAGAAAAAATCCTCACCTTTACGTGGAAAAAATTGCGAATATTTTAATTTTATCAAAAATGGATATAACGATTTTGATTAAAATACAGTATATTAAAGGTACTCACATGACAATAACATGTGTGTCATTGTTTTTCTGGGAATAGTCTCCGAAGATCTCTTTTTGTGAATGAATTTGGCTAAATTTTCCATAATTAGTAAAACGTTAGAGATGCATAAAAACTTACTGCAAAAATATATATCCTTAAAGCACACAGCTTGTTTATGTCATACACATTTTCATGGAATTGACCATTTCCGAGATATTCCTGGTTACTGGTTTCAGTTATAAAATACTTAAAAAGTTTTCATGGGGTAATTTGTAAACTACTGGCCACACAACCAAACGGATTTCAATCGCATGGTAACCAATTTTTAAAATATTTGACTATCGCTTTAGCTTTGTATGTTCCCATTTGACCTTCTACTTATAAGGCTCTAGGTAATGAGACAATTTCTGCTAGTGTTTACCTGAATCAACATGAAGTAGGGCGAAGAATATGCTTTTAACTATATTTTGCTACAGAGATTTGGAAAATGTCATATAAATGGAAATCATCAGATTTTTACTTATACCGCGCACAAACAGAAACACACATGCATACACACATGAGCTTTACTAAGAATGTCTCATTTGATTCAGCGGTCCTCAAAGCAGTAGGTATTTTCAGGAAATCTGGGTGACAAATTTCTGGGTGAAATGCAATTCCTTTCCTATCTACTATAAACGAACTTGGCAATTAACACACGGTAGAGAAAAATTATTTTTATGAATGTGAGAGAGAGAGAGAGAGTATGAGAGACAGAAGGGGTAACCAGAGTAACTAAAGTAGGTACTAAAAGCATTATGTGTTCCATTCAGACGACTTTCTCCACATATCTGTAACAAATTATTGCTAAAAAGCTCATTCTTCTATCTACTTCATTTTAATCGAAATAAACGTTAATGGAAATGAACTTAGTCTTATATATCAAAAGTAGAAGGAAAATATGAGAGCGCTAGATTAAAGCGGTAGCCAAATTTTTAAAGCTGTTTGCTATGTGATTAAAGTCCGTCTCTTTGCATTCACAGGCGTTTACAAATTCCGTACGAGAAAATTTAAAATTGACACAAACAACAAGAATTATCTACAAAATGGCCAACCCCACAAAAAATCTGATGTGTTCCCTTCACTTGACTTTCTCTACATCTCTACAACAAATGATTGTTAAAAAGCTCATGCTTCTATTTACTTCATAGTAAACGAGAAAATATTAGCAGAAATGGTCTTACTACTTGCTTCTTTGTAAGCAGAAGCGAAACAAGGGACTATCATAGGTTGAAGTGAAGTGACTGAAGTTCCTTTGTTTTGAATGGACAGGAGCTGACAAATTCCTGTATGAGAAAAGTATAAGTTTTACAAGGCTGAAATCAAAAACAATGAATATCTCAAAAACGATCAAATCCAAGAAAGACGTATATAACATAAATTGGGTACATTAATGTGCTCTACATTTTTTGTGTGATAAGTTTTTCTTTATCTCTTACGGTTTAGCAGATATGCAAAATTTCGTAAAATTCATCCATAATAAAGTAGTCTTTAGAAACTATTCCCAGAAAATTCAAGATATACATTTTATTTGTCAGTTAAATATCTTTAATATAGGATATTTTAATCAATATCGTTAGAGCCAACTTTAAGAATATCAAAATTTTCGAAAAAAGTTCCTTGTAAAGGATATTTGTGGTGGGGGGATTTTCTTGAAAATCTTCATGTCGCATCCTTGGAAGACACCAAACTTAAATCCAAGTTTGGTATTTAACAGTCCTTTTGTTTTTGAAGTATTCTGCCCACCCACACACACACACACACGCGCGCGCACACGCATGGATCTTTTTCCATAAATGTGTTTTGGGTTCAGGGGAAATCTCAGTATCGAATTTTTGGGCGAAATACAATACCTTCTTTATACATTATGTACATAGTGCGTATAGAGACAGTATAAATAAGTCTAAATTGTGTGTTTGGATGAGATCTACATATTTTGTCAAGTATGTTTTTGTATATTGCTTATGGTTTACTATCTATGCAAAATTCAAATAATTCAGTCGGAATTAGGAGGAATAAGGAGGTCTTCAGAAGTTATTCCCAGAAAATTCAAGATATGCATTTTGTCGTGTAAATAGATTTATTACATGGCATTTATATTAAACTCGTTACAGCCGTTTTTGAGAATTTCAAAATTTTCGAAATGTTTTTCATGTAAATGGCAGCCTAGTGTGTGGTGATTTGTCTCTAAATCTCAGTGTTATGTTATTAGAAGACACTCAAACACCAAGTTTGGTATTTTACCGACTTTTCGCTTTTGTGTTATCGTGTTCACAGATACACGGAGACACATACACATACAGACATTGATATTTTTCTATTTTTTTTTTTTTTTTTGGCTACAGGGGACTCTAAAACCTCTTTTTTCGGTGAAATCTTGACATCGAATTTTTGGATGGAATGGAATAACTCCTCCATACACTGTGTACTTAGTAACATAGTGTGTTTTAACGAGATCTATATTTCTAATTTCTGGGTTGAGAAAGTAGAAATATAGATCTCGTTAAAGCACAAAATTTATATCTTATAAATACTGCTTTTGTTACTTTTGTTCTTCATCTTCTTTTTTTAAAGAGTACGGAATTTGAAAGTTGTCACTTAGTGACGAGATTTTAAAAATATTCGAGCATCGCATTACCCTAGCGTATATCTCAGTATTGTACCTATAATGTGATAAGTAATAAGGCTACTTTGTCTTAACTAACATATACTTGATAGAAGAATAAGTATTTGTCAGAATAGTTTACTGTAGAATGGTAGGTAGGCAAAATCCTGTGGATGCAACAAATGCATCTCACTCCACATTTCCTTTGTTTTTATTTTCTCTAGCACGCATGTACATAAGTACATAGGGGATAGAGAAAGTATTTCTTTTCCACCCAAAAATTCTATACCGAGATTTCATAGGAAATATGTTTTGATGTCCCCTGAGACCGAAAAAATGGGTTTAGAAAAATGTCCTGTGTGCTTTGTTTGACTATTTGTGTGAGTGAGTGTGTGTCTATGGATAGCATATCTGAAAAACAAAAATTCTAAGTACCAATCTTGGAATTTAAGTTCAATATCTTCTAAATTTTTTTATTAAAATGCCGTACATTGAAAATATTTACATGGCATATAAAACTTGAATTTTTTGGGAATAACATCGAAATGCCTCTGTATTCTGGATGAATTTTGTTGGATTTTGTGTAAAGCGTAAGAGATAGACAAAAATTTATGTCCCAAATCTGCAGATCTCGGTAAAACACACAAATTATTTTTCTTATAAGGTTTCAAAGTATTCATTGTTATTGATTTCAGATTTAGACAATCAACTTTTCTGAAACGGGATTGTGGAAAGCGAACCGAATCTCAATTTTTTACATGAGGATTTGACTACAGCTTTAGCCTAAATTTTTCCGTTATTTCCATTCTATTTACAGGAAGCAAGTAATAAGAATAATTCTTCTATTATTTATTTAGATTAGCATGACGTTAATAAAAGAATCATATCTTGTAAGATTTTTTTTTTGTGGAACAGCTAGAAAAATTTCATTTTGAATAACTTTTTTGAATTTTGCATAACTACTGAACCGTAATAGATACACAAAAACCTACTACACACAAAATGTAGGCCTCTATAAAAAAACACAATTTTGTCAATCACCTACATTTTTGTTACACAGTTACTGTTTCCGAGGTATTCCTTGTTATTGGTTTTAATTTTAAACTATGCATCTTCTCAAACGGGGTCACCTTTCATTTCCTTTCGCTTTTGTTTTTCTGAATGTGCTTAGTTGTTCACATATCGACCAGCTTTTAAAAGATTTGACTATCGCTCCAGTCTGGAATATTCCCCTATTTCCCTTTTGTTTAGAAGTAACTAAGTAATAAGATCAATTCTGTTAAAGTATGTCTCATTTACCTGATGTAAATGAAGAATGGTCTTTTGTAAGAATAGTTTGTTTGTAGAACGGTAGAGAAAGTCTAGTGAATGCAACGCATCTTATTTTTAAACGATTTTGAAACAAATTTCTATCTTTCTATTTATGGTGCAAAAATTACTTCACACTTCAAAGTACATATCTGCAACGTTTTATTCTCCAAGAGGGATACAACACACGTTTTGAAAACCGTTTTAAAACGTCTACTTGGATAAATGACACTCAATGTCAAAATTTAAACCCATTTTTCTCAACATTTTTTTTCATAAAAATACAACTAAATCTCTGGAAATTTTTTCCAAAGCACTGCAGAATGTTTGTAATGAAAAATTTTATTTTAATTTTGTTATTTGTAATAGATAGTTCCTAAAAACAATAGTATAATTAGACACTGCGTTTTCCACTTTGTAATGTAAAATAAGGTTAAAAACGCTTTCCAATCTAGGAAAATTTAAAACAGACCATTATTCACAAAGATAATAAAGAATGTACGTTTTAAAAAATCTGATGTGTTCCATTCAAATGACTTTCTCTACATCTCTGCAACGAATTATTGTTAGAAGCTTATGCTTCTATTTACTTCATGCTTATTGAGAAAAATTAGCAGAAATAGTCTTATTACTTGCTTCCTTGTAAGTAGAAGCGCAATAATAGTAATAGGCTAAAGTGATAGTCAAAAGCTGGTTGCTATGTGAAAGATTCCTCCATGAGAAGAGTTTGTTTTTTAAAGCTCAAACCAAAAACAAACAATATCTCAAAAACGATCAACCCCACGAAAAAAATGTGTATAACATTAATTGTGAGTTTTAATGTCCTCTACATTTTCTGTGCAGTAAGTTTTTGTACGTCTCTTATGGTTAAGCAGTTATGCAAAATTCCACAAAATTGATCCAGAATAAAGTAGTCCTCAGAGGCTATTCCCAGAAAATTCAAGATATGCATTTTATTTGTGAGGTAAATATCCTTGATATACGATATTTTAATCAAAATCATTAGAGTCATTTTTGAGAAAATAAACATTTTCGAAAAAAAAGTTACATGTAAAGGGTAATTGTGTGTGTGTGTGTGTGTGTGTGTGGGGGGGGGGAGATTTTCTTGAAAATCTTCGTGTCGCATCCTTACAAGATACCGAACTTAAATACTAAGTTTGGTACGTAACGGTCTTTTCGTTTTTGAGCTATGCTGTCCAAAGACACACATACACCGCACACGCATACACGGACATTTTTCCAAAAATGCTCTTTTTGGATTCAGGGGGACCCAAAACATGTATTTGTGGTGAAATCTCGGTATCGTATTTTTGGGTGCAGTACAATACATTCTCTATAAACTATATACATAGTACGTGTGGAGAAAGTAAAAAATTATTTTATCTCCATCATGCTAATCGAGGTAAACATTAACAAAATTTGTCTTATTACTTGCTTACTTGTCAGTAGAGTGGAAATAAGGGAATAAATAACCTAAAGCGATAGTCAAATCTTTTCAACGTTGGTCACTGTGTGAATAATTGAAGTGATTTCGCTTGGCATTTGCCAGTAAAACAAAACAGAGATGAAAATAAAGGTGAACCAGTTACATAATTTAAAATTTAAACCAATCCGGGGAATATCTCGGAAGCTGTCAAATCTACAAAAAAATGAATATGTCATAAATTGTGTGTTTTAACATGACCTTCATTTTTGTCCATTTCTTATGGCTTACCAGTTGTGGAAATTTAGCAAAAGTCGTTCAGAACAGAACTTTAGGAACTCTTTCCAGAAAATTGAGATATACATTTTATTTGTGATGTAAATATATTTTATATACGGCATTACAATCAAACTCGTTCGAGCCATTTGTGAGAAAAATAAAATTTTAAAAAACAAATCCAAGTAAAAGTTAGTTTGGGATAGGGGAGTTTTCTTGAAAATATTTGTGTCGCATCCTACGAAGATCCTAAATTTAAATACCAAGTTTCATATTTAACGGTCTTTTAGTTTTTGAGCTATGCTATCCCAGACACACACACACACACACACACACATATACACACATACACAAACAAATACACAACTGTCATTTAACTTTCTCTACACGTACTGTGTACATAGTGTATAGAGAGGGTATTGTATTCAACCCAAAAAGTCGATACCGAGATTTCATTGGAAATACATGTTTTGGGTCCCCCTGAATCCAAAAAAGCATTTTCAGAAAAAGGTACGTGAGTACGTGTGTGTCTTTGGACAGCATAGCTCAAAAATGAAAAGACCGTTAAATACCAAACTTGGTATTTAAGATTGGTATCTTCCAACTACCCTCCAACTACCCTTCACATGGAACTTTTTTTGAAAAGTTTGATTTTCTTAAAAATGCTCTAACGATTTTGATTAAAATATCGTATATTAAGATATTTAACTGACAAATAAAATATATATCTTGAATTTTCTGGGAATAGGCTCTGAAGATTATTTTATTCCGGATCAATTTTACGGAATTTTGCATAACTGATAAACCGTAAGAGATGGACAAAAACTTACCACTCAAAAACTGTAGAGCACTTTAAAACATACAGTGTATGGTACATACACTTTTTTTCGTGGTGTTGATTGCATTTGAGAAATTCCTTGGTTTTAGTTTCAGCTTGGAAATACTTATAATTTTCTCATGCTGGAATTTGTCTACTCCTGTCCATACAAACAAAGGAACTTCAGTCACAGAGCAACCGGCTTTTGACTATCACTTGAACCTATGCTACTCCCTTATTTCACTTATACTTATAAGGAAGCAAGTAATTAGATTATTTCTGCTAAATGTAAATGGCGTGTTATTTATGGACGCTCTTTAACAGTTGTGGTTCTCAGCGTCCCATTCTAAATTGGGCGTGAAACACCATTTTAATTTTTGCTCAGAAGCTATTTAAATGGAATAAATTAATGTAATACATATTAAATGAAACTTGGTATGAAAACTTCTTTTATTACCGCTAATGTCGGTACAGACATTAAAGGTATAGATTTAGTAATCTAGAAAATCACTTTTATAACTTTGACATCCCCTTTAAGGTAAGCCAATATTCGGACAAGACATTACGGTACTTGAAATGAAAATTAAAGATGATCATACCGATTGGAATCAAACATTGTGCCACTGTTTTCCACTTAAATAATCGATTAACGGTTTATCACAGCGGTTTTACGGAAACAGAACAGGAGCAAAGGCTTATATTACACTCCCTAGCATATATGTACAATGTAGATAGAGAAGGTGTTGTATTCCAGAAAAATTCGATCAAGATATTTCACCGAAAATGTATATTCTGTCGTCCTGTGGCTCCAAACAAAATATATTACCTGCTCCATTTTCATAACTTTCTCTATCTGTTCCTCAATGAAAATGTTTTTACATAAGATTAGTCTTTTATCTATTGGTCTTAATACTTGCTTCCTTGAAGCGGAAGGGAATTCAGGGATATATTCATAAGGCTAAAGCGATAATCAAATCTTTTAAAAGCTGGTCGCTATGTGAAACAATTGAGGTTCGGCTCGCTTGTATAATTCCATTTGAGAAAAGTTACGTAGTTTAAAATTGAAACTGATAACAAGGAATATCTCGAAAATGGTCAACTCTACAACAAAAACGTATATGACATATGTCATGTATTTTAACAAAACCTATATTTTATGTGAAGTAAGATTTTGTCTTCTTCTTACGGTTTATTGATATGCAAATATTATTCAGAATGAAAATGCTATTCCCTGAAAATTTAAGATATACATTTTATTTGTCATATAAACATCTTTAATATGCGGTGTTTTAATAAAAATCGTTAGAGGTATTTGAGAAAACACAAACTTTTAAAAAAAAAGTCTACATACAGCGTATGGAGTTTTTCTTGAAAATCTTTGTGCCTAAATCAGCTTTATCACTTGGACGTCCCCTTTAATGTGAGTCAATAGGCCGACAAACATGACGGTACTTGAAATGAAAATTAAAAATGATCCAACCGATCGGATCAAACATTACGCCACTGCGCTCCGCTTAAATAATCGATTTTATAGTGATTTTATAGAAAGAGGGCAGTCTTCTAAGCGCGGTGCTAGCGTTGGTGCTTTCCAAACAAGATACCTAGGCTCGATTCCCAGTACCAGCGTGGGTTTTTTTCCCCAGCTAGGAGACCTGGATCGGGGTGCACGCAGCCTCGTGTGATCCCATGTGGGCTACTAGATAGAGAAGTAGCGGCTCCGGGTCATGAGGACAGCATTAGCCGACCGAGGGCGGAGGGCTTTGAGGCGCTGATCACAGCTCACCCTGCAATACTGCACCTCATCCATGAAGTCTGACATGGAACGAGGTGGGAGACGCAGCGGCCGGGCTGTAGGCCAAGACGCTTTGTGAGCTGTCATGCCATGGAGTTATTATTGTTATTTACGGAAAGAGAACAAAAGCAAAATCTTTTAATTTTGCTTTCTCTAGTACATATGTACAATCTACATAGAACATTGAAACTGCGTTGTGTTCCACCGTAAAATTTGATAAAGAGATTTCACCGTTTGTGAATGAGTGTGTGTGTGTGTGTGTGTGTGTGCAATCTCCCCACCCTCAACTACCCTTTACATGGAACTTTTTCGAAAATTTCGATTTTCTCAAAATTTACTCTAACTATTTTAGTTAAAATATTTTATTAAAAGTATTTACCTGACAAATAAAATGTATATCTTGAATTTTCTGGGAATAGCCATGAAGACAGCTTTATTCTGGATGATATTTACGGTATTTGCTAAACAAAAACCTACCTAACAGAAAATGTAGATCTCGTCATAACACAGAATTTATTATATTTACATTTTCTTTTTTCGTGAAGTGGATCGTTTTTGAGATATTCCTTGTTATTGGTTTCAGCTTTAAACAACTAATACTTTTCTCGTAGGAGAATTTTTCAACTCCTGTCCATTGAAACAAAGGAACTTCAGTCACATAGCAACTAGCTTTTGAGTAATACTTTAGCCAATGCTACTCCCTTATTTTCCTTTTATTTGCATGAAGGCAAGTAATAAGACTGTTTCTGCTAAGTTTATCTCGATTAGCATGAAGTAAAAAGAAGCATAATCTTTTTAAAATAATTTGTTGCAGAGATGTGGAGAAGTCATGTAGATGTTTGAGCTATGTGGTAGGCAGAATGACACACACTGATATTTTGGGATTCAGGTGTGCTCAGAACATGCATTTCCGGTAACATAACAATATTGAATTTTTGGGTGAAGTACAATATATTCTCTACCTACTGTGTATATTTTACACACATTAGGAGAAAGTAAAACTATACTTACAGAAGAAAAGTTTGTATATGCATGATTAAACGCTAGAGGGTAGAAAAGTCATGTGAGTATAACACATCAAATTTCTTTTCTGTGTGCTTTACTTAGTAACATAAGAAAGAGGGGGGGCAGATATAGATGGTAGATACAAAAGAAATAGAGAGAGATAATTAACTTTCTTTAGGCTCTAATAACTTTTCTCAAAACCAACAAAGTTGGAAAGCTTTGAAAAAGTATTATATATCACATTATATGCAATCTGGAAAAAAAAAAAAACTCTGTGTTCCGTTCGCATAACTTAATCTACCTGTTCTGCAAAGAAAATATTCTTACAAAAGATTATTCTTTTATTTTCATCATGATAATCGAGATAAACTTAGCAGAATTGGTCTTATTACTTGCTTCTTGTAACTAGAAGGGAGATAAAGGTATACACTAAGCTAAAGCGATAGGCAACATTTTTACAGCTGTTGATATGCAATTGGAATTGAAATTTAGTTTCCTCTCCATGACCAGGAGTAAATCAAAAACAGATGTGAAACAAGGTTTTCCCATTTGAGACAAATTTAAATATTTTAAAATTGAAATCAATAAAAACGAAAATCTCGGAAATGGTTAGCTCTATAAAAGCTGTATGTGCCATAATTTTGTGTAGTAAGCTTTTGTCTTTCCCTTACATTTTACCAGTTTCACAAAAGTCATTCAGAATGAAATAAATTTCATGAGCTATTAAAAGAAATTTAGGTTATTTATTTTATTTCTCATATAACATCGCCAATATAACATTTGTTCAAAAACAGAGTAATTTTTAGGAAAATTATAAATTTTGAAAACTTTTCTATGTAAAGGGTAGTTTAGGAAGGTGAGATATTTCTCAAAGTCTTCGTGTAAATCCTTGAAGGATACAAAACCTTATCGTTTTTTACTTATGTTGACCACACACACGAGTGCATGCGCACCTTTTTTCTAAAAGTTTTTTTTTTTAATTTTGTAGCATACATTGTAGTTAGAGAAGGTATTGTATTCTACCAAAAATTGGATTCCCAAATTTCACTGGAAATACATGTTTTGAGGATCCCTGAGTACATAAAAAAAGGTTTTTAGATATGTCTATGTGAGTCAGATATTGTATATCTCTCTCTCTCTCTTTCTCTGTCTATGTGCCTGGACAGTACAATTCAAAAACGAGAATTTGGTTAAATTTCAAACTTAGTATTTAGAATTACCAGCTCCCAAGGATGTGACTTGAAAATTTTCAGGAATATACTCTCTCCCCAAATTATCCTTTACTTGGAATATGTTTCGAAACTTTCAATTTTATAAAAAAATGGCTCAAAATTTTGATTAAAATACTGTAAATTGCAGATGGCAAATGAAATGTATATTCTGAATATCTTTGCAATAATCCATGAAGTCCTCTTTATTCTAAATAAAGTTTGTTTCACTGATAAATCTTAAGAGTAGAAAAACTCTTATTGCACAAAAATGTATATCTTGTTTAAACATGTAATTAAGTCACTATTCTTTTGTAGTACTAACAATTTCCCAGATATTTATTGTTATTGATTTCAATTTTAAAATACTTTTCCCAAGCAGGATGTGTTCGGTTGTTTTACTCCTGCCTTTGGATAGGTAACCGAATATCAATGACAATCGCATTCTGATATATTTTAAAACAGTTGATAGTCTAATGTATTCCTTTAAATCCCTTCCACTTACAAGGAAGCAATAATAAAACCATTGTGCAATTATTTATCTCAATGAGCATGATGTTGGTAAAATAATAATATTTTGGAAGAATAGTTTGTTTGCATTACTGCTAGAGAATGTTGAAACATGTATTTTCTGTGAAATTCTGGAATTAAATTTAGGATAATATAACACCATACCTTCTATATTTATTATACATTTGTAGATGAGTGATATAAAAAATAAAATGCATAAAAGTTAGCTAAATATAATGTTTTACAGGTTTTTACTATTTTCGTACACTCATACTGAAAGAAACTATGTTACACATATATAATTAAAAGTGAATAAATGTTTACAACAGCCAATGTCTGAAGTATATTATATGCACACCACTGATCACATATTTTCAACTGTGGCATGTGAATATTATACACAGAGTGAAATGTTCATACATAGAGAATGAAATACTAATATTTAATATGTTTTTCTTTTAACAGGTGTTGCAAAATTTATATATGAACGTTACCACATTTATCAATGTTCAATTTCATTTCTTATAGCTACAATATTAGCTTATGATTTTTCTGCCTATTCTGATCAGTGGCGTAGCTCAGGAGTGGCAGACGGAAACCGAGACGAGGCAATCTGAGCCTTGATGCCTATGCAACCATCAAAACACATAAGTGTAATGTGTATTATAGGATACACCAATACGGAGAAATTTAATTGATAGTGTATGATCCAAATATTATTTTCTGACTGATAAGATGATAGACCTGAACAATAATAGGACTGAACGATGAGAACTTAGTTGAATCCAGACCAAGTCAACAATTACAGTCATAATTTATAAAAACCTGATGTGTTTCATTCACATAACTTTCTCTACAGCAAGTTATTGTTAAAAAACATATTCTTCTATTTACATCATGCTAACCCTGAAAAAAAAAGCAGAAATATCTTATTACTTGCTTCCTTGTAAGTAGAAGGGAAATAAGGGAGTACCATATGCCAAATGCGGTAGTTAAAATGTTTTAGAATACCTTCTAATGGCCTATTTTTAAAAAGGGTGTTTTTTACTCAGAGGTTCTCAAATCAAGTATTTTCGGAAAATCTTATTTGAGAGTTATTGGCCGGGCTGCAATACTTCCTTTACTCAAACTAGTTAAGGAGTAGTGAAAATAAAGAACTCAAGTGTTCCATTCACATGACATTCTCTAACTGTTCCGCAAAGAAACCTTTTATTAAAAGAATAATCATTTATCTACATCATGCTAATCAGGATAAACATAAGCCGAATTAGTGTAATTACTTGTTTGTGGAAGGAAATGGAAATAAAAAAATGCACAGGATAAAGCGATAGTCACGCCGTTTAAAAGCCGGTCGGTATGTGAAACAATTGAAATTCCATACTCTTTACTCGGCAGGAGTAAAGAAACAAGAAACTAGCGAGAAAGGTTTGGGGCTTAAAATTTAAACTTATAAAGCGGAGTATCTCAAAAAGAATACCTCTACAAAAAAGTTATATTATATAATTGTGTGCTTTAGTAAGATATACATTTTTACTTTCTCTACGCCTACTTGTACACAGTGTATAGAGATGGTATTGTAATGCATCCAAAACTTCAATACTGGAATTTCACCGGAAATACGTGTTTTGCGTCCCTCTGAATCCAAAAAAAAAGCATTTTTGGAAAAAGGTCCCTATGTGCGTGTGTGTGTCTGTGTGTCTATGGACAGCATAGCTTAAAAACGAAAAGACCGTTAAATACCATTCTTGGTATTTAAGTTTGGTATCTTCCAAGGATGCGACACGAAGATTTTCAAGAAAATTTTCCACCCCCAACTACTCTTTACATGGAACTTTTTCGAAAATTTTGAATTTCCCAAAAATGGCTCTAACGATTTTGATTAAAATATCGTATATTAAAGATATTTACCTGACAAATAATGTGTAGGATATTTTGAATTTTCTGGGAATAGCCTCTGAAGACTACTTTATTCTGGATAAATTTTACTAAATTTTGCATAACTGATAAATAGTAAGAAATGGACAAAAGCTTATCACACACAAAATGTAGAGCACATTAAAACACACAATTTATGTTATATACATTTTTTTCGAGGAGTTGATTATTTTTTTAGATATTTCTTGTTTTTGGTTTCAGGTTTAAAAAACTTGTACTTTTCTCATACAGGAATTTGTCAATTCGTGTCCATACCAACCAAGGAAGTTCAGTCACTTAGTAGCTAGCTTTTGACTTCACTTTAACCTATGATACTCCCATATTTCGCTTCTACTTACAAGGAAGCAAATAATAAGACTATTTCTGCTATTTTTTTTTTTTCGATGAACATGAAGTAAACAGAAGAATAAGCTTATTAACAATAATTTGTTACACAGAAGTAGAGAAATACATTAGATTATTTTGTGTAGTATAGTAAGTTTTTGTGTATCTTTTTCAATTTGATAATTATACAAAAGTCATCCAGAATTAAGAGGTCTTTAGAAGCCATTTACAGAAAATTCAAGATACACATATTATTTGTAATGAAAGTATTTTTATTATACTATATTTTAATCAAAATCGTTGGAGCCATTTTTGAGAAAATAAAAACTTTCCAAAATTTTTCCATATAAAGAGTATTTGGGGGTGGGGTAATTTTGTTGAAAATCTTCCGGTCATATCCTCGGGAGATGCTATATTTAAATACATAATATGGGACTTAACCTACTTTTCGTTTTTGAGCTGTGCAGCTCACGGAATCACAGGACCTTTTTCTAAATGTTTTGGGTTCAGGGGACCTCAAAACTATTATTTCCAGTGAAATTTCAACATCCAATTTTTTGCTCGGAATACAATACTTTCTCTATACACTATGTACATTGTACAAAGTGGCTAGAGAAGGTAAAAATTAGTTTTGCAGTACACCATGTATGTCAAGTACGCTCCGTGTAACCCACATACATAGCGCAATTTTAGTAATTACATTACGCTCTAAGGATAAAACATTTAAGCTTTATTGGATAGATCTAATATTCAATCCTGTTAATCACTTTGTTCCATAGTATATCGAAAACTACTTGTTTATAAATTGAAAACGCGCTATAAAGCGAAACTTCATGGTTCAATAACTAATGTTCATATTACATTTTAACAGTATGCAGCAGCAAAAGCCTAATACTGGAATATTTTACGAAAATGAGGATTAATGCGTCAAAATATGCATAACACAAAATGTTTGTTTTTCATCCCTCGATAGTTGAGAAATTGACCCCTTATTTTCTCTTCATTTATTGTGTACATTGGATATGAAGGAGGTATTGTATTCCACCCAAAATTCGATATGGAGATTTCCCCGAAAATGTGTTTTGATGTCCAAAAAACAATATTTAATAAAACATGTGTGTGTTTTTCTGTGTGTCACAAAAGTGGGCCTAACTATTTTGATTGAAACTCCACACACCAAAAGATATATAATAGAATATATATCTAAACTTTTCTGGAAATTGCCACTGAAGATTTCTTTATTCTGGATGACTTTTGTGTAACTAGAAAATCGTAAGAGATAGACAGAAACATTCTATACAAAATATGTAGATCTGCTTAAAACACATTTGTGTCGTATACATGTTTTAAAGGTCAACTATCTCTGAGATATTCCTTATAAAATGATTTCAGCTATAAAATACTTAACTTTTCTCAAAAGTGAATTTATTTTTGTTTTTACCCTGGCCATGCAAAGACAACCGAATTTCACATAGTAACCATATAAGATTTGATTCTATCTTTAGCCTAGAGTATTATCTTAATTCCTTTCTAATTATAAGGAACTAAAACTATTTCTGTTAATGCTTACCTCGGTTAGTATGAAGTAGAAAAAAGAATACGCTTTTGTAATAATTATTTGATACAAAATAGGTAGAGAAAGTCGTGTAAATGGAACACATCCGATTTTTCTACGAGTATCCTATCTGGATTTTATAATTTTTGCGTATTGAATATACAGCTACATGAAACCCTATTTCACCCGAAGGAATGAATTTATAACGCAGGTCATGCTGCTGAAAGAAAAAAGGATCACTAATGTATATTATAAAAACAATACTAAGCCCGCCTGGGTAGCGTGGTGGTAGTATGTCTGCCTCACGTTCCAAAGGTCGTGAGTTCGAATCTCGCTTAGGGTGAGTTACCCGGGTAAGGTTTTTTTCGGGGTTTTCCCTTATCCTGAAAAGACGAATGTCGAGTAACTGTAAGCTCCATGGACCCCGAGATCATTTGAGCATCATGTCATCAATTGCATTCATCGTCCGATATGACCAAACCAGGTTAAAGGACATTAAACTAAAAAAAAAAAAAAAAAAAAAAAAAAAATACTATAACGTTTCATAAATAGAACATAAAAAAGGCTTTAGAAATTCCTATGATACTGTTTTTTGTTGTTTTTGTTTGTTTGTTTGTTTGTTTGTTTGTGGATATCCCATACCGTGTTTGCCAAATCTAATAGTACAAAAACGTATGTGCGCATCAAAGATTCTTCTTTTATGCTTTAAGATTGGGCAGTGAAATAAAGTAATTCAACAGTATTTATACATTGATATCCAGTGTTTATACATCTCTAATCTTAGAAACCAAAAACTATATTTACCAATGGATAGATAGACTCAGATTGAAAAATGCAATAGCATGGCCGGGAATTGAACCACAGATCTACCGGTCTATAGTCGGTTTCTCTACCACTGACATACCATGGCAACCTGGATGTTCACACTAAATCTCTTAGCTGACTTACATCTTTCCCGGTAAATCACAAGGTGATCTAAAATTATTTTGAGACCACAAACCCCAATGGTGACTTACAATATCGTAAGTACTTAAAGTCCCTAGTTTAATGGTTTAGCCAAGTGTTATTCAAAGAAAAACAGTTGGTTATAATTGTGAAAACCTCAACATCTTGGCTCAGAACTTCAGCAGTGGAAGAGTATAAAATAGGCATTGAAACAACCGTACCACGTGACAGTAAATACCTTGATAATAATTAGTGATAACGAGAAACAGAGTAAGGTACTATAACTTAGTAAATAAAATTTTGTGCTCATATCCTTTGTTATTATTTAGTAATGGCAAAACGTTCGTTACTTTCTGAATCGCCCTCGTATAAAGGAAATAAAGGAATTCACTAGGAACAAGTGAGAATCATATTTTTACTTTCAATGCACATAGGGATAGAGAAGTATTGTATTCCACCCAAAAATTCGATACCGAGATTTCACCGGAAATATATGTTTTAGGGTCCCCTGTATCCAAAAAAAGCATTTTCAGAAAAAAGGTCCGTGTGTTTGTGTCCGTGTCTCCGTGTGGCTGTGAACACGATAACTCAAAAACGAAAAGTAGCTAAAATACCAAACTTGGTATTTAAGTTTAGTTTCTTCCAGGGATGCGACACGAAGATTTTGAAAAAAATCCCCCCACCCCAAACTACCCTTTACATGGAACTTTTTTGGAAAATTTTGATTTTCTTAAAAATGACTTTAACGATTTTGATTAAAATATATATTATATATATTTACCTAACAAATAAAATGTATATCTTGAATTTTCTGGGAATAGTTTCTGAAGATCTGTTTATTCTGGATGAATTTTGCTTAATTTGTCATAACTAGTAAACCGTAAGAGATAGACAAAAACGTACTCTACACAAAATGTAGGTCTTGTTAAAATACACAAGTTTAGTCATATGCATTTTTCTCGTGGAGCTTACCGTTTTCAAGGTATTCATTGTAATTAGTTTCAGTTGTGAAGTACTTATACTTTACTCAGACGGTAGTGTGCGGTTGTATTTGTTCTACTCCTGGCCAAAAAAAAAAAGAAGCGATTTGTAATGACATTCGCATAACGCGAGTTTTTTAAACTTTTGACTATTGGTTTAGCCTAGTGTATTCCCTTATTTTCTTCCTACTTATACGGAACTAAATAAAAAGAACATTGTGGTAATGAGTACCACGATTAGCAAGGTGCAAAAATAAGAAGAATCTTATGTATGAAGTTTGTAGAACAGCTAGAGAAAGTCGTGAGAGTGTAACACAATATGGGAAACAAAGGAAATTCGCTTCTCTGTATGACTGGGGGTAAAACAACACATACTATACGAAACGAAATATGACCGCGTTTCAGAATATTTTAAGTGGTTTAAATATATATATATATGACAAACTTTATGTTTCAACAAGATCAATATTTTTTATGTGGTAAGCATTTTGTTTATCTCTTGCGGTTTACGTGCTCTGCAAAATTCATACAGAATGAAAGAGATCATCAGATTTTATTCCCAGAAATTTCAAGATGTACACTTTATTTCTTGTGCAAATGTCTCATATATATATATATATAGTATTTTAATCAAAATCGTTAGAGCTACTTTTGAGAAAATCAAAATTTTCGAAAACGTTTCTATGTAAAGATAGTTTAGGGTGATAGAGATCTTCTTGAAAAACTTCCTGTTGTAATCTTAACAGATATTGAACTTAATTATAAAGTTTGGTATTTAACTAATATTTTGTTTCTGAGTTATGTTTACAGATAAACACATGTACACATACACTTGGACTTTTTTTTAATAAAAATTCATTTTTGACTCAGGAGAATTCAAAATACATGTTTCAAATGAAAGCGCGACATGAATTTTGGGTGGAATACAATATCTTCTATACCTACTATGTAAATAGTACATGTAGATATGTTGAGAAAGCAAGACTATTTCTACATCTCTGTCACAGATTATTCAAAAGGTTATTTTTCTAACTACTTCATGCTAAACGAGGTAATATAAACAAAATGAACGTATTATTTAGATGTCCCTCAGAAGTAGAGAGGAAATTAGGTAACACACTAGGCTAAAGCGATAGTCAAAAGTTTAAAAGTTGGTTGCTGTATAAAGGAAATTCGTTTCTTCGCATGACCAGGAGTTGAAAAATCTGGTGTGCTCCATTCACATGATTTTCTCTACATCACTACAACAAATTATAGATAAAAACTTATGCTTCGATAAAGTCTTGTGAGAAAAGTATAAGTTTTTTAAAGCTGAACCCCTAAACAAGGAATACCTAAAAAACGATAAACTCCACGAAAAAAATGCATATAGCATAAACTGTGTGTTTTAAATTGCTCTACATTTTTGTGTCGTAAGTTTTTCTCCTTCACTTACGGTTTAGCACTTATGCAAAATGCCTTAAAATTCCTCCAGAATAAAGTAGACTTCGGAGGCTATTCTCAGAAAATTCAAGATATACACTTTATCTGTCAATTAAATATCTGTAATATACGGTATTTTAATCAAAATATTTAGATTCCTTTTGAGAAAATCAAAATTTTTGAAACTTTTTCCAGGTAAAGGGTGCGGGAATTTTCTTGAACCCTTGCTGTTACATCTTTGGGAAATTCTAAACTTGTAAAAAGCAGTATTTAATGGAATTTTCGTGTTTACTTTCTCTAGCACGTATGTACAAACATAAATGTACATAGTAGCTAGAAAAGGCATAGCATTCCACCCAAAAATTTGATATCGGGATTTTACAGGAATTGTAAATTTTTATGATCTCTGAGTCCAAAAACAGCACTTTGGAGAAAGTTTCGGAGTTTGTGTGTGTATGTGTGTGTGGACAGCATAATTCAAAAATATAAAATACTGTTAAAAAAAAAAACATTACAAATTACGCTATAATGGAAATATTTTTGGAAATTTTGTTTTTCTCAAAAATGGCTCTAACGGCTTCTATTAAAATGCCGCCTATTAAAGATATATACATAAAAAATAATATTTATATTTTTAATTTTCTGGGCATAGACTCTAAATACGTCTTTATGAGCTTTGCAGAATTTTCCATTTTAACGTTAAAACACATAATTAATGCTATGCAAAACTTTTTTGTACAGTTGACAGTTTTTGAGACATTCATTGCTATCCTTTTTACTTTCTCTATACGCACCATGTACATAGTGAATAGAGAAAGTATTGCACTCCACCAAAAAATTCGATATCGAGATTTCACCGGAAATATATGTTTTAGGGTCGCCTTTATCTAAAAAAAGGATTTTCACAAAAAGGTCCGTGTGTGTGTCCGTGTGCCTGTGAACACGATAACTCAAAAACGAAAAGTCGGTAAAATACCAAACCTGGTATTTAAGTTAGGTATCTTCCAGGGATGTGACACGAAGATTTTGAGAAAAATCCCCTCACCTCAAACTACCCTTTATATGGAACTTTTTTCGAAAATTTTTATTTTCTAAAAAATGGCTCTAAGGATTTTAATTAAAATATCATAGATTAAAGACATTTACCTGAAAAATAAAATGTATATTTTGAATTTTCTGGGAATAGCCTCTAAAGACTACTTTATCTTGGATGAATTTTGCATAACTACTAAACCGTGAGAGATGGACAAAAACTTAACACACAAAAAATGTAGAGCACGTTAAAACACACAATTTATGTTGTATACATTTTTTTCGTGGAATTGATCGTTTTTGAGATATTCCTTTTTCCTGGTTTCAGCTTTGAAAAACTTATACTTTTCTCATACAGGAATTTGTCAACTTCTGTCCACACAAACAAAGGAACATCAGTCACATAGCAACCAGCTTTTGGCTTTCACTTTAACCTATGGTACTCCCTTATTTCGCTCGTATTTACAATAAAGCAAGGAATAAATCCATTTCGGCTAATTTTCCTCGATTAGCATGAAATAAATGAAAGATTAGCTTATTAACAATAATTTGTTACAGAGAGATAGAGAAAGTCATGTGAATGTAACAAATCAGTTATTTTTATTATTTCATTTATGTAGCCCCCTTTAGCTTCTAAGGTTATATCGGCGGCTTTGCACTTGAAACAGCTCGTTGTCTATAGCTTCTTTTACGTTTGGTTTAAATCATTTCAATTTTCCTAAACACACACACATTCACTCTCACATACATACTTCCACACTCTGTGGGGGATAGAGAATAATTCTGGCCAAAGAAAAATTCCCCGACCAAATCGGGAATCGAACCCGGGACCCCCGGTTGAGAATACCTTGTTATTGTTTTGAGTTTTAAACTGATTTTTCTCAAACGGAACCAAGCAAAGGGAAACGAACCTCAGACTGACTTAAAGACAGACACACTGACCTTTTTTCTAAAGATGGTGTATTTTTATATATTTTCTCTAGATTCAGGGGATCTCAGAGCAAATTTTAATTGAATACAATGCCTTCTCTACTATGCATGTTGTATATATGGGCTAGAAAAGGTAAATATATGACACACATACACACACCTACTGGGAACGAAAATTCATGCTCAAATTGCTTACAAAGTTTAATTAAACAATGTTTTCTACTACATATTTGTTTTTACTTTCTCCATACGCACTATGTACATAGTGTATAGAGAAAGTATTGCACTCCACCAAAAATTCGATATGAAACCGGAAATATATGTTTTAGGGTCCCCAATATCCAAAAAAAAAAGTATTTTCACAATAAGGTCCGCGCGCGCGCGCGCGTGTGTGTGTGTGTGTGTGTGTGTTTGTGTCCGTGTGTCCGTGTGTCTGTGAACACGATAACTCAGAAACGAAAATTCGGTAAAATACCAAACTTAGTATTTAAGTTTAGTATCTTCCAGGGATGCGACACGAAGATTTTGAGAAAAATCCCCCCACGCCCAACTACCCTTTACATGGAATTTTTTTCGAAAATTTTGAATTTCTCAAAAATGGCTCTAGCGATTTTGATTAAAATTTCGGATATTAAACATATTTATCTGACAAATGAAATGTATATCTTGAATTTTCTGCGAATAGCCTCTGAAGAGTAGTTTATTCTGGATGAATTTTACTAAATTTTGAATAACTGCTAAACCGTAAGAGATGGACAAAACTTACTAAACAAAAAATGTAGAGCACATTAAAACACACAATTTATGTTTTATACATTTTTTTCGTGGAGTTCGTCGTTTTTGTGACATTCCTTATTTTTGGTTTCTGCTATGAAAAACGTATACTTTTCTCATACTGGAACTAGTCAACTCCTATCCATATAAACAAAGGAACTTCATTGACATAGCAACCAGCTTTTGACTATCACTTTAACCTACGGTTGTTCCTTATTTCGCTTATACTTACAAGGATGCGAGTAATAAGACTATTTCTGCTAATTTTTTCTGATTGGCATTAAGTAAATAGAAGTATAACCTTTTTAAGAATTACTTGTTGCAGGGATATGGAGAAAGTCATGTGAATGGTACACATCAGATTTTTGCTTTTTAATTTCATTTAATGCTTTCCATATGGCACAGCACACCAATAATTAATGAGCTTATTCCCTTTGTGCTAGAAATTAAACGACGATTTTACTTTAGTGATAGTCAATGGGAAGTGGTTTTCAAATCCACAACGTAACTCAATCGATTCTGTTGATTAATTAGTAGCCTGAAGTACCAGGTCTTTGTTTACGGCCATCACATTATTCATTTATATGTGGATCATAATTACAAGACAGTTATTAGCATAGGCAATTTATTTGTATTCATAAACCTTCTGAAGTTGTCAAGTTCAATTATATCACACAACAGAGAAGTTGCTTATGGATTAATTAGGTTTTATTGATACTGAAATATTGAAAACATAAAATCATTAATATTATTCCAGAGAACAAACATCCTATTAATTTTAATTATTTTATAAAGTATGATTAAAATTACAACAGAACATTCCAATGAAATTTGGCCCTCGACATTCATTGATTACAACAATATATCAATTTATGCAAATTTAATAATTCAATAATATTACCCACATTTAATCTTCTTTCTCTCTCTTTACAGTCAATTACTAATTAAAAGGGCAGTTCAATATACTCTCGCGTTAGGAATGGGCATTTGTTTATAAACACAAATAACATTTTATTTCTCAACATAGTTCCTTTTTATTACTTTCTCTATTCGCACTATGTACATAGTGAATAGAGAAAGTATTGCACTCCACCAAAAAATTCGAAACCGAGATTTCACCGGAAATATATGTTTTAGGGTCCCCTTTATCTAAAAAAAGCATTTTCACAAAAAGGTCCGTGTATGTGTGTGTGTGTGTGTGTGTGTCCGTGTGTCAGACGAAAAGTCGGTAAAATACCAAACTTGGTATTTAGGTTTAGTATCTTCCAGGGATGCAACACGAAGATTTTGAGAAAAATCCCCCACCCTAAACTACCCTTTACATGGAAGTATTTTCGAAAATTTTGATTTTCTTAAAAATGGCTCTAACGATTTTGATTGAAATTTGTATATTAAATATATTTACCTGACAAATAAAATGTATATCAGGAATTTTCTGGGAATGGCCTCTGAAGAGTAGTTTATTCTGGATGAATTTTACTGAATTTTGAATAACTGCTAAAACGTAAGAGATGGACAAAACCTTACTGCACGAAAAATGTGAAGCACATTAAAACACACAATTTATGCTATATACTTTTTTTTCGTGAGTTTGTCGTTTTTGAGATATTCCTTAATTTTGGTTTCTGCTATAAAAAATGTATACTTTTCTCATACAGGAACTTGTCAACTGCTATCCATATAAACAAAGGTACTTCATTGACATAGTAACCAGCTTTTTCTATCACTTTAACCTATGGTAGTCCCTTATTTCGCTTCTACTTACAAGGAAGCAAGAAATAATACTGTTTCTACCATTTTTTTCTGTTTGGCATAAAGTAAATAGAATTATAAGATCTTTAAGAATAATTTTTTGCAGGGATATAGAGAAAGTCATGTGAATGGTACATATCAGATTTTTTTATCTAGCACTTGTATACAATGTACATAGTGGATAGAAAACATATTCTATTCCACCCAAATATTCGATACCGAGATTTCACCGCAAATACATGAATTGGGACCCACTAAATACAAAAAATCATTTTAGAATCATATCCGTTTGTGTGTGTGTGTGTTTATGTGTGTGTGTGTGTGTGTGCGCCCGTGAGCAGCATAGCTCAAAAAGGAAAACTCTGTTAAATACCTTTTTGCTATTTTTTTCAGTATCTTCCATCGATGCTTGCCATACATAGATTATCTAGAAAATTGTCATAACTACCCTTGACATGGAACATTATTGGAAAAAATGTATTGTATCAAAAGTAACTCTAATGATTTTCATTAAAATGTAATATTTAAGATAGATTTATAATAAACAAAATGTTTATTTTGAATTTCTGGGAGTTGCCTTAAAAAAACCTCTTTGTTCTGGATGGCTTCTGTATAAATTCTGTATAACTAAAAAACCGTAAGAGACAGAAAAGAAACTTACTGTACAAAGAAGCAGATCTCGTTAAAACACACGATATATCTCATGTACCTTTTTCTGTAGAATTAACCGTTTACGAGATATTCCGAGATATTGTTTTCAGTTTTAAGACATTTAAAAGTTATTTCAATCAGGAAGTATCTTTCTTTTCGTCTCTTTGTAAGCAGAAAGGAATATCCCTAAAGCGATAGTAATACGAGGTACGTCCAGAAAGTAAGTTCCGTTTGGTAATAATTAAATTGTGTATAGATACACAATAATTATTTATTGCGCAAATCTCTACAACTCTTAAACTACTTTCCACATAACTGCCGAAATTTTGCAGGCATTTGTCATAGCGTGGCACAAGTTTTTGTACACCTTCTTCATCGAAGGTTGCCGCCTGTATCTTCAAAAAGTTGGTACCCAACTTGAGCAAAGTTTACGAAATTTCAGTTTTTCAGTAACAATTTCATGAATTAGTGATCGTGAGCTTTGGGGAAATTCCATAGCGAGAGCACTAATTGTAAATTTGCGGTTTTCCTGGATCTTGTTATCAATCGCGTGAACCAGTTCTTCTGTAACCAAAAATGGACGCCCACTTCGTTCTTCATCGTGCACTTCACTACATCCTTCATTGAACTGTCGGACCCATCTTCTCACCTTTGAATCACTCATCGCATTTCGTCCGTAAACTTCGCAAATTTGCCGATAAATTTCAATTGGATTCACTTTCCTAGCATTCAGAAAACGAATCACAGATCTGCTATCACTAGCGGCGGGATTTTCAATCAACACCGACATTGTAAAGAAGCACAACAAAGCGTATGTGTCCGACAGCGATCTCAAAATGGCGCACATTTCTTCTCCTTGATACAGAGCGTCTACCGCGCTAGTGCGGTACTGCGATCGCAGCGCTGCAGCGGAGATAAATTGAAACGGAACTTACTTTCTGGACGTACCTCGTATCTTTTGAAAGCTGGTCGCTATGTGAACCATGGAAATACGGTTCCCTTGCAAGGTCAGAAGTAAACAAATGCGAGATGTAAGGATAGGTAACCCTGTTTGAGAACAAATGCGTGCTTTAAACTTGAATCCAATAAGAAGGAATTTCATGGAAACGATAAACTCTACAAGAAAAATCTGATGCGTTCCATTCACATGGCTTTCTTTACATCTATGCTACAAATTACTGTTAAAAAAGCTTATGCTTTTATTTACTTCATGCTAATTGAGAAAAAAATACAAGAAATAGCCTTATTCCTTGCTTGCTTTCTTGTAAGTAGAAGGGAAATAAGGGAGTACCATACGTTAAAGTGATAGTCAAAAGCTAGTTGCTATGTACAAGTTCCTTTGTTTGTATGGACAGGAGTTGACAAATTCCGGGTATGAGAAACCAATAACAAGGAGTATCTCAAAAAACATCAACTCCACGAAGAAAACGTATATGGCATAAATTGTGTGTTTTATCGTGATCTACATTTCTTGTGTGGTAAGTTTTTGTCCATCTCTTACGGCTTAGCAGTTATGCAAATTTCTGTAAAATTCATCCAGAATAAAAGTCTTGATAGACTATTTACTGAAAATTCAAATATACATTTTATTTATCATGTAAATATCTTACATATACGCTTTTTTTAATCAAAATCGCTAAAGCCATTTTTGAGCAAATAAAAATTTTCGAAAATTTTTGCATGTAAACAGTTTGTGGGGAACTTTTCTGAACATTTTCGTGTCGATCCTTGGAAGATTCTAAATTAAATAACAAGTTTGGTATTTTATTGAATTTTCGTTTTCGAGTTATCATGTTCACAGACAAATGGAAAAAAACATAGACCTTTTTCTATAAATGTTTATTTCGGACCTAGGGGGTTCTAAAATTTGTATTTCCGGTGAAGTTTCGGTATCGAATTTTGGGTGGAATACAATATCTTCTCTATACTCTAAGTATATAGTACGTGTAGCCAAAGTAAAAATGTTTTTTCTGGACTCAGGATACTTCAAAACATATATTTCTGGTGAAACCTTGATATTGAATTTTTGGATTGAATACAATACGTTCTCTATACGTGATGTACATATATAGTGTATGTATTTTTACTTTCTCTATACGCACTAAGTACATATATAGTGTATGTATTTTTACTTTCTCTATACGCACTAAGTACATAGTGTATAGAGAAGATATTGCACTCCACCAAAAAATTCGATACCGAGATTTCACCGGAAATATATGTTTTAGGATCCCCAATATCCAAATAAGGCATTTTCACAAAAAGGTCCGTGTCTGTGTATGTGTGTGGTTGTGTCCGTGTGTCTGTGAATACGATAACTCAAAAACGAATAGTCGGTAAAATACCAAACTTGGTATTTAAATTTAGCATCTTCCAAGGATGCGACACAACGATTTTGAGAAAAATCCCCCACCCCCAACTACCCTTTACATGGAACTTTTTTCGAAAATTTTGATTTTCTCAAAAATGGCTATAACGATTTTGATTAAAGTGTTGTATATTAAACATATTTACCTGACAAATGAAATGAATATCTTGAATTTTCTGTGAATAGCCTCTGAAGAGTTGTTTATTCTGGATGACTTTTATTGAATTTTGAATAACTGCTAAACCGTAAGAGATGGACAAAAACTTACTACACATAAAATGTAGAGCACGTTAAAACATGCAATTTATGTTATATATATATATATATATATATATATATATATATATTTTTTTTTTTCGTGGAGTTCGTCGTTTTTCAGACTTTCCTTACTTTTAGTTTCTGCTATGAAAAACATAATTTTCTCATACAGGAACTTGTCAACCCCTATCCATATAAACAAAGGAACTTCATTGACATAGCAACCATCTTTTGACTATCACTTTAACCTATGATAGTCCCTTATTTCGCTTCTACTTACAAGGAAGCAAGTAATAAAACTATTGCTGCTAACTTTTTCTGATTAGCATAAAGTAAATAGAAGTATAAGCTTTTTAAGAATAATTTGTTGCAGGGATATAGAGAAAGTCATGTGAATGGTACACATCAGATTTTTAATCCAAATATTTAACTTCAATTTTTCTACTTGTTCATACCACATGGTTCTATTCATGATAATTGTTGATCTTTATTGGTGATCAGTACTCTTCATGGTTTCTTTCCTGTACCCATTCCTCTTTCGCTGCGCGCCTAGCAGATGGCGCTAGGGTGCCATTCATTCACCATATGTATTCAGCTAGAGCCATCTGTAATCAGACGGTTACAGTGAGCATACAAGGTCCTATGCTTTATACAGAATTAAGTCCCTGACAAACTCAGGCGCTAAGGCCCTTCTGAAATTTAAACTTAATTTTATTTCAGATGATCTTTAACTACTGTGGTTCTCAATCTCTCATTCTATATTGGGCGTGTAAGACCTCTTTGTCAGACTTGATACTCATTTATGTGCATAAATCTACGACACGGGACCACAGCTTTACTCCTCTTCCGAATGAAGCCATGCTAAGGATTTTTAGGCCCGAAACAATCCATCGTCCTCCAGATTTGACCCCACGAACTTGGCAACTAGAGGTGCCCTCTGGTCTAGTTGCTCTCACCATCTGAAAATAGATTACAACCTAATCTCAACACCATTTAATTTTCAGTTATACGAGGGCCGTTATTTTTTCAACCTCCGATAGGAGATAAATAAACGACAAGTTCATAGAAAACAATTATTTTATTAGACTGCCTCCGTAGTCAAGTGGTCAGTGAGCTGACTTCTCACCCGGAGGTCCCGGGTTCGATTCCCGGCTGGGTAGGGGAATTTTTCTTTAATCGGAATTATTCCCTATCCCCCATAGAATCTGGAAGTATGAATGTGCGTGTGATTAGTAATATAAAGTTTAACCTAATGTTCTGAACCTACAGTTTCACAAGTGAAAGCCCCCGATATGACAATTGATGTTAAAGGGGGCTATACAAATGAAGCAATAAAAAAAATATATATATTATATTCCTAAAAGTTTTGTACACTTATAGTTAGTTTTTAACATCGATTTAGCTATTTATCGTACCTGTGCCGAAGCTTTGCAATACCGGCTTCAAAAAATGTTTCCGTCCATGATTTCAAATAAGTATTGACTTTGTTTTGAAGATTAACTTCACGAAAATATGTATATAATATCATTTATGTGTTTTAATGGGCTCTACGTTTTTTGTGTGGTAAAGTTTTGACCATGTCTTACGGTTTAGCAGTTATTCAAAACTTCGTAAAATTCATCCAGAATAAATAAATCTTTACAGGCTATTCCCAGAAAATTGAAGATACACATTTGTCAGATAAATATCTTTAATATTGGATATTTTAATCAAAATTGTTAGAGCTATTTTTTAGAACATCAACGTTTTCGAAAAACCTTCCATGTAAAGGGTAGCTTGGAGAGGGGGAATTTTCTTGAAAATCTTCGTGTCGCATCTTTGGAAAACACCAAACTTAAATACCAAGTTTGGTATTTAACGGTCTTTTCGTGTTTGAGCTATGCTCTCTCTCTCTCTCTCTCTCTCTCTCTATATATATATATATATATATATATATACACACACACAACACAAACACATACACACACGTACCTTTTTCCAGGAATGCTTTTTTTTGGGATTCAAGGGAACCCAAAACATGAATTTCCGCTAAAATCTCGGTATTGAATTTCTGGATGTAATACATACATACTTTCTCTCTAACGTACTATGTACATAGTGTATAGAAAAGGTATTGTAATGCACCCAAAAATTCAATATCGAGCGTTCACCTGAAATATATTTTTTGAAACCCTCTGAATCCCAAAAAAAAAAAAAAAAAAAAAAAAACACATTTTTAGAAAAATGTCAGTGTGTGCGTCTGTGTGTAAGTCTGTGTGTGTCTGTGGACAGCATAGCTCAAAAACGAAAACAGCGTTAAAAACCTAACTTAGTGTTTAAGTTTGGTGTCTTCCAAGTATGCGACACGAAGATTTCCAAGAAAATCCCCCCCCAATCTACCCTTTTATGGAAAAAGATTCGATTTTTTTTTTCTTAAGATGGCTGTAGCGATTTTGGTTAAATTCTCTTATATTTAAGATATTTACTTGCCAAATAAAACGTATATCTTGAATTCTCTGGGAATAACCTCTGAAGACTACTATATTCTGGATGAATTTTACGAAATTTTACATAACTTCTAAACCTTAATAGATGGACAAAACCTTACCACACAAATAATGTAGAGCACATTAAAACACACAATTTATATTCGATAATTTTTTTGGTGCAGTTGATCCTTTTTGAGATATTCCTTGTTTTTAGTTTCAGCTTTGAAAGCTATACCTTTCTCATAGGAGAATTTGTCAACTTCTGTCCATACAAACAAAGGAACTTCAGTCACATAGCAACCAGCTTTTTACTATCACTTTAACCTACCATATTTCGCCTACTTACAAGGAAGCAAGTAATAAGTCTATTTCTGCTAATTGTTTCTGGATTAGCATGGAGTAAATAGAAGCATAAGTTTTTGAACATTAATTTTTTACAGAGGTGCTGAGAAAGTCATGTGAATGCAACACATTAGATTTTTGCATATTTTTTTGTAATATATATCACATAAATTATACATTTTAACGAGAACTACATTTTTGTATGTTAAGTTTGTGTCTATCTCTTAAGTTTTTACAGTTACAAAATTTAAAAAAAAATGATCCATAATAAATAGGCCTTCAGAGGCTATTCCCAGAAAATTTAGATATATATTTTATTTATGATTTAAAGAACTTTAATATACGATATTGTAATCAAAATCGGTGGAATAATTTTTGAGAGAAATAACATTTTTAAAGCATTATCCATGTGCAGGATGGTTTGTGGTGAAGGATTTTCTTTAAAATCTTCGTATGTTTTCGTTTATAATGTATGCTGTCCACTCACATACGCGGACCTTCATTCTTTTTTAATTCCTTATCTTTTTTGGACTCAGGAAACCTTAAAAATGTATTTCGGGTGAAATTTTATCATTGAATTTTATATGGAATGCATACCTTCTCTACCTGTTATGTACATTGTGTGTACAAACGTGCTAGAGAAAGTAATAACTTTTTAATGTTTCATAATTTTTGGTCAAACTTCTTAGTAAGTGAGTACATACTTTATGAAACATACACATATTCGTAATAAAATTGACAAAGAAAATTCCTTAAACATTTCAGATGCCACTAAATACTAATCGTTAGTAAACTCATATGAATGTAACACGTTACATTTCGTGATTTGTACTGTAGGTATATTTATGGATTCAGTCATATCACATATTACTTTCTCTAGCCCCATATGTACAATGTACATAGGGATAGAGAAGTATTGTATTGCACCCAAAAATTCGATACCGAGATTTCACCGGAAATACATGTTTTAGGACCCCCTGTATCCAAAAAAATCATTTTCAGAAAAAGGTCCGTGTGTGTGTGTCCGTGTGCCTTTGAACATGATAGCTGAAAAACGAAAAGTAGCCAAAATACCAAATTTGGTATTTAATTTTAGTATCTTCCAGGGATGCGACACGAAGATTTAGAAAAAATTCCCCTAACCCCAAACTACCCTTTACATGGAACTTTTTTCCAAAATTTTCATTTTCCTAAAAATGGCACTAACGATTTTGATTAAAATATCATATTTTAAAGATATTTACCTAACAAATAAAATGTATATTTTGAATTTTCCGGAAATAGCTTCTTAAGACCTGTTTATTCTGGATGAATTTTTCTTAATTTGGCATAACTAGTAAACCGTAAGAGATAGACAAAAAATTACCAAACAAAACATTTAAGTATTGTTAAAATACATAAGTTATGTCATATACGTTTTTCTCGTGGAGCTTACCGTTTTCGAGGTATTCATTGTTATTAGTTTCAGTTGTGAAGCACTTATACTTTTCCTAGACGGGAGTGTCCGTTTTTCTTTTGTTCTACTCCTAGCTAGGAAAAGAAGCGATTTGTGATGACAATTGCATAACGACAGCTTTTAAAACATTTGACTATTGATTTAGCCTAGTGTATTCCCTTATTTTCTTCCTACTTATACGAAACTAAATAATAAGAACATTGTGCTAATGAGTACCACGATTAGCAAGGTGCAGAAAGAAGAAGAATCTTATGTAGATCAGCTAGAGAAAGTCATGTGAGTGTAGCACATCAGCTTTTTTTATGATAAAATCACCAAATTAAGCCGTACAAATCTGTTTAGTAACGTAAAAGTTAATGATATGCTAATTTGCGATATCTCCCCCGTTGATATAAATCCATAAATATTTGCCAATTTGTAATACCTGGAGGATTCGCTGCATTTTCCCAGGATAATGGCACAGCGCAACAAGCTCGTCTGGAGCAGAAATTTTGAACATGAGTTATCATAGCTGTCAACTGTCACTTTATATAGAGCCCCCGAGAGTATCAGCTATCGCTGTTTCCATGGTTACACGTCAAAAGTTCTCCCAGAGATTCAGTTTTTGTTTATTGTCATAACTATTATTGAGAGGTACGAACTGCAGTGCGGCCTGTCTCTCAAATTAAACAAAAGCATGGTAAAATTAACCTTTGGCAAAATGCTCTTCATCAAGCCGAAAGCCCTAATTCATTAATAGCGTTTAGAGATTGAGGTCGCGCTGTGGTAAAATTTGGAATTCGCTTTCGGGGTGTTGGTTTAATTTGCATGGCCGGGCCCTCTGATCCATTGATTTTTCGTGGGATACACGGGTCGTTAGGTCACTTATGAGAAAGTGTATTAGATCCCCGAATTTCCTGGCCAATTTTTCTAATTAAAACAATAAATATAAACCTAATTACAAAACATAATATATTTTAGAATTCACACATATATTGTAGCGCAAATGCCAATATCTCAGCAAATTCTTTAATTCGAGTGGTATAATAATTGTCATTAGATAGATAGGTCATGAGCATACTGAATCACATGGCATGTGTGGGCATAAATTCACAAGCCCATGGTGAATACCTCCTGGCATTCCTTCTTGGTTATTATCTGCATATAAGTGGTTGCAAGTGTATATATAAGCTCCATTTAACTTAAGAAGTGTATCGTTGTGTTGCCATAGCTCTAACTTGGATAATTAGGAGTATGGAAGAGATTAGAGATCTGACACCTATCCACCAATAAGAACGAACTCAGGGCTAGTGGCTTCATCTGCTCCCATGGTACTATATACTAAGATAGCAAGAATATAATATATAAGAACTTTAATAATATACTTTTTCAAAATACCTTTATATTGTATAGATATTAAAGTATTTTGAAATAAAATAAAATTCGTGTATAAAAGTAAGTAGTAAAATGTAAGTATATAACAATAGAAATAAGAAACAACAAATAAACAATAAAACCAGTAATAGTTATACTAATATAACTAATAACTATAATTACACTTAAATAAATGTTATAAATATAAATCATGCTAATTAAAAATAAGCTATTAAATATACAACTTTAGTTGAATATTTTAAGCAGTCATTGTTACGTATTAAATTTTTTAATGTAATTTTACTTTTTAAACATAATATGCAAAATTATGAATGCAATGAAATGAATGTTTTGAAATTGAAGTTGAATTATAAGCGTTTGGAAAACATGTTCTGGTTTAAAAAGCTAGATACTGTGTATGGTATTCGAGATTTATTTATGTATTTATTTATTGTCCAATATTATTCTTTTCCCATCACATTTTGTTCTCTGAAGGACTAGACGACAGCTTTCGGTGAGTTGCGCCTGGACGTGACTTGCGCACTATAGAGGTTTCTTTTTGGCATCGTGGCGTCGCAGGGCCATGAAGGCCTTTATGGGTATTCCCGGAGGTTCAGGGTTTATGAAGTACTCGGGGTGTCTGAGGCGCTCAACCTGGAACCAGTAGAGACTTCGTCCATCCCCATGCACGTCGTCATCAGAATTTGGTCGCTTTTCGGATCTGTCTCCTCATTCCTCCCTTGAGTTATAAAATTCGCTAAAGGCCCCCAACGTTTTGGGACTCCGTCCGTGAGGTAACCCTGACTACGCCGTGGCCGAGTGGTCAGACCACTCATCTAGACTGTCCGGGTTCGATCCCAATCGAGCGCATGTGAGACTAGTGGTGGACAAAGCGGCTCAGGAACGAGTTTTCACCGGGCTCTCTGGTTTCCCCCACCCTCACATTCTATCTAGGCTCCAACTTCACTCCGTGCATCATTGGTGCCATAACAGTAAAACCGGGCGTTTAACACTATCAAAAAATCATGATCCTAATCCTTAATAATGTTTTGAAATAGGCATAATTACGATATGAGTTAAGTTCTAGCACTCATTCAAGTATTTCCTGTAATCGGGAGGTTTTTGATTCGATTCCCATCCACAAGCGAATTCAGATATGGTTTCTCATCTAGCACATTTCCTTCCAATCATTTTCTTTTCATTCCGTTTCTTTTACAAATTTCAGATGCACGTTTACTGTAGTCCTCTGACGAGGGTATGTTTGCGGGATGTTCTGCTCTATGGAGAGGTAAGCGGGGCTAGTACCTCATAACAGCTCAGGATGATATCATAAATAGATATACTATCTACATTAAGGTGGATCACGTGTTTCGTCTGGGAATGGGATTCTGGATATTGTGGGATCGACCATTATGACCTATATTTTGACTTTCTCTACACGTTCTATATAGTAGTGTATAGAGAAGATATTGTATTGCACCCAAGAATTTGATACCAAGATTTCGCCGGAAATACATGTTTTGAGACCCCCTGAATCCAAAAAAAAGTTTAGAAAAATGTCCCTTTGTGGCTGTCAGTGTGTGTATGTGTGTGTTGTTTGTGAGTGTGTCTGTAGGCAGCATAGCTCCAAAACGAAAAGAGCCTTAAATACCAAACTGCTTTGTAGTGTGTATATCCGTGTGTCCGTGTGCCTGTTAACACGATAGCTCAAAAACGAAAAGTTGGTAAAATATCAAACTTCGTACTTATTTGTAGTATTTCCAAGGATGTGACAAGAAGATTTTGAGCAAAATTTGCGTTATCTAAAATTATCCTTTACATGGAAAAATGGCTCTAACAATTTTGATTAAAGAACCGAATATTAAAGGAATTTTCATGACAAATGTAGCTTATCTGAATAGCCTCTGAAGACCTGTGTATTATGATGCATTTTGCTGAATTTTTCATAGCTAGTAAACCGTAAGCGATAGACAAAAACTTACCACACAGAAAAGTAAATCTCGTTAAAACACATAACTTATGTCATATACGTTTTTTGTTTTTGATTTTTGTAGAGCCTACCGTTTCTGAGATATTCCATGTCATTGGTTTCAGCTTTAAAATAGTTATGTTTTCTCATATGATAATTTGTCAACATCTGGATGTTTATCTCTTTTAGCATGACGTAGATAGAAGAGTACATTTTAACAATAATATGTTACACAGATATAGAGAATGTCATGTGAATGGAACACATCAGATTTATATTACCAACTTGTTGTTAAAAACTTATATTTCTGTTTACTTTGCTAATCGAGAAAAAATTAGCAGAAACTGTCTATTTTACTTGCTTCCTTGTAAGTAGAAGCGAAATAAGGGAGAACCATAGGATTAAGTGAAAGTCAAAAAATGGCTGCTGTGACTGAGTCCATACAAACAAATTGTATAAATTGTATTTGACAAATTCCTTTATGAGTAAAGTATAAGTTTTAAAGCTGAAATCAATGACAAAGAATACCTAAAAATAATTAACTTCACAAAAAAAATGATTATTACATAAGTTGTATGTTTTAATGAGCTCTACATTTTGTGTGTGTTAAATTTTTGTCATCTCTTACGGTTTAACAGTTACATCATATTCCATAAAATTCATCAGGAATAAAATAGTCTTCAGAGTCTATCCCCAGAAAATTCAAGATGTACATTTTATTTGTCATGTAAATATCTTTAATATAAGATGTTTTAATCAAAATTCTTAGTCATTTTTGAAAAGAATTAAAATGTTCGAAAAAAGTGCCATGAAAAGGGTAGTTGGGGGTGGGCTATATTCTTGAAATTCTTCGTGTCGCAAACTTGGAAGAAACTAAGCATAAGTATCAAGTGAGGTTTTCAAAGGTCTTTTAATTTTTGAGCCACGCAGTTCACACACACACACACACACACACACACACACACACTCACACACTCAGACACCCACAACGGACCCTTTTCTAAAATGCTTTTTCGGACTCAGGTGTCCTCAAAACATATATTTCCTGTGATATCTTGACATCGAAGTATTTGGTGGAATATAACACCTTTTCTTTTTACTATGTGCATTGCATGTACATACGTGTTGGAAAAAGTACAAAGGTTTAAAACACACATATACACTTGGAACTTTTCTAAAAATTTTCTTTTGGATTTAGATGTCTCGCAATGATTTAATTCCGGTGAAATCTCGGGAACAAACTTTTACTTCTCCACTTATTATGTACATGTGTGCATAAATATTAGAGAATTGAAATATTAATTATTTATAATATATATTATAAATATATCATATAGCTATATACAATAAATTTAATAAATATTAAAAATTGAAATACGGTATAGATCTTAAAAAAAAATGATGTGCTCCATTCACATGACTTTTTCTATATCTCTGCAATTATTGTTAAAAAAAAAGTTATGCTTCCTTTTTACTTCATGCTAGTTGAGAAAAAATTATCAGAAGTAGTTTTATTAATTATTTCCCTGCAATTAGGAGAGAAATAAAGGAGTAGCATAGGCTAAAAATATAGTAAAAAGCTGGTTGCTATGTGACTGAAGCTCGTTTGTTACTATGGACAATTCCCCTATGAGAAATGTATAAGTTTTTAAAGCTGAACCACTAACAAGGGAATATCTCAAAAACGATCCATTGCAGGAAAAAAGTATACATAGCATAAATTGCGTATATTAACGAGCTTTACATTTTTTGTGCGCTTAGTTTTTTCCTATCTCTTACGGTTTGCCAGTTATACAAAATTCGGAAACATTCAACAGAAATAAAGCAGTCTTCAGAAGTTATTCGCCGAAAATTCAAGATATACATTTTATATGTCATGTAAACATCTTTAATATACGGCATTTTAATCGAAATTGTTAGAGCTATTTTTGAGGAAATAAAAATTTTCGCAACATTTTCCATGTAAGGGGTATTTAGAAGTGAGAGGCTTTTCTTGAAAATCTTCGTGTAGTATCCTTGGAAGACACTGAACTTAAATACCAAGTTTGGTATTTAACGGAATTTTCGTTTCTGAGCTATGCTGCCCACAGGCAAACCCACAGACAGATAGACAGACACACACGGACATTTTTCTAAAAGTGCTTTTTTTTGGATAAAAGGTGTCTGAAAACATATACTTCCGGGGATATCTCGGTATCGAATTTTTGGGTGCAATATATGTGAGTCTCATAATTCAGGCCTTTTATTATGCAGACTAAATATCTTGAATATTACATTTTTTGCACTTTTACCTTCCAAACTGAAACTCTAACTGTGTTGTATTTTGTTTCCATTTGAAATCCATAATCTTCCTTTATACCAGAATGAGTGATGAGGAATACACACAAACACCACCACATAATCCAAAGTAATCCCACCAGATACAACTGCACTCTTACGTAGTACCATATAAAGTGAATTACCAACGTTTATAATGAATGGCTTTTAAAGCCGTACTGTAGCAAGTGCTGCAAAATGATCAATAAGCATTTATGATTTATTTTTCCTAACAGATTTCAAGACAAGCGAGCTGCGGAAATACAGAAGGGCCCAAATTTCCGCTGAGACTTAACATATCCTTTAAACATGCATGTATACACACACACACACCAGGGAATCCATAAATCTCTTATAATCTGATTTTATACTAACAGTTCATACACAATCTACAGACATCAGTCTTAGTAACTACTCAAGTTTAATAATAACACAATATGGTTGAATTAACCATCTAGAAGACAAACCCATTCCACGGTGTAGTTTAAACTGCCAATATTGGATAATAATTGATTCTTAGCGTCAGAAGGAGTTAATTTCCTAACTTTTTATTTTTACTTTCCCTATATACACGATGTACATAGTGTATAGAGAAGGTATTGTAATGCACCCAAAAATTCAATACCGAGATTTTACAGGAAATACATGTTTTGGGTCCCCTTGAATCCAAAAATAGCAATTTTACAAAAAGGGCCGGATGTTTGCGTGTGTGTTTCTGTGTGTGTGTGTGTGTGTGTGTGTTGTGTGTGTGTGTGTGTGTGTGTGTGTGTGTGTCTGTGACAGTATAGCTCAAAAACGAAAAGACCATTAAAATACTAAACGATATATAAGTTTGGCATCTTCCAAAGGTGCGACACGAAGATTTTCAAGAAAATTCCCCACCACCAACTACTTCTTACATGGAACTTTTTTCGAAAATTTTGATTTTCTCAAAAATGGCTGTAACGATTGTGATTAAAATATCGCATATCAAAGATATTTACCTGACAAGTAATATGTATATCTTTAATTTTCTGGGAATAGCCTCTGAAGACTACTTTATTCTGGACGAATTTTACGAAATTTTGCATAACTGCTAAACCGTAAGAAATGGACAAGAACTTACTACACAAAAAATGTAGAGCACTTTAAAACACACACTTTATATTATATAAATTATTTTCGAGGAGTTGATCGTTTTTGAGATATTCCTTGTTTTTGGATTCAGCTTTGAAAAACTTTTACTTTTCTCATACAGGAATTTGTCAACTCGTGTCCATACAAACAAAGAAACTTCAGTCACCTAGCAACCAGCTTTTGACTGTCACTTTAAACTATGATACTCCCAAATTTGCTTCTACTTACAAGGAAGCAGGCAACAAAACTATTTTTGCTAATTTTTCTGGATTAGCATGAAGTAAATAGAAGAATAACCATTTTCCAGAAATGGTATTTTTTGAATTCGGGGGAAACAAAAAATGTATTTCTGGTAAAATCTCGGTATCGAATTTTTGATTGAAATACAATACCGTCCCTACACACTAGGTACATACTACTTATAGAGAAAGAAATACGTAATGTATTCCACTCAACTATTCGATAGGGATGTTTCAAACGGAAAACATGTTCTGAGGACCCCTGAATTAATAGAGATTTTAGAAAAAGGTTATTTGTGTATTTAAGCTCAGAATCTTTTAAGATTGCGACCCATAGATTTCTAAGAAAATCTCCCTTACAAAATACTCCTACACAGAAGTGTTTTGAGAATTTTGAATTTTTTAATAATGGATCCAACAATTTTGATTTGAGTAACGCATATTAAAGATATTTATATCACATTTATATCCAATGGTGTGACACGAAGATTTTCAAGAAAATCCTTACCTGTCACAAACTACTCTTTAATTGGATTTTTAAATTTTTTTTCTCATGAAATGTCTCTAACGATTATGATTAAATGCCGTACATTAAAGATATTTACATCAGAAATAAAATGTATATATTGTATACTCTGGTAATGGCCTCTGAAGACCTCTATGTTCTAAGAGTGTTTGCAGAATCTTGCACTGCGGTTAAATCTTAGGAGATAGACAAATATTTGCTATACAAACAACGTAGATTGTTTATGTTAAAGCACATAATTTATGCCCTATACGTTTTTCTTGTAGAGTTCGCCATTTTCAAGATTCATTGTTATTGGTTTTAATTTTATACTACCTAACTTTTCTCAAATGGGACCGTGGGAAGCGAATGAACTTCAAATGTTTCATATAGCGAAAAGCGTTTAAAAGATTTGACTATCGTATTAGCCTAATGTATTTTCTTATTTCTCTTATACTAAGAAGAAAGTAAAGTAATAAGACCAATCTAATGTTTTTTACGAATGGCATCACTTAGATAAAGGATTAATCTCTTGTAAGATAAGTTGGATATGGATCAACAAGAGAAGGTTATGTGAATGAAATTCATTATATATATATATATATTTTTTTTTTTTTTTTTACTGCGAGCCAGTAACAATTATTTTAAGAGTATGTTTAACACAGTTCTGGAAGGAATATTAATTTATGTAATATGAAATATGTAAATAAAAACAAAAATCTGATGTGTTCCATTCACATGACTTTCTCTACATCTCTGCAACAAATTACTGATAAAAGCTTTATTCTTCTATTTACTTAATGATAATCGTGAAAAAAGTATCAGAAATGGTCTTATTACTTGCTTCCTTGTAAGGAAAAGTGAAATAAGGGAGTACCATAGGCTAAAGTGATAGTCAAAGGCTGGCTGTTGTGTGACTGAAGTTCCATTGTTTGTATGGACAGAAGCTCACAAACGCCTGTATGAGAAAAATATGTTTTTTTAAAGCTGAAAATAAAAGCAAGGAATATCTTAAGAACAGCCATCTCCACGAATCAAAATGTATGTAACACAAGTTGTGTGTTTTAATGTGCTCTACTTTTCCTGCGTGGTAAGTTTTCGTCCATCTCTTACGGTTTAGCAGTTATGCAAAAATCCGTCAAATTCATACTAAATAAAGTAGTCTTCGAAGGCTATTCCCAGAAAATTCAAGATACAAATTTAATTTGTCATGTAAGTATCTTAAATATACGAGATTTTCATCAAAATCACTACAGCCATTTTTAAGAAAAACAAAAATTTCAAAAATGTTTCCATGTAAGGGGTAGTTTGGGGTGGGGGATTTTCTTGAAAATCTTCGTGTCGCATCCTTGGAAGATACCAAACTTAAATATGAATACCTTCTCTATATACTATGTACATAGTCGTATAGAGAAAGTAAAAATGCAAAACTAAAACATATTAATACTATTTTATTAATTAATAAAAACGGAAGGAGTATTTATTACAAATTGAAATAACAGAAATATTAAAAGCTAATATGAAATTGTCGAAAGTAATTTTCATTAAGTTAACTAAAAGTGAGGTTAAGTCTATTAAAGCAATTAAAACAATTATTTAAATGATTAGTAATTCAAATTTTGAAATTTATAGCTTAATATTAATATAGTGTTATTTATGTTAGAAATTATGTTGAGATAACGAATGCATGCTGATATAAAATATAAGTATATGAATTTGGCGTGGATACCCGAGTTTAAGTATTTTGATACCGGGTCAGCAGATTTTTACTTATTTACTTATTTATGTATATACGTGCTAGAAAAAGTAAAAATCTGAGGTGTTCCATTCACAAGACTGTCTCTATATCTCAGTGAAAATGCTTAAAAAGCATATTATTCTCTCTAATGTTTGCTAATCGAGATAAACATTAGCAGAAATGGGCTTATTACTTGCTTTCTTGTACAAAGAAAAGGAATTACGGAACATATTGGGTTAAAGCGATAGTCAAATATCTTAAAAACTGGTTGCTATAGCATTAAAATACATTCTCTTTGCATGCTTACGATTGATAATTTCCTGTATGAAGAAAGTTTAAGTATACTAAAATTGAAACAAATAACAACGAACATTTCGGAAGTGGTGGACTCTACAAAAATTATTTATGAACTATGTTGTATATTTCATTGAGCTCTATAATTTTTTGAGAAGAAACTTTTTGTCTATCTCTTTACGGTTTACCGAATGTGTAAAAGTCATCCAGAATAAAGAATGTTTCAGAAGCTCCCAGAAAATGCGAGATATGTATTTTATTTTTCATGCAATGTCTTTAATGTACGTTATTCTTTACACGTACTATGTAAATAGTGTATAGAGAAAGTATTGCACTCCACCGAGATTTCACAGGCAATATATGATTTATCCAAAAATTGCATTCTTACAAAAAGGTCCCTGTGTGTGTGAGTGTGTGTGTGTGTGTGTGTGTGTGTTCTTATGACCGTGTGTCTGTGAACACGATAACTCAAAAACGAAAAGGCGGTAAACTAGCAAACTTGGTATTTAAGGTTAGTATCTTCCAGGGATGCGACACAAAGATTTTGAGAAAAATCTCTTCACCCCAAACTACCTTTTACATGGAACTTTTTTCGTAAAGTTTGATTATCACTAAAATGGCTCTAACGATTTCAATTAAAATATCGTATATTTAAGACATTTACCTAACATAAAAAATGTATATCTTGAATTATTTGGGAATAGCCCCTGAAGACTATTTATTCTGGATGAAATTTAAGGAATTTTGCATAACTGGTAAATCGGAAGAGGTGGACAAAAACGTACCACAAAAAATTAAAGACACGTTAAAAGACACAATTTATATCATATACATTTTGTATGTGGAGTTGTTCGTTTTTGAGATATTCTTTCTATTTAATTTCAGTTTTAAAAACTTATACTTTTCTCATACAGGAAGTTGTCAACTCCTATCCATACAAACAAAGGAACTTCAGTCACATAGCAAGCAACCAGCTTTTGACTTTCAGTTTAACCTATGGTTCTCCCTTATTTCGCTCCTACTGACAAGGAAGCAGGTAATAAGACTATTTCTGCTAATTTTTCCTCGATTAGCATGAAGTAAATAGAAGCATAAGCTTTTTAAAAATAATTTGTTGCAAAGATGTAGAGAAAGTCATGTGACTTTCAGACACATGTGACACATCAGATTTTTTTTTTCATAAAGCAATTTAAAGACATTTTGAGCAAATCAAGATTTTCGAATTTGTTCCGTGTAAAGAGTAGTTTTGGGTTGAGGAAAATGTCTTGAAAACCTTGGAACATGCTGCGCGTATATTTCAAGTCTGGTATTTAACCGTCTTTTCGTTATTAAGGTATAGTGTTCACAGGGATACACAAAGAGATACACAGCCTGACAGTTTTATAAAAATACTTATTTTTAATTCAAGGGGTCTCAAAACATTTATTTAACGTGACATATGGTCATAAAATTTTTGGATCGAATAAAGTACCTTCTCTATCTACGATATACATTGTACATTCGTGGTAGAGAAAGTAAAAATCTGATGTGTTACACTCACATGACTTTCTCTAGCTGTTCTCCAAACTTCATACATAAGATTCTTCTTCTTTCTGCACATTGCTAATCGTGGTACTCATTAGCACAATGTTCTTATTACTTAGTTCCGTAGAAGTAGGAAGAAAATAAGGGAATACACTAGGCTAAGCCAATACTCAAATGTTTTAAAAGCAGTCGTTATGCGATTGTCATTAAAAATCGCTTCTTTTCTTGGCCAGGAGTAGAACAAAAGAAAAACGGACAATCCCGTCTGAGAAAAGTGTATGTACTTCACAACTGAAACTAATAACTATGAATACCTCGAAAACGGTAAGCTCCACGAGAAAAATGTCTATGACTTAACTTGTGTATATTAACATAACATAACTTGTGTATTTTTTTGTATAGTAAGCTTCTGTCTATCTCTTACGGTTTACTAGCTACGCCAAATTAAGCAAAATTCATCCAGAATAAACAGGTCTTCAGAAGCTATTCCTAGAATGTTCAAGGTATACATTTCATTTGTTAGGTAAATACCTTTAATATATGATATTTTAATCAAAATCGTTAGAGCCATTTTTAAGAAAATAAAAATTTTCGAAAAAAGTTCCATGTAAAGGGTAGTTTGCGGTGAGGGGATTTTTCTCAAAATCTTCGTGTCGCATCCCTGGAAAATACTAAACTTCAATACCAAGTTTGGTGTTTTAGCTACTTTTCGTTTTTGAATTATCGTTTTCACAGACACACGGACAAACGGACACAGACACACGGACCTGTTTCTGAAAATGTTTTTTTTTTATACAAGGGGTCCTAAAACATGTATTTCCAGTGAAATCTCGGTATCGAATTTTTGGGTGGAATACAATACTTCTCTATCCCTATGTACATTGTACATCTGGGGCTAGAGAAAGTAAAAATAGCAATTTCTGGGGTTTACATTATCTGGGACAAACTAAGGTCAACGTTTTCATAATACTAATGAAAATCCAAGACGCTATGTGATACGAAACCTGGAACTAGAGAAGTAATTGCCAACAAGACCATCTAAACGAAAGAATTGTTCTCCATAGAAGACATAACAAAAATTCTTTTTCCATAGAAAATATAAGGAAACAAAATTAGTATGAGAGAATAAAATAGTGGAACAAGTAACTCCTTTTATGTACTTATGATGTGATAATATATATGACAAATATAGAAAATAAAATATCTGAATTACAAGCAATATTTGGGACTATTAAAAGCACTTCAGGCCGGGAAACAAAAAAAGATACAAAACTTGAACCATATAAGACAATGGCCGTTCCTTCTTTGTTACATGGAAGTGAAATCTGGACAATAAAATCAAAGGAAAGGAGCAAAATACAAACAATACGATGTTATTTTTGCAATATTATGAGAAAGGGTGTACACATGAGTAGACAAAATATGAAATGAACAAATAAAAGGTAAATTTATATATATATATATATATATATATATATGTGTGTGTGTGTGTGTGTGTGTGTGTGTATGTATGTATAAGCAATGCAGTACCTGCGCACAATTAATACGATAGTTAAAATGATTGGACTTCCAATTCTGACAAAGTTGCCTGATATTTGAGGGTGTGCACACCACTGGTAGCCGCTCGGTTGACTTCAGATAATAATATATAGTTAGTTACTTGTAGCTCCGCTAGAACGTGCTGCTAGGTATGTCGGGTAATGATTCTAAGTTCGCACCGCTCTCTGAAAGTTCCATTTATTTATTATTTTTTTATTTTCTTGTTTTTCTCAAAGAGGTACACAGTTTTACTAGCACTAGAGCGTTTAGTTTACATTTTTGAAGTCAGAGCGATAAACTCCACAGAAATTACATCCAAAAAGTCTACGTAGCGTTGAATATTAAATACAGTAAATGTTAATGAGCCTGCAATAGGTACCACAATAAAAAAAAACTGATATGATCCATTCACATAACTTTCTCTACATCTCTGCAACAAATTATTGTTAAAAAGCTTATGTTTCTTTTTACTTCATGCTAATCGGAAAAAAAATGATTTTTTTTTATTGCTTCCTTTTAAGTAAGAGCGAAAAAAGAGGTGTAGCATAGCTTAAAGTGATAGACAAAAGCTGGTTGGTATGTGACTGAAGTTTCTTTGTTTTTATGGATGCGAGTTGACAAATTCTCATATGTGAAAAGTTTAAATCTTTTAAAAGTGAAATCAATAACAAGGAACATCTCAAAAGTTCACTCAACGAAAAACATGTATATGACATAAATTGCGTGTTTCAATGAGATCTACATATTTTGTGTTGTAAGTTTTTGTCTATCTCTTACGGTTTACAAGATATGCAAAGTTTATCCAGAATAAAGAGGTTCATAGAGACTATTCCTAGAAAATTCAAAATATACATTTTATTTGACGTGTAAATATCGTTTAATATAGGATATTTAACCAAAATTGTTAGAGCCATTTTTGAGAAAATCAATATTTTCGAAACTTTTCCATGTAAAGGTATTTGGGAGTAGGGGGATTTTCTTGAAAATCTTCGTGTCGCATCCTTGGTATTTAACGGAATTTTCGTTTTTGAGCTATGATGCCCACAGACACATACACACATACACACACGCACACACGGACCTTTTTCCAAAACTTTTTTTTTGGATTCAAGGGACCCAAAATAAGTATTTCCGGTGAAATCTCGGTATCCAATTTTTGGGTGAAATGTAATACCTTCTCTATACACTATGTATATAGTACGTGTGGAGAAAGTAACAATTAGATTTGCTGAAAATATTAATGAATATATGCTTTGAAACATATAAACTGAACTAAAAGTTAGCGGCGGAATATAAATTTAGAATTGGAACAGCGGTACTTGGGTTTAGTCTTCTGTTGTGTAGTTCTAATTGTTTAAGCTATTGTGGTCCTGCGCAGTTGTGCTTCTGAAAATCTAGCCTAATGCCTACACTTGATTACTGTGAGGTCCTAAATTGCTAAACATTATGCTCATATTGTATGAATAAATAAATAAGTGTATTTATTAACATAGCAATATCATACATAGAATTTCAACAGTCGCACGGGTCCACAGACCGTACGTGCTTTTGTAATACACATTACAAGCAATATTAAAACAACAACCACAACAAAGAATTAAAAGAGTAAACACGAAAATAAAAAGACAAAGAAAATACACATTCAAAAGCAATATTAAACAACATTAAAAATTAAGAGTGAATCCGAAAATAAAGATACAAAGATATTAAAATATAGCAATTTAAATTTACAGCACAGAGTACACCTTCATAAATGCACCCTCTTATAATAGATAATTACACTTAAAAGACATATATACACATAATATATACAACCCTAGCACAACAGTGACCTAAGTATGACATAATATATATGTATGTAGAACATTGTAGTCACTTTTGTTTAGTTCATCTTATTCCCCCCCCCCCTTCTCTATTGGCAACCTCCTCAGATCTCAGCTGTCTTGCCTTAAGTATAAATTTACCTAGCCCGTCCATGTTTTCCGTTCCTGCCGGTAGCGTCCAACATGCTTCTATCCCTACATTCCTCTGTACCCCTACATCTTGCCAAGATGTGAGTCCACAACTCTTCCTCCTCGCAAATGGGACAAGATTCTCGTACCATTCTCGTCAGAAATTTTCGTGCTCCTCCATGCTCCTAGTCTAATCCATGCGAGCCCCTCTCTAATGAGTTTGGTACCCGTTTTGATGTACTGCTCCATACCCCACTCCGATTTCAGCCCAGACTGTACTTTTAATGACACCTTCTCTGTGCATTGCGCAATTATTTGCTGTCTGTAAATATCACAGAGACGTTTCTTAATTTTTCTCCAAATACTTCGCCTGTTTTCCTGCCCCGCCATCCAAATGTCTCCCATCCCAATGGTTTCCAACAATTTCTTTAATTTTGATACCCACTTCAGATTACCTTCCATTCGCAACTGTTCACGTTAGCAGACTGCCCTAATTAGAGATTGGTTTCCGTGAACGATTCTCATCCAATATTTAACTGCTCTAATTTTGCACTCTATCGTTTCATTATGTACCCCGAATTCCCTCATTATTCCGCAGTTTGCCGTACCTCTCCCTACACCCAGAATTCCTTTCAAAAATTGGGTCCTCACTTGATCCAGATTCCCTGTTTGTTCCTTTTATCGATATATTCGCGATCAACTTGTTGCGAGAAAAGTTTTAGCTCGAGTTGCATTTACTAAGACTATTTCGTGAATAACGAATTTGACGGTGTATTCCTTGTACTCGTCTGCATTATACTTACTCATATTTGTTCCCCAGTCTTTAAAAAATGTGACAATTTCCTGAGTTGGAGTGTCTGGCAAGAGATAATGACCTCATTGCTAACAGAATTCGTTGAACTGGTTCCACACACTCTCTCTGTTGTTTTTAGTATTGTGTGGCTTTGAGTTTTCGATTAATATGTCTATTTTAGCGACAGACTTTTCCCCAAAACGTTTTGGAACTTCCGCCATTATGTACGGGAATATCACTGCACAGTGATACTATTTTTGTGACACAAACATTAGTTCAGAGATAAAACAAATGCACGTGAGTGCGATAAAAACGATTAAAATGCAGAGATAATTAGTTCCGATTGCTTTGTAGTTTACGTGCTAATATACTTCCTATATTCACGTGTCATAAACGAAATAGTCACTGCAAAATTTGCATTTACTTGTATTTTAGTGTGTACGTACATAACACTTTGTTTTAGCAGTCGTTACTGAAACATTCTCGTTACACATACATGCTAATCGTACAATGTCAATGAATCGCATTGAGTAACGCAGCAAAATCATATGTTTCATTATAAAATGCAAACAAAGGAGACAACATAAAAATAAAGTACATACGTAGGCTTGAACCCTGCAATACCTTAACCCGAAGCGCACACGCTAACCATAATACTAAATAGTGCCGCCATGTCTGCACTCTCCGAAATCCGGGTGTTCACGTCACGGTCCATTGCGGTTTGAGCAGTGGTGTACTAAACTTAATATGATGTAGCAACTAGTTTACAACCCAAAGCCCATAGGTTCCCAATCACAAACTGTTTATCTTGGATACCTCAACAATCCCCCCAATTTGCGCGGTCGAATTCTGGGACAGCCTGTATATACATTATGATTCAAAAACATTTTTACAAAGTTTGGGGTCAAGTACCTTGCATAAAAACAAAAAAGATGTTTTAATAAAAGTATGTCCCAAAACAGTTTGTTCTAGATTTATTTAGGTTCAAAATTATATTAATTAAAACAATTTAAATTGACACATTATTCTACTTTTGACGTCTTCAACTTGCTAGGAGGTGTTCCACACAAACACCGCAAACGATCTAATTGTCCTCCTGTAACATCTAAACAGGCAAGGACCTATTGATCAATGGAATGACAAATCCTCCCAGTCGGTGTCATGTGCTTTCGCAGGCTTCCATGGCATGTAGATTAAAAGTTTCTTCTTCCGGGATATCTGCTGCATAAACCAATGGCTTACGGTGCCCCTAAAGATAAAAATCCAAAGGATTGAGGTCGGGGAACATGCAGACCATGGAACTGGCCCCCATCTACCTATCCATTTGTCATGCTAGATACCAGCCAATGCACCTCAAACAATAAAATTATAATGTGCTTCATCCACAAACCACATGTTTCTTCTTATTTGCAGAGGCACGCTTTCTAATAACAACACAAGGCTAACTTTCAGGGTAAAATGCATCAAAGCCTTCTATGAATGAGTGCATAAATAAATTAAGTTATTAGGTTGGACCCAGAAAGAAGTTGAAGGTGAGTATCATTAAAACATTGAAAACCGAAAACGAAGCCTTATGTGCATAAGTTATATGCACTTATTTTCTTGCTTTTCTGTCAGGAATCCATTCCTAAACGTTGTAAAATATTTTTAAATCATTCTGTATAAGTTAGAAGATAAATTTAAAACAAACAGCAAGAAATGGACTATCCATTCATTGAGATGAGTGATGAAAGGATGCCCAGAAGAGGCTTCCATTACAACCCAAGGAGAATAAGAGACATGGCCGATCACGTTAAAAATATCACCACAGATTCTTCGCCGGGACGAGCTATTTAGCCTAAGTAATGTGGAAGAAAAATATATAAGAATTTAGATACCCGTACTGAACATCAACATCCACTAGAACACGCCCAAATAGTCACAGAATATATCCGAAACGATTTCCACCCAACCGACGCTATAATGACGGAAGAATGAAAACAAACAAACAGCGAGCTCCGACACATAGTAACACGATACCCAACACATGTTACCACCACAAATTCTGCCAGAACAAAAGTTCCCACCAGCCGAATGAAGACTGCTCGTGTAAATTGTGCAATAAACGCTGTGAAAGACAACACCGCAGAAAACGACAAATATCAATAACAAAACAAGGTATAGAGCTATGTAACCCAGTTTTATATTTGAACATTCTGCGCAATTTTACATTCTCTACGCAGACTATGCATATAGTGTATAAAGAAGCTATTGCATTCCACACAAAAAAATATCTGCCGTGTTCCATTCATTTGACTTTCTCTAATCTCTGTAACAAATTATTGTTAAAAAGCTTATTCTTCCATTTACTTCATGCTAATCAATAAAAAGTTTACTTGCTTCCCGATAAGTACAATGGAAATAAGGGAGTACAATAGGCAGTACAATGTAGATCTTGAATTTTCTGGGAATAGCCTCTGAAGAGTAGTTTATTCTGGATGAATTTTACTGAATTTTGAATAACTGCTAAACCGTAAGAGATGGACAAAAACTTACTGCACAAAAAATATAGAGCACCTTAAAACACACAATTTATGTTATATACATTTTTTTCGTGGAGATCGTCGTTGTTGAGGCATTCCTAATTTTTGGTTTCTGCTATGAAAAAATTATTCTTTTCTGATACAGGAACTTGTCAAATCCTATCCATTCAAACAAAGGAACTTCATTGACATAGCAACCAGCTTTTGACTATCACTTTAAGCTATGATAGTCCCTAATTTCGCTTCTACTTACAAGGAAGCAAGTAATAAGACTATTTCTGATAATTTTTACTGATTAACATAAAGTAAATAGAAGTATAAGCTTTTTAAGAATAATTTGTTGCAGGGATATAGAGAAAGTCATGTGAATGGTACACATCAGATTTTTTATTCTTAGTTTCTTATCATCCCTTATATGTTATCTGTAACAGAAGTCTGAATTGCAAGTAATGCTTATTTACTTTCTCTAGCCCCGTATGAACATTGTACATTGTACATACGGGGCTAGAGAAGGTATTGTATTCCACCCAAAAATTCTATACCGAGATTTCACTGGAAATACATGTTTTAGGCCCCCCCTTAGTCAAAAAGTTTTTTCAGAAACAGGTCCGTGTGTGTGTGTCTGTCTGTGTGTGTGTCTGTGGACAGCATAGCTCAAAAATGAAAAGACGGTTAAATACCAAAATTGGTATTTAAATTTGGTATCTTCCAAGGATGCGATACGAAGATTTTCAAGAAAATCTCCCACCCCTAACTACCCTTTGCTTGGAAACATTTTCGAAAATGTTGTTTTTCTTAAAAATGTCTCTAACAATTGTCATGGAAATATCAATTATTTAAGCCATTTCTATCACAAATAAAATGTATATCCTAAATGTTCTGGGAATAGCTTCTAAAGACCTGTTTATTCTGGATGAATTTTGCTTAATTTAGAAGAACTAGTAAACCGTAAGAGATTAAAAAGACTTACTTTACAAAAATGTAGATCTCCTTAAAATACACAAGTTATGTCATATATGTTATTTTCATAGAACTTACCATTTTAGAGGTATTCCTTGCTATTAGATTCAGTTGTGAAGTACCTACACTTTTCACAGACGGGAGTGTTAGTTTTTCTTTTGTTCTAAACCTGCCCGAGCAAAGATGCGATTTGCAATGACAATCGCATAACTACAGCTTTTAAAACATTTGACTATCACTTTAGCCTAGTGCATTCCCTTAGTTCCAGTCTACTTATAAGGAACTAAGTAACAAAATTCTGCTAATGTTTATCTCGATTAGCGTGGTGTAGAAAGAAGAATCATCTTTTGTAAGACGTTTGTTTGTATAGTAGCTAGAGTAAGGCATGTGAGTGTAACATGCCTTGCAGTTCACTCCATTGCATATTTGGCATGTTACCCAAACATATCTCAAAATGTAATTAACGTTAAATCAGAGTAAATTTGATATCGTTGCTTTGTGTTTGCGGTTAAAATCAATTCGCCTATAATTTTACTTCTGAAGGGAGCTTATACTGCAGCTAGTGTCTAATAGAATAACTGACATCTTTATGTTCTTCCAGTAGCAATAACTTCATTAATAGGACAAAATGTACGCTTACAACAGCAGCCTTAAGGCACACATGAATATCACACTAGAAAAAAAAAAAGGCTAAGTGAAAACATCTGATGTGGTACACTCACATGACTTTCTCTACCTGCTCTACAAACTTCTTGCAAAAGATTATTCTTCTTTCTACACAATGCTAATCAAGATAAGCATTAGCAGAATGTTCTTGTTACTTAGTCCTTTATTCGTAGAAGGGAACTAAAGGAATACACTAGGTAATCTGATAGTCAAATGTTTTAAAAGCTGTCGTTATGTGATTGTCTATGCAAATCGCCTCTTTGCTTGGCCAGAAGTAGAACAAAAGAAAAACTGACACTTCCTGTCTAAGAAAAGTAAAAGTACTTCACAATTGAAACCAATGACAAGAAATATCTTTGAAACGGTTAACTCCACAACAAAAACGTAAAGGATATAAATTGTGTGGTTAGACGAGATCTATATTTTTGTACAGTAAGATTTTGTCTATCTGTTATGGTTTAGCAGTTAAGCAAAATTCGGCAAAATTCATTCAGAATAAAGAGGTCTTCAGAGGATATTCCCAGAAAATTCATGATATACATTTAATTTGGGATGTAAATAGTAGTTTTAATATACGGAATTTTATTCAAAATCTTTAGAGCCATTTTAAAAAAAAATCAGAATTTTCGAAAAATGTTCCATGTAAAGAGTAGTTTGTGATGGGGGCTTTTTTTTTAAATCCTTATGTTGCATCTTTGGAAGATACTAAACTTAAATACCAAGTTTGGTATTTAACTGTCTTTTCGTTTTTGAGCTATGCTGTCCACAGACACACACACACATACACACACGGAACTTTTTCTGAAAATGCTTTTTTGTTTTCAGGGGGTCCAAAACATTTATTTACGGTGAAATCTTGGTATTGAATTTTGGATGCAATACAACACTTCCTCTATACACTATGTGTATAGTATGTAAAAAGAAAAGTAATTCTTTCTAAGGAGCTTGGACATCAATGACATGGAAATACCAATACAAGCGACACTCGGTTAAGCCCATTTCAACAAAGGTATTTTTCCATTTAAGTAGCTTGAACTAAAATCGGTGAGAAATTTCTTTGTGATTGACACTTATGGAGTGTATGGTCAGCTGGCGGGGTCTCGTCAGGTTACTGACCAATCACAATGTAAGAATACATAACCGTCAGAGAGAGAGCATATCATCAGCGTTGCAACATCTATGAGTTAAGTGGAAATTTACAAGCACATTCTCGTTCATGACCGATATAGGTGTTTGCAATGTAATAGTTTGATTTAATTCTGTAAAAATTTCGGTTGTGTTATATACAGTGATTCCGTAAGAATTTACGTTTACAATCGTTACTATAATTTATATATCGTGGACAAAGCTCTGTTCTCACCCTATATATACGAGTGACACTGTAAAACTTTTAGGTTTAGTGAAATACAGAACTCAACGTTGAAAGGAGTAGATGAGGTAACTAATGAGAAATGGGGGGGAAAGTAGTTCAACATACGAGAGGTGTGATAGAAATTGCATGGAATGAAGACATTTTAGAGTAACCAGTGGAGCATGTGGCGCTACGGATGGAAAAGGGGTAAATATGACAACAGCTTATCGAGACAGCCACATGTCAGCAGGAATGTCAATCAAAAGGTAATTTCTCACCAATTATATTCAGCGAGTCGGACTAAAATACAGCTCAGGTAAAGAAACAACACATCAACTGAAGATTAGGTACTCATGTATGCAGAGACATCTACGTTTATTGGCTGTATTGTAAGGTACATCGGTTGTAAAGTAGTTCTCTTGATTACTAACAAAATACACTGCATCTCCTCTGTAATACGTAACAACGCCATTCTTAAGGTATTGTTAGGTAGAGCTGCAGAAAACTGAATCTTAAGTAAGCAATTAAATTGCGCTTAATGAGAAAATGAGCACACAGCATTTACAAGTTGCCTTCTGCTAGTGAGCTTTGGAAGCGGGAAGGTGAGGCCGAAAAAATGCAGTTTGTAAAACTGTGCAGAGATAAGCATTTAGCGAGTGGTGAGAAACTTGTACCTTTTCAACAAACTATGTGAGAGATAACCACGTTGACCATCAAGGATATTGCTAACGGCAGAGTTTATAGGTGTAAGTGTGTGTGTATGTGTGTACGTATTAAGTATATACATTCGCGTGTGCTGAATGTTTAAAACATGCAAGTTAACCACACCTGAAAAATCATAGAAACGTAAAAAGTTTATCAATTCTTCCACATTAATGAACTACATGCAATCAAGAAACTACCTCGTTTGTAAGCAATGATTCCGACCACCCTACGTTTAAAAATATATGTTTACTTTTTCTAAACACACTATGCACATAGTGTATAGAGAAACAATTGTATTACATCCAAAAATTCTATACCGAGATTTTAGAGGAAATAAATTGTTTAAGCCCTCTGAATACAAACTGAGCATTTTTATACAAAGATCACTTTGTGCGTGTTTATATGTGTATGTGTGTGTCTGTGCATTGCTTATAAACGAAAAGGTCGTTAAATACCAACCTTGGCATTTGAGTTTAGTATCTTCCAAGGATGCAACACGAGATTTACAAGAAGTTACCCCCATCCCTAACTACCCTCTACATGGAAAAAAATGTCCAAAATTTTGACTTTCTCAAAAATTCCTCTAACGATTTTAGCTAAAACGTCGTATATTAAAGTTATTTACCTGAAAAATAAAATGTCTATTTTGACTTTTCTGAAAATAGCCTTAGAGACTCTTCTGGATGATTTTTTCTGAATTTTGCACAAATGGGGAACCGTAAGAGATGGACAAAAACTTATGTAAATATCGTTAAAGCACATAATTTATATTATATACATTTTTCTTGTAGAGCTGACCGTTCTGAGATATTCGTATTATTGGTTTCAGCTTTAAAATACTTTTACTTTTATCACGCAGGTATTTGTCAACTCCTGGCCATCGCAAAGGATGGCATGTGAGATTTGTGGTGGAAAAGGCGGTGTAGGAGCGGTTTTTCTCCGGGTTCTCCAGTTTCCCCCGCCATTGCATTTAATGTATTACCGGTGTCATCGTTTGCGGTGCCACAGTAATAAAAGCAAGCGTTAAAGACTATAAAAGACTCCTGGCTATATAAACAAATTTCAAACACATAGCAACCAGCTTTTAAAATATTTTGCTACTGCTTTAGCCTATGATGTTCCTTTGTTTGCCTTCTACTTATAAGAAAGCAAGTAATAATAGAAGTTAAAGTCGATCTGGTTATGTTTATCTGGTTTAACATGAAGTAGGTAGAAGAATAAGCGTTTTAGCAATTTGTAGCATATGTAGAGAAAGTCATATGAATGGAACAAATCAGATTTTATAATTTTTTTCGAACATAGATTTCGAATTCAACAATGCTGACCGTAAGAATTTGTGGCGAAGTCCCCATTCACAGAAAGGAAGGACGGAGGCTGCATTTTCTAGACGAAATCTGGGTAAATGAACGCCAAACACTTTCCCGCCACCGTCAAGAGAAAAACCTGATGTGTTCCATTGACATAACTTTCTCTCCATCTCTGCAACATATTATTGTCAAAAGGTCATGCTTCTCTTTACTTCATGCTAATACATAACAAATGCATATAAAATAAATTGTGTATTTTAACGTGCTCTACATTTTTCGTGTAGTAAGGTTTTGTCCATCTCTTACGGTTTAGCAGTTATTCAAAATTCCGTAAAATTCATCCAGAATAAAGTACTCTTCAGAGGCTATTCCCGGAAAATTCAAGATATACATTTTATTTGTGAAGAAAATGTATTTCATATACAGCATCTTAATCAAAATCGCTAGAGCCATTTTTGAGAAATTTAAACTTTTCGAAAAAAGTTTCATGTAAAGGGTAGCAGGTGGTAGGGGGACTTTTCTCAAAATCTTCATGTCGCATCCCTGGAAGTAACTAAACTTAAATACCAAGTTTGGTATTTTACTGACTTTACGTTTTTGAGTTATCCTATTCACAGACACACACACGGACACACACACACACACGCACACACACACATGGACCTATATTCTATGCACATAGTACGTGTAGAAAAAATAAAAAATATGTCATTTAAATAAATATTGTAACAACGCCGTCGGGCATGTGATCTTTCTCATGTTGGCACTGAAGTTGCAAACTGCGAGTTTGATAGTAAACAACGGTGTGACGCAACAGGAACCTTTGGAACGCGAGACTTCTGGCGACATCACGATTCTTTTGATATTCGAGATGTTTCTTTAAGCTTCGGTTTCAATTTTTTTTTTAAACAGTACCGGATTCTGATCAGGAGTCAATAAAGAAATATAATATATGAATTACATGATTTTATTTTCTAACATTTCCACTTCCATACAATCTAACTATACAACAAACTTAGATATTGTAAAATCACACAATGTAGATGAAATACGCTTTTTATGCAGTTAACCGTTTCCTAGATATTCGTTGGCTAATTATGAATTGTCGAATGCATATACTTTTCTCAAGTGATCAACCGCCATTCAGTTTTCTCTTTCTTCATTTTGGTCATGCAAATATAACGGATGTTCTAGGTAAACAAATAGTGACCAACTGTTAAAGGATTTGACTATCACTTTAGCTCAGCCTTATTCACCTTGAACCTTAAAAAAAAAATGAAATAAAGCCTTTCTGCTAATGATGATACGGTGTAGCATGAAGTGCATAGTTAGTAGAGAAAGTCATATGAATGAGCACATCATATCTGTAGAAAAAGGTCTCCGTTTGTGTCTGAGAACAACATAACCTAAACCTAAACTTAGTATTTGTGTTCAGAACTTTCCAAAGATGCAACAAAAAGGGTTTCAACTAAATCTAACACCTGCAACTGAAAATTATTTGGACATTTTTCCAAAATGTTAATTTTATAAAACTGCTCCAACTAATTTGAAGTATTTTAAACATAAATAAAATATAGATTGTTAATTTTAAGAAATTAATTTGAGGTGGAATGAACTTTTACATAATCTATAAGCAGCTGCTTACCAAGCGGGAGTCCTGGGTTCGATCCCCAGTACCGGCGTGGGAATTTTTGCCCTGCTGGGAGACCTGACCCGGGGTACACTCAGCCTCGTAAGGTCCCTGGAGGGCCAATTGTGGACCTACTTGATAGAGAAGTTGCGGCTTCAGGTCATGAGAACCGCATTAACCGGTCACGTCTCACCCTCCAATTCTGAACCCCATCCATGACATTTGTACTAGACCGAGATGGGGGACGCAGCGGCCGAGCGGTAGGCCAAGGTTCCCCGTGAGCTGTCGTGCCATGGAGTTAAAAACAAAACGTGTTTAAACCTAGATCGTTGAGCTTTTCAAAGAGTACACTGTATATCAAACTCATTTTTTGTGGAGTTAACCATCTCCAAGATATTCTGTTTATTTATTTCATGTTGTTAATTCTTATACTTTCTCCAATGAGAAGTCGTTATATAGTTTTTTTTTGTTTTTTTTTTATTTTGTTTCTTTTTTCATTCCGATATTCCATTTTTTCAGGAATGGATAGAGAAATTCATTTGAATGTAGCACAACGAAAGTTTTATACATTTTGCTAGTGTTCCTTGCATTTTCTAGAATAAGAGACTTTAATATGTAGAGATGGTGAATAAATTGGTTGATGTGATAAACTTGTTCCAATGTCTATTGATCAGCGAATTACCTGAGATTCATCTAATTAGGAACAAGGAAAGCTTCGGAAATTTCCTTATCCGGGAAATTAGATTCATCCTCCGTGCTCTGAAAAAACAATCTGACGTGTTCCATTTATATGACTTTCTCTACGTCTCTGTAACATACTATTGTTAAAAAGCTTATTTCATACTAATTCAGATAAACACTTGCAGAACTAGACTTATTTCTTGCTTCCTTGTAAATAGATGCGGAATAAGGAAATAAACTAGGATAAACCGATTATCAACTCTTTAAAAAACGGTCAACTCTACAAGAAAAACGTGTATGACATAATTATGTGTTTTAACGAGATCTTCATTTTTTGCATTTTAAGTTTTCGTATAGCTTATGGTTTAACCGTTATGCAAAATTCTGCAGAACTCTTCCAGAATAAAGAGGTGGTCAGAGGTTATTCCCAGAAAAATCAAAGTTAAAAAATATTTGTGATGTAAATATCTTTAATATGGTGTTTTAATTAAAATCGTTAGAGCCATTTTGAGAAAATAAAAAAAAAAATCTAACGTTTTTCCATGTAAAGAGTAGTCTTCTGTTGGGGCATTTTCTTGAAAATTTTGTAGTGATATTCTTGGAGGACACTGAACATAAATACCAAGTTTGGCATTTAAGAGCTTTTAGTTTTTTGAGCTATGCTGCCTACAGACACAACAACGGACATGTTTCTAAAAATGCTTCTTTGGTCTTCAGGGGATCTTCCGGTGAAATCTCGCTATCGAATTTTTGTATGGAACATATTACCTTCTCTACACACTGTAATTAGTACGTGGTGAGCAAATAAAAATGAAGCGTAATTCTTCAACGGAATGAAAGTTGAAGCAATATAAGTTACAGTACACATTTAAACACAAAGCAAATAATCTGAGGAATGGAAACTGTATTCATCTGGTTAACACTAGGATAGGATATGATATGACTGGAAGGGACATTACGTTATTGCACCTACATCCCAAGAGGGATGAGGTGAGAAAATATATTGGGTGACCGTAAAAAGTAGTAATGGCACAGTAATGTCAGGGTGCTATAGTTCCCAGATTGAAGTTCCCCAACTGTAGATAGGCAAAACGCCCCCACTCACACAGTCAAACTCGCTGCCACGCCGCACCGAGCACCATCGCTGACACATCTTACCCTGAAAGCAACGAATAGGATGAAGGATGAATGAAATGATACAATAGATACTATGTGGAAGGACAGGAAACTAGGATTGTGATAGAAAAACTACCCGCATTCACCCGAAAAAACCCGCAGGGTGAACCTTCAACCTCCAGAATGCTGGCCTCACATGAAACCGCATGAATCAACCGCTCGTTTTATTAAGACTAAGTATTAGCTTGTCCTTAGGTGCATAATAGTGAAAGTTTCCAGACATACATACATACCGGTTTCTATTATATGACGCAACCGAAATTTTTGTAAAACTATTGGGTATTGGTAGCCCGCCACTCCCATAACACAAATACACAAATCCGTCCATTCAGTCCGTCTACAGTTTCACTAATAACGAGTAACAATTTAAATATACAAGGCTTTCATTTGGACTTGTGGCCGGTTTAACGGGACATTTTTGTCCCGGTGTAGTTGGATATCCATAGCCCCTTAACTTCAAGTATATAATTTCTCATGCAAATTATGCCTCCAATAACTTCATACTTTTCTTATCTAAGATGTTGGAAATATTGAACTTGCGCAGTAATCAGTGAGGATGATTCCGCATGCATCCCCCCCCAAAAAAAAAAACTGAGGACATTTGCAGATTTCACCACCTTTGCCGTTCATCCTTAAGGACCATCTGTCGACTATACTTTTGTCTTTAGAGTGAAATAGTGTATCCAAAGCTATATAACAATGCAGAAGCTCGTCAGGATTGCGACGGAAAAGTGCCAAAACAGCTTCCGAATCGATCACACGGTTACGTTTATTCTCCATTGAGAATAAACGCGGCACCCGTCAAGATATTTGTCAGACCTAACTTTTGGTGGAAAACTGAGAGCACTGTACCTTGTGATTTACCTGTTACCTCTACCACTTGGCGAACTTTGATTCGTCGATCACTCAAAACCATACCCTGGATTTTGTCAATAATTTCGGAGGAAGATTCGTCAGGAACGATGTTCATCATTTGTGGATATATGGCCACTTTTAAATTCATTTATCCAATTGTAGAATGTTGCAAGCGCAAGAGCAGTTGTGCCATGAAGTTCATCCAACTCGGTTTTTATCTCTTTTGGTGTTAAGCATTTTAAATATCACACAAAAACTATTCCCCTCTCCTCTCATCTTTCTAAAGAAGTACAAGAGTGTTCATTCCATCGCTATGGCAACAAAACCACGTGGTGAATACAGCTGAAACTTCAACTGCCGTCTAGTAAGAGATAAAGGTTCTCTCCACTCCATGGTACAACAGTCCACAAAAACCTTGAGCCCTCCTGGATAGTGTGGCGGTAGCGTGTCTGCCTCATATTCAAAAGATCGTGAGTTCGAATCTCACTTAGGATGAGTTACCCGGACAAGGATTTTTCGGGGTTTTCCCTTATCCTGAGAGGACGAATGTCGAGTAACTTTAAGCTCCATGGACTCCGAGATCATTTGAGCATCATTTCACCAATTTCGATCATCGTCCGATATGACCAATCAGGTTAAAGGACGCCGCTGCATCCCCCATCTGGCCCGAATGGGCTGCATTGCTGGAGGGTGAGATATGATCTGCGCCTCGAGTCCTTCCCGGCCGGTTAATGCGGTTTTCATTAACTGGAGCCGCTAGTGGCTCCTCAGGGACTTCGCGAGTGCACCTCGGACCAGGTCTCTCAGCGGGGGAAAATTCCTCACGTCAGGAATCGAACCCAGGTCTCGACGCTACAAATATATTTTCTTGGATTTTCTAAATACTTTTTGAACGCCCTAGTACGAGAAGCAAGAGTATTTTGCTGTATTGTTGTTCGTTTTTTAGCACATTATAGTTTACTGACATTTCTTGAGTGATTTCTCCTTATCTCAGGTTCTCTATTTTGTTGTCCTTATCTCTGTGGGTTTTTGTGCATGCGTGTCTGTGAGAAAGAGAGGGCTAAAGGCGCAAATATCGTAAACGACAGCCGTCTATTATAATACATGTTTTCCCTCAGGTCATACCTCGTATTTTAAGTTGCGCTCATCGATTACGTGCTGTCAGACAAATGAGCACAGAACCTGTAATTTAATCTCCACAGTAACCATGCTAATGTTGATATTTACAGCACGAGGGGAATTTCCTGCTCAATCCAGGCCTGTGATAAACACGCAAGTGAAATGTGTTATTTCTCTAACATTGATCCTGCCCGGCCATCACCGCTTTCAATTTGCTGGAGGGTTTACTCGTTAATAAAACAAACTAACTGCCCTAAGTGAGCCCCCCCCTTCCTATCCGCGCAACTTCAACAGAATCTAGTATGTAATAGAGGTGATAGTTTTCCATGGCAACCATTATGTAATGACAGTTAATATCCAGTTAACGAAGTCACCTTACTCAAAGACCCCACAGGGATTCAGATTGATATTTGTCAAATGAAGTCTAGCAGCGAAAATAACCTGATGTGTTCCATTCACATGACTTTCTCCACATCTCTGCAACAAATTATTGTTAAAAAGCTTATGTTTTTATTTACTTCATGCTAATCGAGAAAAAAAAATTCAGAAATAGTATTATTACTTGCTTCCTCGTAAGCAGAAGCGAAATAAGGGAGTACCATAGGTTAAAGTGTAGGTCAACAGATGGGTGCTATGTAACTGAAGTTCCTTTGTTTGTATGGACTGGAGTTGACATATTCGTGTATAAGAAAAGTACGTTTCTAAAGATGAAACCAAACACAAGGAATATGTCAAAACGATCAACTTCACGAAAAAATTGTATATAACATAAATTGTATGCTTTCACGTGCTCTACATGTTTTTCTGTGGTAACTCCTTGTCCATCTCTTACGGTTTAGCAATTATGTAAAATTCTTTAAATTTCATCCAGAATAAAGTAGTCTTCAGAGGCTATTCCCAGAAAATTGAAGATATACATTTTATTTGGTAAGTAAATGTCTTAAACAAAAGGGATTTTAATCAAATCTTTAGAGCCATTTTTAAGAAAATTTTCAATAATTTTCTCCATATAAAGGGTAGTTGGGTAAGGGCGGAGATATTTTCTTGAAAATCTTCGTGTAGCAACCTTGGAAGATATAAAAATTAAATACCAAATTTGGTTTTTAACGGTCTTTTCGTTTTTGAGCTATGCTGCCCACAGACACACACACGCACACACAGGGACATTTTTCTGAAAATGCGTATTTAGGATTCAGGGGGATTCAAAACATATATTTCCGGGGAAATCTCGGTATAGAAGTTTTGGGTGCATTACAATACCTTCTCTATACACTATGTACAAATTCATGTACGAGAAAAGTACAAGTTTTTCATAGCAGAAACCAAAAACAAGAAATGTCTCAATAACAATGAACTCCACGAAAAAAATGTATATAACATAAATTGTGCTTTTTACATGCTCTATATTTTTTGTGTAGTAAGTTCTTGTCCATTTCTTTCGGTTTAGCAGTTATGAAGAATTCCGTAAAATTCACTCAGAGTAAAGTAGTCTTCAACATTCTATTTGTGAGGTAAGTATCTTTAATATATGATATTTTAATAAAAGTTGTTAGAGCCATTTTTTAGAAAATCAAAATTTTCGAAAAATGTTCTATGTAAAGGGTAGTTTGGGGTGGGGGGACTTTTCTCAAAATCTTCGTGTGGCATCCCTGAAAGATACTAAACTTAAATACCAAGTTTGGTATTTTAGCGACTTTTCGTTTTTGAGTTATCGTGTTCACAGACACACGGACACACACACACACACACGTGCGCGCGGGCGCGGACTTCTTTCTCAAAATGCTTTTTTGGACAAAGGGGACTCTAAAACATATATTTCTGGTGAAATCTCGGTATCGAATTTTTGGGTGGAGTGCAATACCTTCTCTATACACTATGTACATAGTACCTGTAGAGAAAGTAAAAATAGGGCAGATCTTGTATGACAAATTACCGATCACAGCAGCAAACAACTTCGGAAATGGAAAGATACTTAAAAAAAACACAATCTAAAAAGCAATTTTTCCCAACAGTTGAAAGTAGACTAACAACCAAACACCAAACATGACAAGAATAGTAACCGGCCAAGGAAACATCAACACACATCTCTATAGAATTAGGACGGCAAGTAGACCGTGCTAGATGGCTCATGCCATTCTCCGTAACTAGCATTCGGGAGGTCAGTACTGGCTTGGATTTTCCTGGAACCGCTTAGGCGAATGCTGGGGTTTCTTTAGCTTCACTCCATCATTTTATATCCCTTCTTTATCTTTCACGTCGTTGCAGGTGTGGCTTGATCCTTATTGGGTTTAATTTTAAATATTTAATTAAAGTAAGACTTGAAGCTTTCACGGCGAATGTTATTCATTATGGATTCACTGGTGATCAGCCGTGTCAGGTGTATAAAATCCAAGCTTTCGACCATTGCACACTCTATGGTCTTCATCAGGGACTGCTGCTGGAATAGGTTCCACTATATACTGTATCTACGTGGGCGGAGCCCGTGCTGTCCTGGCCAATGAACGCGTGTTGATCTGCGATTGGCCCGGCTGACCGAAGGGCCGTATTTCGTCTTGTCCGCTGTTTTCCAAAAGGGTGTGAAATATACGATAAAGGAACGTGATGATTTTGTGAAGAATGCAATTCGCGTTGAGGTGCACAATTTCTTTTTTGACAGTTAATAAAGCCCTACATGTAACGAAAGAAGAAGCGTTGTTTTGGGAGATGGATAGTTTAAGTGACACTAATTGATTGTAAATTGTCGCATACATGATATTTATTTTTTCGCTCGTGGTTTTTAGAGTTAAGTATTTATTTTGTTATGGCTATCAATATGATCACCATTATAGCTAACAGAATATTTTAGTCACCGTTAAGGGAATAAGGGATATGTACGTTTTACATTATAATATTCTCCGTGTACGCGCTGAGTGGTCGTGAAGGTATGACAGCATTTCTGGCGCGAATGGCGGTGCACAGGTCGCCTTCTGTTTTGTTTTGGCGAGGATCAACTTAAGGCTGAATAGGCTTTAGTGACAGTTAGGGGCTTCCGTGTGTCTCTGCGTTTCTTGTGTGCTGACTTGTGGTTTCTCCTCCTCTCATCCTTCCCCCGCGGGAGGGGGCTATTAGGCCACAATTAATCCGTACCGAGTCGCTGTTAAAGTGCTCTACCCACTAGGATAGCAAGCAGCCCCGAGGACCTTAAACAGTGCAACATCTAATATTCGAGTGCAGTCAAAAGTGAAAGAGAATCTACAGGAAATTGTGTACTGACAATTGGTCAGTGCAAAAATAAGTCCTAATTAAAATTTTTTAAAACCATTTACAAGATAGGTGAACTCCCTAGACTTTCAAGTGTTAAAAAATACCAATAAGTAACAGCAAACACAACATAAGTGATAAAAATCGATATAGATAAAGAAAACAGTTATGCTAATTACAACCTTTGTGACAAAAATATCAAAATGTATCAATAAAATCAACTAAAGTTATTAACACATACTGCGCATAAAAGAAAATGTAAAAAACATGTCCTACTATACAAAGAGTGGAATATATGCACAAAAAAAAAAAAAAAAAAAAAAAAAAGATAACTTGACCCAAGCAATATTAATAATAGCTGCAGTATGTGAGAGTTATCCATAAACACACCGATAGAATTAAATCTAATTAGTAAATTATCTCTGTGAGAAAGAGAACAGAGTGTAGCCAATGAATTAAATTTTCATTTTCTCTTGTGTGTATGTATGTACAATGTTCCTTGTTGATAGAAATAAACAATTTTCACCAAATAATTCGATACTGTGATTTCTCCGGAAATGCATGTTTTGAGACCCCCGTGAATAAAAAAAATCATATTTAGAAAATGTCCGTGTGTGTGAGTATGCGTCTGGCTTTATGTATGTGGACAGCATAGTTTAAAAACGAAAATTCCCTTAAATACTAAACTTCGTATTAAATTCAGTATCTTCCAAGGATGCGATAAGAAAATTTTCAAAAGATCCCTTACACACAACCATTCTTTACATGCAATATTTTTTAAAAATTTTCATTTTCTCAAAAATGGCTCTACCGACTTGTACTAAAATGTCATATTTTAAGATACTTTCATGACAAACCAAATTTATATCTTGAAATTTCTGGGAATAGCCTCTGAAATGTTGTATAACTGGAAAACCGTAGGAGATAGACAAAGACTAACTACCTTTAAAACGTAGATCGAATTAGAATACACAATTTGTGCCATATATTTTTTTTCAGTTAACCGTTTTTTAAATATTTAGATTTTTTTAATTCAGTTTTATGCTATTTTTCTCACACCCTAGCAAACAAAGAGAACCGAATTTCAATTGTTTCACACAGCGACCGGTTTTTAGAAGATTTGATTATCACTTTAGTCTGATGTATTCCTGCTTCCCTGCTAGTTATAAAGAAGCAAGTAATAAGAACAACTTTGGTAATGTATATCTTAATTAATATTGCCTTGATAAATAAATATTTTTATGAAAAATTGTGTGTAAAACAGCTAGTGAAAGTTATTTGAATGGAAGACACCACGAAGACGTGTGTTAAGTGCCTTTGCCCAGTCCAATCTCGTTCTTGCCATATCTGACGCGAACTTTGTTTTTCTTCTGGGACTTCGAGCTTGAAACTGTCTACGAACAGAGTTCTCTCGATAGTTCTTGCTAATAGCTTTATATCTCTAGCTACTAAAGTATTACTTAACTATCTACTAGATTTCTACCTACTTCAGTGGCGTTTTTTTTTTTTTTTATTTATGGACTCTCCTTAACTGCTGCGATTCTCAGCGTCCCATTCTATACTGGGCGTGAAAGACCGCTTAATTTTGCTCAGAGGCCTCTCTATCAGGCTTGAGGTTCTTTTACGTGCCGTAAATCTACGACACGGGACCCACGGCTTTACTTCCCTTCCGGAAGAAGCCATGCTAAGGATCTTTACGTCGTCCTCCGCCGGGTTTGAACCCACGACCTTGGGTATATGAAGTCAGCATGGTAACCACTACACCACGGAGGGCGACTCTACCTACTTCAGCCAACACTCACCGTACACTTGAAGAAGTCAACTTGCTTTTACGACCACATTTCCTTCTTCCTGTGCCTGCTATATGTTATTGTTTTCCGTAGGTTGTATAATTCTATCTCTCTTAACACATGAGGTGATAGACCGACACATAAAAGAAAATATTTAATTCCTAATAATAATGGTAAAGAAGCGAATATATATATATATATATATATATATATATATATATATATATATATATATATAAATCACCGAAATGTATGTACGCGCATCACTTCCAAACGACTGCACTAAATTGAACAATTATTTTACTTTGTTGTGTTTGTTATTGTCACGACAAGGTTTGTAGAAAAGAAAATTATTAAAAATCGTACGGGAAAATGTTTTAAAGTCTCATAATATGAACCAGCACATAGTTCTAAGGGAACGCAATCGGTTGATAGCCAACAGATGGCAGTGGTAGCACGTTATTTGTTTCTAAATGGCTGTGGTAGCGTTCTATTTTTCCTCCCTATTCAATGTTAAGGTAACGCATCAGTTTATCGAGACAATGACGCAACGCAACACTAAAATTCAAATACATTTTTGTGTATTAATTGTCCTTTCCTATAGTTTAAGATAAAGAAGCAAAGAAGCATTTCTAGCGACGATCACCTGGAGTATGTACTTATTTATTTGCCGCTAGGTGGCCGTAATACTGCTCTATTCTTCTTCCCCTTTCAATGCTAAGGGATGCACCTGTTTATGGAGTCAATGATAACAGCAAAAATCTTATCTATTAACTATCATTCCCTTGGTGACATCGTTTAAATAAAGAAATAAAAAGTATTTATTTCACGCACAAAGTACATTTTAGCTGCAATTCTTTAAAATGAACAAGTTATAAACTAAGTACATAACCAATAATCCATCTTGTAATCTGAAAATTTTGGGGAAATGACGGGCCAGATACTAAACCGTTTTAGGTTAACTTCCTATTGTAGATATTGGTTATTTGAGGATTTGTGATATGTGGTGTAGTTAAAGGTAATTTCATCAGAACATAGACATACTCCTGTCACCGTCACACTGCAATTGCGGTCCTCTTAATAATTTAATGAAGTAATATTTTGGGTTACATGGAGAAATTTAATATACAATAAGTCCCAAGATCAATCGTTACAAATGTGTGCAATAAACTTTGAAATGGCGTATTCTTCTTATGGGTGGCTGTACGTTGCTTGCTCGAGAGTCGGCAAAACATTGTGCTATATGCATAGTACATTACAAGGCATAAAGTATTGTCTAAGTATTTAATTGCAATTTTATTTCATTGTTTGGTCCTATTGTAAACGGAAGATTTTGTCTCAGTTTTTTCATTAGGTACACCACACACACACAGCTAGTAATGAATAAATACCGAAATAATACTAAAATCATTGTTAAGCAAACCAATGTTTTAAGATGCCATTCAAAGTCAAATGTTACCATTTATTTAATTATGCTAATAGACATTTGTTATATTTTGACAATTTAACAATTTTCTTGTGATGCCAATTTTTCTGGTGATAAATGTGATTTCCTCCCTATATTGTCAACATTCTTTTAACGTAATGCATCTGTACAATTTTAACAAACATTCTGCAAATTAAAAAAAAAAAAAATACTTCGTTTCATAATAATCTGCTATGACTTATAAAATGTATGAAAATATAAATATTGCTTTTTGCACTTGGCATACTTAAACTACCAACTAACTGAAGTTATAAATGGGTAGGCGCATGTTTATTTGTAGACACTTCCAACTTTAAGCTTTTTTCTCACAAACTTTTTTCCAACAAATTTTCATGTTCAAAATGTTCCACATGCTGCAATTTTTCAATAATTTGTATCAAAATGTTCATACTGCCCATCAAAAGCACATTAAAATATTCATATTACTTTTTCGAACACTGCCCTAATTATTATAAAAAGTCCAAATTTCTTTAGATAACAAAAAGTAATTTTTTCACCACTAATTGAGGCTAATATAAGAATATGACATATATTTGTAAACTTATATGCTTTAAAACTAGATGTTTATATTTGAACATTTTTAAAAAGTCATCATATAACTAATTTTTACTTTCTCTACACGTGCTATGTACATTAATATATATATATATATATATATATATAGGAAGTATTGTATTTAACCCAAAAAATTATAAACCGGAAATTCATGTTTTGAGACCTCCTGAATCCGAAAAACAAGCATTTTAGAAACATGCCATTTGCGTGTGTGTGCGCGCGCGCGCGTGTGTATGTGTGGGGGGGCAGCTTAACTCAAAACGAAAAGCCGGTTAAATACCAAACCTGGTATTTAAGCTGAGTATGTTCCAAGGATGTAACAGGAAGATTTTCAAGAAATTCCCCCATCCCCAACTACCCTTAATATGGAAAATTTTTTGAAAATTTAGATTTTTCAAAGGTAGTTCTAACGTTTTTGATTAAAATACCCAATGTATAAGATATTATTATGACAAATCAAATTATATCTTGAATTTTCTGGGAAGAGCCTCTGAAGACCTCTTCATTCTGGATGATTTTTATATAATTGGCAAACAGTAAGAGATATACAAAAACCTACTGCTCAAAAAATGTAGATCTCATTAAAACACACAATTCATATCATATAAACTTTTTGTACGGTTAACCGTTTCCGAGATATTTCGGATTGTTGCCTTCAATTTTAAGCCAGTCTCGAACGGGAAGATATCTTATTTTTTCGTTTTCGATTCTAGTTTGTTTATTCTTGATAAGCAAAGAGTTCGGAATTTCAGTTCTTTCACATAGTGACCAGCTTTTAAAAGATGAGACTATCTCTTTAGCCTGTGCATTTTCTTGTTTCATTGATTAAAAGTTTGTTTACCTAACAGCTAGATGACATCATGTGAATGGAACACATTGGATTTCTTCCCTTCTTCTTACAAAGGACCAAGTAATCAGCACAGTTTTGCTTATGTTTATCTCAATTATCATGAAGTAGATAGAAAAATAACCTCTTTAACAATAAATTTTAACATATGTATAGAAAATCATGTGAATGGAACGTATTGTTTATTAGTACAATGACTTTAGACAATAAAACTATAATTTAACGAACCATGTTAGGATTTTGATACACTGCATTAATATCACTATTATGGTGAATAAAAACTGGTATAAATTTCAATAAAATGCCTTACATACTGTGGATTTTCCAAATTTCATTGATACATCACTTTAACGCTACATTTCACAGATTACCTTGTTTTAAACTAACTGAATATATCTTTACATGTATGAATATAATATATAAGAATTGTATTAATACATTAAAACCAAACGTACTGAAGAAAAGGTTTTAAAATATCCAATACACTATATTAAATATGCAAAATGAAATGTAGGGCTAGGCAAATTATATCGCAGCTCGAACATGCATGTATCGATACTGTGTCGAAACTACTCGACATGCAGTAAAATGAACCACAATAAGCACAGGAACTTCAGATGTCTCGGAGGCACGCTAGTCGTTAGCTACTTTAATCGAAACTGTTTTTTTTTGTTTTTTTTTTATTTATTAATTTTATGGGACTTTGCTATGTTTAAAGCCTCTAATTCAAATTATATAATCAATATAGTTGGCGTAAAACTAGCATATGATTAGATTTTGATATTGTATACAGGGTGGAAGGGAACTTATTACATTCCTTCTAATATATGCTTCATAGAAGCAATACAAGCCAAAAATCTAATGGCATTTATTCTCTGATCAGTCGATTTCTAAAAATAAATGTTTTTTGTTGTAAATTGTATGCCTAAGTGAACAAGAATGTACGAAGATAATAGCTTGTCACTTATATTTATGACATTAGTTTCGATAATAATTATGGGACATCACACAGAGTTTCGAAATAATTAATCATTTAAAAGAATCAAAGGAATATTCCAAGCAACTTTTTCAGGTATGAAGATACTCGGCAACGTTGTGTTGAGATTGGTCAGGAATCTGAATACACTTCTGGATGTAAACATGCTAATCGCTTGCAAACACGACGCAGGGTGGAGTAATGTTTTGGGAGATAATAAGTGCAACTGGCATTCTGATTGGCCTACACTGGTGTGGTACCAGTAGTGAGACGTGTTTGTTTATTTACTGACCTAGTGCAAGTGACACCCACAAAAACTTGCAGCGTTGCGAACGTGTCTGTCCCTTTTCATAGAAAAAAAAACAACAACATTATTTCCCTAGGAAATGGTCCGAAACAAAAACGTAAGATATAAAATGTGTTCCAAATATTCTAACATATCTAACATTCGTTTAAATTAATATAATGACTTACCTTCCACCCGGCATATATGTGTTACAAATAATCTAGATCGGTGTATCTAGATTCTGCATTGATTCCGGTTATATACCGTTCAGAACCAACACTCATGTGAAAAGTACCTGCAGCTAAATTAATTTTTACGAATAAAAAATAAAAACCTAGGCTGTATTTGAACCAAAAACTTCAAGTAACAGCTTAACTATCCGAGCTATTTTAAGGGGACAAGGTATTCTGAAATGGTCAAAAATCAAGTTGTTTCAGGCATTAATAAAATCTCTATTATTTTCAGATTGAATAAATACGAAGTACGTCCAGAAAGTAAGTTCCGTTTCAATTCATCTCAGCTGCAGCGCTGCGATCGCAGTTCCGCACATGCGCGGCAGACGCTATGTATCAAGGAGAAGAAACGTGCGCCATTTTGAGATCGCTGTCAGCCACATACGCTTTGTTGTGCTTGTTTACAATGTCGGTGTTGATTGAAAATCCTGCCGCTTGTGAAATCAGATTTGTGATTTGTTTTCTGAATGCTAGGAAAGTGAAACCAATTGAAATTTATCGGCAAATTTGCGAAGTTTGCGGACAAAATGCGATGAGTGATTCAATGGTGAGAAGATGGGTCCGACAGTTCAATGAAGGACGTAGTGAAGTGTACGATGGAGAACGAAGTGGACGTCCATCTTTGGTTACAGAAGAACTGGTTCACGCGATTGATGACAAGATCCAGGAAAACCGCAAGTTTACAATTAGTGCTCTCGCTTTGAAATTTCCCCAAAGCTCACATCACTAATAATTCATGAAATTGTTAACAAAAAACTAAAAATTTCGTAAATTTTGTTCACGTTGGGTACCAAAGATTCTTACTGAGCAACACAAAACAAAACGAATGGGTAAGTGCACTTCAGTTTTTAACCCGTTATGATGAATATGGCGAAGAATTTCTGACACAGATAGTCACAGGAGATGAGACTTGGGTTTCTTACGACACCTCTGAAAGTAAGCGGCAATCAATGGAATGGAGACACACTTCATCCCCAGCAAAGAATAAGCCGAAACAAATCTTGACACCTCGAAAAATGATGTGCACACTGAGTGTTCTGGGACTGGAAAGCCATCTTACTCATTGATTTCTTACCGCGTGGTCAAACAATCAAAGCAGATGTTTATTGCGAGACACTTAGCAAATTGCGCCGCGCAATACAGAATAAGCGCCGAGGATTGCTGTCAAAAGGTGTTGTTTTTCTTCACGACCACACACTGCAAATGTGACGAAAAACCTCCTACAGGGATTTGACCATCCTCCATACAGCCCTGACCTCGCTCCTAGCGACTTTCATCTCTTCTTACATCTCAAGTCTTTCCTTGGTGGTCAACACTTCAACAATGACGAAGAGCTGAAAGAATATGTTTGCAACTTTTTGAAGACACTGGCGGCAAACTTCTATGAAGAAGGTGTACAAAAACTTGTGCCACGCTATGACATATGCCTGCAAAATGTCGGCAGTTATTTGGAAAAGTAGTTTAAGAGTTGTAGGATTTTGTGCAATAAATATTTATGCTGTATCTGTACACTATTTAATTTTATTACCAAACGGAACTTACTTTCTGGACGTACCTCATATATACTTTTTAGGGGTTATGAGGATCTTAAGGAATTTAAACTGAATTTAAATGCTAGCCTGTATTCCTCTAAAGCTGTTGTGTAATGATCCTTTGTAGAATATTTGTATCTTTAAATTCAGTTTTCTCAAAACAACTTTTGTGATTCTTACTAACCTTTTTCTCAGAAAGTATAAACGATAGAAAGCTTAAATTTTCAGTACGTGTAAACATATATAGTTGACTTTTCAGAACCACACACAATAATTTTATAATATACATTAGTCATTTAAAAAGCAATAACATTGTAAATGTTCCACAATTTTAAATGTTGACCTTGCAAATAATTGTTTTTTACTTTCTCTATACGCACTATGTACATGAATGAATGAATAAGTGTATTTATTGACATGGCAATATCATACCTAGAATTTCAACAATCGCACGGGTCCACAGACCGTACATGCTTTTGAAATACACATAGTGTATAGAGAAGGTATTGCACTCCACCCAAAAATTCGATACCGAGATTTCACCGGAAATATATGTTTTAGGGTCCCCAATATCCAAAAAAAGCATTTTCACAAAAAGGTCCGCGTGTGTGTGTGAGTGTGTGTGTCCGAGTGTCCGTGTGTCTGTGAACACGATAACTCAAAAACGAATATTGGCTAAAATACCAAACTTGGTATTTAAGTTTAGTATCTTCAAGGGATGCGACACTAAGATTTTGAGAAAAATCACCTCAACCCCAACTACCCTTTACATGGAACTTTTTTCGAAAATTTTGATTTTCTCAAAAATGGAACTAACGATTTTGATTAAAATTTCGTATATTAAAGATATTTACCTGACAAATAAACCGTACATCTTAAAGTTTCTGGGAATAGCCTCTGAAGAGTAGTTTATTGTGAATGAATTTTACTGAATTTTCAATAACTGCTAAACCATAAGAGATGGACAAAAAGTTACTACACAAAAAATGTAGAATACGTTAAAACACACAATTTATATCATTTACATTTTTTCGTGAGTTCATCGTTTTTGAGACTTTCCTTATATTTGGTTTCTGCTATGAAAAACTTATACTTTTCTCATACAGGAAGTTGTCAACTCTTATCCATATAAACGAAGGAAATTCATTGACATAGCAACCAGCTTTTGACTATCACTTTAAGCTATGGTAGTCCCTTATTTTTCTTCTACTTACAAGGAAGCAAGTAATAAGAATATTTCTGCTCATTGTTCCTGATTAGTATAAAGTAAATAGAATTATAAGCTTTTTAAGAATAATTTGTAGCAAGGATATAAAGAAAGTCATGTGAATGGCACACATCAAATTTTTTCAATTTATAGATAAATGATATATACAACTAGATAATTGAGGCTCAGAGGATAGAGGCTATACTAAAAAATCTGATGTGTTCCATTCACATGACTTTCTCTATATCTCTGTAAATTATTATTGTTAATAAGCTTATCTTTTATTTATTTCATGCTAATCGAGAAACATTAGCAGAAATAGTCTTATTTCTGGCTTTATTGTAAGTAAAAGCGAAATAAGTGAGTACCATAGGTTAAAGTGAAAGCCAAAAGCTGGTTGCTATGTGACTGATGTTCCTTTGTTTGTATGAACAGGAGTTAACAAATACCTGTATGAGAAAGTATAAGTTTTTCAAAGCTGAAACCTAGAAAAAGGAATATCTGAAAAACGATCAACTCCACGAAAAAAATACATATATCGTTGTGTGTTTTAACGTGCTCTACATTTTTTGTGGCTTAAGTTTTTGTCCATCTCTTACGGTTTAGTAGTTATGAAAAATTCATCCAGAATAAAGTAGTCTTCAGAGGCTATTCCCAGAAAATTCAAAATATACATTTTATTTGTGAGGTACATAACTTTAATATACAATATTTTAATCAAAATCGTTAGAGCCATTTTTAAGGAAATCAAAATTTTCGAAAAAAGTTCCATGTAAAGGGTAACTTGTGGTGGGGGGATTTTTCTCAAAATCTTCGTGCCGCATCCCTGTAAGATATTAAACTTAAATACCAAGTTTGGTATTTTACCGATTTTTCGTTTTTGAGTTGTGTTCACAGACACACGGGCACACGGACTCACACACGCACTACGGACCGTTTTCCGAAAATGTTTTTTTGGACACAGGGGGTTCTAAAACATGTATTTCCGGTAAAATCTCGGTATCGAATTTCTGGTTGGAATACAATACTTCTCTGTCCCTATGTACATATGGGGCTAGAGAAAGTAAAAAACATGCAAATGTTTTATTTCTTATTGCAAGTAATATCAGACAAAAGGGTACATAAATCTACAAATTTTATTATTTTCCTGCTGACTCAAATATTTTTTACAAACTCAACCACATAAGTTATCAATGCAAACAACGATTTGAAATAATATAGAATAATTTATAAACATTTCAGGAAAAAAACATTGAGAATTTTAAGAGCAGTGGTTATTTAACTCACATAAGGGGCAATTTCCATGTTTTGACTATTTTGTCCCCTTAACTGACCAAAAATTTGATGTAATCAGCCACTGGAAACTAATTCAAGTGAAAAAACTAACAGATCCTTAAAAATGTTATTATTAACATATGTTTATTTTCTCTACATACTACACGACACACAGAGAAGCTATCAAATTTCACCCAAGACTTCGATACCCAGGTTCACCAGGAAATACACGTTTTAGAGCTCCATGCATTCAAAAAACACATTTTTAGAAAAAAGTTCCGTGTTTTTATAGTGTTTAACGCCAGCTATTTCCACAGCAGGCAGTGATGCTGATGATACATGGAATGAAGATGGAGCACCGGTGGAATGCTATGGCTGGGAAACCGGAGAACCTGGAGAAAATTCGTCCCTGCGCCACCGAAAATCCCGTATGTGTGAGAGGCGAGTGGTCTATAAAAGGTCTGTGTGTGTGTGTGTGTTTTTAAACACGATAACCCAAAAAGGAAGAGTCTGTAAAATACTAAAATTAGTATTTAAGTTTAGAATTCTTCAAGAACACGACAAGAATATTTAAAAAAAAAAAAAGAATCTCCTCCCCAAACTACCGCTTACATGGAATAAATTTCGAAAATTTCGATTTCCTTTAACATGGCTGTAATGGTTTTATTGCAAATACCGTATATTAAAGATATTTTATGATAAATAAAATGTATATTCTTAATTTTCTGTAAATAACCTCTGAGGACCCTTTTATTCTGGATAAATTTTGCATAACAGGTAAACCATAAGAAATAGACACATACATTATTTTTCCTGGAGTTGATCATTTGCGAGGTATTCTTAGTTATTGGTTTCAGTTTTAAAATATCTACTTAAACTCTTATTATACCAGAATTTGTAAACTCCTGACCATGCAAAGAAATTTATCCAACCACATGGCAACCAGCTTTTAAAAGATTTGGCTATCGCTTTATCCTATATATTCCCTAATTTCTCGTCTACTTACAAGGAAGTAATAAAATAATTTCTGTTAATGTTTATCTCAATTAGCATGAAGCAGATAGAAGGATAACCTTTTTAACAATAACTATTTACGGACTTGTAGAGAAATTCATGTGAATGGAGCACATAAGGTTTTTATTTACTGCCACAAGGGTACTGAAACGTATTTTGAAACTAAACTCATGGAAATAAGCTAGAGAGACATTCGACTGCAATCTTTTCTGAGACTTCAAGCAAATATTAGTAATAAATATCGCTAAATCGCAGCATGGTCGAACGGCAGAGAAATGACTTCTCGAAATGCTCCAGCGGAGTTCAAAGCAGAACATTATTAAAATGCTTGCTTATAATAGCTGCCAATTCTGAAATATGCAAACTTTTATACTAGAAATTCAGCTTAGTCTATGATTTGTCCACATCTGTAGATTTGGACCGAGAAATGAGTTACTGGGAAGACAAAGTACTGGCATCCTTTCTGCCTCCAGACACGTCATTTTCCAGCCAAAGTGGATAGCGAGCGAATTGCCTGGTGAGGTTTAATCGAATCTAGTTTGATCTAGGCGGTAGTGCAGTGAATTGCTTAAATCCCTGGGAAATCGTTACGGTTACTATTATTTCCCTAAAGGGAAGCGAAATAAAAAAAAACGGATACCAAGGCGAGTCATATATCGGAAACATGACATAGTTCACATCAATTTTATTTAACTTATTTAATATATTATGCTGTTTAATAGCTTTTTGCACAATGTAAGGGCATGAAGATAATTTAGATTCGTGTTAGGGATTTTACACCTGCTCATGCTGTTTATAAGTGAATGAAAATCCTGTTTATGAATCAGAATTATTTTAAAAAGGCATAATTTTGTAAAATTTAAAATAGGACTCACATTGGATGCTTCCAGCTGTTCCGAAACATCCAGGCATCCTGCCCCCGATTATTTAACATGGGTCCATCCCATCCATATCCACAAAACCAAGAAACAGTGACCAGATTACTCAGGTGCACCTAATGCATTAAGAGAACAAGTTTGTGTTTTTTTTTCTTACTATTTCTACACCTAGTATGTACATAGTTTTTACAGGAAGTATTGTATTCCAGCCAAAAATTCGATACCGGGATTTCAACGAAAACATATCTTTTCAAGTCTCCTGAGTAAAAGAAAAAACATTACTAGAAAACATTCCGTGTGTATGTGTGTCTGTGACAACATAGTTCAAAAACGAAAAGACCGTTAAATAACAACCTTTGTATTTAAGTTTGGTATCTTCCAAGGATACGACAGAAGATTTTCATGAAAATTCGTATACCCAAAAGTACCCTTTACATAGAAATAATTTTGAAAATATTGTTTTCTCAAAAATCTGTTCAACGATTTTCATTCAAATACCGTATATTATATATATGTATATCTTGACCTTTCTAAGAGTATCTTATGAAGAGCTGTTCTTTTGAATGAATTTTGCATAACTGGTAAACCGTAAGGGATACATAAAAGCCTACTACACAAAATTTAGATCTCATTAAAGCACACAAAAAATGTCATATTTATATTTTTGTTGCAGAGTTGACAATTTCTGAGATATTGCTTGTCATTAATTACAGTTTTAAATCTTTTGAAACGCGGTGTCTTTTTGTTTCATCTCGCTTTTGTTTTTCCGGAAATGCAAAGCGAACCGAACTTCAATTGTTCACATATTGATCGCTTTTAAAAGATTTGACTGTAGCTTTAGCCTCGTGTATTATTTTATTTCTCTTCATTTTATAAGAAACTAAGTAGTAACTCCAATCGTAGTATTAGTGGTGGCGGTGGTGTGTCATGTGAATGCAACACTCCAATTTTGTCCATTAGGGTTGTGTCCATATTATATACCGACCTCATTGATTACTCATGGAGGAAGTGGATACACCCTCTACACGCGCTAACCCTACATGGAAATGTCCACCCAAACTTCTTTGAGGGCGAGAGGGCGTCATGTACCCAATCTCTCATGGGTTTCATGAACTACTATCCCGCCAAGTCCAACCCAATCTGAGCAGCTTCCTGACGGAGGGAGCGCAGACCAGTGCACTTCCATTTTTTGTAGTTTTAACGCCCGATTTTACTACTGGAGGCACCACAGGCGATGCCACTGATGATATAAGGAATGATGATGAAGCTCCGGTGGAATGCGATGGCGGGGGAAATCGGAGAACCTGGAGTAAACTCGCCCCTGCACCGCTTTGTCCACCACAAATCTCAGAAGTAGTTGCTTGAGATAGAACCCGGGTGGTCTAGGTGAGAGGCGAGTAGTCTAACTACTCGGCCACGCGCACTTCCATTAACAGCAGAAATCCACGAGTGCCTGTGATCCAAAACGCTCGCACTATGGCAGCTAAACGGGTCGTAACTTCCACCATATTGAGATCGTAATGACAATAGAAAGAACACCCGGCGGATCTAGTCACACTATATTTACAGCATATTTACTGTCGTGAAATACGAACAAACTAGGTGGCACCATGACCGTGTGGTTTTACCGCTCTCCTCTCACCAAGGTGACCAGGGTTTAATACCAAGTGTCTGGGCGGGTTTTCTCCGGAATCTTCGGTTTCCCCACCAATCATTCCATCAACTGATCCATAATCATCCTCCCTTAAATACATTTCACCGTAATTACAAAATATCTTCTCATACCACGCTTCGGACTGATCACCCTGACTACTCCTACTATGCCAGATTACTGTGCGTGCATCTTTTCTTGTGCGTCTTCATTCGGTAGGTTTCGCGTAATTTTGGAAGTAGAGCGACAATATTGTGACACGAAATACACTATACACCCAAACATCTAATGGATTCAACGTTAAGGTTTCATTCTGTCAGAAGATCGTAGATTTTTTTAATACTTCAACTAGTTCAAAATAAATTATATAGGTACTTCCGATTTATTCGGCCTTTGCCGCCAGTTGGTTGTCTGTGCAGGGTGTCATACTAGGTAACAAGTTTATCACAGAGGACTAGCGAACGATGAGTAGAAGAGGTGGATCTCAACAGTTTCGAGGTACCTTAGTAAAACGGAACTTATATCATTCCTTTCCAATATTTACATTTGGAATATTCGCTTGCATCTCGTGAACTCACAATCACAGCACTTATGCTAATAGGTAGGTAAAAAAATTGGATGGTTATGGTAACTTAAAAGGACTTTAATGGTACATCTCCATCACAATAAACACTTGTTCATACTGTTTACAACAGTAAATGAAAACTGACCTCACAAAATATATTAAGAAGACACCAAAATTAAAGAACACATAAAATGTCCTGGTGAAAAACAGTTCTGTACCACCCAGAACATCATCCTCTTTACGACAACGGCAATGTATGCAGTTCAGGGGTGAATTCACCATCACTTTTTTGTTGTTGTAAATACAGTTCCGTGGTCTTTGTCGGGACTCCGGCGATGTATTCTTTTTTTGTTTCCTCTTATTTTATTTTCCCAACATTTCCTTTGCTTTTCTATTTCATTAAGATTTTTTTTTTTCTTTTTGCTTCTAATACAATTACACACATTTACAAACACACAAACACCCATGCTCAATGCGGGACCTGAACACACGAATCACATTTTTTTTCTTTTTTTCTTTTTTTTTTATTACTCTTTTCTGTTATTTTCATTTTTTTAATTGTTTTTCAGTACGATCCTGTTGTTTCACTATATCATGTTTGCAATTTAGCTTACACATACGCACATTTACACGAAATACAAACACTCATTCTCAAGGCGGGGCTCGAAACCACAATCCTCTGCGCCACGAAACACCAAAGCAAGGCACTTTAGAGAGCGCGGCCAAGTAGACTGGCGCGCTTTGAGACAATATGGAACTAATATTGACGTCATGCGCTAAAGGCCGATTTAATCTAAAGACCATATAATCTACTTACTATAATGTCTGAGCACCTCAAATAAAGGAACCTTCCTTGGTTGACAATGTTGCGGGAAAGGAGAAGGAGCTTATTTTGAAAAATGAAAAAAAAAAAAAAAAAATGCCAAAAATATTTTTTTTTATCTTTTTCTAATTTTTTTTAACGTTCCTCATATGTACGTGTTTGAGAAAAAGAATATGATACGTTCCATTCAAATGACACTCTCTACATGTCAATAAGAAATTATTGTTAATGAGGTTATTCTTCCATCCACATCATACTCATTGAGGTAAACACTATTAGAAATAAGACATAAGTAGAAGGAAAATAACGGAATATACTTGGCTAAACGGACCGTTACATATTTTAAAATGTGGCTGCTATGGGGTTGAAATCTATTTCTTTGCGTGGCTTGGGGCTGACAAGTTCCTGTATGCAAAACCTGAAACCAATAACAAGGAATATCTCGAAAACGGTCAATTCCAGGAAAAAAATGCACATGACACAGATTGTGTGTTTTAAGGAGCTCCACATGTTTTACAGCTATGCAAAATTCCAAAAAAATTAATCCAGAATAAAGATGTCTTCAGAGGCTTTTCCCAGAAAAAAATTCAAAATATGCATTTTGTTTGTTATGTAAATATCTTAAATATAATAGATTTAATCAAAAGTGTTAGAGTCATTTTTGAAAAAGTATAACTTCCGAAAATGTTTCCATGAAAAGGGTAGTTTGGAGTTGGAGGATTGCTATGTACATACTACGTATAGAGAATCATTTTTAGTTAATAATATTATTAATAATAATATTAATTTTATAAAATAACTATATTTATATATATTTCTATATATTTGTAGTTTTATGCTCTTAAACCTGGTTTTTCATATAGGCGGATGATTGAAATCGGTGAAATGATGCCCAAGAAAAGGTATGTGCATTGTATATCTGCTCCTCAATAGGTATCAGACCCTAGGTATTGCCTTATAAGTCACGAGGGATATAGCTCCTCTGTACAAGAAGAGTAAATAGCGAATGAAGTTAAAAAATAAGAAGAGGAAGTAGAAGCTGTCTTGTGGTAGAGAGCGATTCTAGTCGTACAATCACTTGCAATTCTCAGCTATAATATCAACACTCTCGAATTGCCAAAGGATTTTCTCGTGTATAAAAAAATCTGGTGGGTTCCATTCACGTGACTTTCTCTACCTCTCTGTAACAGATAATTCAGGGTAATAAGGGATAAACCGACAGTAGAATGTTTTAAAATGTGGTTACTATGACATTGAAATCCGTTTCTTTGCATGGTCAGGAGTTAACAAGTTCCTGTATGGGAAACAAAACAATAACAGGAATATCTCGGAAAAGGTTAACTCACTCCAAGAAAAAATGTATACGACATAAATTGTGTGTTTTAAGCAGCTCTACCTTTTTATGCAAAATTTAAAAAAAAAAAAAAAAAAGCATCCAGAAAAAAGATGTCGTTAGAGATTATTCCCAGAAAATTTTAGATGTACATTTTATTTGTCATGTAAATATTTTAAATATACAAGATTTTAACCAAAATCTTTTGAGACATTTGAGAAAATCAAAATTTTCGAAATTTTTCCCATGCAAAGGGTACTAAGAGATAGAGGGATGTTTTTGAAAATCTTCGTGTCAAATCCTTGGGAGATACCGAACTTGAATATCAAGTTTGGTATCTAACAGACTTTTTGTTTTTGAGATATGCTCCCCCCGCCCCCCATACACACACACATACACACACTTGGACCTTTTCTAAAAATTGTTGTTTTTTTTTTGGACTCAGGAGACATTAAAACATAAATTTCTGGTGAAACCTTGGTATCGAACTTGTGGGTGGAATACAATACCTCTTCCATACACTATGTATATATTACCTGTAGAGAAATTAAAAATATAATAAAAAACAAAAATAGTTTGATATTTATCAACTTCTAAGGATTTGTTGAACACCCCTCCTATGTATAGGTTTGAGAAAAGAAATTTACGTTTATTTCGCTGCAATATAAGCATAGAACTGTCTCCGTGGTCGAGTGTTCAGTCAGCTAACTTTACATCCGGAGGTCCCGGGTTCAATTTCGGGCTGGGGCGGGGAAGTTTTCTTTAACCAGGATTATTTCCTGTCCCCCACAGACTCTGGAGGTATGCATGTGAGAATGAATTTGCTTGTGTTTACTGATATGAAATTGATTAACCTAATGCTCTAAACGTACAGTAATACGAGTTGTTTCACAAGTCAAAGCTCCCGATATGACCATAGAAGTTAAGTGGAATCTTGGTATCGAATTTTTGGGTGAAATGCAATACCTTCTCTATACACTATATACATAGTACATATAGAGAAAGTAAGAACTAAAGGAGAATCATTCTGTAGTAATATTATATATACGTATATATAATTGTTGCAAATACAAAGCACCTAATATAAATATTAGATGGTTAGAAAAAGTGTACAATATGGTGGTTGAGGCAAAAATGCTATATGGGATAGAAGGAGGATGGGAAGTCATAGATGAGGTGCATAGGAAATTTTGCAAAGAAATACTGGGGTTACCAAATGCAACTGTTAGGCAGGTAGCACAAATAGAGCTGGGTAGAGTGGCAAGTAAGAGAAAGATTATGGAAAGGGCATTGACATTTTGGCATAGAATATTGCAATTGGAAGAAAGGAATTTGTTAAAGCAGTGTTTAGTATATCAAGAGAAAATTTTAAACAACAAGGGATGGGTAGACTGTCTCAGAAATAACCTGGAAGGTAGTGGGTTAGGGGAAATGTGGAGAAGAAGAGAAAATAATGTGAATAACTTCTGGAAGTTTGCAAGGAAAAGATTTGAGGATATAGAAATACAAAAAATATTTAGTGAAATAACTGAAAAGAGATCTTTAGTTTTCTATATACCAATGAAAGTCTCATGGGGAAGCGAAAAGTACATTGATGTGACAAATAAAGAGGAGCGAGAAGGTATTGCATGGCTGAAAGCAGGAGTATGGAGATTAAAAGGTTTAAGGAAAGGTATTCCACAAAATCAATGTCCTATATGTGGCGGAAATGAAGATATGGAACACATTTTATTTAAATGTAAAGGGACTGAAATTTGGAGAAAAGAGTATATTAATAAGAAATGGTTTAAAATAGATAGAAATGTAGAAGTAGTTGAAATGTTTCAAAAAGATAGTAAGAAGATTGGACAATTCTTATGCAAAGTGAAAAATAAATGGATATGGACAGTAAATAGAAAAAATGGTGTAATAAACTAGAATTAATAAACTATTGTAAAATATGAGTATGACCGGTAAAGGGCCAGGGCTGAACACCGGTCATATTCACCTGTATAAAGCTTAGTATAAATAAATAAATAAAAATATATAAATGTAGCTTTATGCCCTTTAACCTGGTTTTTAAGTTGAATGTAATCGTCGAAATGCTATCCAAGAAAAGATATGCATATAGGAGGTCTGCTCCTCAATAGATGTCTGATTCCAGACAATAGCTTGGATGTAAGTCGCGAGGTATGTAAGTCCACTATGCAAGGAGCGTAAATAGCGAAAGAAGGTGAACAGGAAGAAGTATATGCTGTCTTTTGGTAGAGAGCTATTCGAGTCGTAAAATACTACTGTGTCAGTAAAGTTCCGGGAATTTAACAATAAAATAGAAAAAATGAATTATTCATCCAAGTGGGTCGCTTCTGAAACTATACATTTATGCCAATCATCAAAACATTTCTGTAGGCACTTCTATCGATTGTCATCTATCAACTGAAAACGGGTGCCTCGAAGTGGTAACTTAGGTTTTGGAAAGAAGGAAATCAGCAGGAGCCAGATTAGGTGAATACGATGCTTGTTCGATGAAATTTGATTCACAATAATAGCCTTGTGAGCTGGTGCGTTATCGTGGTGCAGAATCCACGAGTTGTCATTCCACAAATCTGGTCTTTTTCGCCGTACTTGTTCTCTCAAACGCCGCCTAACGCTCAAATAATAGTCTTTATTTACCATCTGACCTTCTGGCAAGAACTCTGAGTGCACGATACCGCGATAATCGAAAAAAACTGTCAACATGACCTAAGTTTTGATCGAGTTTGACGTGCCCTTTTAGGTTTCGGTTCAGTTGGAAGGCGCCATTCAGAAGTTTGTTGACTGATTTGAATGTCAAACTCGTAAACCCACGTCTCATCACCGGTTACAATGCGTTTCATGAATGTGGGGTCCGAACTGGCTCCTTCTAGCATGTCTTCAGCAATCTTTACGAGATTGAGTTTTGTAGAAAATTCAAGTCTTTCGCTGCAACGCGTGTCATGCCCAAACAATCGTTTAAAATGATACGAATCGATTCGTGAGACACAGAAAGTTCAGCGGCAGTCTCTCTTAGACCTAAATGACGATTTTCAGTTCAGTTGAAACCGTTGATGGCCGACCAGAGCGAGACAAATCTTCCACCACATCTCGACCACTTTTGAATGCACTGTACCACTCATTGCACATGTTTTTGATGAAATGGATTCACCTTAAGCCCTCTGTAACATTTTCAGCGATTCGGCGCACGAAATACCATTTGCAATGCAAAATTTGAGGCAGATTCTTTGTGCAATATTTGTATCCATCATAAAATCGCAAATCATCTTTGAGATGAACTAACAAAATGGCGTACTGTAAACAAACTAGACGACATATGACGATTAAACTCTGCGTGGGTATAGAGGAAAGCTGTACCAACTTAGTAAGAACAATGATTTCGAATCCCTTTTTAAACAGGATTTTTAAATTATCAATTCCCGGTACTTTCTTGACAGAATGTATCTCTTGCAATGCTCAGCTATTATATCATCACTTTCAAATTACCAAGGGGTTTGCTAGTTTGTAAAATAAATTAAATGACCTAAGCGAGACCCATGCTTGTCCCTAACCAGCAACCACAGAAAATGATATAGGTTACGGTTCGTTTTTCTGTGGTTACCATTAGGTACTGGCAATTAATATCCCAGTTATCGAAGTTGTGACACACAAAACCACACCAGCGTACGGCGGTAATGCATACGTAATTGCGAAATGATAGAGAGCGAATATACACTAGAACTGGACGAAAAAAAAAAACTGATTAGGACTGCCAATTAGTGTGAGTGTCAGAGTTGCTAACACATGTGATAATAATGGAGACATAACTTTAGTATGTCATGCAATACTTCGAAAATGTACAAAATGTTTACAGGATAACATTTTACTCGGGGTTTTCTCTTATCCTGAGAAGGCAAATGATAGGTAACTTTAAGTTCCATGTACTCCGAGATCATTTGATCATTTTACCGATTTCATTGCTACTTCGATACGAAAACTAAGTTAGGGCATAAAGATACACTTACATAAGTATTTACATGTATTTATTGTTAATATTGTTAATACAAATATGCTAATTTTGTTAATATTGTACTACTGTTGCAGCGAACTAGAGTGTACAATTTTTTCTCAAACACATACATACGAAAGACGTTCAATAAGTCCTAAACCAAAGTCAGAAAGACAACGGCTTATCACCGAAAAAGATAAAAGCCGAGTTGGATCGAGTTTATGGCACATCTGCTCTTACGGCTGCAACAATTTACCATTGGATAAATAAATTTAAATGTGGTGTACATCCACAAATATTGAACATCGGTCCAGTAGAAGTGACTTCCTCCGAAATGATTGACAAAATCCAGGATACCGTTTTGAGTGATCGAAGAATCAAAGTTCACGAAATATTAGAGGCCACAAGCATATCATAAAGCACAGTGTCATTAATTTTGCACCAAAATTTAGGTCTGACAAAGGTCTCGGCAAGATGGGTGCCGCGTTTGCTCTCAATGGAGAATAAACACAATCGTGTGAGCGATTCGGAAGCTGGTTTGACACTTTTCCGTCGCAATCCTGACGTTTTTCGCGTCGATACATAACTGTACATGAAGCAGGGATATATTAATACACTTCAGAGACAAAAGTGTAATCGAAACAGGGTTTTTTAAAGGCGAACCGACTCCGAAGAAGGCAAAGGTGGTGAAATCTGCAGACAAGGTGATAGCCTCGGTGTTTTGGGATGCACACGGAATCATCTGCATTGTTTACTAGCAAAATGGAAGAACGATAAATGGAGACTAATATGCATGGTTATTGATCCGGTTGAATGGAGAAATGAAGAATAAATACCCTCTTCTGGATCAGAAAAAGATGCTCTTCCATCAATACAGTGCAAGGATACACACCTGCGCAGTTTTGATGGCAAAAATTGTAGAATTCAGGTTTCAATTACTACAAAATCCACCGTATTCACCAGATTTGGTCCACCAGTGACCTTTTTATTTCCTAACTTGAAGAAGTGGCTCGGCGGAAAACGTCATACGAAGGGGCCATTTCCTAAACAAATACCTATTTTGAGGATTCCGAAATCCTATTTTTTTGGCTTAAAATGTTCGAGAGACGTGGGAAAAGTATATTGAGCTAAAAGGAGATTAGCTTGAAAAATAAAAACAAATCTACTAAAATTAATTTGTTTTTCTAATTTTTCTAAGAACGTATTGAACGCACGCCCCTTGTAATTGTATTGTAAAATGGCAGAGATTAAAGATATTGAAACGCAAATCTGATTATGAAGGATCAAAACTATTTATCAAATTTAGACCCAACTTAAAAAGAGTCTAATAAGTTCAATTTAGATGGCCTTTTCTACCCCATATCGTTTTATGGGCATACAAATTATTGTTACCAGATTTATATTTCTATCTACTCATATAAATTGACATAAACATTCGCAGAAATAGCTTCATTACATATATGGTGTTAGACTCCCCGGAATAGCGATAAAAAATGCTTAGCAACTGAGCGCTGATATTTTTTATTGTTTATTTAAACACAGCTTCCATTGTGTAGGAGGCCGCAGTAGCATATGAATTTTTTTATAGTCCTTTGTGGGTTACTAAGGATGAATTAAAAAGAAAACCAAAACTTAAAGTAATATATAACAATGCACCTTATTTATGTTATAACACTTTTTAAAAGCTGTTCTCTGTAAATGATTCCAGTCAACAAATGCATTCCTGCAATCTGCTATGAAAGCACTGCATAACTCATCTGAACAAAACAGGATCAATGGCACTGATTTTCGTTCCTTGTGTTTTGTTTCGGTTGAATGACGGTGTGAGGTTTGTTGCAAAACACCCTACTTTTCAGATAACCACATAGTAAGTAATCAGCTTCAGTCAGATCAGGAGATCTTGGCGGCCAAGAAATGTCTGCAAATCGTGAAATAAGCGTCCTGGAAACATGTTTCGCAAACAGTTCATTGAACTACGAGCAGCGTGCGCTGTGGCGCCATCTTGCTGGAACCATAATTCATATTCGAAATTAAATTTCATCAGGAATGTTCAACATTTCAGAACGATTTGTACTTTGTTGCACAGCTTTTCTAACTCTGGAAGTGCTTTCAGGTTTGCGGACGTTTAACCACTACCAACTACAATTGCCAGAATTGTTAAATTTACTCATCCACTTTAGGATATTTTTTCAGGACAGAATTGTTCCATGCCGTGCGATTTTGAACTCATTTCTAAATCTTCTCTGCACAGCAGTGATCAATTTCAATTCAAATTAACTTCTTACTGCGAGCACACGTTCCCTGTAGTCCTGTTATCCATATTGTCTTTCACTACAATGAGAAAAACAATTGCATTGCATCCGGGTCACATTACCAACATTGCTAATTCCTTCACTCTAAACTACTAGCAACGAGCGCGTTCTAAAACCGGTCAAGTCCCACTGCCGGACCATTATGGACAAACCATATTTGATAACGCAACCAAAATTTGAAATTCTAATAAAAGAAACATATAGGATGATACAAGAATGGGTAAAAGTTTAGTTTAACTTCAGACAGAATTTACATTTTCCAACTGATTATGCTTAATTTTGAGCCATGGTTCTACTATGAGTATATGCTTGATTCTTGAATGATTCATGTTTAAAGTGTTTACTAATTTCTAGGACTTAGCCAATTGTCGTGTGTTACAAGACCCACGGCTGTCACTGATTCAGAAGGTATGATCTCATTGGTCAATTGTTCTGCCAAATGGTATGAGACTATGTTGTGGCCAATGATATTCCATCATTTGATCACATGTTAGATCATTTGGCATTTTTAGTTGGTTAACACTGTAAACTGCTATATTTATTTTCATTCTAGGTAACCTTCTCTTTTCAGCCCTAAATAAATGCAATTGATATCTAGAAACAAAAGAAAAATATTTGCACAATTTCTCAGGGTTCTACGAACTTTCAACTTGTTAAGAAATTTGTTGCAAAGTTAGTAACAGAGTAACACTGCATATTAGGTGAATAGAGTGCATTTTCCCACCTGAGAAATAGCCGAGTACGCTGCGTTGCTATATGTGAATTCCAAAAGTGTCAGCAGGTGGTTGTTCGATCCGCGCACTTATCTTCTGAAACGGAACATCAACAAACGTCTTTAATTCCTCGAGATTATCATTTGTTACCAGTAGGGATATCATCTTGGGGACTAATAGAGGGACTCATACGAATGCCAGTTGCATATATACAGAATAGAGACTGACCTGCATTGTGGACTGCACGCGCCGCATGTAAACAACATGTAGTAACGCTTTGAGGAACGTGGCAGCAGTCTACTATGCTGTATATTACAATACTGTTGTACAGGTAGTTAATGCCTTTGATGATAGTCCAATCAAGTTTGTAAAATCTCTTGCTTCAATTCATGCAGAAGAAATTTGCAGATATATCTACGCCAATTGCACATATTTGGAAACGTGGAACATAGAAATGCCTGAAAGCTGCCAATGAACACGTTCAATCAATTAATCAGAGACCCGTGACACCTGTTGTAGACCGTGGGAAAAAGAAAGTGAAGACAGTGTTTGGAAAAAATACCAGATTAAAATAAGAACTAAAGCTTTCCTGGCGACGTGTTAATTCAAAATCTTCTCGGGCTTCTAGCCAGGTAAAAACTTGGCTTGACACCAACGTTTCGAAGAAGTGCATCTTCCTCGTCTTCAGGGTGAACGAGGAAGATGCACTTCTTCGAAACGTTGGTGTCAAGCCAAGTTTTTACCTGCCTAGAAGCCTGAGAAGATTTTGAATTAAATACAAGATTTTTAATAATGCGTGAAGTACGAAATGTGCTACAAGGTGTTGCTAAGGAAATAATTGCTTATGGAGTATCTTACCTAATAGTCGATGATGTGTCCTATTTCCCTTTTGGTCCAATGTGGAGCGAAGTTTTTCACAATATAAAGCCTCTTTACGTGCCAATCGGAGACCATTAACATTTCAGACGTTGCGAATGTATATTATTGTGCATTGTAATCCATGTATCTTGAGAAAAAGTGAAACGGATAATGATGCTGTTGACTTGTTACACAACAACAATTGAATGTATGTAAATATTACAATTGGTAGCTCCCGTAAGTCAGCGGTATTTATGTTTACCACCCACCTAACCTCGATCACCTTCCACTGCTAGTGATAACATCACAGTCTACCACGCAACCACTGTTCTATTTCCTTCTATTAGCACCACTATGTACACACTGCATTGTCAACACATCACAATTAGATACCATGCTGCGCTAAATTTGATACAGTCCTGCTATCGATTCACCATATGCTATCCCTTAGTTATCAAGAATGGAGAATCAGGATAAAGGCGCACTTCTAGACAGCGAGTTGCAGTCCGAGTGTGAAAGAGGACAGTCGTGTTTTGTGTCTTGCTCGTAGGTACCTGGAAGAAGTTCGACATTGGAAAGCGTACGAGATCTCATTGGACAGTTGAGGCAAGAAATGCGTGTAGGATTTGAAAAGTGCAGCCTAAAATCGCTGGAAAGTGCCGTAGAGAATGTGACAGTTCGAATGCGTGCTCTGGAAGAGAAAATGGATTATTTAGAGAACCAATCTCTCAGAAATAATATTGTGCTATATGGTGTGACGGAAGAAGCGGGAGAGAGTTGGGAGATGACGGAGGAAATAGTGAAAAGGGTCATCTCACAAATAGGAATCGAACTCCGCGAGTTTGATGTGGAGAGAGCCCATCGTGAAGGTCGACGTGACAATGTAAGGCGACCTATTGTGTGTAAACTGGCCCATTATAAACTCAAGGTGGCCATCCTTCGAGATGCTTGTTTTTTACGGGGAACGGGAATAAGCATTAGCGAGGACTTTAGCCAGCGTGTAAGAGAAGAGAGAGAATTCTTAAAGGGACACATGTTCGAGGCCAGGAGGCAGGGCTGTCATGCCGTATTGCGCTATGACAAGCTCTTCATTAACGGACGAGTCTGGAACGGACAGGAGCTGGAGCGCATGGAACAGCATAGAAGTAGTGCGGAAACCGAACTCAGAATAGGGCAGCTAGAGCAGGTAGCCAGTGCATCAGCCCAGCAGGCAGTAGGTCCCTCAGCAGAACATAAGTTATGTCGACAGGGAGGGCAAAGAGGAAAGGAGGGTGAGACAGTCTTCGCCGGAAAAGCCAACAACACCCTTCCGTGCCCTTAGGCTGACAACAGCTCGACAAAGGGTCAGCCAAGTTGTAGGAAGACCATCAGCAAGGAAACAATAGGACCCAACCCCTTCTCTGAAGATTGTCACATGGAACATCGAAGGCTTCAAAGAAAGGTTGTGTAGCGAGAATTTCTTGTATTTCCTTAGTGATTTTGACGTTGTATGTTTAACAGAAACTTGGTTGAAAAACGGAGAAAATGTAACACTTGCTAATTTCCATAGTGTTAGTAGGGGAAGGGAGATGAGGGGGAGGAAGGGAAGGTGGCCAGGCGGGGTATCAGTTTCATTCTGGTCTGAGCTGGAGGCTGAGATAACTAAATTAGAAATCAGTTTGGAAGGGGTGATTGCTGTATCTTTGACACAGGCGGAGTACAAATAATAGTTATAGGATTATACAACCAGCCAGCAACGTCCAAGTATGCAAACAGGAATTTCTTCAGTGACTTAACCGAAACGTTAGTGCAGTTACATGAAAATTTTCTAGAAACTGAATTAATTCTCTTAGGAGATTTTAATGCGAGGTTAGGAGGGGATAATATTTCTCTAACGGGGGGTCATCAATGGGGGGAGGAATTCCACGAAGGTCAACGAAAGAGCAAGGATAGTTTTATTAATGGGGAGGGCAGACAATTACTTGCTTTCTGCGATGCCTTCTCTTTAGAAATAATGAATGGCAAGTACCGTGAGGATCGAGAGGGAGAACTCACTTTCATAAATGAAAATGGGGGTAGTATAATAGATTTTATTTTAATAAGTCAGGGTTTAATTGGCAGAATTAGAAAATTTTGGGTGGGGGATCGTATCCAGTCACATCACTGTCCGGTTGTCCTGGAACTGAATATAGAGACGGCCATAGTGGCGCATGCACCTGAAGAGGGGCAGGGGGACGAAGGGAGATTCGTTAGTAAATTTATATGGAAACCGATAGAAAAAGAAGTATTTGTTGATAAATTGGAAAGAAGATTAGGGGAAAGGAACGCAGGCACAGTGGAGGAACTAACGCATATAATAGCAACGGCGGCAGGGACAATGAAAGTCCAAATGCATGGTAAGGTAATTCGATTCAATGGTTGGTATGACCAGCAATGCAGAGCTGTAAAGAAACAAGCAGAGGAGGCTCTGTGAAAATTCAGAAGGGAGGGGGGAAATGACATTAGGAAACTGTTTACAAAAAAGCGAAGGGAGTATAAACAGCTCTTACGGGAAAAGAGAACTACGTGGCAAGACAAAATTACTCAGAAAATTAGTAATATGTTAACACGGGGGGATAACGCTGAGATGTGGCAAGTAGTAAAACATTTAAGAGGCAACCGTCAGGCGCCCAACGAAATTTCTCCCAGTAAATGGGCAATGCATTTTATGGGAATCTTCGGGAAAGGTGAAAGGGAAGGAATTTTTATAAAGGAAGTGCAAATTTTGGGAAATCTTGAGACCCCAATACTGGACGAAGAAATATCAGCACGAGAAATAGCACAGGCGCTGAGGAGTCTGAAGGGAGGCAAAGCTCCAGGGTTGGATGGGCTGCCCTCGGAAGTTTTTAAAGCCGCAGCCAATGTTAATGAGTTTGGTAGGAGTATGCTCCAGATATGTAACAGATTGTTTATTGAGGGGAATTACCTTACCTATTGGGGAAACGGTGTTTCGCCCCTTTTATAAAGGGAAGGGAACTATTGGAAATCCGGATAACTATAGGGGTTACTCTTTGGCCAATTACGGAGAAAATTTATTGTAGTGTGTTATATAACCGAATAAAGGACTGGAAATCTAAATTTGGCAAACTTTTAAAATTTCAAATAGGTTTCAGAGAAGGACACAGTACCATAGATGCCGCTTTTATATTAGACACTTTAAGGACGAAGCAACTGTTAGTTAAGCGGGGAAAACTTCATTGTGCTTTTGTGGACTTTAAGAAGGCATTTGACTCTATCAATTGAAATGCATTATGGTACAAACTAGGCAGAAAGGGGTTATCAAGTAAAATGGTTAGAGAACTGCAGGCAATGTATCAAAATGTCGAATTCTGTGTGAAGTACGACAGAAACAGAGTGTCCGAGAGCTGCCGAAGCTATAGGGGAGTGAGGCAGGGTTGTATTTTATCTCCCTTGATATTTAATCTCTTTGTGGATGATATTACTGATGCAATGATAGCAGAGAATATTCAAGCGCCAGTAGTAGCGGATTTGCAGATCCCAACACATTTATATGCAGACGATTTTAGTATTGTGCTCTACGACAGTAAACGGATTGCAACGAGGACTGGACAAACTTAAGAACTATTGCGATGAATGGCTACTTACAGTTAATGTGAATAAGACTAAGGCATTGACTTTCAAAAAGGCTTATGTTTATAGCAGGGAGGAGATTTTTGTGTACTTAGGACTCACATTTACAATTAACGGAAAATGGACAAAACACATTGACATTGCGAAACACAAGGCAAGGTTGAAAGCGGCGGAAGCTCTCCGGATACGCTGCAGAATTCCGAATATCTCCATAACCTTAATGGAAACTGTATACGGAGCAACAGTTAGATCCACGATGACATACGGAGGAGAAATATGGGGGTGGGAACAAACAGGAAATCTGGATCAAGTGAGAACCCAATTTTTGAAAGCAATTCTGGGTGTAGGGAGGGGTACGGCAAACTGCGGAATAATGAGGGAATTCGGGGCACATAGTGAAACGATAGAGTGCAAAATCAGAGCAGTTAAATATTGGATGAGAATCGTTCACGGAAACCAATCTCTAATTAGGGCAGACTGCTACCGTGAACAGTTGCGAATGGAAGGTAATTTGACGTGGGCATCAAAATTAAAGAAAGGGTTGGAAACCATTGGGATGGGAGACATTTGGATGGCGGGGCAGGAAAACAGGCGAAGTATTTGGAGAAAAATTAAGAAACGTCTCAGTGATATAGACAGACAGAAAATGAATGCGCAATGCACAGAGAAGGTGTCATTAGAAGTACAGTCTGGGCTGAAATCGGAGTGGGGTATGGAACAATACATCAAAACAGGTACCAAACTTATTAGAGAGAGGCTCGCGTGGATTAGACTAGGAGCATGGAGGAGCAGGAAAATTTCTGACGAGAATCGTACGAGAATCTGTCCCATTTGCGAGGAGGAAGAGTCGTGGACTCACATCTTGGCAAGATGTAGGGGTACGAAGGAATGGCGGGAAAAATATTTGCCGCGATTTTTTACCACTGCGATTGTAGGGATAGAAACATGTTGGACGCTACTGGCAGGCACGGAAAACATGGACGGGCTAGGTAAATTTATACTTAAGGCAAGACAGCTGAGATCTGAGGAGGCTGCCAATAGAGAAGGGGGGGGGGGATAAGATCAACTAAACAAAAGTGACTACAATGTTCTACATACATATATATTATGTCATACTTAGATCACTGTTGTGCTAGGGTTGTATATATTATGTGTATATATGTCTTTTAAGTGTAATTATCTATTATAAGGGGTGCATTTATGAAGGTGTACTCTGTGCTGTAAATTTAATTTGCTATATTTGAATATCTTTGTATCTTTATTTTCAGATTCACTCTTAATTTTTATTGTTGTTTAATATTGCTTTTGACTGTGTATTTCCTTTGTCTTTTTATCTTCGTGTTTACCCTTTTAATTCTTTGTTGTGGTTGTTGTTTTAATATTGCTTGTAATGTGTATTACAAAAGTACGTACGGTGTGTGGACCCGTGCGACTGTTGAAATTCTGTGTATGATATTGCTATGTTAATAAATACACTTATTCATTCATTCAGTTAAGGGGAATATGGCAATACTGTATAGAGCTGGAAATAAAGCAAATGCCATGGTATAAATGTTGCTTCACGTTCAAGCACTACTGCATTGTGCTCTGTTTAATGTCAGTGATTGGTTTATTCGGTGACATTCACTACTTTTTACAATGCATTTTAGGACCATCAATACAGTGTATGATATACTAAATGCATTTTATTTCGATCTTTTGAGCCCTATTCTACTTAGAATTTATATTATTGCTCATAATTAACTATTAAGGTCATTTTCTTAGCACGTTGGTAGCGCGGCTGCTCCAAGCGGAAGATCTGGGTTGGGTTCCCGGTACTGGTGTAGGGCTTTTCTCTCTCTGGAAGACTGGTTCGGGGAGCACTCAGCCTCGGGAAGTCCATGGGGGGCCAATTTAGAGGCTACTTGATGGATACGTACCGGCTCCAGATCATGAGGATCGCATTAACCGGTCGGGGTTGCTTCCAGGCGCTGACCACGTCTCACCCTCCAATACTGCATCCCATCCTTGACGTCTGTTTATGAACCGAGATGGAGGACGCAGCGGCCGGGCTGTAGGCAAAGGTTCCTTGTGAGCTGTCGTGCCAAAGAGTTATATAATAAACTATAAATGAAGGTAATAATGCTGAGTTCGAACATCATTAAGAAGAAAAAAGAAATTTAGCACCTTCAATTGCCTTCTCATTTAGCGAAGATTTCGGACATTAAAGACATATAAATGCTTCCATTATTATCTAATATAAATAATAGCAATGCCGAAATATATCCTTTAACCAGATAATAGTATTCGAATATTATAGTCAGATACATTTCAATGTGGCCGTTTAAAGGAATATATTATTTTGGGGGGAATGTTTGCCATTTGATGTAGGCGTATTTCCCCATTTTATTTACAGAATTTACAATGTATGTTTTATAAGGCATTCAGTTGTAAAGGTAATCGCGTTGCAGCGTTTGTTAAGATAGCTGCAAATTAATATTGCGCTATGCGAAATGAAACTAACCATGTAGGGTAACTTAGTCTAAATCGGGTCAGTTTTAAAACTTTGCTGTTTAAACCAAGGTCAAGTGAAATATATATATATATATATGCTACCATCTACCGAAGAAGACTGCAACTTCTTGCTCACAGTGAACGTTAAAGTTTAGGGAAATTGTGTTTTTTGTAGCTGTGGTATAAAAAAGAAATAAGTCTTATTATAGGTAAAGGATGTATTGTTTAGATATTTAAAATAAAACTTTGATTGTTTTCTTGGTAAAGCTATACGACGGTTCCACCACCCATATACTGATATGCACGCGGCACGTACACACGCGCTAAGTTGTTCAGATGTGAAAGTTGCCAGATTGCCAAAATTTTGACTTCTTCTTGGGAACATTGGGGTTTTAGCTTCACAGATTCGTCTACACCCTGTCGCCTTCGGCCGTAACTGCTGCACTCCTCAACTTATAAAAAATATCCCTCGGCTACGCATTGCGGCTTAGGGCCCTCCACGCTGGGCTACGCTTTGCAGCTTAGGGCCCTAAATGTTTATAACAGACCAGTAAGTAATTACAATGCGGCTCTAATGACGAAATAACAAAACTACCCGCGTATAGAAGTAACGCCAAGTGGTGGAACCATTGTATGCTAATAATGTTTTCTTTATTTTGCAACATAAACAACAAGGAATTTTGCTCAGCTAAAGTTTATAATGCAGCATACTCCTTGATTTGAGGTTAAGACACTCCAAAGCTCATTAATCGCATTCAAGTACTACCAACTTATGATGTTCCTACATTTTAGGTTAATCGGGCCAGTAAATTAAGGGTTAAAGGGGTCAATGCTGCTATGAGTAATTTAAGGTATTATCGTTATTGTTTTATTACTGATGCCTAGTAATGCTTATAAAACGTTGTTGATATTAAGAACGGCAGAGGGTCTTTCTCCTGCTCGTTGTAATGGTCTCAACAGAAAGGATGTAGCTGACTACTTCAAACTCTTGGAGGAGACTTTACAGGCTTGTGCTTTACTTAATAAACCTCAACTGGTATATAATGCCGACTAATCTGGTTTGTAGATGAACAATAAACCTACAAGAAAACATTTTGCTCAGAAGGGTGCTAAGGCAGTGTACTCTCAAACTTGTGTTGAGAAAGGGGAGCTTGTCACGATATTAGCTTGACAAATACAACTGGGAACTTTATTCCTCCATTGGCTATTTTAAGGGGCAGAAATATCTTCAACAATTTTCGGATGGCTTCCCAAATGGATCTCTTGTCACTGTGTCAGATTCTGGATGGATCAATGAAGAAATTTTTTTGCAGTAGCTGCATCATTTCCAGACCCATCGAGTGCCTGGAACATGTTTGCTGCTAATTGATGGTCATGGATCTCACAAGAGTTTTTCTGCACTGCAGTTTTGAGAAGAACACGACATTTATATGGTATATCTACCAAGTCACACTACTCATTGACTCCAACCATTAGATAGATCATTCTTCAAGGCCCTCAAAGCATATTATGACAATGATCGCAATAAATTTGTGCGTAACACACAGATTACAAAAATAACATTTGAAAGAATTTTAAAAGAAGCTTGGCGCCAATCAGCAACATCAGCGATTGCTGAGTCTGGATTTTTGTCACCAGGTCTGTTTCTCCTAAACGAAAATGTGGTGTCTGATCATAAATATTTACCAGGAGAATGTTTGATCACACCAGAACGACATACTTCAGTACTTGAGAGTGCAACTTTACAGCTTGAGGATACTATTCCTAATTTCAACCAGAACACGCATTAACATCCACGATGACCTTCCGTGATCTGCTACCGTCTCCAATAAAAAGAACCGCAACCTAAAGAGTCAGCAGCAAGAAAACAGAAAGCGACTCTTTTAACTTATCCACAAAATATAGAAGTAAGAAAAAGATTGCAACTGAGACGTAAGTCTAGAAAAGAAACCATTGTCCTGCCTCAGTCAAACAAGTATGGAACAAAAAGTGCAAAAAAACGACTATTGCCACCATCTTCTGAAGACGACGATCTGTATGAGGACATGTAAGAGCAAAATAAAAGCGCATATGCATTCTGTTTTTTAAATACGATGATCGTCGCTCAGTGTCAGGGAAGTGGGAAAGAATGGTACCATGAAGACTGTGTTGGTGCCAAAAGAAGAATTTCATTTGTGGCAAATGCAGGTTATATGACTAATTTTTTTTCAAGTGTGCATTCTTCAAGAAGCAAACTATTTTAGACTGACCCTATTTACCTTGATGACTGACCCGATTTAGACCTAATCCTTAAGGTAAATCAGGTCGTGTACAGAAGTACTATTAACCTCAGTGTTTCGTGTATCCTTATTGTTAATAAAAATATGTCTATTGGGTTTAGTTCCTTACGGACTTACGTAATCAAAAATATATTGCTATATTTGTTCACATGAACGTATTAAGCGCTATTATTATTTTTATAATATAGACTTAGTTACCCTAATTTACTGTGAGATAGAATTTTATTAGAAAGGGTTTTTATTAATATATAAAACTTATATATAATTAAAGAGTTCAGGGAAATAAAGTATAAAATATCTGATGTGTTCCATTCACATGACTTTCTCTACATCTCTGCAACAAATTATTGTTAAAAAGCTTATGCTTCCATATATTTCATTTTAATCGATGAAACATTAGCAGAAATAGACTTAATACTTGCTTCCTTGTAAGTAGAAGCGAAATAAGGGAGTACCATAGGTTAAAGTGGTAATCAAAAGCTTGTTGCTATGGGACTGAAGTTCCTTTGTTTGTATGGGCAGGAGTTGACAATTTCCTGTATGAGAAAAGTATGTTTTTCAAGACTGAAACCACAAATAAGGAATATCTCAAAAACGATCAACTCCAGAAAATAAATGTATATAACATAAATTGTGTGTTTTAACACGCTCTACATTTTTGTAAGGTAAGTTTTTGTCCATTTCTTATGGTTTAGCAGCTATGTAAAATTCCGTAAAACCCATTCAGAATAAAGTAGTCTTCAGAGGCTATTCCCAAAAAATTCAAGATGTACATTTCATTTTGTCATTTACATTTCATTTAATATACGATATTTTAATTAAAATCGTTAGAGGCTTTTTTGAGAAAATCAAAATGTTCGAAATCAGTTCTGTGTAATGGGTAGTTGGGGGTGAGGACATTTTCTTTAAAAATCTGCGTGTCACATCCATTTTTTTTTTTTTTTTTTGATAATACAGCTCCGGAGGCTTGTCAGGTTGTATTCCGTTTTACCTCTTTTTTCCAGTTTCTAAATTTCCTTAGTTGACCTATTCGTTTTTCCTTTTTACATATACCATCACATACACATTTACAAACACAGAAACACCCATGCCCAAGGCGGGACTCGAACCCACGATCCCGTGCGCCGCGAAGCACCAAAGCGAGACACTTTAGCGTGCGCGGCTACGGGGACCGGCATCCTTGGGAGATACCAAGATTAAATACCAAGTTTTTGAGCTACGCTGTCTACAGACATGCACACACACGGATTTTTTCCAGAAATGCTTTTTGTTGGATTCAAAGGGACCCAAACGTATTTCCGGTGAAATCTCGGTATCCAATTTTTTAGTGTATTACAATACCTTCTCTATACTTGATGTACATAATACGTGTAGAGAAAGTAAAAAAGGACGGGGGGCGTTTTACGAGATTCGAACCAATTTTGCACATTTACGGTATTCGATAGAAAATCCTTTTAACCACTTCGGCTATTCTAGTCATGACTGTTGTTGATAAAACTTATCCTTGTAAGCAAAGCACTCACCATTAGGAGCGTTTTACTTCAGATCCACTACTTAATCGAAACATAGGTATAACACATTTCCGCAAGCGCATTGATGTTCAATTCGCAATATTTTCCCGTTAGTTTGCAATGATTGCTGAAATATTGGTTTACAAAACTGTGAGGTAAACAAATGACTGCCATATCCTCTTGAAAACAAAGGGGAGGGAGGCATATGGAGAATTTAATTCTCATATCACCAATGTAGGAACGCCTGAGAATTTGGTGACCCATCACACACTCAAGCAGAAAGTGCATTTTTACTTTTATGAAACATAGTACATTGTGTATAGAGAAGGTACTGCACTCCACTCAAAAAATCGATACCGAGTTTTCACTGGAAATACTGTTTTAGAACACGCTGAATAAAAAAAAAAGAATTTTAAGAAAAAGTCCGAGTGTGTGTATGTGTGTCTGTCTGTCTGTCTGTCTGTCTGCGGGCAGTATAGCTCAGAAGCTTAAGGTCCGTTAAACACCAGACTTGGTATTTAAGTTTAGTATTTTCCAAGGATACGTCAAGAAGATTTTCAAGAATATGCCCCCACCCCAAACTACCGTTTATGTGGAAATGTTTTTAAATATTTTCTTTTTCTCAAAAATGGAACTAACTATTTTCATTAAAATACCTTATATTAAATATATTTGAATCACAAATATGGTACACACACCACACACACACACACACATATATATATATATAAAACTTACTGGGAATGGCATCTGAAGGCCTATTTATTCTGTATGAATTGTGCATAACGGGGAAGCAGTAAGAAATAGCTTACCAAGCAAAAAATATAGATTACATTAAAACACAATTTCTATCATATCTACACTTTATTTTTTGTAGAATTGACCGTTTCCAAGATATTCCTTTTTATTTGTTTCAATTTTAAGCTACGCATTTTTAAACACGGTCACCTTTCGTTTTGTCTGTCTTTTGTTTTACTGGCAATGCAAAGCTTTAAAGTTTCTCTTTTACAAGACCAATGCTATGTTATTAAACTATTTAAACATTAAAAACATTATTGATAGTACAAATATTAAAACTAAAAAAATAAATCGAATTAATGTAACATCCGATATTATATGCAAAGCGAACTGAACTTCAATTGTTCACATATTGGCCAACTTTTAAAAATTGACTATTGCATAGGCGTACTTATTTCGCTCATACTTAAAAGAAACAATTAATAGGACCATTTCTAGAAATGTTTATCTTGATTATCATGGCGTTGATAGAAAAATAATCTTTTGAACAACAGTTTCTTTGCGAATAGGCTGATTTTTCCACTTCTGATCTTTCCGGAATCGTAGTTTTAAAATACGAAATGAAAAAGTTATTGACTTTCAAAATGTTTGAGCTCTACTGTCGGCATTTTGTACTGTAAAACGCTGTCTTAATTTCCTCATAGCTTTAGAGTTTTGTCATTATCTGGCTTTTGTTACCAGACCTGAGTTTCTCGCTTTAATTGTGTAAAACAATCTCTTATGTAACCCGACTCTGCCATTTCGCTTTCGGTTTTAGCTTAAGCTTTGATCAAATATCGATATTGTTATGCTAGCATTGCAGTATGCTTAGAGCATACTTTTGCACTACTAGATGAGATTTAATTACTCGCCGTCAGTCTGTTGTGAATGGGGGGGGGGGAGAATGTCGCATAGCATTTAGATTTAACCTGCATCCATATCACTTTATCTATTACTATTGTAGTGCTGTTTTAATGGACGTGTTTTACTTGTTTGTGTGTGTGTGTGTATGTGTGTGTGTGGTGTGTGTGTGTGTGTGTGTGTGTGTGTGTCTAAGAGAGAAACTTTACATGGACATGGTCTTGGTCACCAAAAAATCTTGTATTATATTCACAAGACTTTCACCTCCTATTCTGCAGGAAACTATATTTACAAAATGTCCTCTTAGGCTTCCGCGGCCAGTGTCGGGCACAATATGTCTGATTACTGCCGGCCAAATTGCAGCCTCTAGTTTGTTTTAGAATAAGGCTCTTTCCTATTGGTTACGGAGACAATATGGCTACGTGACAGGTGAACGACAGGTTTCGAGATTTCGTCGAGGTTAGGCTACATTAGGTTAGGTTAGGTGTATGTATTTGAACTGGGTCGAAATAAGGGGTAAAAATCTGGTTGTTATGTGACTGAAGTTTCTTGTTTGTATAGACAGGAGTTGACAAATTCTTGTATGAGAAAAGTATAAGTTTTTCAAAACAAAAACGAAAAACAAGGAATATCTCAAAAACGATCAACTCCACGAAAAAAATGTATACGGCATAAGTTATGTGTTTTAATGTACTCTGCATTTTTATGTGGTAAGTTTTTGTCTATCTCATACGGTTTAGCAGTTATGCAAAATTCCGTAAAATTAAACCAGAACAAAGTAATCTTCAGATGCTATTCCCAGAAAATTTAAGATTTACATTTTATATGTCAGGTAAACATCTTTAATATACGATATTTTAATCAAAATCGTTAGAGTCATTTTTAAGAAAAACAAATATTTTGAAAATGTTTCCATGTAAAGGGTAGTTAGGGATGAGGGATTTCTTGAAAAGTTTCTTGTCGCATCCTTGGTAGATGCCAAACTTAAATACCAACCTTCTTTTTGTTTTTGAGCAATGCTGTCCACAGACACACACAGACAGAAGACACACACACACGGACCTGTTTCTGAAAATGTTTTTTTTTTGGACTCAGGGGTTCTACATTTCCAGCGAAATCTCGACATCGAAGTTTTGGGTGTAATACAATACTTCTCTATCCCTGTGTACGTTGGTCAATCGAACAATAACGGAGCCAAGTCTAAAACTCAGCTAGAATCTGCTTGCTGCCGCGTCATCGTAATCTTCTAACTACGACATCATTCGTGTATGTGCAGTATCCCAATAGAGCTACAAGTCGGTGTCGGTCGGTAGCTCAGAATTTTGGGTTCTGGCCTTCGGTTTTTAATTCGGCACAGACGATGGTATTTAAGTATGCTTAAACGCGACAGCCCCATGTCGGTGGAGTTACTGGCATGTAAAAAGAACTCCTGCTGAATGAAATTGCGACATACCAGCACATAAAAAAATTAAATAATAATAAACATTAGCATAATGGATTTTTTTGTGTGTAGTTTAACGTCCTTTAACCTGGTTGGTCATATCGGACGATGAATGAAATTGATGAAATGATGCTCAAATGATCTCGGGGTCCATGGATCTTAAAGTTGCTTGACATTCATGTTCTCAGGGTAAGGGAAAACCCTTATGTGAAGGGTTAAGGGAACACCCTCGAATGCGAGGCAGACACGGTACCACCACCACACTACCCAGGCGGGCAAATGGAAATATTGTATGTTTTCTTGTACTTAGAAAAAAAGTATTTTTCGTAGTGTTTAACGCCCGCTTTTAGTACATGTGATAAAGGCGAATACACTGATAATACATGAAATGAAAAAGGAACACCAGTGGAATGCGATGGTGGGGGAAATTGGTGAGCCCGGAGAAAATCCGCCCCTGCGCCGCTTTGTCCGCCACAAATTCCACATGCGGTCACCTTGGTATAACCGTGGCGCGACCAGAAAAGGAGTAACGGAATACACTAGCCTAAAGCGACACTCAATAAAGCTGGTTGTTTGCGATTATAAGTCGGTGATTTTTTTATTATTAGGAGTAAACCAAAGGAAAAGGGAATGTGAAATTTTCGTTTCAGAAAAGTTTTAAGGATTTAAAACTGAAATTAAAAACAATATCTAGGAAATGGTTAACCCACGAAATTGTATATAACATAAACTGTGTGTTTTAATCATATCCATATTTTTGTGTAATAAGTTTTGTCTATGTTTTACGGTTTACCAGCGCATTCATTCGGAATAAAGAGGGTTTCAGAAGCTATTCCCAGAAATTTTAAAGTATAATGTATTTGTAACGAAAATACCTTAGACATACATTTTAATCAAAAACGTTAGAGCCATTTTGAGAAATTCAAAACTTTCGAAAAATGTTGCATGTAAACGGCAGTTTCGGTTGGATTACTTATTTGAAAATCTTCGTGTCACACCCTTCAAAGGTTCTGATATTAAATATCCAGGACGGCATTTAACGTAATTTTCATTAAATTTCCGAACTACATATTTACAATGTGCATAATGGATAGGGAAGGTACTGCATTAAAACGACTATATTGGATGCATTTTTACGGAAATTTAGGATTTGAAGTCGCCTGATTTTAAGAAAAAAGCATTTTTAGAAAAATGTCTGTGTGTATCTGTATTCCTCTCTCTCTACCTCTGTCTTGTATAGCATAGCTCAAAAACTTGATTAAGTTCTGTATCTTTCAAAGATGGAACATAATAAAGCATTTCCATCTCTAACAGCACTTTGTATTTAACATTTTCTGAAAATTTATATTTTCTGAAAAATGGATCTAACGATTATGGTTAAAATGGCATTTTTAAGACATTTTCATAATATACTAAATATATATTCTCAATTTTGGGAATATCCTCAGAGAATCGCTTCATTCTGGATGACTTTTATGTAACTGGTAAACCTAAAAGAGAGACAAAAGCTTAACTCAAAAAAAAAAAAAAAAAAAAAAATGCAGATCTCGTTAAGACAAATAATTTATGTCATTTAACTTTTTTGTAGAATTAACCGTTTCCAAGATATTTCTTTTTAATAATTTAAATTTTAAAATGCCTACAATTAACTTATGTCTTTGTTAAAGCGACGTAAGCTGATTAGAATTTTGAAAAATATGGAATCTATGAGACCCTAAACTAGAAATATCTCGAAAATAATTGACTCCACAAAAATGAAAAATGACTTACTTTAATGAAATATGGATGTTTTTGTAATAAGATTTGTTCCATCATTTACAGTTTACTAGTTATGCAAAAGTCATCAAACTGAACAGGATTTCAGTGGCTATTTCTAGATAATTATAGATACACATACCATTTGTGATGAAAATACATTAAACAGTTGGTATTTCAATACAAATAGAGTCATCATTGAGAAAATTAAAATGTTCGAAAAATAAAAAGGTTAATTTGATATGGGTGAATTTCTTCTTTTCTAAATTTTAGTGTCGCATCCTTGGAAGATGCAGAATTTAAGTAACGTTTGGTATTTAATGGCATTTGGTTTTACTTTCTCTGTCTGTATTACATAGTGTATAGAGAAGGTATTGCATTCCACCCAAAAACCCGATACCTAGATTTCCCCGGAAATACATCTTTTAGAACCCCCTGAATAAAAAAAAAGCATTTTTGGAAAAAGGTCCGTGTTCGTGTGTCTGTGTGCCTATGAACACAACTCAAAAACGAAAAGTCGGTAAAATACCCAACCTGATATATAAGTTTAGTATCTTCTAGAGATGCGACACTAAGGTTTTGAGAAAAATCTCCCCACCCCAAACCATCCTTTACATAAAAAAATAGAAATTTTTGATTTTCTCAAAAACGTTTTAACGATTTTGATTAAATTACCGTATATTAAAGATATTATATGGCAAATAAAATTTCTATCTTGATTTTCTACGAATAGCCTCTAAAGACCTCTTTTTATGAGAATAGATTTTGAAGAGTTTTGCGTAACTGGTAAACCGTAAGAGATAGACAAAAACTTACTTAACAACATTTTAGATCTCGAAACACAACATTTATGTCATATACGTCTGTTTCTTTGAATTGACAATTTCTGACATATTCCATGTTATTTGTTTGAGATGTAAAATACATATACTTTTCTCGCACGGAAAGTTGTAAACTTCTGGCCCTGCATAGAAACGTATTTCATCCACATGACAACCAACTTTTATAAGATTTGACTATCGTTTAGCCTAGTGTATTCCCTTATGTTCCTTTTACTTACAAGGAAGCAAGTAATAAGACCGTTTCGGCTGTTTATGTCGATTGTCATAAAGTAGATAGAAGAATATGCTTTTAATAATAATTTGTTACAGCAATGTACAGAAAGTCATGTGAATGTAACACATATTTTACATTATTTTTGTGGAGTAATTAATTTTGTTATTAGAAATATATAACTAATTTTTGTTACTTAGAAAAATAATTGTATACTTTTTATTAACTATGATATTAAGGTTCGCTAGTAGAAAAATAAAACTAATGGGTTAAAATTTTCACCGCAAGCAATATTTTGAATATTTATATCATTAGAAAACGCATTTTGAGATACACGCCTTTTAATATTGAAATTGTCATTTGTTACGATTAAAACTTCCATTTAAAAGGCAATTTGTCAAGTATTTGAATTAAAAGTGGCTGAAAATAATTTCAACACAAGAAACTACAAAAACCACCGTATATTATTGTGCTAAAATCTAGAAATCAACGGTTTCAAAAATCTTGGGCAATTTCCAGAGCGTTCTCAAAACATGTGTATCCGGTGAAATCTCGGAATCGAAGTTTGGATGATTCTAATACCTTCTATACCTACATTAATAGTGATAGAGAAAATAATACATATTTACTTTCTCTGAATAATACGTGATACATAGGTAGCGATGGTATTGCATTCCACCCAAATATTTAATACCGAAATTTTACAGGAAAGACACGTTTTATAGAACCCAATATAAAAAATCTGATGTGTTTCTTTCACATGACTTTCTCTACATCTCTGCAATAAATTATTGTTAAAAAGCTTATGCTTTTATTTACTTCCTGCTAATCGAAAAACATTTAGCAGAAATAGTCCTATTACTTGCTTCCTTGTAAGCAGAAGCGAAGTAAGGGAGTACCAGAGGTTAAAGTGATGGTCAAAATCTGGTTGCTATGTGACTGAAGTTCCTTTGTTTGTATGGACACGAGTTCACAAAGCCCTGTAGAGAAATATCTCAAAAACAATCAACTCCACGAAGAAAATGTATATAACATAAATTGTGTGTTTTAAAGTGCTCTACATTTGTTGTGCGGTAAGTTTTTGTCCATCTTTTACGGTTTAGCAGTTATGCACAATTCCATAAAATTGACCCAGAATAAAGTAGTCTTCAGAGGCTATTCCTAGATAATTCAAAATATAAATTTTATTTGTCAGATAAATATCTTTAATATACAATATTTTAATCAAAATCGTTACAGCCATTTTTTAGACAGTCAAAATTTTCGAAAAAAGTTCTATGTAAAGGGTAGTTTGGGGTGGGGGTATTTTTCTCAAAATCTTCGTGTCGCATCCCTGGAAGATACTATACTTAAATACCAAGTTTAGTATTTTATCGACTTTTCGTTTTTGAGTTATCGTGTTCACAGGCTCACGGACATACTGACTCACGGGGATACGGACACACACACACGGACCTTTTTCTGAAAATACTCTTTTTTGGATACAGGGGGCCCTAAAACATATATTTCCGGTGAAATCTCGGTATTGAATTTTTTGGTGGAGTGTAATACCTTCTCTATACACTATGTACATAGTGCGTATAGAGAAAGTAAAGGTAAGAAAAAAAAAAGCAGTTTACAGCATATACATTTTTTCGTGAAGTTGGTCATTTCCGAGATATTCCTTTTTATTTGTTTTAAATTTAAAATACTGCAAATTTTCTCATACGGGACTTCTAAGCTCCTGGCAATTCAAAGAAAAGAATTTCTTCTTTCAAGGAAGTAATTAATAAACAACAATTTCGGTTAACGTTTATCTCGATTAGGATGAAGTAGATAGAAGGATAAGCTTTTTAACAATAACACCTCAAATGTTATGAGAATAGTATGTAAGCTATGGGGATCTCAAAAAGTCGTATGGATATAACACAAAGCTTTCTTTAAATAATGTCCAGTAAAAGAACCCAGTTCGGCGTGTTGCTTTAATGCGTGGTTTCTCTTCTACGAAGGGATGAAACTTGTACCCTAGGGATTGAAACGTAATGCCTGGGTTTCCTTCTCAGATATGCAGAGGTAATAAAAGCTGCTCCCTGGAATACTAGATTCATCCGGTTTAACTTCATTACTAGTAAATAAAAAACATTCTGAGGCAAGAATTCCAAGGGAAGGCTTCCTTTATAGTTAGATATTCATGCTACCTTGTGTGTATGGAACTTGTAGCAGAATTAAACCTAAAGCCCTGAGAAAGCTAACGCCATCTAAATAAGAAAAATCTGATACACATACACGAAACCTTTTCTGAAAATATTTTTTTTGGTTACAGGGGACCCTAAAAAATGTATTTTCAGTAAAATCTCGGAATCAAAATTTTGGGTGGAATTGGTGGAGTGCAATACAATATGTACATTTAAAAGTGGGAAATAAATTATAAAGTTTGCAATATACGTCCTGGTATAGGGAACAAGATGCCAGGATGTTGTATTACAGATTTTATTTTATTTTATTACGTGTAGAGAAAGTGAAAATCAATGAAATTATTTATAAATCTCTCATTTAATTGTGTAGGTATATTATATATGGAATGAATTAGTTACAAATAAAATTGTGTACGAATGCTAAAATTTTAAAATACCTTTCGTTTAATCTTCAAAATTGGAGATAAAAAAAAGAAGAAATAATGTGTAAAATCTGAAAAAATAATTAATGGGGAATATTTTCCTGTGTATTTACTTTCTCTATACGTACTATATAGGCACATAGTGCATAGAGAAGGTATTGTATTGCACCCAAAAATACGATACCGAGATTTCACTGGAATACATGTTTTCGTTCCCCTAAATCCAAAAAAAATCTAATGTGCTTCATTCACATAGCTTTCTTTACATCTCTGTTAGAATTATTGTTAGAAAGCTTATGCTCCTATTTACTTCATGCTAATCGAGAAAAAGTTAGCACAACTAGTCTTATTATTTGTTTCCTGTTAAGTAGAAGCGAAATAAAGGACTAACATAGGTTAATGTGATAGTTGAAAACTGGTTTCTAAGTGACTGAAGTTCCTTGTTTATATGGACAGGAGTAGACAAATTCCTGTATGAGAAAAGTATACGTTTTTAAAGCTGAAACCTATAACGTGATCAACTCCACGAAAAAATACGTATATCTCATAAATTGTGTGTTTACATTTTTTGTGTAGTAAGTTTTTGTCTATCATTTACGGTTCAAGAGTTACGCAAAATTCAGCAAAAAATAAAGAGGTCTTTAGAGGCTATTCCCGGAAAATTCTGGATATACATTTTATTTGCGATATAAGTATCTTTAATGTGCGGTATTTAATCAAAACTTTCTAAACTTTTTTTTATGTAAAGGGTAGTTTGGAGTAGGCAGATTTTTTTCAAAATCTTCGAGTGTCATTTTTGAAAGATACAAAACTTAAATACCAAGTTTGGCATTTTACTGACTTTTAGTTTTGAGTTATCGTGTTCACAGACACATGGACACACACACACACACACACACAAACGCGCGCGCGGACCTTTGTCTGAAAATATTTTTTTTGGATATAGGGAACCCTAAAACGTGTATTTCCGGTGAAACCTCGGTATCTAACTTTTAGGTGCAATACAATACCTTCTCTATACACTATGTACATAGTACGTATAGAGAAAGTAAAAAATGTGAAATGTTATTCATTTGTACAGGTTGGAAGAGGCGCAATTGCATAAAGGCACGCTTCAGTTGCCAAAAAGCAACGAGCGATGGCAAAGATAAGAATTTTGCATAAAATATCGCATTAATTATATTTTATTATTAAACAATCAGTATACAAGAATATTAACTCGTTAAAGCGTTAATAATTTAAATAAGAATAGTGTCTGCAAAATTTGAACTATTTTATTGTGAAATCAACGTTGTAAGTTTGGTAAAATGCAATAAAAGGCTATAAAATTTAACTCACCTGCAATGGTGCTTATTCCGCAAGAACAGTTTCCGAACCAACCCGCTGAAAAGAACTCGTGCAAAAAGAGCATTTAAGAAATAAAATAGTTCGCTACGCCTAGGCATATTACGCCATAAACTCAGTCACAACTGGAATAAGAAGATGTTGGAGGGAGAAACTATATATTGTTGCAGCGGATGGAAGGATTACCACTACAGTTAGTTTAAAATTAAACTAAAATTTACCATATTCCCTTCCGCTGGTGCCAACCACGAAAGCCGCCATTAACCATAGCACAAGGCAACTTATCGAGTCAAGTGTCTCGAAGTTTTATCTGGGACTAGCCAAATGCAGGAGAGGAATCTTCTTTCCCCTGAAATTCCTTACCCTTCGTGTCGCATTCTTGGGAGATACCTACTAATACTTCAGTATTTAACTGACTTTTCAATTTTGCTATGCCATCCACCACACACACTGACATTTTTCTTGAATAAAGCATTTTTGGGGTCGTCTCTTTAGCACGGTGGTAGCGCAGCTGCTTGCCAAGCGGGAGACCTAGGTTCAATTCCCTGCATAGACGTGAGGATTTTTTCTCCACTGGGAGACCTGGTCAGGAGTGCACTCAGCCTCGCGAGTCCCTGGGGGTGGGTAAATTGAGGAGTTACTTGATTGAGAAATAGCCCCTCCTGTTCAAGAGGACCGCATTAACCGGCCGGGAGGGATTGAGGCGCTGACCACGTCTCACCCTTCAATGCTCTACCCCATCCATGACGCCTGAGATGGGGGACCAGTCGGGAAGTAGGCCAACGTTCCTTGTGAGCTGTCGTGCCATGGAGTTATTATAAAGCTAATTTACTTTCTCTACACGTAGATACTATGTACGATACATAGTGTATAGAGAAAGTATTCTATTCCACCCAGAAATTGGATACCAAGATTTCACCAGAAATACATGTTTCAGGACCCTCTGAATACAATAAAAAAAATTGAGAAAGGTCCGGGTGTGTGTCTATCTGTCTTTCTGCCTGTGTGTAGTGTGTGCGTGTGATTGTGGACAACATAGCTCAAAAAGATTGTTAAGTACCAAACTTGGTATTTAGGTATTATCTTCAAAGAATGCGACATGAAGATTTTCAAGAAAACTCCCTCACCACAAACTACCATTTGAATGGAAAATTTTTCGAAAATTTGATTTTCTTAAAAATGACTCTAACGACGCTGATTAAAATCAAGTATAGTAAAAATAATTGCTCCCTGAATAAAATTATATCTTGAATTTTCTGGGAATGGCTTCTGAAGACCTTTTATTGAGGATGAATTTTGCCGAAATGAGCAACACGTTAAAACACACAAATTATGTTATACACGTTTTTTCTTGGAGTTGATCGTTTATGAAATATTCCTGGTTTTTGGTTTCAGCTTTAAAATACTTATACTTTTCTCATACAGGAGCTGTCAACTCTGTCCATACAAACAAAGGAACTGCAGTCACATAGTAACAGGTATTTGACTATCGCTTTAACCTGTTGTTTTCCCTTATTTCGCTCCTACTTACAAGGAAGCAAGTAATAAACTATTCCTGCTTATTTTTTCTCGATTAGCATGAAATAAATAAAATCATAAGATTTTAAACAGTAATTGGTTGCAGAGATGTAAAGAAAGTCATATGAATGTAACACATAAGATTTTTTGAATTCAAGACGTATATTTCCGGTAATATCTCGGTATTGAAGTTTTGGGTGGAATACAAGTGTATAGTGATGTAGAGAAAGTAAAAAAATTAAAATGTTTAGTTTAATGGCATACTTTTTACTGTCTTATTTATAATTTGCTATTCAATGAGAATATTTTAATAAAATTATGCAAACTTATTTTGTTTTGAGACATGAGTAATATCTGGTTTAATGTGTTGATTAGTGAAACTATGATGTAAATCGTTGAGTATATTTTGTCTAGAGTTGTGCTTAAGTTATTGCTGACTGGCACTAGTACATAGTTTTGCTTAGCAGCTGTTGTATAATTAGGTCATGTATTTTACTGTTTCTCAGTTAGAGGGGAAAATTCCTAGTCAGTCGTCCCGAAAAGTGCCATGTTGTGTTGCTGACCTACATTCCTTGTAGGTTTTATTTCTAAAACTGGATGATTCCGCGCTAACTCTTCAGGGCATTTGGGTTGAATTTTAGAGTTCTTTATTTTAGGATGACCATTATATTTTCTTTTGCAGTTCACACAAATAGGAGCATCTTTCGAGTTCAAGTGCTATTTCCATAAGATTTCTTTTTACCTTCTCTACACGTACTATGTACACAGTTTCAGGAGAAGGTATTGTAATTCACCCAAAAATTCGATACCGAGATTTCACCGGAAATACACGTTTTGGGTCCCCCTGGGTTTAAAAAACAACACATTTTGGTATAACGTCAGTGTGTGTGCGTGTGTGAAAAGCTCAAAAACGAAACATCCGTTAAATACCAAAAGTGGTTGCGACAGGAAGATTTTCACGATAATACCACCACCCCAAACTACCCTTTACATAGAAAATTTTTGATTTCTCAAAAATGTTAATTTAAATATTGTGTACTAAATATATTCAACTGAGAAATAAAATGCATATCTTGAATTTTCTGGGAATAGCCTCCGAAATCTGCTTAATTCTGGATGAATTTTTCGAAATTTTGCATACGGGAAAATCATAAGAGATACACACAAACCTTCTTAACGGAAAATGTGGATCACGTTAAAAAACAAAATTTATGTTATATTATATAAGGTCCGTGTGTGTGTGTGTGTGTGTGTGTGTGTGTGTGTGTGTGTGTGTTCGCGTGTCTGTGAACACGATAACTGAAAAACGAAAAGTTTAGTATCTTCCAGGGATTTGACACGAAGATTTTGAGAAAAATCTTCCCACTCCCAACTACCCTTTACATGGAAATTTTTTCGAAAATTTTCTAAAAAATGCTCTAAAGAGTTTTATTAAAATATCATATGTTAAAGATATTTACCTGACAAATAAAATGTATATCTTGAATTTTCTTGTAATAGCCTCTGAAGACTAATTTATTCTGGATAAATTTTATGGAAATTTGCATAACTCCTAAACCGTAATAGACGGAAAAAACTTAAACACAAAAAATGTAGACCACTCTAAAATACACAATTTATGTTAGGTATATACATTTTTTTCATGGAGATGATTGTTTTTGAGGTATTCCTTGTTTTTGGTTCCAGCTTTAGAAAACTTATACTTTTCTCATACAGGAATTTGTCAAATCTTATCCACACAAACAAAGGAACTTCAGTCACATAGCAACCAGCTTTTGACCAGCACTTTAACCTATTTCGCTTCTGCTTGCATGGAAGCAAGTAATAAGACTAATTCTGCTAATTTTTTCTCAATTAGAATGAAGTAATGTGAAGTATACGCTTTTTAACAATAATTTGTTGCAGAGATATAGAGAAAGTCATGTGTATGGAACTTATCAGATTTTTTAGATATTCCTTGTTATTGGTTTCAGCTTTAAAAAACGTAATTTTTTTTCTCGTATGGTAATTTGTCAACTAGTGTCCACATTAACAAAGGAACTGCAGTCATATAGCAACCAGATTTTGTGTATCACCTTAACCTACGGCAGTCCGTTATTCCCCTTCTACTTGCATAAAAGCAAGTAGTAAGACTATTTATGCTAATTTGTTCTTTGTTATGATGAAGTAAATAGAAGCATAAGCTTTTTAACAAATATTTGTTGCAGAGATGTAGAGAAAGTCATTTGATTGGAACACATTAGATTTTTTACCAGTAATGGTATTTATTAAGCTCATAATAATACCTCAATTGTTTTGCACAGTCGCAGGGCTCCGGTGTAATACTTGCCTTCCAAAAGTAATTGGATTTAAAATATTATCTACCCTTATTTTGTATATCTTCACAACACTGGAAATACACACTCACACAAACACACACCGTACAACAGAACAACAAACCAACAAGACAAAGACCACACTGATGCCCCACAAACGCACACGCAATCATAACTACACTGACTTTTCTCACACATATACGAGCTACGTCCAGAAAGTAAGTTCCGTTTTAATTTATCTCCGCTGCAGCGCTGCGATCGCAGTTCCACACATGCGCGGTAGACGCTCTGTATCAAGGAGAAGAAACGTGTGCCATTTTGAGATCGCTGTCAGCCACATACGCTTTGTTGTGCTTGTTTATAATGTCGGTGTTGATTAAAAATCCCGTCGCTTGTGAAATCAGATCTGTGATTCGTTTTCTGAATGCAATGAAAGAGAAACCAATTGAAATTTATCGGCAAATTTGCGAAGTTTACGGACAAAATGCGATGAGTGATTCAATGGTGAGAGGATGGGTCCGACAGTTCAACGAGGGACGTAGTGAAGTGCACGATGAAGAACGAAGTGGGCGTCCATTTTTGGTTACAGAAGAACTGGTTCACGCGATTGATGACAAGATCCAGGAAAACCGCAAGTTTACAATTAGTGCTCTTGCTATGGAATTTCCCCAAAGCTCACGATCACCAATTCATGAAATTGTTACCGAAAAAACTGAAATTTCGTAAACTTTGCTCACGTTGGGTACCAAAGATTATTACTGAGCAACACAAAACAAAACGGATGGGTAGTGCACTTCAGTTTTTAACCCGTTATGATGAACATGGCGAAGAATTTCTGACACAGATAGTCACAGGAGATGAGACTTGGGTTTCTTACGACATCCCTGAAATTAAGCGGCAATCAATGGCATGGAGGCACACTTCATCCCCAGCAAAGGATAAGCCGAAACAAATCTTGACACCTCGAAAAATGATGTGCACACTGAGTGCTCTGGGACTGGAAAGGCATCTTACTCATTGATTTCTTACCGCCAGGTCAAACAAAGCAGATGTTTATTTCGAGACACTTAGGAAATTGCGCCCCGCAATACAGAATAAGTGCCGAGGATTGCTGTCAAAAGGTGTTGTTTTTCTTCATGACAACGCACGACCACACACTGCAAATGTGACGAAAAACCTCCTACAGGGATTTGGCTGGGACGTTTTTGACCATCCTCCGTACAGCCCTGACCTCGCTCCCAGCGACTTTCATTTGTTCTTACATCTCAAGTCTCACCTTAATGGTCAACACTTCAACAATGACGAAGAGCTGAAAGAAAATGTTTCCAACTTTTTGAAGACACAGGCGGCAAACTTCTATGAAGAAGGTATACAAAAACTTATGCCACGCTATGACAAATGCCGGCAAAATTTCGGCAGTTATGTGGAAAAGTAGTTTAAGAGTTGTAGAATTTTGTGCAATAAATAATTATTCAGTATCTGTACACAATTTAATTTTATTACCATATGGAACTTACTTTCTGGACGTACCTCGCAATTAAATACAAAATTAACCATAAAATATTTACACAAATATCTGATCTCTTAGTATTCGTACTTCCATTAAGTATGTGCCCAGGCTTGGCCATTTTTGGCTATTTAGAATCAAGTCCCAGTATACTGTCCTGCGTCTGTTTGAAACTAAAAATACTCCCGTTAAGAACCTTTTCCTAACATCCTCCAGCTACACGCAATCTGGCAAAATATGCATCTAGTTTTTTTGATCCCCACATAATAGGCAAATCCTCCTACCATCGTCAACTACCTTACGAGATTTCCACCCTCCCAACCTGATTCATGCTATTCCTATCGTATTCTTCATACCCAATTCTAAAATAAACATTTCTTTACCCCACCCAATTTTATTTAATTTTATGGCTTTAGTGACGATTTTTTCTACATCAGATTCTCTTCCTTGCCTATCTATAATGACATAATCGTCATTTTTCCTTTTTCAGACATTAATTCTAACTTCGTTATCCCTTTGCCAAAAATTGTTTAAGCCGATTTCTGATATACCCTGTTGTAGCCCCGCCGCCCACCATAGATTGGCAATTGGTGAATTGAATTACATGACTTTTAGGTTTGGATCCTTCTATTTTTACCACATTGTATAAACGTTTTATGTCACATATTTTCTCATTGATAGCATTGGGTTTAAGGTCTAGAACGATAATGGTAGCGTCACCTTTGTTATTGGCTGCTGAACTGGAATCATTTAAGCTGGATTAAAGGATAGCTGTTGGAGTTCCTTCCTTTGTTTTTATCATAATGTTGCATGATGGGTGCAAACCTGTGATTGCATCACTAAAGTTTCTTTTGTTTTTCTTTTGAAACGTATAATATTCAGCTCCATTGTTTGCTGAATAACTAATTGCGAATCTATAGCCCTCTTCTGTTTCGCAGATTAGTTTGACTCTGTTATTTCTGATAAGACATGTTTGAAATGATCTATTACTTTCTCTTGCCCCGTTTGTACAATGTACACAGGGATAGAGAAGTATTGCATTCCTCCCAAATATTCGATGTCGAGATTTCTACGGAAATACATGTTTTAGGACCCCCTGAATCCAAAAAAAGCATTTCCAAAAAAAGGTTTGTGTGTGTCCGTGTGTCCGTGTGTCTGTGAACACGATTACTAAAAAACGAAAAGTCGGTAAAATACCAAACTTAGCATTTAAGTTCCGTATCTTTCAGGGATGCGACACGAAGATTTTGAGAAAAATGCTCCACCCCAAACTACCCCTTACATGGAACTTTTTCTGAACATTTTGATGTTCTTAAAATGGCTCTAACGATTTTGATTAATATATCGTATATTAAAGATATTTACCTGACAAATAAAATTTATATCTTGAATTTTCTGGGAATAGCTTCTAAAGACCTGTTTATTCTGGATGAATTTTGCTTAATTTGGTATAACTAATAAACCGTAAGAGATAGACAAAAACTTACTCTACAAAAAATGTAGACCTTGTTAAAATACACAATTTACGTCATATACATTTTTTTCGCGGAGCTTACCGTTTTCGAGGTATTCATTGTTATTAGTTTCAGTTGGAAAGTACTTATACTTTTCTCAGACGGAAGTGTCCGTATTTCTTTTGTTCTACTCCTGGCCAAGAAAAGAAGCGATTTGTAATGACAATCGCATAACGACAGCTTTTAAAATATTTGACTATCGATTTAGCCTAGTGTATTCCCTTATTTTCTTCCTACTTATAAGGTACTAAGTAATAAGAACATTGTGCTGAATTCCTCGATTAACAAGGTGCAGAAAGAAGAATAATCTTATGTAAGAAGTTTGTAGAACGGCTAGAGAAAGTCATGTGAGTGTAACACATCAGATTTTTTAAGGTTATTGTCTGCGGTTATGAGTTTTTTTTTTTTTTTTTTTTTTTTCTTTTTTTGTTAACCACGTTGGTTATACAAATAAGTGAAGGTTTTTAAATGTAGATCGATTATGATTTGAATTTGTACCTACCTTATCATCTGACTGTTACATTTCTTGTAATGAAGAAAATCTATTTTGTGTATCAAATAGCTATGTATTTTCAAACCTTTGCATCTTAAAGTTGACAGATGGTTCTGATGAACTAATACTTGATAGTGGAGTTCTATCAGTATCTAATTATAGTGAATAAACAAACTACTGACGTATTACAAATCATAAACCTAATATCATAAGAACACTGAAGTTAACACTAAAAAAACCTGATTCCATTCACATGACTTTCTCTACATTTCTGCAACAAATTATTGTTAAAGAGCTTATGCCTCTATTTACTTCATGCCAATCGAGAAAACACAGTCTTATTACTTGTTTCCTTCTAAGTAGAAGTGAAATAAGGGAATACCATAGGTATAGGCAAAAGCTAGTTGCTATGTGACTGAAGTTCCTTTGTTTGTATGGACAGAAGTGGACAAATTCCTGTATGATTTTCAAAGCTGAAACTAAAAACAAGAAATGTCTTAAAAACGATCAACTCCACGAAAAAAGGCATATTACATAAATTGAGTATTTTAACGTGCTCTACATTTAATGTGTGGTAAGTTTTTGTCCATCTCTTACGGTTTAGCAGTTATGCAACATTCCGTAAAATTGATCCAGAATAAAGTAGTCTTAAGAAGCTATTCGCAGAAAATACATGATATACACTTTATTTGTCGTTAATATACGATATTTTAATCAAAATCGTTACAGCCATTTTTAAGGAAATAACAATTTTAGAAATTTATTCCCTGTGAAGGGTAGTTTGGGGTGGTATTTTTTTTTCTCAAAATCTTCGTGTCGCATCCCTGGAAGATTTATATACTTTAAATACCAAGTTTGGTATTTAACCGACTTTTCGTTTTTTTTCTTTTCGTTTTTGAGTTATCGTGTTCACAGACACACGGACACACGAACACACACACACACGTACACGGACCTTTTGTGAAAATTCTTTTTTTGGATATAAGGGACCCTAAAACATATATTTCGGGTGAAATCTGGGTATCGAAATTTTCGGTGGAGCGCAATACCTTTTCTATGCACTATGCACATAGTGCGTGTAGAGAAAATAAAAATTAGATGATCCTATTAATGAGGAGGAACATTAGCTCAACGTAAATAGCTAGCAAGCCCTTTTGCATTTATTAATCTAGATAAACTTTCAATAAGCATTTATATATTTCCAGAAGAAATATATTTTTACTTTCTATAACATGTTTAACGCATATACTGCAGCATGCAAAAGCTTTATGTCAAAATTTCGCCGGTAATATATTTTTGATCCCCTCTTAATCGAATAAAATATTATTTTTAGAAGAAGGCCCGTGTGTGTGTTATGAGCATTGATAAAAGTAAAAAAAGAAATCGCTTGTATAGGTACACCAAAGTTGCAAGAAACCACCTTTTACTTGAAACGTTTTTCAAAGTTTTCATTTCATCAAAAATATCTCTAACGATTTTGATTCCTATTGAGATGAATATTAACAGAAATATTTGCTTCCTTGTAAATATATTATATAGAAGGAAAATAAGGGATACCTTAGGCTAAAGCAGTAGTGATTCCTTTAAAGTCTGGTTGCTATGTGAAACAAGGAAAGCCCGTTCTTTTTGAGTGACCAGAATCAAAACAAAAGACATGACAGAAATGAAGGTAGAGGGTACAGCATACTATAGCGCGGGACAGGGCAGCAACTGCGAGCCAGTGTGGATCTATTGAGGCCTAACACAGGCCAGCACACAATAAACGACGGAGCTAAGCACAGAGACGTACCGAAGTCTCTAACAGTCACTAGATGGCAGCCCTGGCGCGCCACGGAGGCTACGCAGCGCCGGGAGGCCGAAAGGATGTCTCTACAACAGCATCTAGACTCAACCAGCGCAACCAGGGGGATGAGAGTTTCACTTGGAGCAAGCAATCGTGCCATCTGCTTGCAAAGCCTCAAGCCACACCTGAAAGATGGAGAAGGGAAATGAAATGAAGGAATAAAAGGGAAAAGAACCATGGTAGATATACAACACCCCAGGATTGGCCTAAGTGGCCCCAGGAAAACTACAGAAAACCCCAGGGATATAATGCGCGGTAAACGGGAAGCGAACCCGGACCTCCCGAATGCCATTCCCAGACGTAACGCCTGAGCCACCTGGCTCGTTCAAAACAATGAGGACTCCCCGTTTGAGAAAAATATAAGTATTTTAAAATTGAAACCATTAACAAGAAGTGTCTCGGGAATGGATAACTTCACAGAACAAATCTATGGTACTTAAATCGTGTGTTTTAACCAGATCTACATTTTTATCTAGTGAAATGTTGTTTATTTCTTACGGTTCGCAAATTATTCAACAGGCATTCAGAAAAAAAAAAAAAAACTATTTTGGAAGCAATTATCAGAACGGTCCTTTCTGTATAAAAAACGTATATGACATAAATGATGTGTTTTAGCGAAATCTACAGGTTTTGTATAGTAAGTTTTTGTCTAACCCTTATGCTTTAAAGCTAATAAAAAATTCTACAAAACTCATCCAGAATATAGAGGTTTTCAGAGGCTATTACCAAAAAATGCGAAATGTGCATTTCATTTGTTATATAAATATCTTTAATATACGGTGTTTTAATCAAAATCGTTACAGCCATTTTTGAGAAAAATAAACTTTTCCACGTAAAGGGAGTTTATGGTGTTGGGAGTTTTGAACATCTGTGAGTAGCATCCTTGGAAGATACTGAAGATAAATTCCAAACTTGATATAGTTTACGGTTTTTTCGTTTTTGAGCTGTGCTGTCCAGAGACGAACAATGGTCAAATATTTTAAAACCTAGTTGCCATGAGGATGAAATCCGTTTCTTTGCGTTGACAAGAGTTGAAAAATTCCCGTAAGTGAAAAGTTTTAAGTAATTTTAAAACTGAAACCACATACAAGAAATATCTCAAAACTGGTCACCTCCACGTAAAAATGTATATAAAACAAACTTTCTGTTTTAGGGAGATCTACATTTTTGTGAAATAAGTTTTTCTTTATCTCTTATGGTTTACCCAGTTATGAAAATTTTAGCAAAATTCACCCAGAATAATCCTGTCTCCATAATTATTCCCGGAAAACTCAAGATATACATTTTCTTTGTCATGTAAATATTTTCAATATACAGTATTTTAAACAAAATCGTATTAGCTATTTTAGAGAAACACAAAATTTGGAAAAATATTTCCATATAAAGGGAATATTGTGGTGGGGCGATTTTCTGAAAGTTTTCGAGTCGCATCCTTTGAAGATACTAAATATAAATACCACGTTCGATATTTATTGGTCTTTTCGTTTTTGAGCTATGCTGTTCAAAGACACATAAATGTGCGGATAAAATTATAATAGGGTTTATCATATTAGGATTATATGGATTTAGAATTTGTTATTATTTTAAGTTAATAAATGAAAAAAAGCTAAATCAGCAAATGCCATAAATAAAATTATTATTATGATTAGTTTTTTTTTGTTAATATTTATATCATTAATAATATTTATTCTCAGTATATATTTCATTAAAACTTTAACTTGAAAATGATAACTAACTTATTTTCAGTTTTTGACCCTTCTTCAAACCTTTTCTAAATTTTTTTTGGACCTCAAAAGCATATTTTTGGTGAAATCTTGGATGGAATACAATACATACGTTTTAGAGAAAGTAAAACTAGTTCATTTAGTTTAAAATGAGTAGAAAAATGAGGATTTTGCTTTTAGCTAACTAATCGAATATATTAACTAGTACATCCAGGATAAAAACAAACAATTGAATGAAACTTGGTAAGAATGCTTCGTTTGTTATCAGCAATCTTTGCACAAAAAAATTGAAGGCCTATTAATAATTGGACCACTCGCCTCTCATGAAGGCGGTCGCATGGGGGATTTGTGGTGAACATAGCGGCGCAATGGGTGGGTTTTCTCATGGTTTTCAGTTTCCCCCTGCATTCGCATTCCACCGGTGCTCCATATTTCAATAATGTATTATCAGTGCCCTCTCCTGCGGTAACATATGTAGTAAAACTTATTCTATAATAGTTTGTGGAGGAATGGTTTTAGAAAGTCACGAGACCACATTAAATCAAATATATTTGCTTCTAATGAGCATTTTTGAAACAATTCCACATTAATTATTTTCTTCATAAAATGGTTGAGGGCAATGTCCTATTCCGACCCTGGAAGCAAGTCTTTGTCAGAAATATATCGGTGCCATTACCTGATTTGACAAATGCAGTAAAAATGGGCGTTAAACCGTTGTAAAAACACACAAAAATAAAATTAAAGACAAAAACAAAAAATCTTAAGGACTGCTTCCGTGGTCCAGTGGTTAGCTAGCTGACTTCTCACCCGGAGGCCCCGCGTTCAATTCCCGGCTGGGGTAGGGCATTTTTCTTTTGCCAGAATTATTCCCTATTCCCCACAGAGTCTGGAAGTATGTATGTGAGTGTGTGTGTGTTTGAGGAAAATAAAATGATTTAAACCAAAAGTAAAAGATCCTACAGACAAGTTGTTTCAGGTGTAAAGCCCCCGATATTACTTTAGATGTTAAAGGGGGTTAAATGGAACAATTCAAAAAACAAAAAAAAACAAAAATTTAAGAATGGTTTGTGGAGGAATGGTGTTAGAAAGTCACGTGACTGCATTAAATCAGATATAGTTGCTTATAATCAGCATTTTGGAGATCATTCCACATTAATTACTTCCTTCATTAAGTTCTTGAGGACAATGTCCTATCCTGATCCTGGAAGCGAGTTTTTGTCAGAAGTTTGTTACTAGCATCACCTTTGGTGTCACATGTAGTAAAAACGGGCGTTAAAACGTTGTAAAAACACAAAAAAAAAATCTGATGTGTTACACTCCCAATCCCTTTCTTTACAAACTGCTACACAAACAAACTTCTTACAAGAGTTTTTTCTTCTTTCTACACAATGCAAATCGAGATAAACATTAGCAGTATGTTCTTTTGTGCTTAGTTCCTTATAAGATGAAGGAAACTAAAGTGATAGTCATATGTTTTAAAAGCACTCGTTATGCAATTGTCATTGCAAATCGTTTCTTGTTCAGGAGTAGAACAAAAGAAAAACGGAATCCTCCTGTCTGAGAAAGGTAAACGTTACACCTGAAACGATTAACAAGGAGTATCTTGAAAACGGCAAACTCCACGAATAAAATTCATATGACATAAATTGTATATTTTAACGAGACCTACATTTCGTGTGAGATAAGTTTTTGTCTATCTTTAACGGTTTACTAGTTATGTAAAATTCAGCAAAATTCATCCAGAATAAAAGGTCTTCAGAAACTACTCCCAGAAAATTCAAGATATAAATTTTATTTGTGATGGAAATAGCTTTAATATATGGTACTTTAATCAAAATCGTTGGAGCCATTTTTAAGAAAAACAACATTTTCGAACATTTTTCCATGAAAAGGGTAGTTAGGGGTGGGGGTATTTTCTTTAAAATCTTCGTGTCGCATCCTTGGAAGATACCAAACTTAAATACTAAGTTTGGCATTCAACGGCCTTTGCGTTTTTGAACTACGCTGTCCACAGACACACAGACATACAAAACGGAAATGGCGTGTTATTTATGGACGCTCTTTAACTGCTGTGGTTCTCAGCGTCCCATTCTAAATTGGGCGTGAAAGACCGCTTAATTTTGCTCAGAGACCTCTCTATCAGGTCTGAGTTCTTTTACGTGCCGTAAATCTACGACACGGGACCAACGGCTTTACTTCGCTTCCAAAGGAAGCCATGCTAAGGATTTTTACACCCGAAAAAATACATCGTTCTCCGCCAGGTTTGAACCCACGACCTTGGATATATGAAGTTAGCATGACAGACACACACATATACACACCGACCTTATTCTGAATTTTTTTTTTTTTGATTCAGGGGGACCTAAAACAAGTAATTCCGGTGAAATCTCGGTAATTAATTTTTGGGTTGAATGCAATGCCTTTTCTATACACTATGTACATAGTACGTGTAGAGAAAATAGGTTAGGAATAGTTTGTGGAGGAATAGTTAAAGAAAGTCACGTGACTACATTAAATCAATTAGGGTATTTGCTTATAATCAGCAATTTTGGAGACAGTTCTACATTCATTATTTTCTTCATAAAATCGTTGAGCACGATGTCCTATCCGTGATCCTGGAAGCGAGTCTTTGTCAGAAGTATGTCAGCAGCCCTATGGCCTGGATATAATCCTTTAGAGTCTTGTCACGTAAATTAGACCATCTTGCTGTTTGTCTGCTAATAGTCCGTGCCGGATCTCGACTCTCGTCTCTAAGGAGCGAGAAGAACTCATTAATTATGGACCTTACTGGTTATCCGTCAGTAAAGTTCAAAGTTCGCTCTGCAGTGCTAAATGGAGGGGAAATAGGCGGAGGGTTATGAGAATAAAATGGTTTACTTGCAGGCTAATCACTCTCTATTTGCAGACCATGTGCTTGTTGTGCTAAAAAACTAATAACAATCTGCTATGTACCATTCACATGACTTTCTCTACATTAGCAGAAATAGTCTTATTACTTACTTCCTTGTAAGTAGAAGCGAAATAAGGGAGTACCATAGGTTAAAGTGATACTCAAAAGCTGGTTGCTATATCACTGAAGTTCCTTTGTTTGCATGGACCGCAGTTGAGAAATTCCTGTATGAGAAAAGTATAATTTTTTCATAGCAGAAACCAAAAACAAGGAATAACTAAAAAACGGCTAGCTCCAGGAAAAAAATGTTTATAACATAAATTGTGTGTTTTAACGTGCTCTACATTTTTTGTTTGAGAAGTTCCTGTCCATATTTTACGGTTTAGTAGTTATGGGAAATTCATCCAGAATAAAGTAGTCTTCAGAGGCCATTCACAGAAAATTGAAGATTTACATCTTATTGGTCATATAAATATCTTTAATATACGACATTTTAATCAAAATCGTTAGAGCCATTTTTTAGAAAATCGAAATTTTCAAAAAATGTTCCATGTAAAGGATAGTATGGGATAGGGGGATTTTTCTCAAAATCTTCGTGTTGCATCTCTGGAAGATACTAAACTTAAATACCAAGTTTGGTATTTTACCGACTTTTCGTTTTTGAGTTATCGTGTTCTCAGACACACGGACACACGGACATACAGACACTAGGACCCACGGACACACGGACACACGGACACACACACACGGACCTTTTTCTGAAAATACTTTTATTTGATGCAGGGGACCCTAAAACATATATTTCCAGTGAAATCTCGGTATCGAATTTTTGGTGGAGTACAACACCTTCTCTATACACTATACACATAGCACGTATAGAGAAATTAAAAAAATCTTTAATATACAATATTTTAAATAAAATCGTTAGACCCATTTTTAAGAAAATGAAATTTTTCGAATATGTTTCCATGTGAAGGGTAGTTCGGGGTGGAGGGATTTTCTTGAAAAGGTTCGTGTCGCATTCTTGGAAGATACTGAACTTAAATACCAAGTTTGGTTTTTAACGGTATTTTCGTTTTTGAGCTATGCTGCCCAAAGACACACAGACACACACATACACACATACACACAGACAGACTGACATACACACGGACATTTTTCTAAAAATTCTTTTTTTTTGGATTCAGGTGGTCTCAAAACAGTATTTCCGATTAAACTCAGTATCGAATTTTTGGGTTCAATGCAATACCTTGTACATAGTACGTATAGAGAAAGTAAAAAATCTGATGTGTTCCATTCACATGACTTTCTCTACTTCTGTATAACAAATTATTGCTAATAAGCTTATTCTTCTATTTACTTCATGCTAATCGAGAAACAATTAGCAGAAATGGTCTTATTACTTGCTTCTTGTAAGTAGAAGCAAATATGTGAGTATCATAGGTTAAAGTGAAGTCAGAAGCTGGTTGCTATTGTCTGAAGTTCCTTTGTTTGTATGGACAGGAGTTGATAGCTTCCTCTATGAGAAAAGTATAAGTTTTTTAAAGCTCAAACCAGAAACAAGGAATATGCCAAAAACTATCAACACCACGAAAAAAATGTATATAACCTAAATTGTGTGGTTTAACGAGCCCTACATTTTTGTGTGGTAAGCTTTTGTCCATCTCTTACGGTGTAGCAGTTAAGCAAAATTCCTTAAAATTGATCCAGAATAAAGTAGTCTTCAGAGGCTACTCCCAGAATATTCAGGATATACATTTTATTTCTATCAAGTTTGGTATTTAACATTCCTTTCGTTTTTGAGCTATGCTGCCCACACACACACACATACACACACACACACATGGACATTTTCTTAAAACAAACTTTTTTTGGATTCAGGGAGACCCAAACATATGTTTCCGGTTAAATCTCAACATTGAATTTTCGGGTGCATTACAATACCTTCTCTATAAACTATGTAGGTACATAGTACATATAGAGAAAGTAAAAATTCCATATCAAAGCCGGGATATGAACCAAAGATCTCCCAATCTCTAGCCAATTGCTTTCCACTGAGATAACAATGCAATATGCAGGCACTGAATTTCTCAATTGAATTGCATGTGAGAATTTCAATGTTATGCCGGTATTTTAACATGTTAGCTCAGTGAAGGAGCAACCGGCTAGTGGTCGGGAGATCCGTGGTTCAAATCCCGTTTATGGCGTAGAATTTTTCAGTCTGACTTTACCTATCCAGCTCCTGTCCTGCACATGGCTTGTGTGAAAAACAGTTAAACTTATAAAAAAAGCATTCTTTTATCGACTAAATGCTAAACAAGGTAAACATTAGCAGAAATTGCCTTATTACTTGCTTCCTTGTAAGCAGAAGGGCAGTAAGGAATACACTAGGCTACATCGATAATCAAATCTTTAAAAAAATGGTACTATGTGAAACAACTGCAGTTGGGTCGCTTTGCAGGACCTTCAACACACCTAGACAGATGAGAAAAAATGAGATAAGTTTAAGTAGTTTAAAATTGAAACCAATTGCAAAAAATATCTCAGAAACGGTCAGCTCTACATAAAAAACCATATGACATATATTACGTGTTTTAAAGAGATCTACATTTTTGTGCGGTAAATTTTGTCTAACCTTTACAGTTTAACCGTTATGAAATATTCTGAAAAACACACGCAGAATAAAGAGGAGTTCAGAAGCTATTGCCAAAAACGTCTAAATATATAATATATTTGCGATGTAAATATCTTTAATATACGGTATTTTAATCAAAGCCGTTAGAGCCATTTTTGAGAAAAACAATTTTTGGAAATCTTTTTCATGTGAATGGTAGTTGAGGGTAGGGGAATTTCTTTGAAAAACTTCGTGTCACAATCTTGGAAGATACTAAAATTAAATACCAAGTTTGGTTTTTAACGATCTTTTCGTTTTTGAGCAATGCACACACGGACCTTTTCCCAAAAACGTTTTGTTCGTACTCAGAGGATCTCAAAACATATTTCCAGTGAAATAAGGTTATCGATTTTTTGAGTGCAACACAATATCTTCTCTATCCACTCTGTACATTTTACATACACGATAGAATAATTCAAAATTATTTCTGAAGTTTGTATATTGGTTTTCTATTTTTTATTTAGTGTCCCTTCAGTACACCAGAAGGGCCGACTGCTCCGTATTTGAAGTGTGCACATGTTTCTTGTTTTAAAAGTGTTGCAGAACATGACGGAGGTATTTCAAGTTGAAACTGGTCAGTGGAGAACTAGCAGGAGCATCGTTTTACCTTTCCTAATGAGCGCGACACGCTCACGGTATCCTCTGTGAAGAAAGAAGGGTAAAACGAATATAGCCCTTTCTAGCTCTCCTCTTGCTTCATGGGATTTGAACCCCGGACGTCCCGAAACAGATTTTACCAACTAAGCCATGCTACTGGGTACTATTATTGTAATTTATACTAATGAGATTGCCGCTTACCAGGTGGGAGACCTAGGTTCGATTCCCGGTACCTGCGTTGGGATTTTTCCTCCGCTGGGGGACCTGGTCCGGGGTGCACTCAGCCTCGTGAGGTCTCTGGGGGCCAGTTGAGGAGCTACTTGATGGAGAAGTAGCGGCTCCAGGTCATGAGCACCGCATTAACTGGGAGGGGGGTTCGAGGCGCTGACCACGTCTCACCCTCCAATACTGCACCCCATCCATGACTTCTGTCATGGACCTAGATGGAGGACGCAGCGGCCTAAGGTAGGCCAAAGTACCTTGTGAGCTGTCCTGCCATGGAGCTATTATTAATGAGATGTGTTTCGAGATAAGCAAGGGAAATTGATTTTTCAATGTCATCGGTGAATTTTGTTGGTTCCTTTCTTTATCTGTTGTTTATTACACTTTTTTTACTTTCTCTACATAGTAAATGGTACGAGAAGCTGTGGCACTCCACCCAATTTCATACCGTGATTTCAACGGAAATACATGTTTGAGAGCTATCTATATAAAAAAACAGCATTTTTAGAAAAAGGTCTATGTGTGTGTCCATGTGTCCCAGCGTCTGTGAGCAGGAAAAACAAAAAGTTAGTAAAATACCAAATTTGGTTTTTAATTTTAGTATCTTCCAAGGATGCGACACGAAGAGTTTGAGAAAAATTCCCCAAACCTTTCTACCCTTTACATCGAACAAATTTCGAACATTTTAGTTTTCTTAGAAATGGCTCTAACAATTTTGATAAAAATAGCGTATATCAAATCCAGACCTCTGGGTAAGGTCCCCGAATACAGGCCACTGAATTGCGGAGACATTTCCTTTGGTTTTATTGCATTTTAAAGTGAAACTTATCATTTGCAATGTTTATGCAGCTTTTTATTCCATGTATTTCATTGAAGGAAATAATACTTACCCATTATTGCAGGTGTTTTTATAGTCTTCAACGCCCGTTTTTACTAATTATGGCTCCACTGATGATATATGGAATGAAGATGGAGTACCAGTGGATGCGATGTTGAGGGAAATCGGAGAACCTGGAGAAAACAGGCGTCTGCGCCGCTTTGTCCACCACAAATCGCACATGCGATTGCCGGGCCGTCTAGGTGAGAGGCGAGTGATCCTACCAATCGACCATAGCGCGGCCATAAGTTGCAGGTGTTAAACCTGTGACCATACGAATCCTAGTATCAGACGTAGCATTGGAGTATCTCCCTGTATAACTGTATTTCACCTACTTTCTTGTTTGCTTTTTATGAGGAAAAAAAAAAAAAACAACTAACAATAGCGTTGTTAGCTGCAGGCTAATCCAAGAATTCCTTTTATCGAAATTCATTTACCATCTCTTTAGAGCTTATTTGCTTGGGCGCGCGTTGCCATTACAGAAATTAAATGCAAATGAGCGCATATACGAGATAAACACAAACGGTGTCTTCCAGCGCTTTGTTGCAGTCTCTCTTGACCTATTTTAGTATACACCATCATACGTTTTCTACTTTGAAATTCACGTACCAAGCTGAATAATGCTATATGCAAGAACACCGTCGACGGTTCCTGCAGCAAACACCATGCGGATACATAGAACAAACACACTACACACTAACCCAAAATCTGTGAACTAAACACCACAAATACAAAATGTGTTCCATTCACATTACTTTATATATCTGTAACAAATTATTGTTAATTAGCTTTTTATTTTCTACACGTACTAGTGTATACAGAACGTATTGTAATGCAACCAAAAATTCGATACCGAGATTTCACGGGAAATACATGATTTGAGTCCCCCTGAATCCAAATAAAGCATTTTAGTAAAACAAATCTGATGTGATACACTCACATAACTATTCTAGCTGCTCTATAAACTTCATACATAAGATTATTCTTCTTTCTAAACAATGCAAATCGAAATAAACATTAGTAGAATTCTCTTATTACTTAGTTCTTATAAGTAAAAGGGAACTAAGGGTGAAGTGATTGTCAAATGCTTTAAAAGCTATCGTTATGCGCTTGTCATTGCAAATCGCTTTTTTTTTTCTTGGCCAGGAGTAGAACAAAAAATATAAATGGACACTTACTGTCTGAGAAAAGTTTAAGTATTTCACAATTAAAACCATTAACAAGGAATATCTCGGAAACAGTTACCTCCATAACAAAAACGTAAAGGACATACATTTTGTGTACTGGCATGATGTACATTTTTGTTGTAGTGACTTTTTGTCTATTTCTTACGGTTTAGCAACTAAGCAAAATTCGGCAAAATTCATTCAGAATAAAGAGAACATCAGAGGCTATTCCCAGAAAATTCAAGATATGCATTTTATTTCGGATATAAATAGCTTTAATATATGGGATTTTAATCAAAATCGTTACAGCCATTTTTAAGAAAATCTAAATTTTCGAATTTTTTCCATATAAAAAGATAGTTTGTGATGGGGGGATTTTTTGTATTGAAAATCTTCTTGTCGAATCCTTGGAAGATACTAAACGTATACAAAGTTTGGTATTTAAAGTTCTTTTAATTTTGGGGCTACACACACACACACATACACACACGGACCTTTTCTTAAAATGCTTTTTTTCAGAATCAGTAGACCCCAAAACATATATTTCCGGAGAAATTTCGACATCGAATTTTTGGGCGCATTACAATACCTTCCCCATCGCTATGTACATTGTACATATGGGGCTAGAGTAAGTAAAAAGGTCGATGTGTATGTGCGCTTGTGGACAACAAAGCTCAAAAACGAAACTCCCGTTAAATACCAAACTTAGTAATTAAGTTTTGTCTCTTCCAAGGATGCGACACAAAGATTTTCAAATAGATCTCCCCACCCCCAACCACCCTTTACATGGAAAAACACAAAATTTTGATTTTTTCAGAGATGGCTCAAACGAATTTGATTAAAGTATCTTATATTTAAGATATTTGCATGAAAAATAAAATGTAAACCTTGAATTTTTGCAAATAGCCTCTAACGACCTCTTTATTCTACATGTTTTTATTGAACTCTATATAACTAGTAGACTGTAAGAGATACACAAAACTTACCTCACAAAAAATATAGATCAGCATAAAACACAATTTATGTCTTACGTTTTTTCGTGGAGTTGGTGCTTTTCGAGACATTCCTTGTTATTAATTTCAGTTTTAAATACTTAAAACTTTTCTCATACTGGAACTGTCAACCCTGGCCACGTAAAGAACCGGATTTCAAACTCAAAGCAACCACATTTTAAAACATTTGACTGTCAGTATAGCTCAGTATATTCCCTTATTTCCCTTCTACTTATAAAGGAACTAAGTAATCAGACCAAATATGTTGATATTTTGGCTTTAGATAGACAGAAGAATAACATTATTAATTATTCGTTACAGAGAAGTAGAGAAAATTATGCGAATGGATCATTTAAGGTTTCTCCTCCATCTACTTCATACTAATTAAGATGAACATTAGGACTATGGGAAGAGAAATAAGGGAATTCTTTAGGATGAAGCGATAGTCAATTTTTTTAAAATGTGGTTGCTGTTGGATGTGAATCCGATTCTTGCGTGGCCAGGAGTTGACAAGTTCTGGTATGAGAAAAGTTTAAGTATTTTAAGACTGTAATCAACAACGGTTGAATACACGAAAAAATTTATGTAAATAAATGTGTTTTAATGTGCTCTACATTTTTTATTAAGTTTGTTTGTTTCTGTTTCCTATGGTTTACCAGTTATGCAAAATTCGGCAAAATTCATCCAGAATAAAGATGTCTTCAGGGATTATTCCCAGAAAATTCAAGCAATACATTTTAATTGACGTGTAAATGTCTTTAATATAATATATTTTAATAAAAATATTAGAGCCGTTTTTGAGAAAATCAACATTTTCGAAAATTATTCCAGGTAAAGGGTGGTTGGGGATTGGGGGCTTTTCTTGAAAATCTACTTGTCGCATCGTTGGAAGATACCGAACTTAAATTGGTATTTAACGGACTTTTCGTTTTTGAGCTATGCTGCCCAGACACACACACACACACACACACACACGCGCACACACTCTCAGGCTCATACACACAGACTTTTTTCCAAAAATACTTTTTTCTTTTGCATTTATGGAGACCCAAAACTTGTATTTCCAGTGAAATATCTGTATCGAATTTTTGGGTGCAATACGATACTTTTTCTGTACACCATGTACAATAGTGCGTGTAAAGAAAGTAGAAATATGATATGTTCCTTTCACATGACTTTCTGTACATCTCTGAAACAAATTATAGTTAGTAAGCTTTTTCTTCTATCTATTTCATACTAATCAAGATAAACATTTGCAGAAATTATCCTTATTACTTTGTCCCTTGTAAGTTGAATGCGAAAAATCTAATGTGTTTCATTCACATTATGTCCGCTAGCTGTACGGATAACAAATCTCTTATTTAAAATATTAGTTTCTAATCTGTATCGTGCTGTTCGACTTTGCTAAACAAGATAAACATAAGCAGAATTAGTCTTATTACTAGCTCCCTGTAAGTAGTATGGAAATAAGAAAATACACAAGCTAAAGCGATAGATTCGTCCTTTAAAAGCGGTCGTTATGCGAAACAATTGAAATTCCTAAATCTTTGCTTGCAATTAGTTTGTTTGCAAGTTTCAATATATCTCTTACGGTTTGCCAGTTATAGGTGCAAAGGGTCTTCAGAGGTTATTCCTAGAAAATTCAAGAGAATTCGTTTGCCTAAATACCGTCTTAAAGATAAGATATTTTAATCAAAATCGTCAGGGCCATTTTTGAGAAAAATGTTCTATGTAAAGGATATTTGGGGCTGGAGATTTTCTTGAAAATGTTCGTGTTGCATCCTTTGAAGATATCAAACTTAAATACCAAGTTTTGGATTTTACGGTCTTTTCGTTTTTGAGCCATGCTGCCCACAGACACATACAGACACACATACACACACACACACTCACCTCACACAGATACATACGGACATTTTTCTAAAAATGGTTTTTGGATTCAGGCTTCTCAAAACATATATTTCCGATGAAATTTCGGTATCAGATTTATTAGTAATACAATACCTTCTCTGTACACTATGTACATAGTACGTGTAGAGAAAGTAAAAAGAAGAAAGATCTGTTATGCTCTATTCACATGACCTTCTCTAGTTGTAGCTGGATTAAACATATATGCAAATCAAATTAACAATTACTTTTATAATTTATTTGTTAGCCCAGACTTTTACTTTCGCTAGCCACGGTATACAATATACATAAGGATATTGAGTTGCAGTCCGAGTGTGAAAGATGACGGTCGTGTTTTGTGTCTTGCTCGTAGCTACCTGGAAGAAGTTCGACAATGGAGAGCATACGAGAACTCATTGGACAGTTGAGGCAAGAAATGCGTTTAGGATTTGAAAAGTGCAGCCTAAAGTCGCTGGAAAGTGCCGTGGAGAATGTGTCAGTTCGAATGTGTGCTCTGGAAGAGAAAATGGATTATTTAGAGAACCAATATCGTAGAAATAATATTGTGCTATATGGTGTGACAGAAGAACCGGGAGAGAGTTGGGAGATGACGGAGGGAATAGTGAAAAGTGTCATCTACAAATAGGAATCGAACTCCGCGAGTTTGATGTGGAGCGAGCCCATCGTGTTGGTCGACGTGGCAATGTAAGGCGACCTAATGTGAGTAAACTGGCCCATTATAAACTCAAGGTGGCCATCCGTCGAGATGCTCGTTATTTACGGGGAACGGGAATAAGCATTAGCGAGGACTTTAGCCAGCGTGTAAGAGAAGAGAGAGAGTTCTTAAAGGGACACATGTTTGAGGCCAGGAAGCAGGGCTGTCATGCCGTATTGCGCTATGACAAGCTCTTCATTAACGGGCGAGTTTGGAACCGACAGGAGCTGGAGCGCATGGAACAGCCTAGAAGTAGTGCGGAAACCGAACCCAGGACAGGGCAGCAAGAGCAGGTAGCCAGTGCATCAGCCTAGCAGGTAGCAGGTCCCTTAGCAGAACAACATCAGGTGCCTCAAGTTATGTCGACAGGGAGGGGCAAAGAGGAGAGGAGGGTGAGACAGTCTTCGCCGGAGAAGCCAACAACAACGCCCCTCCGTGCCCTTAGGCTGACAACAGCTCGACAAAGGGTCAGCCAAGTTGTAGGAAGAATTTCTTGTATTTCCTTAGTGATTTTGACGTTGTATGTTTAACAGAAACTTGGTTGAAAAACGGAGAAAATGTAACACTTGCTAATTTCCATAGTGTTAGTAGGGGAAGGGAGTCACGGGGAAGGAGGGGAAGGTGGCCAGGCGGGGTATCAGTTTCATTCAGGTCTGAGCTGGAGGCTGAGATAACTAAATTAGAAATCAGTTTGGAAGGGGTGATTGCTGTATCTTTGTCACAGGGGGAAGTACAAATAATAGTTATAGGATTATACAACCAGCCAGCAACGTCCAAGTATGCAAACAGGAATTTCTTCAGTGACTTATCAGAAACGTTAATGCAGTTACATGAAAAGTTTCCAGAAACTGAATTAATTCTCTTAGGAGATTTTAATGCGAGGTTAGGAGGGGAGAATATTTCTCTAACGGGGATCATCAATGGGGAATTCCGCGAAGGTCAACGAAAGAGCAACGATAGTTTTATTAATGGGGAGGACAGACAATTACTTGCTTTCTGCGATGCCTTCTCTTTAGAAATAATGAATGGCAAGTACGGTGAGGATCGAGAGGGAGAACTCACTTTCATAAATGAAAATGGGGGTAGTATAATAGATTTTATTTTAATAAGTCAGGGTTTAATTCGCAGAATTAGAAAATTTTGGGTGGGGGATCGTAACGAGTCACATCACTGTCCGGTTGTCCTGGAACTGAATATAGAGATGGCCATAGTGGCGCATGCATCTGAAGAGGGGCAGGGGGACGAAGGGAGATTCGTTAGTAAATTTATATGGAAACCAAGAGAAAAAGAAGTATTTGTTGATAAATTAGAAAGAAGATTAGGGGAAAGGAACACAGACACAGCAGAGGAACTAACGCATATAATAGTAACGGCTGCGGGGACAATGAAAGGCCAAATGCATGATAAGTTAAAACGATTCAATGGTTGGTATGACCAGCGATGCAGAGCTGTAAAGAAACAAGCAGAGGAGGCTCTGTCAAAATTCAGAAGGGAGGGGGGAGATGAAATTAGGAAATTTTTTACAAAAAAGCGAAGGAACTATAAACAGCTCTTACGGGAAAAGAGAACTACGTGGCAAGACAAAATTACTCAGAAAATTAGTAATATTTTAAAACGGGGGCATAACGCTGAGATGTGGCAAGTAGAAAAACATTTAAGAGGCAACCGTCAGACGCCCAACGAAATTTCTCCCAGAAAATGGGCAAAGCATTTTATGGGAATATTCGGGAAAGGTGAAAGGGAAGAAATTTTTATAAAGGAAGTACACATTTTGGGAAATCTTGAGATCCCAATACTGGACGAGGAAATATTAGCACGAGAAATAGCACAGGCGCTGAGGAGTCTGAAGGGAGGCAAAGCTCCAGGGTTGGATGGGCTGCCCCCGGAAGTTTTTAAAGCCGCAGCCAATGTTAATGAGTTTGGTAGGAGTATGCTCCAGATATGTAACAGATTGTTTATTGAGGGGAATTACTCTACCTGTTGGGGAAAGGGCATTATTCATCCTATTTATAAAGGGAAGGGAACTATTGGAAATCCGGATAACTATAGGGGGGTTACTCTTTTGCCAATTATGGAGACAATTTATTGTAGAGTGTTATATAACCGGATAAAGGACTGGGAATCTAAATTTAGCAAACTTTCAAAATTTAAAAGGGTTTCAGAGAAGGACACAGTACCATAGATGCCGCGTTTATATTAGACACTTTAAGGACGAAGCAACTGTTAATTAAGCGGGGAAAGCTTCATTGTGCTTTTGTGGACTTTAAGAAGGCATTTGACTCTATCAATCGAAATGCATTATGGTACAAACTAGGCAGAAAGGGGTTATCAAGTAAAATGGTTAGAGCATTGCAGGCAATGTGTCAAAATATCGAATTCTGTATGAAGTACGACAGAAACAGAGTGTCAGAGAGCTGCCGAAGCTATTGGGGAGTGAGGCAGGGTTGTATTTTATCTCCCTTGCTATTTAATCTCTTTGTGGATGATATTACTGATACAATGATAGCAGAGAATATCCAAGCACCAGTAGTAGCGGATTTGCAGATCCCAACACTTTTATACGCAGACGATTTAGTATTGTGCTCTACGACAGTAGATGGATTGCAACGAGGACTGGACACACTTAAGAATTATTGTGATGAATGGCTACTTACAGTTAATGTGAATAAGACTAAGGCAATGACTTTCAAAAGGGCTTGTGTTTATAGCAGGGAGGAGACTTGGACATATGCAGGACAGATACTGGACAATGTTAAAACTTTTGTGTACTTAGGACTCACATTTACAATGAACGGAAAATGGACAAAACACATTGACATTGCGAAACACAAGGCAAGGGTGAAAGCGGCGGAAGCTCTCCGGATACGCTGCAGAATTCCGAATATCTCCATAACCTTAATGGAAGCTGTATACGGAGCGACAGTTAGATCCACGATGACATACGGAGGAGAAATATGGGGGTGGGAACAAACAGGGAGTCTGGATCAAGTGAGGACTCAATTTTTGAAAGGAATTCTGGGTGTAGGGAGGGATACGGCAAACTGCGGAATAATGAGGGAATTCGGGTCACATAGTGAAACGATAGAGTGCAAAATCAGAGCAGTTAAATATTGGATGAGAGTCGTTCACGGAAACCAATCTCTAATTAGGGCAGTCTGCTACCGTGAACAGTTGCGAATGGAAGGTAATTCGACGTGGGCATCAAAATTAAAGAAAGGGTTGGAAAACATTGCGATGGGAGACATTTGGATGGCGGGGCAGGAAAACAGGCCAAGTATTTGGAGAAAAATTAAGAGCCGCCTCTGTGATATTGACAGACAGCAAATAATTGCGCAATGCACAGAGAAGGTGTCATTAGAAGTACAGTCTGGGCTGAAATCGGAGTGGGGTGTGTAGCAATACATCAAAACAGGTACCAAAGTCATTAGAGAGGGGCTTGCGTGGATTAGACTAGGAGCATGGAGGAGCACGAAAATTTCTGACGAGAATAGTACGAGAATCTGTCCCATTTGCGAGGAGGAAGAGTTGTGGACTCACATCTTGGCAAGATGTAGGGGTACGGAGGAATGTCGGGAAAAATGTTTGCCGCGATTTTTTACCACTGCGAATGTAGGGTTAGAAGCATGTTGGACTCTACTGGCAGGCACGGTAAACATGGACGAGCTAGGTAAATTTATACTTAAGGCAAGGCAGCTGAGATCTGTGGAGGCGGCCAATAGAAAGGGGGGCGGGACGAATAAGATCAACTAAACAAAATTGACTACATTGTTCTACATATACATATATATATATATATATATATATATATATATATATATATATATATATATTATGTCATACTTAGGTCACTGTTGTGCTATGGTTTTATAATTGTTGTATATATTATGTGTAGATATGTCTTTTAAGTGTAATTTTCTATTATAAGAGGGTGCATTTATGAAGGTATACTCTGCGCTGTAAATTTAAATTGCTATATTTGAATATCTTTGTATTTTTATTTTCGGGTTCACTCTTTATTCTTTATTGTTGTTTAATGTTGCTTTTTATTGTGTATTTCCTTTGTCTTTTTATTTTCGTGTTTACTCTTTTAATTATTTTTGTTGTTGTTGTTGTTGTTTTAATATTGCTTGTAATGTGTATTACAAAAGCACGTACGGTCTGTGGACCCGTGCGATTGTTGAAATTCTATGTATGATATTGCTATGTCAATAAATACACTTATTCATTCATACATAAGGATATTATTGTATTCCACTCAAAAAATCTATGTCGAGGTTTCCCAGGAAATATATCTTTTGGGACCCCCTGAGTCCGAGAAAAGCATTTTTGGAAAAGGTCCGTGTGTTTCTGTGGACAGTAGAGCTCAAAAACGAAAAGACCGTTAAATATTACACTTGCTATGTAAGTGCGGTACCGTCCAAGGATGCGTAACGAAGACTTTCAAGAAAATCACCCACCGTTTGGATGAAAAATATTTCCAATTTTTTTTTCTTAAAAATGGCTCAAACGATTTTGATTAAAATGTCACTATATTAAAGATATTTACAACACAAATAAAATGTATATCTTGAATTTTCTGGAAATAGCCTCTGAAGACCTCTTTATTGTGGATGAATTTTGCAGAATTTTGCTTAACTGCTAAACCGTAAGAGTTTGATAAAAACGTTCTACAAAAAAAAAAAAAAAAAAAAAAACATGTAGATATCGAAAAAAAAAATTCATCCTTTACGTTTTTGTTTTGGAAGTAACTTTTCCGAAGTAGTCTTTGATATTGGTTTCAATTGTAAAGTACTTATACTTTTCTCAGACAGAAGTGTCTGTTTTCCTTTTGTTCTACTCCTGGTCAAGCGATTTGCATTGCCAATCGCATAGCGATAGATTAAAGCATTTGACTATCACTTTAGCATAGCGCATTGCGTTAGGTCCCTTCCACTTATAAGGAACTAAGTAATAAGTACATTCTGTTAATGTTTATCTCGATTAACATTGTGTGGAAAGAAGAATAATCTTTTATATGACATTTTCAGAGCAGCTAGAGAAGGTCATGAGAGTGTAACAAATCAGATTTTTTAAATTATAAGTATTTCCTTCAATATACTTCCCATCCGCATGACACACTTCTGCCGCCGAGTTTAAAGATACTGGAAGCACTCCTGGAAGCCATTCTCGTAGTGTATATTCTCGTAGTCTCCTTTTCGCATGTACAGTAATTTCTTCAGAGTTCGAAAGTCTCGGCTGAAACGTTTATGCCATTCATATTCCTGCTGCTTCACCATAAGATTCCCCCATCATTCTCAATGTCTCTGAGAACAAAACCCAAAACTTCATGTTCGAACTGCGTTGCCGACATTATGAAATGAGATAAACGAATATGCAAATACAGCAAAAACTAGTTGCAAACGCAACAATCGTTATTAGCACGAAAATTTAAATCAAATTTCAACATATATGTTACTAACACCTAAAAATAAAATATCCTTTACCTTCGTATATATATATATATATATATATATATATATATATACGAAAAAAATAAAAATAATATAAGAATAATCGATTCCAAAGACTTATTGAATCTAGTTTATTTTACGTGAGAATATTTGGAATTATAATGAATGTTTATGTACGTATTTATTCGTTGCAATCCTTGCACCATAAAACTATAACAAATATAAAGTCCTAAAATATGAAACCATGAATTATAAAAGTTACATTTAAAATATTACAATTATCTTATGAGGAACACATTGTATATAAATGGTTAATTTAAAATTTACATCATTTTAATTTCAAGAAGGTTACATTTATACCTCGTTAATCATTTTGCTGTATATATAAATTAAGGACAGATGGAAGCTGGTTTATTGTAGTTAGAGAGAATTTATTATTTTTCAAAATAGAAACGAAAAATAAAGTTGATTTGGATGAGTAAAAAGTTTATATACTACGTTGATTGCGCTCAAACCCAACGGCTAGTGTGCTATAATTTTAACATGAAGGCGATTTTCACATTTAAACATCTAGGATTGCAGGGGTAATAAGAAAGTTATATAAATATAGAGACTTTAAGTGCATGTGACGTATTTATTGATATTTAAAATGTATTAGCTTTTTCAACGCTTGATTTACTGCATGCGCAATAAATTACATATTTCCAACTAACCTGTACATCTCATTCTAGGAGTGAATACAGCTTTTCTAAATTCTCGACGACCCGAGTAAATTACTCAGTAAATTATCAAATATGCATTTATACAAATCTACAACAAGCAAAATATACGAGGAACCAATTGAGGACACAGGAAGAAGAATCTGCTGCAAGTAACAATGTTGGGTGGGAAGAAATATTAGCAGAAAAGTTGGCAAACTTCTGATAAAGAAACGTCGGTGAATGTGGTCCGCGCGTGCAATCGTTCTGATGTTCACTGTGGTATTAGGCAGTGGAGCTGAAATATTGGTCATCGCAGTTGGATGCGTAAACCACGCTCTGCTACCACTTTGTTTGGGGAAACCGTGGTAAAAACCTCTGAAATAATAGTTGTGTTAGATGGTACAAATAAGAATAATGCCCAGAGGATAGATCTACACAGGGATAAAGACACGAAGTAACTGAACTTTGTTAAAGGTAAAATCAGCATCCAAATTAAATTATGTTGTGAATGAGCACATATTCACAATTAAAAATACAGTATAAAATTCCCCAAGAACAAAATCCAGGATAGCGCAATGCACAAAGAAGGTAAAAGTGAATTTAGACAAATCGAAATATGCTCGTACCAGAACTATACGACACGGTGCACACCACGAAGCAGGAGACTTCGTAACATGACAAATCGACATCATGATTCTATCTCGATAATCAAGATGTTTCTCTAAGCTTAGGTTTCAGAAAGAATCATGATGTCGATGTGTCACGTTCCGAAGTTTCCTGTTTCGTCGCGCCATTGTTTACTCATTCAGTTGCGATGTCTCATATTCCAACTCCACTGCCGCATTCCACAGTGAACATTAAAAAGGTCGCACGCTTGTACTGCATTGTCACACTTCATCTGTTCACAACAGATTTCCCGACCACAAGTGCAGAGCAGTCCCCGTGTTCTACAGACAAACTTCTTACAAAAGCTTATTCTGCTTTGTACTCCATGCTAATCGAGATAGGCATTAGTAGAATGTTCTCATTACATAGTTCCTTTTAAATAGAAGGGAACTAACTAATGGAATGTGCTACGTTAAAGTGAAAGTCAAATGTTACAAAATTTGTCTCAATATATTGCTATTACCTTTTGCTTCTTTGCATGACCAGGAGTAAAAAAAAACAAAAAAAAAAACAAAAAAAAAAACAAAACAAAACAAAAAAAATACACGGACGACTTTCCGTTTGAGAAAACTGAAACCAATAACAAAGAATATCTGAAAAACCGTATTAGAGTATTAGAGTAAAAGCTGATGTTACTCCAGGACGATTAATCAAGCAAAATTTTGTTTTAATCGTCCTGGAGCTATCTCTATCACAAAAATTAGGACATAAATTATGCGTTTGAACGAGATCTACATTTTATAGTAAGTTTTTGTCTTTATTTTGATGCTTACCAGTTAAGCAAAAGTCATTCAGAATGAAGAGGGCTTCACAAGGTATTTCCAGGAAATTCCAGATATACATTTTATTGGCTTAGGCATTTTAATCAAAACTGTTTTTAAGAAAATAAGAATATTCAAAATTTTCTCCATATAAAGCATAATTTGGGGTGAAGAGATTTTTCTGACAACGCTTGTGGCGCATCCTTGGGAGATACTAAATTTAAGTACAAATTTGGTACTTAACGGTCTTTTGTTTTGCTGTCCACAGACACATACAGAAGTACAAACAATCCTTTTTCTAAAATTTGATGTGTTCCATTCACAAAAATTTCTTTACCTTAATTCTGCAATATTTTTTTCTTACAAAAACTAATTCTTCTTTCTTCTTTATACCATTCCAGCGAAACACTACGATGCCATTATTTCATATTTTCTAAGTAGAAGAGAAATAAGAGAACACTATAGGCTAAAACCACAGTTAAATCTTTCAAAAACTGGTCACTATGTTCTGCAATTGAAATTACTTTCTCTTTTCATGACCGGGATGAAAAAAAATAATAACGGCTTCCAATTTCAGAAAAAATTTAAGTTTGAAAAATAAAAAATAAAAACAAATATTGCCATAAATTCTGTGCTTTAATTCTATGTTTAAATTTTTAGTGCAGTAAAATTTTGTTTATCTCTTAGGATTTACCAGATAGGCCAAGTTTCGGAATGAAGAGGACTTCAGAGGCTATTTCAAAGAAATTCAGGATATGTATTTCTTTTTCCGTAAATGCCTTTAATATACAGTAGATATTTTAGTTAAAATGGTGCAACCATTTCAGAGAAAATTAAAAAATGTTTCATGTGTTTTGAGTTGGAGATTTTTATGAAAATCTTCGAGTTGAATCTTCAGAGATACTAAACTTAAATAATACACAGATGCACAAACACAGATACAGACATATATTATATATTTTTTGTTTGTTTCAGGTGTCATCAAAACACATATTTCCGTAATTTGCGGTATCCAATTTTTAGTCTGAACTCAAAAGCTTTTGCACCTACTAGTATTTACTTAGTACTCAACAGAGAAGGTAAAAATTGTGTTTATTTTGGATTCAGGGTCTTGAAAACAATCATTTCGGGTGAAATTTCAGTATAGAGCTTTTGTGTGAAATGTCACACCATAACCACATATTTCACATGGTATGAAAAGCTAAAATTTGTTCTTATATTCTTCAAGAAATTTCTAGCAATGTCTTATTATTATATCTATTTAAACAAGAAAAACTTTTACAGAAATTATTTTATTGCAATATTCCTTTTAGGTATATCAAAATTCGGATCATTCTATGCGATTTAACAATAGTCAAATACAATAAGAACGTGTCGCTATGCGAGGACTTTAAAATACCGTTATGCAACAGCGATTTTCTAACTGAGAAAAGTGAAATATTCCAAATATTAACCCCATTAATGTTTATTTGGCATAAATTATCTGTTTTAACGAGATCTAGTATTTGGTTTAAATGCCTGTATCATATTTGAAGTAAAAATTAACCGTCTATATTTTACATTTCTGCTATGCTTTACTTTGGTTTCCCATTTATCGCGTGGTAGACGTCAGGTGTTATTTTAAGCAGTGTTTTAGGACTGGAGCGATTGTAACCTGTTTAAGGTTACACTTGGCTTTGCCCAGCGCGGTTTGGTGGAACTTCCCACAGCTCCTTAGTCCATGTGGGTGTGACAAGTTCTATGATCAAAGTAAGCAGTGGAAGGGAACAAATGAGAGATCGGTCACTAACCTCAAACATAAAACAAACTTATATTAATATTACCTGAAATGTCCGACGTTGCCCGGTGATTTCACGACTTAGAGAAAAAAAAAATCTCATGCGTTCCATTCACATGACTTTCTCTACATCTCTGCAACAAATTATTGTTAAAAAGCTTATGTTTCTATTTAATCCATGCTTATCGAGAAAAAATCAGGAGAAATAGTGTTATTGCTTGCTTCCTTGTAAGTAGAAGGGAAATAAGGGAATACCATAGGTTAATCAGATAGACTGGACGGCCCTAACACAATCTGCTCGGCACGAAGTGAAGATTGTATGGCTTTGGGATGAGACTTTAAAAGGTTACTGTCCACCATATACCCTCAACAACATATATTACCGTCGCGATATAACCAAATTTTTAGTGTCGTAAAAAATATAATTTTAAAAATCTGGAGTGCTACAATCAAATGACCCTTCTCTACAACTCTGCAACAAATTATTGTTAAAAAAGCTTACGTATTTTTACTTTCTCTATTGGCACTATGTACAAGTGTATAGAGAAGGTATTGCACTCCACCCAAAAATTCGATACTGAGATTTCACCGGAAATTTATGTTTTAGGGTCCACTGTATATAAAAAAAAGGATTTTCAGAAAAAGGTCCGCGTGTATGTGTCCGTATGTGTGTCCGTGTGTGTGTGTCCGTGTGTCTGTGAACACGATAACTCAAAAACGAAAAGTCGGTAAAGTACCAAACTTGGTATTTAAGTTTAGTATATTCCAGGGCTACGACACGAAGCTTATTAGAAAAATCCCCCACACCAAACTACCCTTTATATGGCACTTTTTCGAAAAAATTTATTTTCTAAAAAATGGCTCTAACGATTTTGATTAAAATGTCGTATATTAAAGATATTTACCTGACAAATAAAATGTATATCTTTAATTAATTGGGAATAGCCTCTGAAGACTACTTTATTCTGGATGCATTTTAGGGAATTTTGCATAGCTGCTAAACCGTAAGAGATAGACAAAAACTTACCACACAAAAATGAAGAGCACTTTAAAACACACAATTTATGTTACATACATTTTTTTCGTGGAGTTGATCATTTTTTGTTTTTATTTTTTATTTTTTTTTTAGATATTCCTTGTTTTTGGTTTCAGCTTGGAAAAACTTACTTTTCGCATACAGGAATTTGTTAACCCATGTCCATAGAAACAAAGGAACTTCAGTCACATACCAACCAGCTTTTGACAGAAACTTGAGCCTATGGTACTCCCTTTTTTCGCTTAGAAACTTACAAGGAAGCAAGTAATAAGACTAATTTTTTCTCGATTAGCATTAAGTAAATAGAAGCATAAACTTTTTAACAATAATTTGTTGCAGAGATGTAGAGAAAGTCATGTGAATGGAACACATCAGATTTTTTTTATTACAACTAAGTAAAAGCTTATCTAGTAATAATTCATTCATAAATAAGTTCCACTGAAGACCACCAAAGCTTATACTAATTATTGCGGTCACACATTAAGTTATTTAGCTTGATTCTTTTCAATCTTTTAACTTCACACTTACCTAACATATTCAACACCTCTTTATTTTCAAGGTGCTGCACTCTTAAATGATGTTTCGTTGCGGTCTTTCTTTTTATTCTTCTGTAACAGTGTCGATCTTGAGATGTCTATGCATGTGATCATTGTGCATACCAAGGTGCATTAACTTTTGTTCTTAAAGGTTTATTTTGAAATGACTATATATTTTATATTGATCAATTTAGAATAGCCCCAAAGTTGTATCCCATAGGCCCAAACTGGCTTTAACACCTGTTCGTATATTAATAGCCTAAAATGGCTAAATGGAGAACAAGAAACAATTAAAATACCACCTGTGGTTTTTTGAAATATTTTTGTTCAAGTGAATATTCCAAGTGACCAGATTTAGTAACAAACTGCCTAAATTGGCAATACTGATTGTACAATTGGTGAGAAATTTCTTGTGATTGATACTTTTTGAGTTTGTCGTCTGCTGGCAGGGGCTCGTGAAGTGTCTGACTAATCATAGTGTAAGAATGCATTGCCGTCTAGCTATGTGAAAAGTTGTTCTTTTTTGCGAAGCAGTTTAAACTGTTTCTGTTGCAACCACGAAACAGTTTCTTGCAACAGAAATTCCCTAAACTGTTGCAGACATGTTGTGTGCCGCCAAATACGATTGAGATTAACACAGTCCAGCGATAAAATCACACTGCGCCAAATGTAACCACTCACTAGGTACACTGAAGAGGAAATTATTAAATTATAGAAGCAAAGCATTGTTGCGCGTTAACGAGAGGGAATGAGTCTGCAAGGATCAAAGGCGCATCTTGCGGTAAGCAATAAAAAATATTTACACTAGAGGAGCACAGCAGCAGCACTTAGTAATCGTTGCAATATCTGAAACAAATACTCAGGCTTTGCTGTTATTGTTGCATGGATCTGTTGCGGGGAAGCGATGCATGAAAGAACAACGCAATGCACAGTGTTTTATGAAAGTGGTGAAACAGCTTCAAATAGTTGTGTTAGCAAAACTAGTTTCAAAATAGTTGTGTTAGTTTTATCTCATCACTATTACCGTAAGAGAGATCACGGAATCGGCATTGCAACACCTACGGGTTCAGTGCAAATTTATGCGCCCGTTCTCATGCTTGAACGTTGTGATTGTTTCATTTTATTCTATGAAAAGTTCAGTTTTGTTATTCACAGTGGCTCCGTAAGGATTTACATTTATAATCGTTACTACCCTTTATGATCGTCTCCTTAGCGCGCTGGTAGCGCGGCTGTTTGCCAAGTAGGAGGCCTGATTTCAATTCCCGGTACGGCCGTGGGGAATTTTCCCCACTTGGAGACCTGGTGCGGGGTGTACTCAGCCTCGTCAGGTCCCTGGGACAGCAATCGAGGAGCCACTCTATTGAGAAGTAGCGGCTCAATATCGAAAAGACCGCATCAACCGGCCCTGCACCCTATTTAAGACGCCTTCGGGCCGAGATGGGGGATGCAGCGGCCGGCGGACTGTCCTACCTTGGAGTTACGTTAGGTTACTACCTTTATATATCGGGGACATTGCTCTTGTTTTCATCCTATAACTATCACGGGTTACACTGTATTTGAAAATGCCTTACAGCTGTTATAAACGAGTTGAGGTTACGTTAGCCGAAATAATAACACTTTTACGTTTAGTGAAGTGCAGGACAATGTTAAAATGAATATATATGAGGTAAAGAGAAATGGGAAAAAGTACTTCAATATACGAGAAGTGAGAAAGAAGAAAGGCATTTTAGAGGAAACAGTGGAACATGTGGCGCTGCAGGCGGACACCGAGTAAATATCGCAACAGCGTACCACGAAAGCTACGTGTCAGCAGGAATGTCAATCACAAGGTAACTTCTCACCAATATATAAATGCATCAATGTATTTGAAGCTGACAATTTGATTGATCTGGTTTTCCTTCAGAGTTACCTTTGATGCAGTATTTATAAAGACGAAGCAACTGTTAATTAAGCGGAGAAAGCTTCATTGTGCTTTTGTGGACTTTAAGAAGGCATTTGAATCTATCAATCGAAATGCATTATGGTACAAACTAGGCAGAAAGGGGTTATCAAGTTAAATGGTTAGAGCATTGCAGGCAATGTATCAAAATGTTGAATTCTGTGTGAAGTACGACAGAAACAGATTGTCCGAGAGCTGCCGAAGCTATAAGGGAGTGAGGCAGGGTTGTATTTTATCTCCCTTGCTATTTAATCCCTTTGTGGATGATATTACTGATACAATGATAGCAGACAATATCCAAACACCAGTAGTAGCGGATTTGCAGATCCCAACACTTTTATACGCAGACGATTTAGTATTGTGCTCTACGACAGTAAACGGATTGCAACGAGGACTGGACACACTTAAGAATTATTGCGATGAATGGCTACTTACAGTTAATGTGAATAAGACTAAGGCAATGACTTTCAAAAAGGGTTGTGTTTATAGCAGGGAGGAGACTTGGACATATGCAGGACAGATACTCGACAATGTTAAATCTTTTGTGTACTTAGGACTCACATTCACAATAAACGGAAAATGGACAAAACACATTGACATTACGAAACACAAGGTAAGGGTAAAAGCGACGGAAGCTCTCCGGATACGCTACAGAATACCGAATATATCCATAACCTTAACGGAAACTGTTAACGGAGCGACAGTTAGATCCACGATGTCATACGGAGGAGAAATATGGGGGTGGGAACAAACAGGGAATCTGGATCAAGTGAGGACTCAATTTTTGAAAGGAATTCTGGGTGTAGGGAGGGGTACGGCAAACTGCGGAATATTGAGGGAATTCGGGGCACATAGTGAAACGATAGAGTGCAAAATCAGAGCAGTTAAATATTGGCTGAGAATCGTTCACGGAAACCAAACTCTAATTAGGGCAGTCTGCTACCGTGAACAGTTGCAAATGGAAGGTAATTCGACGTGGGCATCAAAATTAAAGAAAGGGTTGGAAACCATTGGGATGGGAGACATTTGGATGGCGGGGCAGGAAAACAGGCGAAGTATTTGGAGAAAAATTAAGAAACATCTCAGTGATATTGACAGACAGCAAATAATTGCGTAATGCACAGAGAAGGTGTCATTAGAAGTACAGTCTGGGCTGAAATCGGAGTGGAGTATGGAGCAATACATCAAAACATGTACCAAACTCATTAGAGAGGGGCTCGCGTGGATTAGACTAGGAGCATGGAGGAGTACGAAAATTTCTGACGAGAATGGTACGAGAATCTGTCCCATTTGCGAGGAGGAAGAGTTGTGGACTCACATCTTGGCAAGATGTAGGGGTACGGAGGAATGGCGGGAAAAATATTTGCCACGATTTTTACCACTGCGAATGTAGGGTTGGAAGCATGTTGGACGCTACTGGCAGGCACGGAAAACATGGACGGGCTAGGTAAATTTATACTTAAGGCAAGGCAGCTGAGATCTGAAGAGGCAGCCAATAGAGAAGGGGGGGGGGAATAACATCAACTAAATAAAAGTGACTACATTGTTCTACATACATATATATTATGATATACTTAGGTCACTGTGGTGCTATGGTTTTATATATGTTGTATATATTATGTGTATATATGTCTTTTAAGTGTAATTTTCTATTATAAGAGGGTGCATTTATAAAGGTGTACTCTGTGCTGTAAATTTAAATTGCTATATTTGAATATCTTTGTGTTTTTATTTTCGGATTCACTCTTAATTCTTTATTGTTGTTTAATATTGCTTTTGACTGTGTATTTCCTTTGTCTTTTTATTTTCGTGTTTACTCTTTTAATTCTTTGTTGTTGTTGTTTTAATATTGCTTGTAATGTGTATTACAAAAGTACGTACGGTCTGTGGACCCGTGCGCTTCTTGAAATTCTATGTATGATATTGCTATGTCAATAAATACACTTATTCATTCATTCATTCATTCAATATTTCCAAGTTATTAACCAATACTCAAAAATGCCTTTGATACCTTATTGCACATGTTTATTGATACTGACAATTTTGTTAAAATAAACAATAGCTAAATAATTGACTGTTTCGAAATGGCACTGAAAAAATATGACAGCCTTATTTTAGAACTAGTTCCAAGTCGCAGCTTCGTGATACCTTTATATAGGTATATTTTTAACTAACATTGAAAATTGTATTATTTTGACATTAGGCAGCGCACGAAGCACCAGTGAGTGATGCCCACATAAATTTCAGAGGTGTTCTTGGAAAGAACGTGTCATGAAAACAAAATGTTTCTCCTCTTTCGTTATCTGCAAACCATTCCTAGTTTTTCAGTGAAAGGGGCAAAGGGCAGTAAAACACTCATAATATTATTTATGACTAGGACATCTCCGAAATTTCTTTTGAAAACGAAAACATATTCTGCTCAAACCCGAGTATATTTTTTTTATAGTTTAACGTCCTTAAATTTTAGGTCATTGGACGATGAATGAAATGAGCAAAATTATGCTCAAATGAGCCCGGTTTACATAGAGCTTATATATACTCGACATCCATCTTCTTATCCTTATCGGGATAACCCACCCAAACCGATATTCGGACTAGAGACCTTTGGCAGACACGCTATGACGAGTAACTCGTAATTATTATTCTTATTTTGCAATTATCTTAATGGCAGCCCCACAACAATTTACTGTAAATATGACCAGGAATTTGTCGTTAAACGTACAAATATTTAATTTAGTATTACAGGTTAAAGACAGTAAAATAAGTTTTTGAAATATTTGTTATGTAAGTTAATCAATGTGAACGCATATTTGATAATGTAAGGTAAATTTACAATTCATTTATTAATTGCCATGCCAGGCACTGTAGGTACTTACAGCAAGAGTGTGAGAGGTCATTAATACTTACAGTACAATTAGGAAATGACGTAACACTCCTCAAGACATGTGCTAATTCAAGTAGAGACTCTATTGCAAAATGCATAACAAAAGAGTGTATAAGAAGACTTTGTCCATATAATTTAGATGTAGCCTTACATTTTTTGGGGGGTAATTTAATATCCTTTAACCTGATTGATCATATCGGAATTTGAAAGAAATAGGTGAAATCATTCTCAAATAATCTCGAGATCCATGGAGGTTACTTGACATTCATCTTCTTAGGATAAGGGAAAACCCCGAAAAAGACCTTATACGGGTAACTCCCCCTAAGCGAGATTCGAACTACGACCTGTTGTATGTGATGCAGACACGCTACCACTACACTACCCAGGAGGCTAATAGCCTTACATTTGTTCACATCGAAAATGTTGGTAATGTTCAATAAAAGATTGAAAAGAAGTTTGCATTTATTATCTACGTAACTTCTGTCCTACACACCTTGTGTGAAAAAAAAAAAAAAAAAAAAAAAAAAAACACAACAACAATAAATTAGGTCTTTATTCCTTCCACAAGCTGATTATAATCAAAATCTACTTGCAAATAACTGTCGAAATGCTATCGTAACAATTCTGCCTCTAATTTCCTTCCAACATTCGCTGAAGCGACGGCTACTATGAATTTTCCGTCAAAACTTAGTATCAACTGCTTCGCTACCACTCCCGGTTGAAAGTGAACTCTCGTGCTCTTTGCTCTCCAATTTTTTATATTTTTGTCACGTGGTAGGGAATTTCCAGAAGCCACCACACATGCAAAATACTTAAGATGTCACAAAGTCACTCAAGAGTAACGATGCCAGAAATTGACGTCAGAGAACTTTCCGACAGCGCTCGTGTCGGAGCGCGCTGACAAAAGAACTTGCCGCCGATACACGTATCCACTAACGCAGGTGTAACAATGGATACTAACAGTCAGCTATGACTTACCAAGCAAACCGTAAACACACGATCGGCGATTACCAGGGCGTGGTTACAATATTTCTATATTATGAATTCTGGCTACCTCATTTATTTTATTTATTATTAACTTCACATCATTTTCACGCGCTTAACCTCCGCAAATACAGGAGTTGTATAGTTTATATTCGCAATCATAAAATGTTTAGTATTATCTAACAAAGTTGTTTATTGTCATTTCCATACAAATTATAAAAAGGTATGGGTGACAGACGACACCCTTGTTGAACTCCTTGATTTATTTCAGTCAGTTTTTTTCTTTTCATTTGTTCTCTTTCATGTAGATTGCTTTAAGAAGTACACTTTATGTGATATACGTTTTTTCTTGTTTTTTTCGTGAAATTGACAATTTCTGAGATATTCCTTGTTATTTATTTCAGATTTAAAATACGTAAACTTGACTCACGCGGAGAATTGTAAACTCCTGGCTCTGAATAGAAGCGGTTTTCAATCACATGTTATCCAGCTTTTAAAACATTTGGCTATCGTTTTAGCCTAGTGTATTCCCTTATTTCCCTTCCACTTACAAGAAATCAAGAATTAAGAAAATTGCAGCTAATGTTTATTTCGATTTTCTTAAGTAGACAGAGGAATATGCTCTTTAACAATAATTTGTTAAAGTCATGTAGAGAAAGTCATGTGAACCATGCACATTAGATGTTTTTTGTTTGGAGACGTACTATTTATATATATTCTGTATATTTCTTATGTGATTATGGGTTCTCCTATTTCAAATAATTTTTGCCATTATAATTTCTGATGATATACGGTGATATTTAAGTTAAATATCTTCCAAGAATGTGACACGAAGATTTTGAGGAAAGTCCCTCCCCCCTAAACTACCTTCTACATGGAAAATTATTGAAAATTCTGATTTTCTCAAAAACGGTGGTAACGATTTTGATTAAAATGCCATATATTATAGATATTTATTTAACAAATAAAATGTATATTTTGAATTTGCTGGTAATAAGCTCTAAAGACCTGTTCATTCTGCATTCATTTTGCTGAATTTTGCATAACTGGTAAATCGCAAGAGATATATTATACAAAATATAGATCAGCTTAAACACACACAATTTATGTCATATGCATGCAAAGAATTAGATTTTAATCACATAGAAACCAGCTTTTAAAATATTTGACTATCCTTTTAGCCTAGTGTACTCGCTTATATTACTTCTACTTGCAAGGGATGAAGCAATAATGCAATCTCTGCTAACGTTTATCTTGATTATCATGAAGTAGATATAGGTATATACGTTTCAATAAGAATTCGTTACATGTAGAGAAAGTCATGCGTTTTATACACAGGACAAATTTGGGCTATTTTCCGATCATCTGTTACTGCTAACTTTCGAGCATATATTCATAATTTCATTACCGCCAGAGGTTTTTGTTTTTACTCAAATTTATTGCTTCTTGTAATTAATCTAATGAAATATGATCAACATTTACCTCTGTGCGTACTATTTATTACATTAATATGTATTTTTTGTGTTGGTCCAGAAAGTTCTATAATATTGCAACCATTGATTTTCTAATATTGAGTTTAATTTTAGAACACCTTGCCTCGTTTTTTGAGATGTCTCATAATCTTATGGGCCTTATATTAATTTCCTAACACTCTATCTCACACACACACACACACACACATATATATATATATATATATATATATATATATTTTTTTTTTTTTGTTCCAAAGTTTGAGTCCTCAGTTATTGCTTCTTATCCCCCCCTGTTTTTCTTCCAGTGCTTCTCTAGCTGTATTTGTTATTAATTCTTTGCAATAATTCCATTCTTGATTAATGTTTTTGATTTCTCTACACGTACTATGTACATAGTGTATAGAGAAGGTATTGCATTCCAGCCAAAAATTCGGAAGTGGTTCCCTGTATCCAAAGAAAGAGGTATGTTCACTTTGTCTACACGTACTATGTACATAGTGTAAAGAGAAGGTATTGTATTTTACCCAAAAATTCGATACGAGATTTCACCGGAAATATATGTTCTGGGTCCCCCTGGATCCAAAAGAAATCATTTTTGGAAAAAGGTCCTTATATGTGTGTGCGTATGTATGTATCTGTGGACAGCATAGCTCAAAAACGAAAAGACCGTTAAATATCAAACTTGGTATTTAAGTATGGTATCTTTCAAGGATGCGACACGAAGATTTTCAAGAAAATCACTCCACCTCAAACTACCCTTTATATGGGAAACATTTAGAAAATTTTTATTTTCTCAAAAATGGCTTTAACGACTTTGATTAAGCTCTCTTATATTTAAGATATTTATGTGATAAATAAAATGTATTTGATCATTTTTTTTAATAGCCTCTGAAGACATGTTTATTCTGGATGTATTTTGCGGAAGTTTGCATAACTGGCAAACCGTAAGAGATAGATAAATATTTACCACACATAATGTGTAGAGCTCGCTAAACTACACAATTAATGTTATAATATGTTAATTTTTTCGTGGAGATATTATTTTGAGTTTTAAAATACTTACACTTTTCTCATACGGGAATTTGTTAACTACTGTCCATACAACAAAGGTACTTCAATCACATAGTAACCAGCTTTTAAAAGATTCAACTATGGTTTTAGCCTATTGTGTTCCCTTATTTCCCTTTTAGTTATGAGGAAGTGGGCATAAGGCTCTTCCTGCGAATGTTTTCTCGATTAGCATTAATTAAATAGAAGAATAAGAACGATTATCTAGATTATTAAGAAATAGATAGAAGTAAAAGATTTTGAGAAGATTTTTGAAGAAGACTGACTGCGGAAAGCTAAGTGAATACCACAGAAATTGATTTTTTCATAAAGAATACAGAAATACAGGTTATAGAGACAGAGCAATTTGCTGCACGGTTCGATTGTCTTTGACAATTTTCCTTTTGATAATTTTCCCTTGATTCTGTTTCCTTCTCATCTTACAGGCTAGTAGTATATAGTAGTGCAAACAGATGTCGCGAAGGCATGTGCAATAGAAAGAGAATTCCCCGTGGACACTAGAGGGCTCCCAGATCGATGGGTCGCTTGATCACCCTCTCTGGTATCTGCAGCAGCTCCAGGCTTGGAAATAAAAGCCATTTCCGAGCACCTCTATGGCCTCTTGTGATTCCCTCACTTCATTCCTTTATCCTGACTGATGTTAGCCAAAATACAAAGGTTGTTAGGGACATAGATGTATATATTCTAAGAAATGATATCTTAATGTATATCCACTTCGATATATTAATTGGTTTCTTCTCTCTTCGTTTTTCGCACAAACAGTCACATAATTTGCTACCTGATATGTTTTGCATCGTGATAGCCGCACGGGGAACTTAACAACGCCTGTTAGTACACACTGTCTGTTTTATTTCCATGTTTTCACTCGATAATACGTGCTGGCATAAGACTGAGGATCATTGCACTTGCAAAAACTTTCAAACTCAGATCGGTTACAAGCGAGAGCTGCCTACTCAAGGTTACGCCTTCCAACTCGCAGTCTCAGGGAAAATAAAGACCGATAACTTGTGTGTGCCAGTATACTTGGTCGTAATAACCAACCTCATAATATACTACACTTAATAATTAAAATTATAGGTCCGCAAACGAAGTAAATATTTAAGAAATGTTGTTCATTACACTACAGAGACAATTCCCAGAAAATTCAAAATATACATTTTATTTGTCAGATACATATCTTTAATATACGATATTTTAATCAAAATTGTTAGAGCCATTTTTGAGGAAATCAAAATTAACGAACATTTTTCCATGTATAGGATAGCTGGGGGTGAGGGAATTTTCTTCAAAATCTTCATGTAGCATCCTTGGAAGATACTGAACTTAAATACCTAGTTTGGTATTTAAAGGACTTTTCGTTTTTGAGCTATGCTGCCCACAGGTACACACGCACACAGACACTCACACACGGACATTTTTATAAGAATGCTTTTTTTTTGGATTCAGGGGTATCAAAACATATATTTCTGTGAAATATCGCTAACGAATTTTTGGGTGCATTACGATACCTTCTCTATACACTATGTACATAGTAAGTACGTGTAGAGAAAGCAATAAGATCTGAGATGTGGACGCCGAGGCTATATCACTACTGTAAAATTCAATTTGCCTTTTTGATGTACCACTTCACAGTGGAACGTCTGTTGTTTCATAAGCAGATAGCTGTGACGTCACTCCCAGCTAATAGTTCATTAACGGCGCCACGTCATTAACTTTTGCCATCGTTTCTTCTCAATAATACTATTTTCTGTGAAAAGCGCAAATGAGTCCAGTCTCGTAGGTGTGCAAAACGATCGATGTGTTATAAACAGGGGTGTCCAGCATACTCACGCACATAAAGCATGCCATCCGTTTAGGGGGCAAAAAAATTGATGTGTTACATTCACATGACTTTCTCTACATTACTGTAACAAATTATTGTTAAAATCTTATGATTTTATCTACTTCATGCTAATTGAGGTAAACATCAGCAGAAATTACTTAATTGTTTTTCACACAAAGCGTGTGTAGGACAGGAGTTGAATAGGTAGAGCCGGACTGAAAAATTCAATACTATAGCCGGGATTTGAACCACAGATCTCTAGCCAGTTGCTCTACCACTGAGTTACTATGGCAACATACCGGCATGGTATTGAATTTCTCAACTGACTGCATGTTTCTCGGTAAAGACAACATGGTCTCAATGGCGATTTACAATGTTGTTCAAGGGTTCACAGTTTAGCTAACCATTATGGTCAATTAGTATTGATTTAATTGTTTTTTCACACAAGCTTTGTGTAGGACAGGAATTGGATAGGTAGAGTCTTGCTGGTAGAGCAACTGGCTATGGTGGTTCAGATCTCGGCTATGGCATCGAATTTTTCAGTCCCACTACTTATCCATCAGCAGAAATTTTTTCTTGTAGGTACAAAACGAATAAAGGAGTATACAAGGCTAAAAGCGATCTTCAAATATTTTAAAAACTGGTTGCCATGTGGATGAAATATGTTTCTTTGAATGGCCAGAAGTTGACAAATTCCCGTATGTGAAAAGTTTAAATATTTTAAAACTGAAGCCAATAACAAGGAATATCTAAAAAATTGTCACCTTCACGAAAAAATGTATAGGACTTAAGTTGTGTGTTTTATCGAAATCAACATTTTTGTGTTATTAGTTTCTGTCTTTTTCTTTTAATTTACTAGTTATGCAAACTCCAGCAAAATGGTCGTCTTCCGTGGTGTAATGCTGACTTCATATACCCAAGGTCGCGGGTTCAAACCCGGCGGAGGACGATGGAGTTTTTCGGGCGTAAACATCCTTAACATGACTTCCTTCGGAAGGGAATTAAAGGCGATGGTCCCATGTTGTAGATTTACGGCACGTAAAAGAACCTCAAGCCTGATAGAGAAGCCTCTTAGCAAAATTAAGCGGTCTTTCACGCCCAGTATAGAATGGGACGCTGAGAACCACAGCAGGTAAAGAACGTCCATAAATAAATCGCCATTTCCATTTTCCAGCAAAATTAATCTAGAATAAAGATGTTTCAGATGCTATTCCCAGAAAATTCAAGATATGCATTTTATTTGGCATGTAAATATACCGCATTATAATGAAAATTCTTTCAGACATTGTTGTGAAATCAAGATTTTCAAAATCTTTTCCATGTAAAGGGTAGTTTAGGGTAAAGGGATTTTCCTCAAAATGTTGCTCACGCATCATTGGAATATATTTAACCTAAATACCTAGTTCTGCCTTTTACCGACTTTTTATTTTTGAGTTATCATGTTCACACACATGGACACACACGGACGTTGTTCCTAAATTGCTTCTTTTTTGGGGGGGGGGATACAGGGGAACCTAAAACATGTATTTCCGGTTAAATCTCGGTATCGAATTTTTGGGTGGAATGCAATACCCGCCCTACACGCTGTGTACATAGTACGTGTAGAGAAAATAATAGCTAAAATATTACCAAGGTACTTAATTTGATATATCGGATTATTTATTTCAGCCTCTTGGGTGTATCTTTAATATTTACAACGTATTAGAAGACAGAAAAGCTATTGAACCCCACCAATAATGTATATTTCATCGGAAATACATGTTTTGAGGAACTATATTACGGAATAAATCATTTCATATAAAAGGTCCTTGGCTAGTGTGGGCGTGAATATTTACTCGCGCGTTACGTACGCCTCTCTAACTCCAGTTGCACTATATTAGAAAAAATCTGATGTGCTATATTCACATAAGCTTCTCTAGCTATGCCACAAAAACTATTCCCACAAAGCTTATTTTCAATTAATTCATACTTAGTAAGACAAAGCATTAGCAGAAATTGTTTTACTACATGCTATTTCCTTGTATATAAGAAATAAGATAATACAAAAAGCTAAAGCGATAGTCAAAACTTTAAGAGTGCCGGTCACTATGAGATAGTTTAAAAATGGTATTCTCTTTGCTTGACCTGTAGAAAAAAAAATACTATAACGCGGCTCATTTGAGAACATTTGGAGTTCTGCAAAAGAATCACAAATAAACTAACAATATATCAGTAATAATAACTTCACAAAAACGTGCATATGACATAAACTGTGTGTTTTAATGAGATGTACATTTTTATGTAGTAATACTTTTCTATTTGTTACAGTTTACCAGTTATGAAAAACGATCGAGAATGAAGGGAATTTCACAGCCTATTTCCAGAAATTTCATGAAAACATTTTATTTGTTATAAAAATATTTTTAGTATATGGCATTTTAATTGAAATTGTTGGAGTTATTTTTATTTAGGTAAATCCACATCACATCTTTAAAGATGCTAAACATAAATACAAAGTTTGGTATTTAAAGTACTTTTCGATTTTGAGTTATGCTGATCACAAACACACCACGGATACACTGTAATATACGCGAACCTTTTTCTAAAAATGCTTTTTATGGATTCAACGGGCTTCAACACTTCCGTTTATAGTGAAATCTTGATATCGAATTTTTGGGTGGAATGCATTACCTTCTCTGGCTACTATGTGTATGCAGGGGCTTCTATGTTCTGTAATGCCAAATATTCATTCTCTTTTATTACTGAATCCTAAGCCAGAAATGACGCTTTCTAAACGACTTTTATTTTGTGAGCATACTAATTCGATGAATTGAACCTTGAAGTTCCCTTCTTTACTAAGATTACAGGAACTTCATTACTTCCGCTACTATAACTTCGTGCTAATTGCTTTCTCCAAAGTAATTTGGCTTTACAAATTACTCTATACCTATTATCGGATTTAGTAAGTCTTTCTCTTAAAATACTAGGCCTCACTAATGACTTACCTATAACTAAATTATAATAATCAGCATTACATTATTAATTGTTTTACTACATGAAAGTATGTATCACAGTTATTTCTTTTTTCCGCATTTATAACATGATTAATCAACTTAGGGGAATGTAGACAGATCACACGTCACTTGATGTGATATTTTGCGTGACCATATACAAATTCCGGGGCCTAAAAATCGTTGTGGTAGATTGCAGAGGTAAATCGAAGGGAAGCTGTATTTTTACATACAAATGCTTTTGAACACAGTGAAGAAGTGATTGATCTCTTGGTGTGTTTGGGGTGACAGCTGTCAAAGTGAAGATGCCTTTATGGGTATGTGGGTTTAATATGAATGGCAGTAAGGAAATTATTTTGATAGCGAACCAACCTCCAGGAATGATGGAAGTAGTTGGTTAGAAAGAGAGAGAAATAATCTGAAGGAAAATCGAGAGTTTAGTCTATATATAAACCCTTCTAAGCACGAGGACGGTTAAATATGTACCCGGGTTTCAAAATAGATATCATTGCTAAGACAAGTTGATGTTACCATCGTGTACTGCCATGTATTATTCGTCGGTAAAAAAAATTGGTACTGCTTCAGATTTCAGTTTTGATTTAAAGTCAAATAATCGTTGTACGTGTTTCCGCTAAATGGAAAACGTGCAGTATCGTTATGTGTGATTATCTTTTTACTTTCTCTAGGCTTATGTATATATAATGTACATAGTAGCTATGGAAGATACTGTATTCCACCCAAAAATTCGATGTCGAGATTTCAACTGAAATATGTCTTGGAGCCCCTTGCATTTTTAGAAAAATTGTGTGCCTATGGACAATATAGCTCAAAAACGAAAATACCATTAAATACCAAACTTGCTATTTAGGTTCAGAATCCTTAAAGAATATAACAGGAAAATTCCACTACGACTAACTACCCTTTAGATGGAAAAAAAAAATTAAAAAATTTTTATTTTCTCAAAAATGGTTGTAATAAATTTGATTAAAAGGTCATATATTTAAGATATTTTTTATGAGAAATTACATATATTTTTTAACTTTATTTTAGAAGACATATGTAGAACTTTTGTATAACTAGTAAACCGTAAGAGGTAGGCACAGCTTACTAAAGAAAAATGTACATATCGTTAAAACCATTATGTCTATATTTTTTGTAGAACTGGCCGTTTTTTTTTCTATATTCCGAGTTATTGGTTTTAGTTAAGATACTTATTTTGTCAAGCGGGAAGGCTTGGTTCTTTTGTCACTCTTTTGTTTACCCCTAGCGGGCAGAGAGAAACGAATTTCAATTGTTTCAAATAGTGACTGCTTTTAAAAGATTGGACCATTGCTTTAGACTCTGCATTCCCTTATTTCCCTTCTACGTGCAATGAGGTGAATAATAAAACAAATTCTGGTAGTCTTGAGTAACATGATGTAGGTTAAAGAGTAATTTTTGTAAAGAAACTTAGAGACAACTAAAGAAAGTCAGGTGAATGAAATAAATCAGATATCTTATGTTAAAATTCTCTATATTTTAATTCTTGGGGTGACTTTTCGTTTTCAACCTATGATGCATAAAACACACACACACGGACATGTTTCTAAAATTGTTTTTTTTACTTTCTCTATACGTACTATGTACATAGTGTATAGAGAAGGTATTGAACTCCACCCAAAAATTCGATACCAAGATTTCACCGGAAATATATGTGTTAGGGTCCCCTGTATCCAAATAAAGCATTTTCAGAAAAAGGTCCATGTGTGTGTCCGTGTGTCTGTGAACACGATAAGTCAAAAACGAAAAGTCGGTAAAATATCAAACTTGGTATTTAAGTTTAGTATCTTATAGGAATGCGACACAAAGATTTTAAGAAAAATCCCCTCACGCAAAACTACCCTTTACATAGAACTTTTTTCAAAAATTTTGATTTTATCAAATATGGATCTAACCATTTTAATTAAATTACAGTATATTAAAGATATTTACCTGACAAATAAAATATATATCTTCAATTTTCCGGGAATATGCTCTGAAGCTTACTTTATTCTGGATGAAATTTACGGAATTTTGTATACCTGTTAAACCGTAAGAGATAGATAAAAACTTACTCAACAAAAATTGTAGAGAACGTTAAAATACACAATTTATGCTATATGCATTTTTTTCGTGGAGTTGGTCGTTATTTAGATATTCGTTTTTTTTTTTAGGTTTCAGCTTTAAAAAACACTTTTCTCACACAGGAATTTTTCAACTCCTGTCCACACAAACAAAGGAAATTCAGTGACATAGCAACCAACTTTTGACTATCACTTTAACATATGGTACTCTCATATTTCGTTTCTACTTTCACGGAAGCTAGTAATAAGACAATTTTTGTTAATTTGTTCTCGATTGCATGAAGTAAATGGAAGCAATATGTTCCATTCACTTGACTTTCTCTTTATCTCTGTAATAAATGAGCCATGATCCATGGTTCAAATGCTGGTTATGGCACTGAATTTTTTGATTTGACTCTACTTATCCAACTTCTATCCTACACCCGACTTGTGTGAAAAAATTAAATTCGCATTTTATTACGCTAACTTATAGTTTGTGTAAACACATAATGCCACTTGATATTCAACTATTTTGGATAGTTGCAGTGAATATTCCATTTTATAATACGATTCCTGTTACTATATTCAACGCATATTTTATGCTGTTATGGAGTGGTATTTTTCCAGCACGTTTTCGTTCCATCTGCCACCGCTAGAGTTAGGGGCACAGTAATCACAATCTTCTGCATTTTACACGTCGCACCGAGGACGGTGGAAAAACAAAACACGCATCCAGAGTAGTAGGGTGTGGTGTGGAAGCAATAATGAAAAGAAAAAGTGGGTAATATGGGGGCAAACCTGTTATTTGTAGTACAGAGGGAATTCTTTTTTCTTTCTTTCATCTTCATTTTCATTCCAGGGATTAGGCCTTTAGACTATTCTGCTCTCCCTCTATCATTCTCATCTCATTCTTGGACGACCAACATTTCTTCTACCTTGGGGTATGTAACTATGTCAGATCCTGAACATTATCCCTTCATTCATGTTACTTCATTCCTATGTTACTTTCAGGTATACTTATTTAATTCCATCCTTTAAACCTTCCACATTTCTTATTTGGTTTCATTTTGTACAAGTTTTCACGCCTCTCAAAAATTTCATTTTAGCGCTTTGAGTCGTACTTCTCTTACATCTATTTTAAGATCCAAGATTCGCTTCCCTATACAAATACTGCTACTCTTATTTTCTCTAGCTTGCACCGTAAAGTTCGATAATGACATTTCACCAAAATAGTGTTTGGGGACCACTGAATACAAAAAAAGCTCCGCAGTATCTCTGTGGACTGCATTGCTCAAAAACGAAAATCTTCCACCCCAAACTTACCTGGCATAGAACATTTTTTTATATTTTCTATTTTCAAAAAAAGTACTAATGATTTTGATTAAAATGCCACATATTAATGATATTTAGATGGTAATAAAGTGTATATCCTGCATTTCTTGGGTACATTCATCAAAGTACTCTTCATTCTGATGACTTTTGCATACCTAACTGATAAATGGTAAGAGATGCTGCACAAAAATATAGATATCGTGTTCCTTTAACCGTTACCGAAATATTCCTTGTTATTGGTTTCAATTTTAAATGAATTACCTATACTTTTCATAGACAGAAAGTCACCCATGTATCTTTTTTTTCTAACCATGGCCAAGCAAAGCAGCTAATTTTTAATGATAATCAAGTCAACAGCTTTTGAAACATTTATCATAAGTGCGAAGACGATTAAAAATAGATGCTCGATAATTATCGATTTGCAACGACGGGTTTTATAATGCTGCAAACTACATTAGCTTGTGTCTTGTACTCTGTATTCGGCATGCATAATACAACAACCAGAGGCTAAGGCGTGGGAAGCATTGGGACATACTACTATGTGACGTAAGGGAATGTTTCAAAACACTTATCTCACTCATCTGCACCTAGCATTATGCTCCTTTTCTTTTATTCTTTTTACTTTCTCTACACGTACTATGTAAATAGTGCCTAGAGAAGGTATTGTAATGCACCCAAAAATGCGATACCGAGATTTCGCCGAAAATGCATTGTTTTGAGGCTCCCTGAATCCATAAAGCTTTTTTGGGAAAATGTTCGTGCGTGTGTGTGGGCAGCATGGTTCAAAAACGAAAATACCCTAAATACTAAACTTCGTATTTAAGTATGATATCTTCGAAGGATGCGCCACGAAAATTTTCGGGAAAACTCTCCACCTTCAACTACCCTTTACATTGAACATTTTTTAAAAAAAAATTATTTTATCAAAAATGGTTCTTATGATTTTGATTAAAATCTCTTATATTTATGATATTCACATGCCAAATAAAATGTATATCTTGAATTTTAAGCGAATAGCCTCTGAAGACTACTCTTTACGATGCACTGGCAGTGAAATTTCAAATTTCTGTACTTCAGCATATATTTCTCTGAAAGTTTTATTGTGATTGCTCTTTCAATATGCTAACATTAACACGAAATGTCATTCAAATTGGATAAATAATTTACAAAACATAAATTCTTCTTTACACTTTATTACATAAATGTATTCCAAGCTTAAATTTTGAGAATTTGATTAGCAGTTTTAATTTCTCTAGCACATCTATAAAACGTACATAGTAGGTAGAGAAGGTATTGTATTCCACTCATAGATTCCATAGGTACCGAGCTTTCACTACAAATGTATGTTTTAGGCATCCTGAAAAATAAACATTAGGAAAATTAGGTGTGTCTATCTGTCTGTTTGTTTGTTCGTGTGTGTGCGTCTATGAACAGCATAACTCAAAATCGAAAAGTCCGTTAAGTATCAAACTTGGCATTAAGGTTTATTATCTCAGAAGGATGCGACACTAAGATTTTCAAGAACATTCCCTACACCAAACTAACCTGCATGGAAACAGTTTAGAAAATGTTAATTTTCACCAAAATAGCTAACAATTTTGATTAAAATATCAAATATTAAAGATATTTATATAACAAACAAAACGTGTATCCTAACCTTTCTGGGAATAGCCTCTGAGATTCTACAAAATCTTACTACACAAAAAATGTAGATTTTCTTAAAACACATAATTTATGTTTAATACGTTTGTATATCAAATTGACCGTTTTCGAGATATTTCTTGTTATTGGTTTCGATTGTAAGCTATGCAGCGTGAAGTAACTGTTATTTCGTCTCCTTTGTTTTGATCCCAGGATTGCAAAAGACAACTGAACATGAATTATTCCACATAGCGATGAGGTTTTGAAAGATGTAACTGTCGCTTTAGCCTAGCGTACTCGCTTGTTTTCCTTCTCCATACAAGGAACTAATTAATAATACCCAATATGCTATATTTATCTCGATTAGCATGAGGTAGATAAGAGCATAATCTTTTGTAAGGAAAGTTTGTTTGGAAACAGCCAAGGAAAGCCAAGTGAATGGAACTTATCCGATTTTTACTTTCTCTATACGAACTATGTACATAGTGTATGGAGAAGGTATTGCATTGCACCCAAAAATTCGATACCGAGATTTCACAGGAAGCACGTTTTGAGACTCCCTGAATACAAAAAAAGCATTTTTAGAAACATGTCCGTGAGTGTGTCTCTCTTTCTGTCTGTCTGTGTGTATGCGTGTGTGTCTCTCTCTCTCTCTCTCTCTCTCTCTCTCTCTCTGTGGGCAGCATAGTTCAAAAACAAAGAGAACGTCAGAGCCCAAACTTGGTATTTAAGTTTGGTATCTTCCAGGCATACGACACGAAGATTTTGAGAAAATCCCCCCACCCCAAACTACCCTTTACATGGAAAAAATTTCGAATTTTTTTATTTTCTCAAAAATGGCTCTAACGATTTTGTTGAAATTTCGTGTATTAAAGATAATCACCTGACAAACAAAATGTATATTATGAATTTTCTGGGAATAGTCTCTGAAGACTACTTCATTCTCAATGAATTTTACGAAATTTTGCATAACTGCTAAGCCGTAAGACATAGACAAAGAATTACCACACAAGAACTCTAGGGCACAATAAAACACACAATTTATGCTATATACATTTTTTTCGTGAAAATGATCGTTTTTAAGATATTCTTTGTTTTCTGTTTCAGCTTTGAAAAACGTACACTTTTCTCATACAGGAATTTGTCAACTCCTGTCCATACAAACAAAGAAGTTTCACTCACATAGCTCTTGACTATCACTTTAACCTATGGTACTCCCTTTTTACGCTTCTGCTTACAAAGAATCAAGTAATGAGACTATTTCTGCTATTTTTTTCTCGATTAGCATGAAGTAAAGAGAAGTATAAGGTTTTTAACAATAATTTGTTGCAGAGATGTAGAGAAAGTCATGTGAATGGAACACATCAAATTTCTTTAACTGGAGCTTTGAACTTCACATAGAAATTTTACGCTGTGTTACTTTAATAATTTTGATTACGGAATTGTATTAATATTTTTAAAAGGTAAGAAGTTTTAATATCTAAAATGATCCTTTTTTTTTTTTGTTGGAAAAAATATTACCATCTAAATATTACTGTATTGTACCATCACTAAATACTACCTTGTCCTGTTTATTCCACTGCCCCCCCCCCCCGTTGCGGGACCAGACCCACTTGACACTATGACGTTTTTTATTTAATAAATTTTCGTTTTGGCACTATAGTGTACACACACTTACCTTTTTCTAAAAATGCTTTGTTTCAGGAGACCGTAAAACGTGTATTTTCATTGAAATCTCGGCATTAAATTTTTGGAGGACTTCAATATTTTTTCACCTATGTACTACATAACAATTGGAGCAACTAAAATCTAAATGGAGGTAATTTTGTGCCACCTTTGGAACAGAACCGCATGGTTCATGGTTTTGAAAAAATAATGAACTTCCTTCACAATGATTTTAGGAATATTAAGTTCTTACGAGTATATGAAGCAATTATGTGTTCTTATTTATGCTCTTTAAGATTTGTTAGCTAGCTACAAACTCTTAGGTTTTTACCTTCTCTACACGTACCATGTACATAGTGTACAGGTATTGCACCCAACAATTCCATACGGGGATTTCACCGCAAATACAGGTTTTGGGACTACTAAATCCAAAAAAAAAGCATTATTAGAAAAAGGTCCTGCGTGTCCGTCTGCCTGTGTGTGTGTGTGTGTGTATGTGTCTGTGTGTATCTGTGTGTGCAGCATAGCTCAAAAACCAAAAGTCCGTTAAGTACCAAGCTTGATTTTTAAGTTCCGTATCTAGGATGGGACACAAACATTTTCAAGAAAATACCCGCACCCTAACTACCCCTTACATGGAAAACAATTTGAAGATTTTGATCATCTCAAAAATGATTCTCACGAGTTTGATTAAAATCTCTTATATTAAAGACATTTACATCACACATAAAATGTATATTTTGCATTTTCTGGGAAGAGCCTTCTGGTCTTAGTTTTCTGAAATTTGAATAACTGGCAAAACGTGAAAGATAGACAAAAACTAACTACACAACAAATGTAGATTTCCTTAAAACACAAATTTTATATGATATACATTTTAAATGGATTTGAGATATTTCTTTTTATTGCTTTCATTTTAAAAATGCTTAAAACTTTTCTCATACCGGACCCAGTCAACTCCTGACCACGCAAAGTAACTGATTTTAATCCCATAGCAACTATATTTTAAAACACTTGACTGTTAGTTTAGCCTAGTGAACTACCTTATTTCCCAACTAGGTCATAAACTCGTTTCTGCTAATGTTTATCTAGATTAGCATGAAGTAGATAGAATAAGCTTATTAACAATAGCTTGTTACAGAGACGTAGAGATATTCATGTGAGTGGAACACATCAGATTTTTAATTCTGCTATTTACAATCACAAACACATACATGCCAGTTTTCTAAAATAATTCTACTTTTGAATTCATGTGGTCCTCAAAACATGTAAACACCCGATGAAGTCTCCGTATCGAATTTTTGCTGGAATGCAATATCTTCACTGCTTATTATGTACGTAGGTAGTGAAGTAAAAATCAGAAAATCTCTGCAACAAATTATTGTTAAAATGCTTATGCTTCTAATTACTTCATGCTAATCGAGAAAAAATTAGCAGAAATAGTCTTATTATTGGCTTCCTTGTAAGTAGAATCGAAATAAGGGAGTACCATAGGTTAAAGTGATAGTCAAAAGCTGGTTGCTAAGTGACTGAAGGTCCTTTGTTTTTATGAATACGAGCTGACAAACTCCTGTATGAGAAAAGTGTAAGTTTTTCCAAGCTTAAATCAAAAACAAGGAATATCTAAAAACCGATCAACTACACCAAAAATATTATATAACATCAATTATGCGTTTTAAAGTGCTGTACATTTTTCTATGGTGAATTTTTGTCCATCTCTTACGGTTTATCAGTTACACAAAATTCCGTAAAATTGATCCAGAATAAAGTAGTCTTCAGAGGATATTCCCAGAAAATTGCGACAACATTTTAGTACAACGCATATATATATTATTAGTTTAATCATTAGTTTATAATATTTAACATAGGAAATATATGGTCGGTGGAAAGCTTTACCGTGGAGAGTAGAAAATAGCTTTTTTATTCGTCAAGGCTACGAGCTTTGTTGAAAGTTACAAACATTTTAATGTATTAGGGACTTAAGTAACAGCTCTTAAGAGGAAACCAGGTACTTTCCCTTTTGAGATTGGAGAAAGGGAATTTCGCTTTGTAGAACAAGGTCACGTGGGTGTAAAATAAAGAAAAATCCCCGATAGTCACGTGATGACGCCACTTTACGCGTTCTTTTTTCGCCAATCAAAAAGTGGTGTGCATATAAAAAGACGGGACACACACACAGGTCGCACAACGAGGGTACAACGCAGGACACAACGCGTAAGTCAAAACGGCCCATCATGTAGGAAATCGCGCGCCGTATATTGCAGAAAATCAGTGTTTTACAAATTAATCTGACGGGCAATCATTATCGTGAATGTTATACGAACCCAGAAACTGCAGATCACAGTGAGTAATGTAAAGTTATAATATGTCCGTAAAAGTGGAAGTAGCACGTAGTGAAAACGGCTTCAGTAAGTTCGCGGTCAGTTATGTCGGGGGTCGCTCGTAGAACCCTCAAATCAACAATAATTCACCAATAAAGAAAGTATACAATGAATTAAGTGAACTTTCTCTGTTATTTGAGTCTACCAACATGTTGCATACCCTTGTCATTCTTTCCCCCCTGAGTAAGAGTCTCATGATCTACTAGAAGAAGCTTAGCCGGTGCAACCTAGGGAATCTGCAAGGTATGTACACTTAATGTAGAGAAATTCACTAACATTAACCCGCGACCAACTCTAGGTAGACTCACCTGACAGCATCATACTGACAACCCAAAAATATTACGACATGTTGGCACCCGAACATTGACGCTACTAAAACAACCACGACATATTGGCACCGTAACGTGGTGGCCACAAACAAAATAAAATACACCGACAAAATTCAAGATATACATTTTATTTGTCAGGTAAATATCTTTAATATACCATATTTTAACCATAATCGTTAGGACCATTTTTAAGAAAATAAAATGTTTCGAAAAAAGTTCCATGTAAAGGGTAGTTGGGGTTAGGGGCATTTTCTTGAAAATCTTAGTGTCGCATCCCTGAAAGAAGTCAATCTTAAATACCAAGTTTAGTATTTAACGGTCCTTTCGTTTTTGAACTATGTTGTCCAAAGACACACACCGACCTGATAATGCTATTAAGTTAGACCATTCGCCCCTCGCCTAGACGGCCCGGGTTCGATTTCAAGCTACCGCATGTAGGATTGTGTTGAACAAAGCGGTGTACGAACGGAATTTCTCCGGGTTCCCTGTTTTCCCCCGCTGACGTATTCCAGCGTTGTTTTATATTCATGCCATGCATCAACAGTGTCATCGAACTCATTAGAGAGGGGCTTTTGGATTAGACTAGGAGCATGGAGGAGCACGAAAATTTCTGACGAGAATGGTACGAGAATCTGTCCCATTTGCGAGGAGGAAGAGTCGTGGACTCACATCTTGGCAAGATGTAGGGATACGGAGGAATGGCGGGAAAAATTTTGCCGCGACTTTTTACCACTGCGAATGTAGGGCTAGAAGCATGTTGGACGCTACTGGCAGGCACGGAAAACATGGGCGGGCTAGGTAAATTTATACTTAAGGCAAGACAGCTGAGATCTGAGGAGGCTGCCAATAGAGAGGGGGGGATAAGATCAACTAAACAAAAGTGACTACATTGTTCTACATACATATATATTATGTCATACTTAGGTCACTGTTGTGCTATGGTTTTATATATGTTGTATATACTATATGTCTTTTAAGTGTAATTTTCTATTATAAGAGGGTGCATTTATGACGGTGTACTCTGTGCTGTAAATTTAAATTGCTATATTTGAGTATCTTTGTATTCTTATTTTCGGGTTCACTCTAAATTTTTTATTGTTGTTTAATATTGCTTTGGACTGTGTATTTCCTTTGTCTTTTTATTTTCGTGTTTACTCTTTTATTTCTTTGTTGTTGTTGTTGTTTTAATATTGCTTGTAATGTGTATTACAAAAGCACGTACGGTCTGTGGACCCGTGCGCTTGTTGAAATTCTATGTATGATATTGCTATGTCAATAAATACACTTATTCATTCATTCAACAGTGTCATCGCCTGCGGTGCCATATCTAGTAACAGCGCGCTAAATACGATAAACAATCGCACGTGGTTTATTCACATTGCTTTCTGTAGCTGTTGCACAGAAGAGTTTACTTCCAAAAGATTATTCTTTTAATGACGTCATACTAATCTAGATAAAAATTACCAGAATTGGTCATATTACTTGCTCCCTTGTAAGCAGAAGGAAAATAAGGGAATATATTAGGCTAAAGCGCTAGTAAAATCTTTTAAAACAATTCAGGTTCGATTAATTTGCATGCTCCTATCTGACAGAAAATTAATTAATTTATAATTTAAACCAATAAAAATCAATATCTCAAAAACGGTGAACGCTAAAGCAATACGAATATGACATAAATTATGTATTTTAACGAGATTCGAATTTTCTGCGCAGTATGTTTTTGTCTATCTCTTACGGTTTAACCATTTTGCAAAATTCTGTAAAGCCAATGAGAATAAGAGCTTTTCAGAGGCTATTTCCAGAAAATTCAGAAAATACGTTTTATTTGTGATGTAAGTAGCTTTAATACATGGTATTTTAGCCAAAATCGTTAGAGCTATTTTAGAGCAAAATCAAAATTTTCGAAATATGTCCCATGAAGGGAATTTTCTTTAAAATCTGTCCCTGGGATATACTAAACTTAAACACCAAGTTTGGTATTTAACCGACTTTGCGTTTTTTAGCTATGCTGGCCATAGGCACACACACGCTTTTCCGGAGCTCAGGGGACCTCAAAATTTATATTTCCGGTGAAATTTTGACATAAAACTTTTGGTGGAATACAATACCTTCTCTATCCACTATGTTCATTGCACATATGGGCTAGAGAAATTTAATAACATATATTTAGAATGACAAAGAATTAGACAGACAGATGGACAGATGAAATGTGTAGGTGGGATAGTTTATTGTTTACTTATTGGTGTTAAATTATTAAAGTTATTGTACAAACGCTTACTACATGGGTATGCATAATTCAGATGCAAGTTAAAGATGAAAAAAACGGAAATTATTTATTAACAAACAAAACTATCCCATTTCGTGGGACCACTATACTTTTTAACGGATGTAAATAAAATATATACAAAATGAGTTAAGAATAATATAAAGCACAAAATTTTGCGAGCAAACCACACATATTAGCGTCATACCTGCAAAGAATACACATATTGTGGCATACTGACGGTATTTTATATTCTTTATTAGATATGGATTAACAGGAAATTGTATAATGTAGCATACCCAGTGCGGTGTAGGTTTCACCCCTACACTGCCCATACTAGGAGTAATAGTTTCAGAGGTATGTAGAGCTGTTCGCGTCTGCATAAGGGAAGCTTTTTGGCCTCAGGGTATAAGCTGCAGGAGGGTGTGCATTAGGGTGGTGAGAATCAGGAGCTATAATTCGCGTCAAACCTCTTGCATATGACCGTCAGGGCCTGCAGGGCTTTAGCGAATCACAGAAGGACAGCGTTGCCAAATCAGAACTAGCTATGTCTCGCTTAATAATTACTAGATTAACGCTTGAATACTAATTGTTTACTGTCACGTGGCAAGATTTTAACTTATATTCTTTTACAAATATTTTAATAATCAAGAATTAATTTATCTGAATTAATTGCGATTTGATTTTAAATATTCTTGGAAAAATACAAGCTTTGTTATAAACTGATTAATTAACAGGATGGATGAGAGGGCACTCCTAGTGGACTTTTCGATGATATCAACTTCCGTTGGTCTACGTGCACATTCACACTTTCATATCACACCGGATATTCTAGAAATTTAAACATTCGATGCTGATTGGCTAAGACAACCCACTATTAGAGCGTTGGTTCTCCATATTAGGAGTACGGCCACCATGTTGGAATGCCCTTTCGGGACGCCGCTAAATCTGTAGACCAGACCATCAGGTCTTGACCGTCGGGGAAGCTCTGCTCCGTTGTGTTCGTCTCGGGGCATTGCTCCGGACTCGACCGCTCAACCACTTCATCTCTCACCTTGCCTAGACACACCATGACGTATCTCTTAAGGTAAGGCTATATGTTAGTAGCCCCTGTCATCAGAATAATATTGGCCAGGTTTAATGAAATAGATTGCAATCCCCCATTTGTAAACCAAACCTTCGCAACCAACAAATTATTTAATATTTCTCAATACATTAATTTAAGTTCCGTTGTTATCATTACTGTACCATCTGCCTTCCTTTTTCCACCCTCAAATAGCTATCCCCCACGCGGGAGAACCTTGTTCACGACATTATCTCAGTCTTAAAATTTATATCGGAGATAAAGAGAACATTTGAGCAAGCACGTGCAAAAAAGAGCGTAATTTTAACTTCAATACATATACGAAATTATGTTTTACTGTATTTTGTCAGAAATGAAACAGTCCTTGAGCTGCTAACAGAGATATTATTAAACTTTGTGCTAATGCACCATTACGCTTCGCTTTTCCCTTAATGCACCCTTAAAACTCTGACCAGGACCAAACATATCGCTAAATAAAGCACGGGATTGTATTAGTGAAATAAGAGCACCAAAATATAATGTTTTACGCAATGACGATGAGCCCTGGCCATCCCTCTGGAATAAGCAGATACGTTTAATTTCTATTGTCATTTATTTAATTGTACTAAATAGTCAACCTCAATTTTGAATTTTAAAGTACAGTTCCAATAAATAGCCCTCGGGAACATCCTGCGCAGCATGCTAATATCTCTGTCTCTCTCACGCACAAGCGCACGATGTGGCTACGTTGTAGCGCACTCCTATTGGCTACTGCCATATGCAGGAGATTTGACGCGAACTCTATAAATAAATACGCACCGTGGAGATTTGCTCCCGCCCGAGTACACTCGGGCGACTAGTTCCTACTCCTGGCTCCTATGGAGACTCAGTGCTCTTACTGTTAAGGCAGTTAAATGTTGGCTGAGAATCGTTCTCGGAAACCAATCTCTAATTAGGGCAGTCTGCTACCGTGAACAGTTGCGAATGGAAGGTAATTCGACGTGGGCATCAAAATTAAAGAAAGGGTTGGAAACCATTGGGATGGGAGACATTTGGATGGCGGGGCAGGAAAACAGGCAAAGTATTTGGAGAAAAATTAAGAACCGCCTCTGTGATATTGACAGGCAACAAATAATTGCGCAATGTACAGAGAAGGTGTCATTAGAAGTAAAGTCTGGGCTGAAATCGGAGTGGGGTATGGAGCAATACATCAAAACAGGTACCAAACTCATTAGAGAGGGGCTCGCGTGGATTAGACTAGGAGCATGGAGGAGCACGAAAATTTCTGACGAGAATGGTACGAGAATCTGTCCCATTTGTGAGGAGGAAGAGTCGTGGACTCACATCTTGGCAAGATGTAGGGGTACGGAGGAATGGCGGGAAAAATATTTGCCGCGATTTTTTACCAATGCGAATATAGGGCTAGAAGCATGTTGGACGCTACTGGCAGGCACGGAAAACATGGACGGGCTAGGTAAATTTATACTTAAGGCAAGACAGCTGAGATCTGAGGAGGCTGCCAATATAGAAGGGGGGGGGATAAGATCAACTAAACAAAGTGACTACATTGTTCTACATATATATATATATATATATATATATATATTATGTCATACTTAGGTCACTGTTGTGCTATAGTTTTATATATGTTGTATAAATTATGTGTATATATGTCTTTTAAGTGTAATTTTCTATTATAAGAGGGTGCATTTATGAAGGTGTACTCTGTGCTGTAAATTTAAATTGCTATATTTGAATATCTTTGTATTTTTATTTTCGGGTTCACTATTAATTCTTTATTGTTGTTTAATAGTGATTTGGACTGTGTATTTCCTTTGTCTTTTTATTTTCGTGTTTACTCTTTTAATTCTTTGTTGTTGTTGTTGTTTTAATATTGCTTGTAATGTGTATTACAAAAGCACGTACGGTGTGTGGACCCGTGCGATTGTTGAAATTCTATGTATGATATTGCTGTGCCAATAAATACACTTATTCATTCATTCATACTGTTAAGAAATAAGGTGTCAGATGCGGGAGAGTACAAACTCCATTCAACTCACCTGGTACATCGTAGATCTTGGAGTTTACACTTCTTACTTTTTCCACTATTGTGTATATAGTGCATAGAGAAGGTATTGCATTTCACCCAAACATTTGATAACGAGATTTCCCCAGAAATATACATTTTAGGATCCCCTGTATAAAAAATCTTATGTGCTCCATTCATATGACTTTCTGAAAGTCTCTATAACAAATTATTGTTAATAAGCTTATTCTTCCATACATTTAATGCTAAAACATTAGCACAAACGGTCTCATTACTTAGTTCCTTTTTAAGTAAAAGGGAAACTGGAATAGATTAAGCTAAACCGACAGTTTATTTTTTAAAATATGGTTGCTATTGTGTTTGAAATCCGTTTCTTTGCGTGGCCAAGCGTTGACAAGTTCCAGTATGAGAAACGTTAAAAGTATTTTAAAACTGAAATCAATAGCAAGGAATATATCAAAAATAGCTTAATCCATGAAATAAATGCATATGACATAAATTGTGTGTTTTAACGAGCTCTACGTTTTCTGTAAAGAAAGTTTTTGTCTATTTCCTACGGTTATACAAAATTCAGTAAAATTCATCCAGAATAATGTAGATAGTCTTCTGAGTCTATTTCCTGAAAATTCAAGAAATACATTTTATTTTTCAGGTAAATATCTTGAATATAGGATATTTTAATCAAAATCGTTAGAGCAATCTCTGATTAAAAAAAAAAAAAATTGTGTAGCAAAAAAAAATTGTTGTGTAGCATCCTTGGAAAATATTGAACTTAAATACCAAGTTTGGTATTTTGGGACTTTTCGTTTTTGAACTGTGCTGTCCACAGATACACACACGCACACACACGAACCTTTTTCCAAGAATTTTTTTTTCTGGATTCAGGGATACCCAAAACATGTATTTCCGGTGAAATCTCGGTATCGAATTTTTGGGTGGATTACAATACCTTCTCTATAGATTATGTGCGTGTAGAGAAAGTAAAAAAAATAGAAAAAGCTCCGTATGAGTGCCCGTGTGGCTGTGAACACGTTAACTCAAAAATGAAAGGTTGGTAAAACACTAAACTTGGAATTTAAATTGATATCTACCAAGGATGTGATACGAAGATTTTGTGGAAAATCCCCCCATCCCAATTTAGCTTTTGATTGGCAACATTTGTGAACATTTTTATTTTCTCAAAAATGGCTCAAACGATTTTGATTAAAATAAAGCATATTAAAGATATTTGCATGACCAATGAAATGTATATTTTGAATTCTCTGACAATAGCATTTGAAGGTCACTTTATTTAGGACGAATTTTGCTGAATTTTTCACAACTAGTAAACCGTAAATATAGACAAAAACTTGCCACTCAAAAATGCAGTTCCGTGAACGTGACTGTTTTTAGCTATTCTTTGGTTTTGGTTTCCTTTTCAAAATATTAATTTTTTTTTGTCAACTCCTGACAATGCAAAGAAACATACTCGTATCACCCACATGTCTGCTTTTTTGTTTCTTTTTTTTTTTTTTTTTTAATATTTGACTCTCATTTTAGCCTACTGTATTCCATTATTTTCCTTCTCCTTACAATAAATCATTTCTCCTAATGTTTACATAAATTAAAATGAAGTAGAGAGAAGCATAAGTTTTTTAACAATGGTTTGTTGCAGAGACGTTGAGAAACTCGTGTGAATAGGACTATGTTGTCGGTCAGTATGTCTCACTTGTGACCTGGTTACTGAAGCTTTTATAGTAAAATCCATGCTTATGCCAGCATTGCTATAGGAGAACACAGGTGTGTCAGCATTTCGACATCTTGCCACTAATATCGGTTGCTCAAACTGTGCAACATTGCCTTTTACTAAAGGGAATATAATTTATTCAAAAGCACCATATAAGATAGCCTAGAATATTTTCCTCTGTAAGTATTAGCAATAGTTAAGAAGATGCCATTACCTAAGCATGTTTATCGAACAAAAACTTAAAAATTGCGCACGGTCGCCGAGGTTGGGTTGGTGAGGAATAGTTGAGAGACGGCACAACAAATCGGTAGTAGGGCAAGAAGTTGGCTCGCTACCAACATGCCATGCTTATCCACAATTAGGACCAAAAATCTGATGCGTTCCATTCACATGGCTTTCTCTACATTTCTGTGGCAAATTATTGTCAAAACATATTCTTCCACCAACTTTGTGATATTCGAGATAAACATTATTAGAAACTGTCTTAATTATTGGCTTCCTTGTAAGTAGAGAAAAATAAGAATAAGGGAATACACGGCTAAAACGATAGTCAAATATTTTAAAAGCTGGTTGCCATGTAGATGAAATCATTTCTGTGCAGGGTCAGGAGTTTACAGCTTTCCGTGTGAAAAAAGTTTAAGTATTTTAAATCTGAAACAAATAGCAAGGAATATCTCAGATATGGCCAGTTCAACCAAAAAACTTATACGACAGAAATTGTGTGTTTTACCGTGTTGTAAATTTTGTGTGTATTAAGTTTTTGACTATCTCTTACGGTTTACCAGTTACGCAAAATTCAACAAAATTCCTTCAGAATAACGAGGTCTTTAGAGACCATTCCCAGAAAATTCAAGATATACATTTTATTTGTCATATAAATATCTTTAATATACGGTATTTTAATCAAAATCGTTAGTCATTTTTGAGAAAATGAAAATTTTGGAAATTTCTTCTATGTAAAGGGTAGTTTGGGGTGGGGGGATTTTTCTCAAAATCTTCGTGTCGCATCCCATGGAAGATACTAAACTTAAGTACCAAGTTTTGTATTTTACCGACTTTTTGTTTTTGAATTATGTTGTTCACAGCCCTATGGACACACAACATACACACACAGACCTTTTTCTGAAAATACTTTTTTTGAATACAGGGGACCCTAAATCGTCTATTTGCGGTGAAATTCCGGTGTCAACTTTTTGGGCGGAATGCAATGCCTTCTTTATATACTATGTACACAGTACGTGTAGAGAAAGTAAAAATGAAAGTTTTGTTATTTTCGTTTGTAAGGATAATAAATATAAATCTCTAGTTGTTTTGAAAAGATTTATTTCTCTAATGTAGAATAGTGATCCTGTACCAGATTCCTCGCAGCCTAGATCGAGTACACGCTTTCAGGTTGATTACTCTTCAGCTACATTCTCAACGAGGTGCTAGCGCAAATGGAACGCAAGAACAAGGCCAAAGTAAGCATTCACATAGACGCACGTAACATGCTACGCAATAAACTGCAACGCAAGAGTATGCAAATTCCAAACTTTATTCTTGCATTGCATGCACAGAGAAATAACTCTACATTCCGTCCTCAATGTATAGCCTGTTATTCAACAACAGACGATCGCGATGCTCATCTATTTGGCTGTGCAGCGCCAATCTCTCATTTCTCTCAAGAGGGTTATAGTAGTCTCCTTGAGAATCCTCCTTTGATTTAATGGATGTGATCACCATATGCGTCTGGATATTTTGACTCTCATAAATCGTAAGGCGCAAAGAGATAATTCACAGTTCATTAAATGCGCAACTTTATCACATTGTGCAATCTCTATGCTTGTATTATTTCAATATTTTTGGATAACCAGTTATTGTAACGTCACTGCCGCTAGCGTCAGTTGCTGATATGTTATTTTATAACATATTAATTATTAAAATACTGAATTATATTTTTATATGGAATTGAAGGTTGTGTTATTCAACTTGAAATGCGTGTAGCACTTGCAACATATCCGTATGTATGCAATTTCTCGAAGCTTAGATAATAATTTATAGAGTGGGCACGTTTATATTTTGCCTCAAACCATAGAGGAAGCTTCATGGTTCCTCTCCCAAGGCTTCTACATCTGAATAATTAATCCATATAAGTACTAATCGCTAACAACTATGAATTACTACGAATCTAACAAAGCATTATACAGGGTGTTAATGAACTATACGGAATAATTTGCGACATTGTACACGTGACTAATATAAGTAATTTGAGATCGGCGATGAATGGTTCCCGGATAAACATAACGCAACTACATAGTTGGGCCGCGCCGTGGCCGAGTGGTTAGACTACTCGCCTCTCACCTAGACGGCCGGGGTTCGATCCCAAGCGACCACATGTAAGATTTGTAGTGGACAAAGCGGCGCTGGGGCGGGTTTTCTCCGGGTACTCCGGTTTCCCCCGCCATCGCAGTCCACCGGTGTTCCATCATCAGTCATGTATCATCAGAGTCACCGCCTGCGGTGCCATAAATAGTTAAAGCAGGCGTTAAACACTACCAAAAAAAAACAAAAAAAACTACATAGTGTTAAGCGTGTGGGTTTCAGGTACTGATAAGTCGCTGTCAAAGCAAAACAGGTTCAAAAAACGGCTTAGAATGTCCTTAAAACTGTTGCCCGAGTATAGAAATGTCGAATTTAATAGCTCATTACTAGAGTTCTCAAGATTTAATATCGCAAAAATCGGTAAAATCTCGAACTAATCACTTGACAGTGCCACACTGAGCATTCCTCAACTACGTTCCTGAGTTATGTAGCCTATTCTGAAGGTTTTTTTATCAACTCCTCTGGTGGCTTAATGCTTGCCGGTCCCCATAGCCGCGCTCGCCAAGGCGTCCCGCTTTGGTGCTTCGTAGCGCTGGGGATCGTGGGTTCGAGTCCCGCCTTGGGCATGGGTATTATGTGTTTGTGTGTGTTGTAACAGTAAGAAAATAGCAATCCAATAATAGTACAGAAAAACAAGTTAAAAAAAAAGTAAATAAAAGTAGGATATACAGTGCCGGAGTCCTGATCAGACCCCGGTACCGTATTTAAAAAAAAAAAAAAAAAAAAAAAATGCGTAACGCGGGAAGCTGCTATCCCAAAGGTCAAGAGTACGATTCCTGTCATAGAATAAATATTTATTATTATTATTTTTTTCATTCCAGATGAAGTGCCGCGATACGTGGCGTACTGGCACTTCAGAAACTTATTGCCGTTACTTCGAAATTTCAATAAACATGCCACAAGTCTCCTATTTCAAATTACTCATTTACGTAATCTACATATTCTGTGAAAATATTTCGGCACAGTTCATTAATACCCTGTATAATTTATATGTATCATGATACAGATACACGCTTACCAATAAGTCTAGAAAACATCTGATATGTTCCATTCACATGAGTTTATCTAAATCTCTGTAATGAATTATTGTTGATAAGTTTATTCGTCTGTCTACTTTAAGTTAATCGAGATAAACATTAGCAGAGATGATCTTATTACTTAGTTCCTTATAAGCAGAAGGGAAATAAGGGAATACACTGGACTAAACCAACAGTAAATGTTTTAAAATGTGGTTGCTATGAGTTTCAAATATGTTTCTTTGCGTAGTCAGGAGTTGAAAAGTTTAGGTTTTTAAATCTGAAACCAATAGGTAACAAGGAATATATCGAAAATGGTCAACGCCGAGAAAAAGTATATGACACAAATTGTGTGTTTTAACGAGCTCTACATTTTTGCATAATAACTTTTGTCCATCTCTTAGGGTTTACGGTTATGTAAAAAAAGTATATTTCCAGAAAATTCAAGACATACATTTTATTTGCCATGTAAATATATTAAATAAAAGAGATATTAATCAAAATCGTTAAAGCCATTTAAGAGGAAAGCATTTTCCATATAGAGGATAGTTGGTGGTGAGGGTATTTTCTTCAAAATCGCACCCTTAGAAGATACTGAACCTAAATATCTAGTTTGGTATTTAACTGACTTTAAGTTTTTGAGCTATGCTGCTTGAATTCAGGGGTCCCAAAAATGTATTTGCGGTGAAATCTAGGTATCGAATTTGTTGGTCCAAAACAACATTTTCTGTATACACTATGTACATAGTACGTGTAGAGAAAGTAAAAACGCGTGATCACAATTACAGATGCTAACGTCTATAACATTGTAATAACGCTTTTCTACGGTAATTGGTCTCCGAATGAATTAAAATAATCATTACCATGAGTACGAATTATTGACACCAAAATAGATAAACCTAAAGCCGTGTGGTATTTAACCAACTATTGTTTTTAGGGCCAGAGTACGTGGTCGACGGGGAGAGAACCCGGACCTCCCGAGTACAGTTATAGACGGAAGCGCCTGCTCCACCTGGTATATGCTGTATATACATTTGTTAATTAATGTAGGCTCTGTATCCAACGTGTGTCCACGGAAATCCTGCATATCCTTACTTTAGAATAGTTACATAATACTCCGTCTACATCCGACGTATGTTCACACGATCCTGTGTAGGTTTATTAATTAATGCTCGTTGTACACGTAACGTGTGTATGGTGTGAATCCCGCTTTATTCACCCTTATTTTCACTCTCGTAATCACCTTAAGTAGCAACCATGCGTTTATAATATTCCCTCATTACACATATAGAGGATTCTAGGGATAATACATTAGGCTTAGGGTCAGAATACCGAGCAAGATAGTTTTTCAATAAAGTGCAAGGCTTGCTTTCAGGAGATCCTGGTTCAATTCTGTTGACCACCACTGCTGACCAATTGCTTTTTCGTAGATTTCCCTGGTTGGTAGGCGATTTCAAGTGTGGTTCCTCATCTATCACGATTCTATTTCTGGTTACCCTTTTACGCTGCGTTCTTCTATACTTTCTGGTGTGCTTATAGGTTTCATGGTGTGTGACGGTTCAAGAAAAATTACGTAAACATTTGGTCAAACCAATGAACACAGCTTCTGACTTGAACCGAGATTACTATAAATACTTGAGCTTTTACTTATATTTTTAAAATTCTGATGTGTTCCATTCAAATGGCTTTCTTTACATCTATGTAACAAATTATTGTTAATAAGCTTATTGCTCCATCCACTGATTGGTAATCAAGATAAACATTAGCAGAAAAGGTCTATTACTCAGTTCTTTATAAGTAGGAGAGAAAAAGGGAATACACCACGATTTACCGACAGTCACATATTTTAAAATGTTATTGCTTTGAGTTGGAAATCCGTTTCTTTGCGTGGCCAGGAGTTGACAAGTTCCAGTACGAGAAAATTTAAAATATTTTAAAACTGAACCCAACAACAAGGAATAACGACCAATGCCTCAAAAAATGTATATGGCATTAATTCTATGTTTTAAGAAACTCTACATTTTTATGTAGCAATTTTTTTTATCTCTTACGGTTTACTAGTTATAAAACATTAAAAAAGCAACAAAAAAAAAACCATCCAGAATAAAAAGGCCTTTAGAGGCTATTACCAGAAAATTCAATATACATTTTATTTGTCTCTTAAATCCAAGAGATTTTATCAAAATCGTTAGAGTTTTGTGAGAAGATCAAAATGTTCGATTTTTTTTTAATATAAAGGGTAGCTGGAGATGAGGGGATTTTATTGCAACTCTTTCTGTCGCATCCTTGGGAGATACTGTACATAAATATCAAGTTTAGTATTTAAAGAAATTTTCATTTTTAAGCTATGCTGCCCACAGGCGCACGTGAGCACACACACACACACATACATACACACACACACAAAGACAGACAGACATATAAGACCCTTTTCTAAAAATGCTTTTTTTGGATTTAGGGGGCCCCAAAACTTGTATTACCGGTGAAATCTCGGTATTGAATTTTTGGGTGCAATACAATATTTTCTCTATACATTATGTACATAGTAGTGTAGAGAAAGAAAAAATCTGGTGTGTTCCATTCACATTACTTTCTCAAGCTATTCCACAAACACGCTTTCCTTTCAAAAGATTATTCTTTTCCCTACATCATGATAATCAGATAAACATTCCCAGAATTTGTCTTATCACTTGCTCCCTTGTGAGTAGAAGGAAATAAGGCAACACACTAACTAGACTAATGCGATAGTCAAATATTGTAAAAACCGATCGCTAAGTGAACCAATTGAAAGTCAATACTCTTTGCTTGATAGAAGCTAACATAAGAGAGACGAAAAGAAAGATGTCTCCAGATTGAGAAAAGTAGAAGTATTTGTTTTGTTTTTTAAATTCTCTACCCCCATACTATGTACATATCTACCAGGTGACCACACTGACCCGCATTTGAAGTGTGCGGGTATCCTTTTCGAGCGTTAAAAGAGTTGCAGAAATCAACGGAGCTATTTCGAGGTAAAATCTGCCAACGAAGAACTGGCAAGGGTAAGGTACCTTGCATCCTAAAATGATATTTTCACAAAAACATGCCTGTATGAGTGCATGTGTGTGTCTCACTACATAATAGGTTGAATACTTAACTTAAGTATTTAACGGATGTGACACGAAGATTTTCAAGAAACTCCTCCCCCCCCCCCGTTCCAAATACAACTTACATCGAACTTTGATCAACATGTCTTATATTCTCAAAAATTGCTCAAATTAAATAATATATTTTAAAATATTTTACTACAAATAAAATGTATAGGGCCTTTTAAGAGTCACTTTAATCTGTGAACCGCTATAAGTAGTATAATATTTGAGATAGGATAAAATTAAAGGAAGTCAGATTTTGGGTAAACAATGGGGTTTGGTTTACTTTTGCCTTTTCAGTTCACTATCATGGATACGGTTTTGATGAATAAAACATAATGGTATTGATACTGCTATAGGAAATTGTAAGGTACAAATCGTGGTCCTATCACTAAATGATGGAATACAACTGATTGAACTCTGTTATGAAATCAAGAATAGTTTATCTCAATTTCTGAGAAAGTTTAGATCTCCAAACAATTTAAGAACAGGCAGGGCCGATATTCCATTCGTAACTGGTTCCGTTTCTGATTATAATACGAGGTACTTCCAGAAAGTAAGTTCCGTTTCAATTTATCTCCGCTGCAGCGCTACGATCACAGTTCCGCACATGCGCGGTAGAGGCTCTGTATCAAGGAGAAGAAAAGTGCGCCATTTTGAAATCGCTGTCAGGCACATACGCTTTGTTGTGCTTGTTTACCAGTTATGCAAAACTCAGAAAAGCTTATCCAGAATAAAAAGGTCTTCAGAGTCTATTGCCAGAAAATTCAAGGTATACTCATATATTTTATTTGTCATGCGCGTATCTTAAATATAAGAGATTATAATCAAAATCTTTAGCGCCATTTTTGAGAAAATTAAATTTTCGAAATGTTTTCCATGTAAAGGATAGTTGGTGTAGGGGGGATTTTCTTTAAAATTATCCTGTTGCATCCTTGGAAAGTACTGAACTTAAATATCTAAACTACTCTTGGTTTTTGAGCTATGCTGCACACACACACACACACACTCACACACACACACAAATGTTTTTTTTTTTGTACTCATGTGGTCCCAAAATATGAATTTCCTGTGAAATCTCGGCATAGAAGTTTTGGGTGTAATGCATTGCCTCCTCCTCCATACACTATATACAAAGTAGAGAAAGTAAAAGGTATATATATATATATATATATATATATATTTACTGTGGATTTTCCAAATTTCAGTGATGTATCACCTTAAGAAAACATCGTAGGGATAAGACGAATGAGAGGAAAACGGAAGGCAAACGAAAGCAGCGTTCAGAAGAGAGGAAGATACAGTGAAGAATGGGAGGAAGTGCTGTGTAATTGAGAAAAAAACGAGAAAGACACAAATACGGGCAGGTTACACTGAAAGCGAAGATAAGTTAATGGGATCTGCCCATTAATCCTCTTCACTTTAACAAGAAAAAGAAATGCAGTCGCCAACTGGGGCAAAAATGACAAATTACTCGCGCGGGAAAACAGATAATCTGTGCTTGAAAAATATTGCGTAAGTAATTCATCAGGAAGTTAACCAGCCGCTTTGTTTTAAAAGCGGTATACCATTGCAACCTTGAGTAAATAATATTCGAGCAGAGATATTGCATGTGGAACAGGAAAATATATAACGGTGTGAACAAAAGTGAACCTGTAGAGTCTGTGTTCGGGCGTATCTTTACTCTTAAACGCTGGCAGAGCCCATAGGTTATGTGCTTCTAACGTGACCTTTAAGAGGGAGGGATGAGGGGTGAGACCCCAGAGGAAACGATTCAGATGACCATGGCCTAAGCATACACCAGGGCCGCTTAGGTTTACAGTTTGAACGCTTCCAAAGCTGCCCGACTCCATCTATGGACCTTGCAGTGGACAGATATGACTCTTTCCCTGTAAGGGGGAGATTCTGACCTCTTCAGTTCCTCCGGTGCGAGCATCCGTGGTACTTCTGGCGTTACTAGAAGTCGGACCGAACATCTGAGCTCCTTCCGCAACGGAGCTTTTCGGATTGGGTTGGACTCGACGTGGCAGTGGCCCGATACCCGTGGGAGGTTGTGAGACACCTTAATGTCCTCTGGGGCTAACCTGGAAAGCCAGTAGACCTAAGCTGGTAAAGGTCGGCCCTATCGTGGTTTTCGGTAGTCTTCCCCTCAGCTTGCGCGCGTAAGTTGCGTATCCACTTACGTCCCTATAGGCATGCACTTCGGTAATTGCACGCAGGGGTTCAGAGTATAAAATAGGTACTGATCTAATGGAAAAATTCCAAGGACTTGTCACTGGGTAGGCACATATCCCTGAGTATTCACGTTGTATCAGCCCTGACCTATCAGATAAGAAACATCTAAAAGAGTACATCCAGCGCCCAATCGCAACTCGCCGAACGCCATCACACGGTCTCACAAACTTAAAACGGATGACAATTAAAGAAATTGTGGGAACGCGAAAAGAGAACAGCAATTTTTGTAGTAAGAAAGGAACCACCAGTATATCTATCCGGGAAAATGAGGAAGTTCCACGGTTAGGATGGGTGGTCGCGATGATCTAAATCAGGCTTTCGAGAAGTCTTGCCTAGAGCGTTACTGGTAACCGAATAAATCGTTTGTGGTGATGCATTTGTGAAATTTAGAAAATCCAGAGTATGTAAGATATCTTGTTAAACTTTCTACCAGTTATTTATATACAATAATAGGATATGTAGGCCTTCTATAAACATTCTGGCTGACGTAGTTATCATTTTCTTTACTTAATACATAGTACATGGGTAGAAAAGGTATTGCATTCCATGTAAAATTTCGATAGCGAGATTTCATCGGAATCACACGCAATACCCTTGTATACAATAAAAAGCATTTTGAAAAAATGTTGGTATGTGCGTGTGTGTCAATGAACACGATAACTCAAAAATGAAAGGTCGCTAAAATACCAAACTTGGTTTTAGATCGCGTCCTTTGGTATCCAGCAATTCATGATATCCTACCGACACGACAGCATCTGGCAGCTATTCACCTGAGTGACTCTTCTATATGTCCTCATTGTCATCAATTGGACACTGTCGCGTTTCTACTTGCTGCCTGTGTCTGCTGTGTATAGAATCGCAATAACCTTTTTGGGAAAGTTGGGTGTTGCTAATTGCGCTCCGGAAACTTTTCTTCGTCCGCATTTTTCCCACCCACTTAGGAAGCAGAATACTTTGCTATGGATCATTGGACACACGATCTGTTATGCACTTCTGCACTTCCTCAGTGGTGTGGATCCGATACAGTACATGGACTACTTGAAGAGGGCGCCAGGACGGCACTTCGGCAGTTGCTTGCGAGTTCTCGATACTTAACTAAATGAAAAAATCTGATGGGATACATTCACATGACTTTCTCTAGATCTCTGCAACAAATTATTGTTAAAAAGCTTATGCTTCTATCTACTTCATGCTAATTCAGAAAAATTAGTATAAATAGTCTTATTACTTGATTCCATGTAAATAGAAGCGAAATAAGGGAGTACCATAGGTTAAATTGACAGTCAAAGCTGGGTGCTATGCGACTGAAGTTCCTTTGTTTGTATGGACAGGAATTGACAAACCCCTGTATGAGAAAATTGCAAGTTTTTTTAAAGGTGAAACCAAACCCAAGGAGTATCACAAAAACGATCAGATCCACGAAAAAAATGTATATAACATAAATTGTGTGTTTAACAGTTTTGGTGAAGTAAGATTTTGTCCATCTCTTATAGTTTAGCAGATATGAAAATTCCGTAAATTTATATATAATAAAGTAGTCTTTAGAGGATATTCCCAGAAAATTAAATTTATACATTTTATTTGTGAGGTAAATATATTTAATATGCCATATTTTAATCAAAATCATTAGAGCCATTTTTAAGAAAATCAAAATTTTCGAAAAAGTTCCATGATAAGAGTAGTTTGAGGTGGGGGATCCTTCTCAAAATCTTCGAGTCACATCCCTGAAAAATACTAAACTGAAATACCAAGTTTGGTAGTTTACTGTCTTTTCGCTTTTGAGTTATCGTGTCAACAGACATACGGACACACGGACACACACACGGACCTTTTTCTGAAAATACTTTTTTTTTGGATACAGTGGACCCTAAAACGCATATTTCCGGTGAAATCTCCACCCAAAAATTCCATACCGAGATTTCACCGGTCTAAAAAAATAATTTTCGAAAAATGGTCCGTGCGCGCGCGTGTGTTTGTGTGTGTGTGTCCGTGTGTCTGTGAGCATGATAACGAAAAAACGAAAAGTCGGTAAAATACCAAACTTGGTATTTAAGTTTAGTATCTTCCAGGGATGTGACACGAAGATTTTGTGAAAAATTCCCCCACCCCCAACTACCCTCTAAATGGAATTTTTTTTCGAAAATGTTGACTTTCTCAAAAATGGCTCTAACGATTTTGATTAAAATATCGTATATTAAACAATTTACTTGACAAATAAAATGTATATCTTGAATTTTCTAGGACTAACCTCTGTAGAGTACTTTATTCTGCATGAATTTTACGGAATTTTGAATAACTACTAAACCGTAAGAGATGGAAAAAAACTTATTGCACGAAAAATGTAGAGCAGTTTAAAGCACACAATTCGTGTTATATACATTTTTTCGTGGAGTTAATCGTTTTTGAGACATTCCCCCTGTATTTTCTTTCTGCTTTGAAAAACGTATACTTTTCTCATACAGGAACTACATACAGACAAAGGAGCTTCAGTGACATAGCAACCAGCTTGTGACCATCACTTTTACCTTATTTCGCTTCTACTTATATGGAAGCAAGTATTAGGACTATATCTGCTCATTTTCTCTCGATTAGCATGATGTAAATAGATGTATAGACTTTTTAAGAATGATTTGTTGCAGAGATATAGAGAAAGTCATGTGAATGGAACACATCAAACTTTTGTAATTCCCCCTAGGTTTCTACGTGTCTCCTTTGGTTTAGACTCCAATTTTTTTTAAACTTATGAATGTGTTTTCTGTCATAAAAATAAAATTGTATTGTTTGAAAATTGAAAACATATGCTTAAATACATCTGAGAGTAAAACTTAGGGCAAGTCTTATTCATTGTACCTCTGTGAACATGTATACCATTTTTTTTTGTGTGTGTAACAGAAAAACTGCTCCGCAAGGAGCATTTTAAACAAAAAAAATCTGAAAATATCAATAGCGAGAAAACTAGGAATGATTTGCATGCATGGCTCACATTAAAAGCCACAATGTTGATTGGTTGATTCTCTTTTCCTCTCCTTCACTACTGCAATTTCTGTCCGTTTCTTCTAACATTGCTGCTTTTCTTCTGCACAACGTCGTTTTTTACTTTGCATGATGCGAATGAGATCTCGTCGTACTGAAGATTTTTTTGCGGATTCCAGTACAGTTTCACCTCTCTTGCTCTGCTGTAGCTCCAGTTAAGGAATTTAAAAATGGCGCCTAGTGGCCAATTATACCTATTTTATATTCAAGAATTTTTAATCATTTTATGGGATTGAAATAAAACGATCAATTTTTTGTGAGTTTTCATGAATTTTCAATCATACATATCCTTAAACGTTATCTACATGCTTTGTGTAGTAAGTTTTTGTATATCTCTTAGATTTACCAACTATGCAAAATTCATTCAGACTGAAAAATACTTAAGGGGTCATTTCCAAGATTCGGGAAATACATTTTATTTGTCTTTTAAATAATTTTAATATTCAGAATTTTACACAAAAGCTTTCGAAAAATGTTCCATGTAATGGATAGTTTGGGGTGGGAGCTTTTCCTTAAAATCTTTGTGTCACATACTAGGCAGATACTACTAGAATTAAATACCAAGTTTTTACATTCTCTACACCCTCTATGTACATAGTGTATAGCTAAGGTATTGCACGCCACCCAAAAATTTGATACCCAGATTTAACCGGAAGTATATGTTTTACGATCCCTGTATCCAAAAAAAGCATTTTAGAAAATGGTCCGTGTGTTTGTATGTGTACGCGTGTCTATGAACAGGATAACTCAAAAACGAAAAGTCAGTAAAATACGAAACTTGGTATTTAAGTTTAGTATCTTCCAGATACTAAATTTTGATTTTCTTAAAAATGCGTCTAACAACTTTGGTTAAAATATTGTATATTAAAGATATTTACCTGACAATTAAAATGTATATCTTGAATTTTCTAGGAATAGCCTCTGAAGACTACGTACTTTATTCTAGATGAATTTTTACCTAAATTTGCATAACTGCTAAACCGTAAAAGATGGACAAAAACTTACCACACAAAACATGAAGAGCACGTTAAAACACCCAATTTATGTAACATATATTTTTATTTCGTGGAGTTGATCGTTTTTTAGATATTCCTCGTTTTTGGTTTCAGCTTTAAAATCTTTTACTTTTCTCATACGGGAATTTGTCAACTCCTGTCCATACAAACAAAGGAACTTCAGTCACATAGCAACCAACTTTTGACTATCCCTTTAACCCATGGTACTCTCTTATTTCGCTTCTACTTACAAGGAGGCAAGTAATAAGACTATTTCTGCTTATTTTTTCTTGATTAACATGAAGTAAATAGAACCAAAACTTTTTAACAATAATTTGTTGCAGAGATGTAGAGAAAGTAATGTGAATGGAACACATCAGATTTTTTACTTTCTCTACACATACTATGTACATAGTGTATAGAGAAGGTTTTGCACTCCATCAAAGAATTCAATACTGAGGGTTCACCGGAAATATATGTTTTAGGGTCCTCTGTATCCAAAAAAAGGTCCGTGTGTGTGTGCCCGTGTGTCAATGTGTCTGTGTGTACGTGTGTCTGTAAACACGATAACTAAAAAACAAAAAGTCGGTAAAATACCAAACTTAGTATTTAAGTTTAGCATCTTCCAGGGATGGGACACGAAGATTTTGAGAAAAATCCCCCACCCCAAATTACACTTAACATGGAACTTTTAGCGAAAATTTTGATTTTTTAAAAATGACTGTAACGATTTTGATTAAAATATGGTATATTAAAGATATTTACCTCACAAATAAAATGTATATCTTGAATTTTCTGGGAATAGCCTTTACAGACTACTTTATTCTGGATGAATTTCACGGAATTTTTCCATAATTGCTAAACCGTAAAAGATGGAGAAAAAGTTACCACACAAAAAATGTCGAGATGGTAAAAACGCACAATTTTTGTTATATACATTTGTTTCGTGGATTTAATAGTTTTTTTACATATTCCTTGTTTTTTTTATTTCAATTTTAAAAACACTTTACTTTTCTCAAACAGGAATTTGTGAACTCCCATCCATACAAACAAAGGAACTTCAATCACATAGCAGCCAACTTTTGACTATCCTTTTAGTCTATGGTACTCCCTTATTTCGCCTCTATTTACAAGGAAGCAAGACTATTTCTAGTAACTTTTTATCGATTAGCATGAAGTAAATGGAGGCATAAGCTTTTTAACAAAAATTTAATGCAGAGATGTAGAGAAAGTCATGTGAATGGAACACATAAGATTTTTTTTCCTTATCCTACATATCACGTCATAAGCAACAGTTAGCAACCATTCATTGAGTATTGCTGACTTTGATTCACCTGAATGTACCAATTAGGTTAATGCGTTACGGATAGGCTGTTGGAAACGGCAGAGAAACTCTCCGTATCTATCAAGAGCGGTTTTCTGGTGGATCTCAGCCACACCACATCATTTTTTCTCCAATTTATCAACATAACATGCAACGTATTGTAAGGAATAAGAAGAAGCCAGCGTTACGAAATTCAACATAATTTATAAACAACAAGGAATACGTAAGTCATACTTACCAAACCTAACTAAAGCCTATTCAGCCTTAAGATGGTCCTCGCCAATACAAAACCCAGGCGACCAATGCACTGTTATAATGTAACCTTCTGTCATTCGCGCGAAAAGCTGTCATATTTTCACGACCATGTGGCGGTACACGCTGCATATTGTAATGTAAAACAAACAGAGCCCTCATTCCGACAACTAAAACGGTGACTACAGTATTCTGTTAGGTATAATAGGGATAATATTGATAGTCATAACAAAATAAATGGGTAAACATATATTAAGTAGTTCTACAAACACGAGTGGGCAAATAAATAGCATGTTTGCGATAGCTTACACTAATTCGCTCTCTGGCAGCGCTCTATTCCTTCTAGATCAGAATCGTTGTTTGAGCTGTTCGTGCTGCTGTTTTCCACTTCAAGGTTGCTATCCAGGCTATCAACAACGTTTCACTTAAACCATCCATATCCCAAAACTGGGCTTCTTCCTTTGCTACATGTAGCACCTTATCAACTCATGATGCGGCTCATTTAAAAAAAAAAAAAAAGTGTGTACTATTGCACAAATTGCATTCTTTAGAAATTGTATATTTCACACGCTTTCTTTTTTCTGTTAAATTTTGTTATATTTGTAGGCAAAACACCGGTGAACTCAGATATTAAATTCACCTCTTCTTTCACGAGAAGTGTTGGATGTTTCTCAAAAAACTTACAATAAACATCCAACACCATAGTTTTTCACTACTAGTAAACGGTTTACCGGCCTTATGCCTCATTTACCTCGACGAAGATTGCAAGCCAAAACTCACGGCGGCCGCCTCCATTCAATTTATGAATAAATTCCTTCTGTAATTTAGATTGTTAGCATGGGATTGCATTCTTGTGTATACACTACTGTATTATACCACACTGCATTGTCCACGTGGGTCCGTTTTGGCGGGGATCAACCAAAGCGTGAATAGAAAATAGACGTATGGTGTTGTCACTTGATTCAGTGGCAGAATATACTGGCTGTGCCTCTCAGGCCTATCCAAATAGGAATGAAGAACTCCGTCGGAGGTACGTGTTGCATGACAAAAGAAATTACATTCTGTGAGATCTATCCTTCCTAAAATTTTTTGGTAGAGGTCCTGAAACATCCTATATAATAGGACCTGTGTAGGAAATGTGGGAGGGGAACTCGAAACCTCCAAGCATATTCTATGCTAATGTGAGGGATTTACTTTGCACAGATGTGTGTCTTTAAGCTCCTTTTTGTGGAACCGGAGGATATAAGAAAGGCTGATAACAAAGATGTGGTCCGGTTTATATCGACCATCGGCTTTGAATAAAAGCCAGGACAAGAAGCACAAAGGCTCCAAGAGTCTAAGATCAGACTTCTTTAGTCAGACTACTCATCTTTCACAATAATCATCTCCAGCATCACCAAGAAGGTCTGTTTAAGAAGCTCTGGGAGTGACTATAATCGGCCCCAAAAACAAAAATCTTTATAAATATATATACATAAAATCACAATTTTGCTGTTCCTCCTTGCTTTACTCTACAGTGTGTTGCAAACAGCGAGCTATCACGGTGCACTATGGTGATGTTCTTCTTTACAATTACATTTGGATAACTGGGCCCGGGGAAGAATCATTGGGAAACTGGAAGAAGAATGAAATGTGGCGAGTATTCCCAAAAGTTTCGTTTTCATCCTTTTTTCCGGTTTTACTTCATATGACATCACAGGCTATGACACTGATGATGCCTGAAATGAAGATAGAGCACCGGTGGAATGTGATGGCGGGGAAAACCGGAGAACCAGCACCTGCACAGCTTTGTCCTCCACAAATCTTACATGCGGTCGCTTGGATCGAACCCGAATCACCTAGGTGAGAGATGAGTTGACTGACTACTCGGCCATTCGTATTGCTCACATCGTTTCATGTTCATGGGAGCCTTCCAAATTACAGGCGCTGCTCAACCATAGTCTACTACAGAAGTCGCCCTCCGTGGTGTAATGGTTACCATACCCAAGGGATCAAACCCGGCGTAGGACGATGGATTTTTTCAGGAGTAAAAGTACGTAGTATTGATTCCTTCACAAGGGAAGTAAAGCTGTTGATCCCGTGTCGTATTTTTACGCCATATAAAAGAACCTCAAGCCTAATAAAAGAGAACTTTGAGACAAATTAAGTGGTCTTCCACGCTGGTATCGAATTGAACGCTGAACCACATCATTTAAAGAGCGTCACTAAATTAAAGTCGATTTCCCTTTTTATTTTAACTATAGCAGCAGATGACCGCAACATTGTGCAGCAGAAATGAAGGGATCCACGTCAAACAGCAGGTGCAATTGCAACCACATTTAGCAGGACTACTAACCACGCTACAAGTGGCACAATGACTGCTTTGTGGTGATCACTTTGTCCGACGTCCAGTACGTGTTCCATTGGCACCCGCACAACAGCAGCACCATTTACGATGGTCCCAAGAACATCAACATTGGACGAACGAGGAATGAAACCGTGTGGTCTTCTCGGATGAGAGCACATCCAGTATGTACCCTCATCTGGCGAGAGGTAGGAACACACAGTGCACCCCGGAACATCCTTGAATATAATTGTTTTACTGACTGTGTGTTAAGTTGAGTAGTGTGCACTCACTGGTCAACGTTATTGTAATACTGTACTCCTTCCCCATGTGCGTCTTTTTAGGGGTACAGTATGCCCTGATTTTATTTTTAAGGATGAAAATGAGCGACCGCATCGAACAGCGCCAGGTGTCTTAGAAAATCAAAGATTATTCGGCGAATGTAGAGTGGCCTGCCCGACCCCCGATTTAATTCCCATTGAACACATGCACCAACGACTATGTAACAGTTGTCAACGGCGCTGGTGGAGGAATGGAACGCCCTACCAAGCTTGCGTTCAGCATGAGAATACGATGCTGTCCGTGGTGATCATGCACCCTTTTAAGCACCATATCTATTTCACTAAATCTAGAAAACCATTATATGACATAATGATTCAAGTGTAGCATATTTTCTATGAATAAAAGTGTCATTTGTGTTCTCTCATTGCCTATTTCGTTTAGTTGCACGTAGCAGTTTTCTCTATGTATGATTCAAGTTTCATTGAACTACGCTACTTGGCAGAGGCACAGCATAAGATAATCTGCCCTCTTTGTTTACTCTCTCTAGTATGTATGAACATACAATGCACATAGCATCCACAGAAGGTATTGTATTGTACCCAAAAATTCGATAACGTGATTTCACAGGAAATACATGTGTTGTGGAATTCTGAGTACCAAAAACTTAGAAAAAGGTTCCTGTCTGTGCGCGTGTCTGTGGAAAGGATAGCTCAAAACTGAAAATATCTTTAAAAATAAAATTTCGTATTTATGCTTAGTATCTTTTAAGGATGTGACAAGAAGATTTTCAAGAAAATCCCTCAAACCACAATTCACTCATTACGTGCAAACATTTTTGAAAATTATGGTGTTCTCAAAAATGGGTGTAAGAATTTTGATAAATATACCATACATGTAAGATATTCACATCACGAATAAAATTTACATTTTGCATTTTCTGGGAATAGCCTCTGAAAACCGTTTGATTATGTTGATCTTTGCATCATTTTGCAAAACAGTTAAATAGTAAGCGAGAGACAAAAATCTCCACACAAAAATGTACATTTAGTTACAGTATATATTTTAATTGTAAAATTGAAGTTTTCGAGATATTCATTTAAAGGGTCTATAACTTAATTTCAAAGTAATTAATTTTTTTTAACGGGACGATGCAAAGCGAGCCGAACCTCAATTTTTACTTTCTCTATACGCACTATGTACATAGTGTATAGAGAATGTATTGCACTCCACCAAAAAATTCGATACCGAGATTTCACCGGAAATATATGTTTTAGGGTCCCCTGTATACAAAAAAGTATTTTCAGAAACAGGTCCGTGTGTGTGTGTGTGTGTGTGTCCGTGTGTCAGTGTGTCCGTGTGTCTGTGAACACGATAACTCAAAAACGAAAAGTCGGTAAAATACCAAACTTGGTATTTAAGTTTAGTATCTTCCAGGGATGCGACACGAAGATTTTGAGAAAATCCCCCCACCCCAAACTACCCTTTACATGGAACTTTTTTCCAAAATTTTGATTTTCTAAAAAATGGCTCTAACGATTTTGATTAAAATATCGTATATTAAAGTTATTTACCTGACAAATAAAATGTATATTTTGAATTTTCTGGGAATACCTCTGAAGACTACTTTATTCAGGATGAATTTTTCATAACTACTAAACCGTAAGAGATGGGCAGAAACTTAACCCAGAAAAATGTAGAGCACGTTAAAACACACAATTTATGTTATATACATTTTTTTCATGGAGTTGATCGTTTTTGAGATATTCCTTTTTCTTAGTTTCAGCTTTAAAAAACTTATACTTTTCTCATACAGGAATTTGTCCACTCCTGCCCATACAAACAAAGGAACATTAGTTACATAGCAGCCAGCTTTTTGGCTTTCACTTTAACCTATGGTACTCCCTTATTTCGCTTCTACTTACAATAAAGCGAGAAATAAGACTATTTCTGCCAATTTTTCTCGATTAACATGAAATAAATAAAAGATAAGCTTATTAACAATAATAATTTACAGAGATATAGAGAAAGTCATGTGAATGGAACACATCAGATTTTTTCACATAGCGACCAAAAGTTTTGACTACCGCTTTATGTCTCATTATTTCGCTTCTATTCATGAGTAAGCAAGAAATAACACTAACTCTGCTTATATTTATCTCAAATAGCAAAAGAATAATGTTTTTAAGAATAGTTTGTATTCCTTCATGAATCAAGCCCATGTCAGAAAAGTTAGCCTACTATTCATTGTTATATATTTTTGATTTCTCTACTAGTACATAGTTCATAGAGCTTGCATTCCACCCAAAAAGTTTTCACCAGTTCCTGTGTGTGAGTGTATGCATGTGCGTGTGCGTGTGTGTATGTGTGTGTGTGTCTGTGAACCACATAACTCAAAAACGAAAAGTCAGTCAAATACCCATCTTGACATTTAAACTCAGTATCTACCAAGTATGCGACACGAAAATGTTTAAGAAATTACGCGTTACAGAGAATATTTAGAAAAATGTTGATTTTCTCTGACTGACTTTAAGGATTTGTATTAAAGATGCTTACAGGACAAATAATATCTTATATACTTATCTATAGTATATCTTAAATACTCGTACCCTGGAGATATCCTGTAAGAGTTCTTCATTCTGAATGACTGCATAACTGCTCAGCTGTTAGATTCAGACGAAAGAAAACCTTTTTGTAGATCTCGAAACAAACAATTTATATGTTAACAATCTTCTTGATGTTTCTTGTTAGTGGTTTCATTTTAAAATATTTAAATTTCTCTTAAACAGAAATTTATCATTACTTTTTAGTTTGTTTTACTTCTGTAAAGGTAACTTATTTGCGTTGCCTAGCAATAGCTTTTAAATTTAAAAGAACTGACTATTGCCTTAGCCTAGTATATTCCCTTATTTCCCTACTGCTTACAGAGAACTAAGTAATAAGAATGCTCCTACTAGTGGTTATTCGATTAGCATGAAGTAAATAGAAGGATACCTTTTTTAAGTATCGTTTGTTACAGAACAGGTAGAGGAAGTTAATTAAATCTAGCATATTAGATTCTTTAATGATAGCGATGAGTATAGGCTGAAGATTATATATAATCATTTATAGAGCTCATAGCAGTTGAGAGTCACTATATACGAGGGCCAACTTCTGAACGATTTGGCATAACCAAATAATATTGAAAAATATCAACACAAACCTTAGCGCGGTGGTAGCATGGCTGCTTGCCAAGCGTGAGACCAGGGTTCGATTCCCAGAACCGGTGAGAGGAATGTTCCGGAGCTGTGAGACCTGATTCGGGGTGCACTCAACTTCGTGAGGTCCCTGAGGAACTATTTGATTGAGAAGTAGCGGCTCTAGTTCGAGAAGACCGCATCAACCGGTCGGGAGGGACTCGAGGCGCTGGTCACGTCTTACCCTTCAGCGCAGCACCCCTTTTGATAGGCAAACAACTGATGGTGATATTGCAATGGCCGAGTCTTCAGTATAGAAATGTCGCATAATTTACGAGTGTGCGATATAAACCGGAATGAAAGATCATCAATGGAGAAATTAGACACCGTACATGACCTTTTGGATGGCAAAAATCTCCCAGCCGATGAAGACCTCAAAGTAACAGTGATATTTTGGCTCAGATCTTTAACGGTGAAAGAGTGTAACCACAGTATTGAAAAGCTGGTACAACGAGACAATAAATGTATTGATAAAAATGCTGATTACGTTGAGAAATAAAGAAAGGTACTACAACATCTAAATACAATTTTTACTTTCTCTACATTGCATTGCATTTCACATAAAATGCGATACCAAGATTTCTCTGTGCGTGTGTGTGTGTGTCTATGTGTTTATATCTTGGTATTTAGGTTTGGTCTCTTCCAAGAATGCAACATGAAGATTTTCAAGAACATTCCCCACACCCACCTACCCCTTTACACGATTTTTTTCTCGAAAATTTTCTCAAAAATGGTTCTAACGTTTTGATTAAAATATCGAATATTAAAGATATTTACCTGGTAAATAATATGCTTATCTTGAATTTTCGGGGAATAGTCTCTGAAGACTACTTTATTCTGGATGAATTTTACGGAATTTTTAAAAACTGCTGAACCGTAAGAAATGGACAAAAACTTACCAAACAAGAAATGTAGAGCACGTTAAAACACTTATTTTATGCCATATACATTTTTTTCGTGGAATTGTTCGTTTTGAAGGTATTCCTTGTTTTTAGCTTCAGCTTTTTAAAACTTATACTTTTCTCATACAGGAATTTGTCAACTCTTGTCCATACAAACAAAGGAACTTCAATCACATAGCAACTAGCTTTTGACTATCACTTTAACCTATAGCCCTCCCTTATTTCGCTTCTACTTACAAGGAAGCAAGTAATAAGTCTATTTCTGTTAACTTTTGTCTCACTTAGAATGAAGTAAATAATAGCATAAGCTTTTTAACAATAATTTGTTGCAGAGATGTAGAGAAAGTCATGTGAATGGATAACATCAACTTTTTTTTTTTCGTGGAGTTGATTGTTTTGGAAATATTTCTTGTTTTGGGTTTTAGCTTTGAAAGACGTATACTTTTCTCATACTGAAATTTGTCTACTCCTGTCCATACAAACAAAGAACTTGAGTCACATAGCAACCAGCTTTTGACTATCCCTTTAATCCCTTATTTCGCTTCTACTTATAAGGAAGCTAGTATAAGAATATTTCTGTTAATTTTTTCTCGATTAATATGAGTAAATATGTGGAAGCATAAGCGTTTTAACAATAATTTGTTGCAGATATCTAGAGAAAGTCATTTAAATGGAACACATCGGAATTTTTATTGATATCTTTCATTATTATTTGGTTATGCCAAATCGTTCGTTACTTTCTGGATGGCCCTCATACATGCAGCATAATCATAGTGAATAATCCAGGTCACAACATAATGGCTAGCTAATAATCTAGCTTGACAGATTGAGTGTAAAGGGGTCCGCTTATATGTGTTTGAATGGATGTCATTGTTACTGGATTAAACAACAAATGCATACGGACCAGGATGGTCCAGGTGGTAATATCTGTGGCCTGCATTGGAAGGCTCTGGGTTCAAATGTCATGGGTCGATCAATCTGGCCGGATTTTTCTCGACTTTTCTATCACTCTTCGATGGATGGATCGATAAAGGTATTTAGGATCCTACCTATCAGTAAGCTAATTTGTCATTTGTTTAAATCTCGTAGTCGACTTATTTGTTGCAACTGGAGTTTTTACTTTCTCTAGCCCGCATGCACAATATACATACTGGATAGAGAGCGTTTTGGGTAATTATTTACAAGTTGGGCCGCTAACTCTCTCCGCTGCGACTTATGCAAGTTTTACACTCTGATGTGACAGGTGTGGTTAGAGGGGGATTATGGGGGGGGGGAGACGGTTTAAAAAAATAATGTTGCTACCTTGTTTATGTTATCTCTTTACAGCTATCACCTTTTTCTCTTCTGTATTTCCTTTTTTTTCGTTCTTATTCTACATATTATCCTGATTTCAATATTTCCCAATACTCAATTTCACAAATTATCTCTAGTTGACGGACACTCGATCCAGGTACCTTTGGTGTTGTAGTCTATCACGCTATCCATTGCGCTGGTAGGAGCTGTTGGAAATATCGATAATGAGGACGTACCACGATATTAAAATTAGAAACATAAATTTATATACACACACTAACCTAAACGGATTGGAACCTAACTTCGCGCTAAATTTGAAATCCACAGGCTTTGAAATTGTAAATACAAAGTCAATCAATCGCACTTAGTTTCATTCGATTTTAGAGTGGCCGAAGTTCTGCATAATAAAATTCACTGAACAGCTGTATCTGCGTCAAACATACTTGTCATACATCAGCACAGCGTCTAGCGACATATGCCGGTGTTGCATACCACAACACTGTTCGCCTGCCGCCGACAATGAAACTCAGGTTTTGCGCACCTTAGCGTGTAGTATTATTGTATATTTACATTGCAAAAATACTACAATACTTCTTTATTCATATTCTACTCCTTCTAGGCAGCATACTACATAAATATTCACAAAAAAGGTTCGCTACGCACACGTAATAAATTAGCGTCTAAATTACGGAGCTTTACCGATAAAAAAAGGTGATGAAAACGTAACAAGTATAAACCAAACTTGCAGTCACACCACAATTTGTTTAATTTCTAGAGCGGCCGAACTTCTCTATAACCGCGTTTTCTATTCAACCCAAAAATTAGATGTCAGATTTCACTGGCAGTATATGTTTAGGGGTACCTTATATCCGAAAAAAACAACATTATTACTTTCTCTACAGGTACTATGTACATAGTGTATAGAGAAAGTATTGTATTACACCCAAAAATTCGATACCGAGATTTCACTGGAAATACATGTTTTGGGTCCCTCTTAATCCGAAAAAAAACAGTTTTGAAAAAAGGTACTGTGTACTTGTTGTGTGTGTGCATGTGTGGGTTGTGTATGTGTGTGGACGGCATAGCTCAAATACGAAAAGACCGTTAAATACCAAACTTGATATTTATATATGGTATCTTCCAAGAATGTCATTTATATTTAAGATAATTACATGCCAAATAAAATTTATATATTGCATTTTGTAGGAATAACCTCTAAAGACCTTGGATGATTTTTATTAAATTTTGTATTACTGGTAAACCGTAAGCGATAGACAAAAGCTTACTGCACAAAAAATGTAGACCACGATAAAACAAATAATTTATGACCTATATATTTTTTCGTGGAGTTGATCGTTTTTGAGATATTCCTTGTTATTGGTTTCAGCTTTAAAAAACGTATACCTTTCTCATACATGAATTTGTCAACACTTGTCTATACAAACAAAGGAGCTTCATATAACAAACAGTTTTTGACTAACACTTTAACTGATGGTACTCTCTTATTTCGCTTTAACTTACAAGCAAGCAAGTAATAAGACTATTTCTGCTAAGTTCTTTTAATTAACAAGCAAGAAATAGAAGCATAAGCTTTTTAACAATAATTAATTGCAGAGATGTAGAGAAAGTTATGTGAAAGGAATACTTAATGTATTTCATTGAGAGAGAACTGTTTGTTCGTGATGAATTTACGCACCATTCTACGCACCGCATGGTTTCGTGTACAGCATATTACATTTCAGTAGAATAAATCCTTAAAGAAGCATCATAATCATTATCGTATTATTAACTGCACCGAATCCCGTGTATTAAATAGGTGTATATAAAATAAATAGCCGCGATGTATTGATTCAACATCCTTATGAGAAGGGGAAAAAATATTTGCTACATATAAGAAGCGAACCTGCGACCCCAACCACAGGAGTAACCTACTTTTTGCCACAGTGCTACAGTGAACACAAATGGAAGGTGGTAGGGTTAGTAAAACCGTTCAATACAAACAATATCATTTTTTGTGGCGTTAATATTTTAGTTAATATTGATAGTTTGTTGCTGAAGAAGCTTAAGCTGTGCATTTACTGCCGCTACACAACTGTATCGCGGATGGTTTATACAAGGCGCTTGACTAATTTGGCGTTCCAGACGGCGACGGGTGTACATTATTCATTCCTTGTTCACGTTTCTTGTCGGGGGTAGTATGAGTAGCAGGCCTGACTAGGGTATTGATCATATCGTCAGTATTGGTGATGTCTGGGAAGATCGTGCTGTCTGCAAACCGATGGGGTTTGCAGACAGATTTGGGACTCCACAATAGTTGAGCAGTTTTCAGCGGTGAGCCCTTACTGGCAGCATTTTCTACATGATGGTGTCCAGATTGTGTGGCTTTCCTCTATTCGTAATCCTTCTTGGAATACCGGCTTGTATTTTTAACACTACGACTCAAAGTACATCCTTCAGTCTATAAACAAAATAGATAACAATTGCGATTGTGCAGCCATCTATCCACAAATACTGTAACAAGTAGACTGGAAAACATTCCTAACTCACGGTCATCCTCCGTAGTCCAGGAGCTACCTCTAGTTCCCAACGTCGCGGATTCAAACCCGACGGCGTGCCATAAAAATTTTGGGGCGAAATAATCATTGACTACCTTTTTTTTTTTTTAACTGTAAAAATACAGTTCCGGAGGCTTGTAAGAATTCCGGCGCTATATTGCTTTTTCCTCTTTTTTTCCAGTTTCCTATATTTCCTTTGTTGACCTATTAATGTTTAACGTTTTTCTTTTACATATACATACTACACAGACACAGACACATTTACAAACACAGAAACACCCATGCCCAAGGCGGGACTTGAACCCACGATTCCGTGCGCCTTTGGAAGAGACATAAAGCCATTAGTGCTGTGTTGTAGATTTACGGCACGTAAAACAACCTCAAACCTAATAAAGAGACCTCTGAGCAATCTTAAGCTGTCCAACACGTCCAATAAAGAATAAAACTCTGAGAACCACAGCAGTTATAGGGCATCCATAAATGGACCTCTAATCACATCTGTGAGTTGCGGAGATGTTGCTGCTAAGCGGACAAAGAATGCGTTTTTAGTAACCTTGTCAATTTTTAGATTTTTCATGCAAAAACCACACTATACTTTTAAGTACAGGCTGGTGCACGAAAAACTGGCCCCGAACACTTGACTGCTAATTATTGTCATTTATTGTTACGAAGCCTTTACGGATAGGTTTTGTAGAAGTTGTCAGGTGGGAGGATTTTTCCTCAAAATGGGTGGAATTTATCCTCTGTAGGGAAAGTTTTGGAGGAGGAGTACAAGAGGCGGAAATTTCTGGAGGAATTCAGTATAACATCAGAGTCTTTTGGGGAGCAATATTTGTTTCGCAAAAATAAATAAACACATTGACAAAAGAGCTCCATATTTATTAAGAGTTTCAACTTTATCCCACACCGATAGAGTAAATTGCCGTCCCTGCTCTGAACAAGTCTTGCCAGGCATTTGAAAAAAAAACATTTTGATAAAAATCCCTCTTTGGGAGCCAAGGCTTAAATGCTAAATACACATTTAGAATTTTGATGTGTTCCATTCACATGACTTTCTAGCAAATCATTGTTATTAAGCATATTCTATTTCATGCTCATCAAGAAAACATTAGCAAAACGGCCTTATTACTTACTTCCTTGTAAGTAGAAGGGAAATAAGGGAATACACCAGGCTAAACCGACAGTCTAATGTTTTAAAACGTGGGTGCTATCGGCTTAAAATCCGTTTCCTTGCGTGACCAAGGGTTGACAAGTGAAATGCTTAAGAATTTTAAAACTGAAACTAACAACAAGGAATACCTCGAAAACGGTGAACTCCACGAAAAAAATGTATATGACATAAATTGTCGTTTAACGAAGTCTATATTTTTTGTGAATTAAGTTACGGTTTACCAGTAACGCAAAATTCATACAAAATGAATTGGTCTTCAGAGACTATTCCAAAAAAATTTAAGGTATACTTTTTATTTATGATGGAAATGGCTTTAATATTTTAGTCAAAAACCATTTTTAAGAAAATCAAAATGTTCGAAAAATATTCCATGCGCGTCACATCCCTGGAAGATACCAAACTTAAGTATCAAGTGTGGCATCGGTCTTTTCGCTTTTGAGCTATGCTGTCCATAGACAGGCACAGACACTAACCTTTTTCTAAAACTGTTTCTTTTAATCAAGGGTCCCAAAACATGTATTTCCATAAAAATCTCGGTATCGACTTTTTGGGCGCATTACAATACGTTCTCTATACATAGTATCTACGTAGTACGTGTAGAGATGGTAATAAACGGTAAAACAATAGATTTTAGTAAGGCTTTAGGCTATTTCTAATAGGCTTATAATATCACATAGTACTCATCAGTTCACCTAAATTTTATTATTAATATTAATGATGATCTTAATACTCCTTTGCCTGCTGGGTAGTGTTGTGGTAGTGTGTCTGCTTCACATTCAAAAGGTCGTGAGTTTGAATCTCGATTAGAATGAGTTACCCGGATAAAGTTTTTCGGGGTTTTCCCTTATCCTGAGAAAAAGTGTGGAGTAACTTTAAGCTCCATGGACCCTGAGATAATTTGAGTCTTATTTCACAAATTTCATTCACCCTCCGATATGACCAACCAGGTTAAAGGACTTTAAGCTACCAAAAAAAAAAAAAAGGAAAAAAAAAAAAAGAAAAAAAAAGCACTCATTTTCGCCTTTCACAACCAGCATCATATTTATTTTGCAACATGGACATTTTACTTTATAGGGAATTATAAATAAATTTAGCTACCAAATCTTAAATTGCGGTTCTTGTAACCATGATTCCATAAATGAATGCTTCCCTCAAGATTTCATACTTTTAGGCAACTCTTTTCTGCGTTGACGGCCCTTTTTCACGATCAACAAAATAAACATACATTTAAAAAACAGATATGTTACAATCATATCACTTTCTCTACATCTCTGTCATAAATTATAGTTAAAAAGTTTATTCTTCTGTTTGCTTTATTCTAATCCAGATAAAAATTAGCAGAAATGGTTCTAATTATTTGCTTCCTTATAAGTAGAAGGCTAATAAGGGAATACACTAGTCTAAAGCAATAGTCAAATCTTATTTGCTATAGGATTGAAATCCGTTTGTTTGCATGACCATGAGTTGACAAGTTCCCGTATGAGAAAAGTTTAAGTATTTAAAAACTGAAACTAATGAGAAAAACATGGTTAACCACACGAAAAAAAAAGTGAATGAATTAAGTGTTTTAACGTGATCTATACTTTTGTGCAGTAAGTTTTTACTATCTCTTACGGTTTAATAGTTATGCAAAATTCAGAAAACATCATTCAGAATTAACAGGTCTTCAGAGGCTATTCCGAGAAAATTCAAGATATACATTTTATTTGTCATGCAAATATTTTTAAAATGCCATATTTTAATCAAAATTGTTAGAGCCATTTTTGAGAAACTCAAAATTTCATAAATTTGTTCCATGTAAAGGGTAGTTTGGGCTGGGGAATTTTCTTGAAAATCGTTGTGTCGCATCCTTGGAAGATACTGACCTTAAATATCAAGTTTGGAATTTAACGGAGTTTTCGCTTTTGAGATAAGCTACACACAGACAACTCACACACACATATTTTTCTAAAAATGGCTTTGTTTTTATTCAGGGGTTCTCAAAACATTTATTTACGGTAAAATTTCATCTCGGTGTCGAATGTTTTGGATGCAACACAATTCCTTCTCTATACGCTATGTACATAGTACGTGCAGAGAAAGTGAAGAGAGTAATTAAAACTAATTTGAAACGGCAGAAAGAATGGAAAAGTGTGAAAATCCCTACATTTTGTCACATTGACTAAAAAAATCCCTCAATCTGGCAACACTGGCTGTGAATTAAGCTGTCAACAAACAAAAATCGCTTCTAGCAGATGTCACATGTCTGCTGCGTGATTTAAGGTGTTTTTATGTCAACTCAACAACAATACAGCCATTGCTGCTTAGCAGAATATATTGTAGTGTACATGCAAAGAGGCGTCTTGGCTGTTAATATCATTATGTAAAACTTGGTTTGGTGTAAAATGCCAAAAATATATGCAAAGAAATATAGGAAATAAAGATTTGAATTTGCAGGTTTATAGTTCCATTCGATGCGAAGTTAAAGATTTAAACTTAAAAAATACATTTAAGTGTCTTTAAAAACAAAATGAAGGTCCAACATTGTTATTAGTGTGCAATAATATAGCTGATTGTCATTTTAGTATAAAGTGGTAGTGGTAATGTAAGTGGTAATGGTCGTGATGGCCGTAGTGGTGTGGTCGTGTTGGTAGTGGTGCTGGTGGTCGATGTCGTATTTGTGGTGGTGTTATACTGGTGGTGGTCGTGTTAATGGCAGTGGTTGTGGTCGTGTTGGTAGTGGTGCTGGTGGTCGATGTCGTATTTGTGGTGGTGTTATAGTGGTAGTGGTCGTGTTAATGGCAGTGGTTGTGGTCGTGTTGGTAGTGGTGTGGTGGTGTTGGTAGTGGTGTGGTAGTGGTAGTGGTGTTGGTGGTCAATGTCGTATTTGTGGTGGTGTTATAGTGGTGGTGGTGGTCGTGTTAATGGCAGTGGTTGTGGTCGTGTTGGTTGTGCTGGTAATTAGTGGTCGTGTTAATGGCAGTGGTTGTGGTCGTGTTGGTTGTGCTGGTAATTAGTGGTCGTGTTAATGGCAGTGGTTGTGGTCGTGTTGGTTGTGCTGGTAATTAGTGGTCGTGTTAATGGCAGTGGTTGTGGTCGTGTTGGTTGTGCTGGTAATTAGTGGTCGTGTTAATGGCAGTGGTTGTGGTCGTGTTGGTTGTGCTGGTAATTAGTGGTCGTGTTAATGGCAGTGGTTGTGGTCGTGTTGGTTGTGCTGGTAATTAGTGGTCGTGTTAATGGCAGTGGTTGTGGTCGTGTTGGTTGTGCTGGTAATTAGTGGTCGTGTTAATGGCAGTGGTTGTGGTCGTGTTGGTTGTGCTGGTAATTAGTGGTCGTAGTGGTGGTCCTGGTCATGGTCGTGGTCCTAGTCGTGGTGGTGGCGGTAATGGTAGTGGTCGTTGTCCTGGTAGTCGTCGATTTGGCGCTGGTGGTCGAGGTAATGGTAGTATTCATGGACCTGGGCATGGTGGTGACGGTGGTGGTAATGGTAGTGGTCGTGATGGAGGTGGTAATGGTAGTGTTGGGGGTCATGATAGTGGTGATAATGGTAGTGGTTGTGGTTGTGGTCCTGGTCATGGTAGTGGTCGTGGTCCTGGTCATGGTGGTGGTAATGGTCGTGGTCGTGATGTAGGTGGCAATGGTAATGTTGGGGTCATGATAGTGGTGATAATGGTAGTGGTTGTGGTTGTGGTCCTGGTCATGGTAGTGGTCGTGGTCCTGGTCATGGTGGTGGTAATGGTCGTGGTCGTGATGTAGGTGGCAATGGTAATGTTGGGGTCATGATAGTGGTGATAATGGTAGTGGTAGTGGTAGTGGTGAAAATGTTAGAGGTCGTGATCATGGTAATGGTAGTGGTAGTGGTCCTGGTAGTGATCGGGGTGGTGGTAATGGTAGTAGTCGTGTTCGTGGAGATGGTGGTGGCAAAAGCAGTGATTGTGGTCGTGGTGATGGTGGTGGTAATGGTGGTAAAGGTGGTGGAGAGGATGGTAGTGGTGGTGGTGGGGGTGGTGGTAATGGTAGTAGTCGTGTTCGTGGAGATGGTGGTGGCAAAAGCAGTGATTGTGGTCGTGGTGATGGTGATGTAATTGTAGTAGTGGGGGTAGTAATGGTGGTGGGTAATGGCAATGGTCGTGGTGATGGTGGAGGTATTGGTGGTGGTGGGGATGGTAATGGTTGTGGTGGGGGTGGTGGTGAGGGTGGTGATAATGGTAGTGGTGCTGGTGTTGGTAAAAGCAGTGGTCGTGGTTGTGGTGGTGGTGGTGGTTGTGGTAGCATTGGGGGGATTTTTAAAAAAAAGTATGGACAAATTGTAGCAGTTTTGTTTTCCGTTGGGGGGCAAATGTATATTTTTGATCTGGTAAAAGTGGAGTTGTATTGTCAATATGGAAGCTGTTGCGACTTTGTTAAGACGTGTGAAGTGAATATCTCAGAGAACTTTAGGATTTTCAAGAAAGAATGGCAATAGTGGAGGTATACATGTCTAATGGTTCATTTAAGGATACAAAGGACATTTTTTGCAAAGAAGATTTCTGGCAGTTTCATACCAGCAAAGGGGGGAAAAAATCGAGCTCCGCCCATTCGTACACCCGATGTGATCGCTATAAAACCGATTTAAATAATTCTGAGGAAAAGGGGCCATTTTGGATTACTAACTTAAGATCACATATTGCAAAAGGACTACTATAGCTGTCTTTAAAATTCTCGGCCTAGAAAGCAAAAGCTAACATTATCTTTTGGGAGGGAGAGTGGTTTTTATTTTTCAAAACTATCTCCTTTAAAAAACACTTATTTCAACGATGATTTCTGCAAAGGCTTCCTGGAAACTCTGGAAAATAGGCATCTATAGACGCAATCACCTCTTGGTTTGATGAAAAGTTCTGTTTACAAGGAAATCCTTGCCGCAGTAGAACATTACTTAATCACAGTTGCCGAGGTGTCCCCGCCGCTGAAATACTCATACCTCATGCAATAAAAGTATTTGTGTAAATCTTTATTTCGACATACGGAGTAGATAAAAATAAATCTGATGATTTCCTTTCACATGTTTTTCTCTACATCTCTACAACAAATTATTGTTAAAAGGCTTATACTTCTATTTACCCTCGGAAAATCGTCTTATTACTTGCTTTCACATAAGTAGCTATTTACCCTCGGAAAATCGTCTTATTACTTGCTTTCACATAAGTAGAATGCACTTACGGAAGAACTATAGGGTAAAGTGATAGTCAAAAGCTGGTTGTTATTTGATTGAAACTCCTTTGTTTGTATGGACAGGATTTGATAACTGTACCAAAAAAAAAAAAATTATATAACAGAAACTGTGTGTTTTAACGAGCTCTGCATTTTCTATTTAGTAAATTTCTGTGTATTTCTTACAGTATTCCAGTTATGTAAAATTTCTCAAAATTCATCCTGAATAGATGTTTTAAGAGGCTATTCCCAGAAAATGGCAGATATACATTTTGTTTATAATGTAAATATCTTTAATATACCACATTTAATAAAAGTCTTAGTGTCACATCCTTGGAAGATATTGAGCTTAAATACCAAGTTTGGTATTTAAAGAACTTTTCGTTTTTCAGTATGCTGTCCAAGACACACACACAAATGCTCGGACCTTTTTTCCAGAAATGCTTTTTCTTTATTCAGGGGGACCCAATCATGTCTTTCCGGTGAAATCTCGGTATGGAATTTTTGGGTGCATTACAATACCTTCTCTATACTCTATGTTCATAGTATGTGCGAGTAGAGGAAGTAAAAAGCATTTTTAGAAAAAGTTCCGTATGTGTGTATATATAGTATAACTCAAAAACGAAAAGACCATTAAATAAACCAAACTTGGTATTGAAATTTGGTATCTTCAAAGGATACGACATGAAGATTTTCAAGAAGATAGCCGCACCCCAACTAACCTTTATATGGAAAACTTTGATTTTCTCAAGAATGTTGTAACGATTTTGATTAAAGTATCTCATATTTAATATAGTTACATGACACATATCTTGAATGTTCTGAGAAAGGCCTCTGAAGACGTCTTTATACTGGATTATTTAAATGAAGTTTGCATAATCGTAAGAGATAGACAAAGACTTACTACACAAAACAGTAGATCTCGATAAAGCACACAACTTATGTCATATACATTATTTTCGTGGAGTTGGCCGTTTTCAAGACATTGATTTCAGTTTTAAAATACTTAAAATTTTCTCATACGGGGATTTGTCAACTCCTGGTCTCGCAAAGAAACGGAGTTCAATCCCATAGTAACCTCATTTTAAAACATTTGACTATCGTTTTTCCTAGTGTATTTCCTTATTTCCTTCCTACTTATAAGGAACTTAATAATAAGATAATTTCTGCTTATGTTTTAGTGTAAAATAAATAGAAGAATAAGCTTATACAAATAATTTTTCACAGAGATGCAGAGAAAGTCATGTGAGTGGAACACATCAGATCTTTTTTTTTATTCTTTTTTATTATATTTCTCTAGACGGAAAAAGAATTTGAACATCGCAAGATGTCACTGGCGTATTTCAAACATACAATTTCTCTATGAAGATAAAAATCGTGATAAATGCTTTGCCTGGAAACTCCACACCTACACTCAAAACAAAACTAAAAGACGTAAAAAGAAATTTTAATTCAAAAGAACTGAAGAAAAAATTGATACAGTTTCCTCCGAGGCTGAACAAATAAATAAAATTTAAGTTTAGCCAGTTTTTTTTACTTTCTCTGCACGTACTCTGTATATAGCGTATAGAGAAGGTAATGTATTCCACCCAAAATTCGATAGCGATATTTCACCGAAAATACATTTTTGGGTCCCCCTGAACCCAAAAAAATAATTTTTAAAAAAGGTCCGTGTGTGTGCATGTGTGTGTGTGTGTGTGTGTGTGTGTCTGGGGACAACATAGCTGAAAAACGAAAAGACCGTTGAATACCAAACTTGATGTTTAAGTATGGTTTCTTCCAAGGATGCGAGACGAAGATTCTCAAGAAAATCCCTCATCCCCAACTACCCTTCTAATTAAACTTATTTCTAATATGTTGTACTTCTCAAAAATGGCTCTAACAATTTTGATTACAATATCGTATATTAAACATATTTACCATGCAAATAATATGTATATCTTGAATTTTCTGGGAATAACCTCTGAAGACTACGTTATTCTGGATGGATTTTACGGAATTTTGAATAACTACTAACCGTATGAGATACACAAAAACTTATCACATAAAAATATAGGGCACATTAAAGCACACAATATATGTTATATACATTTTTCGAGGAGTTGGTCATTTTTTATATAGTCCTTGTTTTTGGTTTCAGCTTTGAAACATTTTTCTCATACAGGAATTTGTCAACTCCTGTTTATACAAAGGAACTTCAGTCACACAGCAACCAGCTTTTGACTATTACTTTAACCTGTGGTACTCCCTTATTCCGCTTTTACTTACAAGGAAGCAAGTGATAAAGAGTATCTCTGCTACCTTTTTTCTCAATTTGCATGAAGTAAATAGAAGCATAAGCTTTTTAACAATAATTTGTTACAGAGATATAGGGACAGTCATGTGAATGGAACACATCAGATTTTTCTTTTTAGGTTGAATAAGAAAGATTCAAACATTAGCATCCAAACGGCTGGAGAGATAAAATTACTTTGAAACTCTGTAATAAGGGACAAAATAGACTAAAACCTAAAATTCTGGCCCTAGTTTTTACATAACCAGTTTAAGTGAACCTACTTCGTCTGTATTTACGAGAATACTCGTGTGGACACTAGTTCTCAATATCGAGATTCTCGTGGCCATACTCTCGAGCGGTGGCGTGTGTTACGAGTAAAGAGGGAGAGTGGCACGGCTTTTGACCTCCTCTAGTGTAAATTTTATATCGACATACTTGAGTAGATAGAAAAATAAGCTTTTATAAGATTGTTTTGTTGTCGAATAGATATTAAAAGTAATGCTAAAATAGCTCATGAAATATTTGTTGAAGAATGGATAGAGAAACTCATATGAAGAATAAAACACATTAGGTTATTTCTTCCATAAACCAAGACTTTTCTTTGGTGTGTTGGCCAACAGTCTGGTTGCGATATCAGAGCAATATCCTCCAGTTATTGCTTTTACCTTTTGAAGATAATCAATCAGCCAAATGCCCTTCGTCACGTCTGTCTGCGCCTAGCGGACCGAGAGGTTGTTTGTCCGCTGTGTTGCGCGTACTTGAGAGGCGTTAAGGGACGTCAAATAGAGTGCTTTGTGTGAGTTTATAGTTCTACAAGGAAAGAAGTTCTAATGATGGAGGCAATACGACGGCAAAATACTTTGAAAATCTCATTTCGTGGAGCTGAACGTCGATTCCGCTCGATGGAAGTGCATGACTGGATTCACGACTACATGAATATACCACACTGCAGTTTCATTCTAGAGAAAAAATAGGTTTTTATAAAAGTTATATCTGTAACACACTATGAAAGATATTTACAGCAATTTCAAGGGCTGCAAAGTTTAGTTATCAGAATGATGAAATACTAACAGTAAATATTGGGCCAGCTGACTGCCATATTGTAAATGTCAGGGTTTTCAATTTAGTGTCTTGAGATCACTCACACGTTTCTAGAACAGAAACTTTCACAATATGGAAAAATAGTAGAGGTTCAAGAAGAACAATGGAAGGCAGGTTATAAGTACCCCTTGAAGTCTGGTGGTCGTTCTGTACGAATGGAATTAAAAAATGAAATTCCATCTACAGTAGTAGTACGTGGGTTTCCTGTTGGTGTGACTTATCTAGGACAACCACAAACAATATGTGTAGGGAAGCTTCTCATTTTCGCTCACACTGTCCATACAAAAAGTCTGTACTGCCTGTCTCTGTCTCGCGCAGGGCTGTGTTACTTCGCGATGTATTGAGAGGACAAGTTAGCGCTCGGGCGGCAGAATGTAAACAAACAGCAGGTGCATCAAATGCTACTGAAGCTAGTGATATGAAGCCGGTTTGTAAGGTTAAACTTACAGAGGAAGTTTACCCGACTACCAGCTGTATGCGTGACGATGTGTCTGCGGCGGTTTCAGGAGACATCTGTGTCCGCACCGGTATTCAGAAGTAGCAGAAATGGGCGTCCCATCTCCTACACGATCTTCTGTAGTTGTATGCCTACCAGTGGCGACAAGAACATGGTTGGCCACAGCAATCCACCAGACACTGTATGTAATAACTGAACCCCAGCAATGGAGTGAGATGGATTCCGACGAACCTGTGCAGGTTAGGAGAGAGCGCCCGCTGTCTGTTAGTGAGGAGGGCACCGAAACACGGAATCTGACGTCGCATGGGAGACTGTGAGAGACCCTCGACTCCGGAAGCACTTGCCTTCTCGGTCTGGAAGGCTACCGAAAAAGTTTCCACGGGTTTCAGGAACACATGTTCATGCCGTTGAAAATGACTAGCTACATCTTGGACGGTGACCACTATACCTGCTCTGTTTTACTTCTAGTTTGTTTTATGGTTGTCTTACCTACCTTTGCTTCTGTTAACATTAACTCCCTACGCTGCATTGCCAAACAGGCTCTTTTACGTGATTTTGTTAGATATAGTTTTCCTCCAAAAACATATGAGTGGTTGGAGAACATATGCGTGGTACTGCTATTTTGTACAGAGCAGGTTTAACGTTTGGCGAGATAGAGATGCATCCTAGTGGTCGTGTTATAAGTGTTAGAATGGACAACATGCTGCTACTTAACCTATACCTGCCTTCAGGTGGTGATAGGCGCCATGAGCGAGAACTATTTATAACCAACATTCTACCATATTATTTGAGATGGAATTATGCCCTTCTTTTAGTCGGTGGCGACTTCAATTGCGTGCTACATGCTAAGGATCAGCGTCCTGGTTATAACAAGTTGGATCAGCTGGTAACCGGGCTACGTCTTTGTGATGTTTGGGAACATATGAACGCTACGTCTGTAGAATTTACTTACTGTCGAGCGAACTGTGCCTCAAGGATAGATCGTTTCTGTCTAAGCGCTTAGTTCAACGCTCTGATTCACGCAGTGCGAGTTTTACCTGTTGCCTTTACTGATCACCATGCTGTCACACTGCAATTTATTGCTAAGAGTCGTATTCCGCTATATGACGGAGTTTATTGGAAATTAAACGAAGCTTTATTACATGATACCATTATTGCCGCTGATTTCGCCAATTTGTAACAAAGTCTTCAGGGTAAAGCTCAACGCTCCCCGCTGTCGGTCGTGGAGAAATGGCGACGTATATTTAAGCCTGGTATTACGACCTTCTTCAAGCACAGAGGTCGTGAGAGGGCAATTGAACGACGTCACACCTTAGACGTTTACAAAAGAACATTAATGGGTCTGTTCTCTAGACAACAGAGTGGTCAGGACGTATCCTATCGCCTTCAAACTATTAAGCGTAAGTTCTTGGAAATACAGCAACATATTTTGGCGGGAACTATGACACGTTCGCGAACTCATGACACCGTTGTTGCACAGGAGAAAGCTTCTTTGTTTCATACCATTAAGGAAAAGTGTGATAGTAGTGATCGTTACATCCATGCGCTTCTGACACTGGAAGGCGCCTATATCACCTCTGTGCCTCAAATCCTACAGACGATCCATACGTTTTATAGCACCATGTTTGACTCCACTGAGCTACGCAATGACGCTATGGAGGAGCTCTTCCAATATGTTGACACCGGTATAACTGTCGAGGAACAGCGATATACTGCCACCGAGATATAGCATTAATTCCGCTAGCCTCCATTCTTGCCCAGGAGAATGCGGTCTGACATATTCATTGTACAAGACCCTTTGGAGTGTAATTAAAGCAGAAGTTGTAGAGTTGGTGAATGAGATCCTTATTGGATCGAACTGTTGCCCTAGATTCGCAGATGGCATGGTCATCTTAATCCCAAAGAAAAGGTCTCCAATGAGTGTCTGGGACTATAGATCCATAACACTTTTAAACACCGACAACAAAATTGTGATGAAAGTAATTGCATCCAGATTAAGGCTTATCCTACCTACAAACGTAACCTCCGGACAAACATGTGGCATTCCGGGCAGGACCATCATTGACAATCTTCTGGTACTCCAATACGATTCTCCATTATGAACGGAATCCGTCGGAGGCTGCTACGTTGGTCAGCCTGGATTTTGATAAAGCCTTTGATAGAGTGGCCATGCTTATATGTTTAAAGTGCTTCAGGAATTCAAACTTCCAACGTTGCTAATATCTGCAATCTGAACCGGCTGCAGTGCGATGACTTCGAAGGTGTAAGTCAACGCATACTTCAGTAAGCCTATAAAGCTTACTAACTGTACGCCAGGGTTGTCCACTTTCAATGATTCTCTTCTATCTTTCTTTAGAATCCTTTCTTAGCTATCTTCAGGCTAAGCTCGATTGTTTTGGTCCAGGGCTTATGCTGATGACGTAACGCTGCTCATCCCTAAGCGTGAGGCTTTACCCTTGGTGCATACCGCCATCACACTTTATGAGGCAGCTTCTAATGCTAAAATGAACACCACAAAGTCACAACTGCTCCCTCTTGGATCGTGGCCGACTGATCACACATTTCTCAATATCCCGATACAGTATAGTGTCAAGATTCTCGGCATGATATTCTCCAAGCCGTTTCCGTCGACGATTGCTCGCAACTTGCATCACAGAATAAATTTGATTCGGCTGAATACCACGCACATCTTAGTCGGAACTTGAACCTTCTATCGAAAACGTGGCACATCAATCGGTTTATTTTGGCAAAATTATGGTATATGGCACAGGTATTACCCGTGCCTGAAAAACACGCCTCCCGAATTGAGCGACTTGTTGGATACTATCTATGGAGAGCACAACCATTTCGTGTAGCTAAAGCCCAATTGTGGCGAAAAGGTAACGAAAGGGGCTTAGGTTAATTGCAGTGGGACCTAAGAGTAAAGCGTTCTTGTAAAATCCATTATACTTGCCAGTAGAGGCTATGGAGAAGAACAAGAGATAGCCTTTTGGGAACCCTTCAAGAATTCTCTTGAAACTCCAGTTCGGGCTTTAAGAGAGCACTCCATATTTTGGACGACATTGATGTCGATGCCCTACCTCAGTATTCTAGAGGACTCTCAACTGAGCTCTACAAGCTTTTCCTACAGAGGCTACTTGCACCAATTCATGTGGTGCTTAAGATACCCAACAGATCCTAATGTCAGGTATGGTGGAACATCCATTTGCGCAAAATATCTACGGAATGGACTACGTGCACATATTTGGTCATCAATGATGTGGCTACAGAGGATAATACATTACGATACAGCATGGTGAGGAGCCCAACATGCTACCTTTGCGGTGAGCGAGATACTCTACGCCATCGTATTGTTACCTGCACAACAGCACGACAGATATAGCTTTGGGTTGTTTCGCATTTGCACTGTCCTGCTCCTTCACAAAATCAAACGATTATGCTCGCACATTACTACAACTAGAGACTCGAAGTACTACAGACCGCTTTGCACAGGTGTGGCTCGCACTTGGCTTTCACCATTAAATGCTGTCTGAAACGTATCCCAACGTTGTCATCTTAGAGCAGCAAGAGAAGATCGGCAAAAACATAAGCGTCTTTCACTGCAGTCGGCAACGGCTATCGCTTTGCTCATTCTATAGCGCTTACAACATCTTCCAATTTTGTTACCATCTTCCTGCGCGTGTTTAATTTAAACACACAGACAACATAGTTCATAATTATATATATAATTAATGAGTTCTTCAGTTTAAAAAAAAATATGAACTGATATACTGTATTTATAATCCAACTTATATCTTTTGTGCTTAACAAAATGAACACTAAAAAAAAAAAAAAGAAAAAAAAACACGTTTACCAATGGAACTGACTCTGCTTCCTTTGCCGCTGAACAACCCACCGCCTTCTATGCTATTGGGGTTCTGAAGTATGGAGATGAATCCCAGCTTTATCCGCTGTAACGGAGCTGCGAGTAAAGTCTGTTTTGCTCCTGTTCATTCTCTCTAAACACTGCTCAGTGAATCTCATGCGCATTTTCTTTTGATCTGCTGAGAGCAAATGCGGCACCCAACTAGTGCAAAGCTTTCTCATTTCCAAATCTTGATTCAAGACACTCCCCATGCGGTCTTTAGAAGGCAGGGGCACATACTGGTTTGGGAACCATAAGTAGTTCTTGACTTACACGATTCAAAAGAAGATGTTGCGAAAGTTCTGTTTACGTGACAGGAATATGAGTAGGGTAGAGTGGCGCATTATAAATCTTAAACATTTTGCAATTTGAGATTATAAAAAATGTGATGTGTTCCATTCACTTGACTTTCTCTACATCTCTGCAATAAATAATTGTTAAAAGGCTTATACTTCTATTTCCTTCATGCTAATGGAGAAGAAGTTAGCAGAAATAGTCTTATTACTCGCTTCCTTGTAAGTAGAAGTGAAATAAGGGAGTACCATAGGTTAAAGTGATAGTCAAAAGCTGATAGCTGTATGACTGAAGTTGCTTCGTTTGTATGGACAGGAGTTGACAAATTCCTGTATCAGAAAAGTATAAGTAGGTTAAAGCTGAAATCAAAAAATTAATATCTCAGAAATGGTGAACTTCACGGAAAAAAAAACGTATATGACATAAATTGTGTCCTTTAACATGATCTACATTTTTTTGTGTAGTAAGTCCCTTCTATCTCTTACGGTGTACCAGTTACGAAATTTTAGCAAAATTCATTTAGAATAAAGAGGTATCGCCAGAAAATTCAAGATACACATTTTATTTGCCGTATAAATATCTTTTTATATACGCTATTTTAATCAAAATCGTTAGCGACATTTTTGAGAAAATCAACATTTTCGAAATTTTCTCCATGTAAAAGATATTTTGGGGTGGGCGGATTTTTCTTAAAATCGTCGTGTCGCATCCCTGGAAGATACTAAAATTAAATACCAAATTTGGTATTTTACCGAGTTTCGTTGAGCTATCGTGTTTACAGACTCCGCACACACATACACCCACAGACCTTCTTCCAAAATTGCATTGTACTGTCTCTAGACCCGTATGTACAATGTACATAGGGATATATAAGTGTTGGATTCCACCCAAAACTCGTGCCAACACAAACAACGGAACTTCAGTCACATAGCAATCAAAGACACGAGTTGACAAATTTCTGTATGAGAAAAATATATTTTTAAATCTGATTGCAATAACAAGGAAAGTCTAAAAAAAAAAACGATCAACACTACGAAAAAAGAATTATACAACATAAATTGTGTATTTTAACGCGCTATACGTTTTTTGTGTGGTAAGGTTTTGTACACCTCTAACAGTTTAGCAGATATGAACATTGCGTAAAATTCATCCAGAATAAAGAAGTTTTATGAGGTTATTCCCAGAAAATTCAAGATATACATTTTATTTATAGGTAAACATTTTTAATATATGATATTTTAATCAAAATCGTTTGAGCCATTTTTGAGAAAATCAAAAATTTCTAAAAAGGCTTCATGTGAATGGAACCATCAGATTTTTGTGATATATTAAAAGTGGACTTTGTTAAGACGTTTGAAGTTAATATCTCAGAGATATTAAAGTCATGTGAGTGTACCGCATCAGATTTTTTTTCGTTACTGGGGACCCTAAATCGTGTATTTCCGGTGAAATCTCGTTATCGAATTTTTGGATGGAATACAGCAAAAAGCATTTTCAGAAAATGGCCCGTGTGTGTGTGTGTGTTTTTTTTTTGTTTTGTTTTGTTTGCCTGTGAACACGATAACTCAAGAACGAAAAGTCGATAAAATACCAAACTTGGTATTTGGGTTTAGTATCTTCCAGGGATACGACACGAAGATTTTGAGAAAAATCCCCCCACACCAAGCGACCCTTTGCATGAAACATTTTTCGAAAATTTGGATTTTTTAAAAAATGGTTCTAAGGATTTTAATTAAAAAACCGTATTGAGACCGTTAGTTAGTTTCCCTATCAAAACTATTATCAGTTATTAATTAGTTATCAATGTAAAGCTAAAAGAGTACAGATGTATGTATTTAATAGAGTAAATTCAGCTTGGAGAAGAAATAGAAAGCTGACGCCAACAGAGTAGAAGGAGGTAAGACGAGCTTTTGCTAGAAAGCTTTCTTTTGTCCAGTCACGTACAATCAAGTTACAACGGGGGTGAACCTTAAAATTCCTCATTGTACAAGACATGTCACGTGAGGTTTGCAGTGAACCCTCGTAAGAGAAAATTGACTTTTGGGTAATATTTTCGTCAATCACGCGGTCTTTCTGTCCAATCAGAAAGAGGCCGCCATGACGATATTTTAAAGAGTCCAAGAAGGCACATCGGGGCTGTCTGTTAATATCTGCTGCCTGTTGATATCTGACTGTCGCTGTCATGCTGTCGGTGTTCGGGCTGAACGCAATTTCCTCACACAAAGTTAAACACTGTAACGTGTAACGAAAGCTTAGTAGTCTCCAGTGCTCTAAGTATTTTTCAAGTTAGTGACGTGTGTTAAAGTATATTGTATAACGCAGAATTAAGGAAAAAGAAGGAAATAATTACGTGTGATCAGCCCCTTGTTTAAGTTCATAACAAGTGTACAAGTTAGCATAATTGTAAAGCAAAAGTGCTTATCTCGCTTCTCCTAGTAAGAAATAAACTCCAGCAAAGTTACGTAAGTTTTATTTATTATAAGATCACTCCCTGAGCTACCCCCATTAGCTGCACCACCCCGAGAGAGTCAACCATCATGCAGGCTGGGCAACGCCGAGGCAAAATTCAACACTAGTGGATTCACCTCACCAGGTACGTGGGTCTACTCATAGGTAGTGGAGTGAGTCTTGCCAACATCTTCAACCTGGGCTCAAAGCAGAGAACTCAGCATCTGATGTTTTGAGTGTGGAGATAAGGCCACCGTACAGGGCATCCAACGTCTGAGCTCACCGCATAAGGCGTTTCAAAAGTAGTGCAGACGATAACACCGCAGTGTATTAAAAATATTTACCTAAAACTTCAAATGTAAATCCTGAATGTTCTGGGAATAGTCCCTGAAGACTACTTTATTGTGGATGAATTTTAGGAATTTTATTTAACTGCTAAACCGTAAGAGATGGACAAAAACGTTTCACACAAAAATGTAGAACACTTTGAAACACACAAATTATGCTATATACATTTTTCTCGTGGATTAGATCGTTTTTGAGTTATTCCTTGTTTTAGATTTCACCTTTAAAAAAATTATACTTTTTCATGCAGGAATTTGTAAACTCCTGTCCATACAAACAAAGGAACTTCACATAGCAACCAGCTTTTGACTATCACTTTAACCTATGCTACTACCTTATTTCGTTTCTACTTATAAGGAAACAAGTAATAAGACCTGTTCTGCTAATTTTTTCTCGATTAGCATGAAGTAAATAGGAATATAATCTTTTTAACAATACAGAGTAACAATTGGTTTATGCAGCTAACATCGCGAATGAAGAAACTCTTAATCTATGTGTGATGGAAATCCGTGAAATCATACGACACCGACTGGGAGTATTTTATATTTCATGCTTCTACAAGTGCATGCAAGCGGAGGACTTTTGCAGTATTTGCTATAGGTGGTATTTGTGTTGAACACCACCTAACAAGCGAAAAATTCAAACATAGAGTAATGTGCCACTTTACAATGTTTTTATTAATAATATTTTGAGCCTTAATAAATCGACAAAAAGGGCTTTAGGACTTCTGTTTATATTAACAATTTTTCTTGTTTTGACGAAACACCTTTTCTTGTTCTCCAAACTTTGTAATGATTATTTATAATAAAATCTTTTGTGTTACGCTCACATTACTTTCTCTAGCTCTTTTACACATTTTACATAAGATTATTCTTTTGTGTTACGCTCACATTACTTTCTCTAGCTCTTTTACACATTTTACATAAGATTATTCTTCTTTTTGCACTTGCTAATCGAGATATTCATTAGCAGAATGTTCTTACTACTTAGTTCCTTATAAGTAGAAAGAAAATAAGGGAGCACTCTAGGTTAAACCGATAGTTAAATGTTCTAAAAGCTGTCGTTATTCGATTGTCATTGCAAATCACTTCTTTGCTTGGCCAGGAGTAGAACAAAGGAAAAACGGACACTTTCGGTCTGAGAAAAGTATAAGTACTCACAACTGAAAACAAAAACAAAGAATAGCTCGGAAACGGTTACCTCTACAGCAAACATGTAAAGGATATAAATTGTGTGTTTTGATCAGATCAACATTTTCTGTGCAGTAGTGTTTGTCTAGCTCTTAACGTTTAGCAGTTAAGCAAAATTTAGCAAAATTCATCCAGAATGAAGAGCTCTTCAGAGGCTATTCCCAGAAAATTCAAGATATACATTTTATTTGGTATGTAAATATCCTTAATATACGGGATTTTAATCTAAATCGTTGGAACCATTTTTTAGAAAATAAACATTTTCGAAAAATGTTCCATGTAAAGGGTAGTTGGGGGTGGGTGGATTTTCTTGAAGATCTTAGTGTCGTATCCTTGGAAGATACCAAACCTAAATACCAAGCTTAATATTTAACAGGCTTTTCGTTTTTCAGCTATGCTGTCCACAGACACACACACACACACACACACACATAGGCAGACATACACACACACATACACACGGACCTTTCTCTGAAAATGCTTTTTTTTAGTTTCAGGGGGTCCTAAAACATGTATTTCCGGTGAAATCTCGGTATTGAATTTTTGGATGGAATACAATACTCCCTCTATACACTATGTACATAGTACGCATAGAGAAAGTAACAAGAGTTAAAGTGTAGTTTAATTTTGCGAGAAGGGAAGTTTCCGTAACTAGATGTAATGCCGAGTGTAGAAATCCTACGAGCTAAATAAAAACACTTGAGTGTCATACACCATTTTTAGGCCTATTTGTAGATTTATCAATAAATTTATAATATAAGGTTCAACATTCCCTTAGTTCAAGGAATAGTACATTTTCCTATCCCTTGGAGGATTGTGTGCGTGTATGAGGGAATTGAATTCGTCTATCGATATAGATAGGTAATCGATGTAGTAATGTCAGTTCTTTACTCTTTACCATAAATCTTATAAATAAACAATTCCATTCCATTCCTTCTGCTATTAAATGATAACCTAGAGTATTTTACTACCAAATACCCAGCAAACACGGCTTATATGTTTCAAGTTTCCAATCGAAGAAAAGTTTTGTCTAGTTGAGCATGTCTTAGACACGAGAACGCACTAGTAAGGAAGGTGGTGGTACTATTATAGATTTTAGGCTTTTTCTCAGGAAAACAACCTCATCTATTTTTATACAGATAAATAACAGAAAACAAATATGTATTCTTATTAATAAAAGGCAACATTAAGTTATTAACTGTGCCATTATGATGGAAGTGTGATATTTATTGTACAATTATTACAATTGGAAACGTTGATTCCTTGTGAAGAGGTATATAGTGTGTTTGTGTTGCTAAATTCAGACATTATACTATTATCAGGTGGTATTGGTAACATTGGAGTGTTATAAATATTTTATAAATCTAGAGTTATAAAGAACAATTTTTAGTTGGAGTGTTTTGAGTTAATTATCTTACTTTTAACAGTGTCTGTCTAAAAAAGCATTTTTGAATCATCCTGTATAATGTGCTATAGACCATGCTTCACCTTATGTTTATCTCACTGAACGTTAATATTCATGGTTAACGATAGTTTGTAGCTGAAAAAGAAAGAACAAAGACAAAAAAAATAAAAAAAAAGCAAAAAAGCCAGCATAAAAAAGTAACGATAAACGCACCAATGTTTTAATGGATTCTTTAAATCGAATTCCGGGCAAATTTGATTATTTTGGGGGGTACACCTTTGTACATTCTCTTTACATAAGTGCTGGAGTAGGTAGAGAAAGTAATGAAATCCACAAAAATTTTCGATATCGAGATTTCACCAAAGATACACGTTTTAGGGTTCCCTGTATCCAAAGAAAGCACTTTTATAAAAGAGTTCGTTTGCGTGAGTCTGAGAACATGATAAACGGAAAAAGACGGTAAAATACTAAACTTGTGTTTAAGTTTAGTATCATCCCAGGATGCGACACGAACAGTAATTGATAAATCTCCCCCACCCCAACTACCCTTTACATGAAATAAATTTCGAAGGTTTTGATCTTCACAAACTTGGTTCTAACGATTTTGATTAAAATACCGTCTACTAAAGATATTTGCATGTCAAATAAAATGTATATCTTGAATTTTCGGAAATAGTTTCTTAAGATCTCTTCATTTTGGATGACATTTGCATAACTGGTTAACCTACAAGATGGACAAAGACTTATTACACAAAATATGTAGATCTCGCTAAAACACAATTATGTCTTATACAATTTTTCGTGGATTTGACCAAAAACAATTTGAAGCACATTACAACAGCCTTTAAATCTTTTGACTGGCGCTTTAGCCTAGTAGTATATTCCCTTATTTATCTTCTGCTTATTAGAAGGTAATTATTTAATCCTCTTCTTCTTTATGAGGCACTATAATATCAGGAAAGTTTTGGCCTTATCAACAATTTTCTTGCACTCGGATCTACTTTGAAAGCAGGCTTGTCAGTTCTTGATTCCCATTGATTTTATGTTCCAAACAAAATCATCCAGCTATTTATTTTCTGGACTCACGATTGCTTAGATACCAATTACATTCCATTTATACACTTTTTACAAGGTTATCTTCTTGCATTCTATTCACATGTCCAAACCAGCAAAATCTTTGGACCCTTTTCTAATTTATTATGTTTTTATGGCCATTTAAGTTGTTTAGTACGAAATTAATTCGTAGGCGCCACATGTCATCTTTTTATATAACTGGTCTAAACACACTTCTCAAAATTTTGCTCTCAAAGGTTAATAATCTCCGTTTTATTGGTACCTTTAGTATCCCGCTTTACAGCCATATGTTGTTATTGGTAATTAATAATTAATACAAGCATTTCTTTATCTCCTGTTTATCTTGATCATACAAAGTACAGAGAATAGCCAGCTTTTGTAAGAATAAGCTCTAGTGAAACTCTAGAGAAAGTCATATGCGTGGAACACATCATATTTTTACATAAAACAACCCCTAAGACTCGAAACAATGCATCCCTCATAAATAAATCTAATATACCTGCCAAAAGCATTTCATAAGAAAAATAGAAAAAATCTGATATTTTCGATTTATATCACTTTCTCTACATCTCTACAACAATTTATTTTTCTTGTAGCTTAACGTCCTTTAACCTAGTTGGTCATATATCGGATGATGAAAGAAATTGGTGAAGTGATGCTCAAATGTTCTCGGGGTCCATGGAGCTTAAAGTTACTCGACTTTCATCTTATCAGGATAAGGGAAAACCCGAAAAAAACCTTATTTGGGCAACTCACCCTTAGCGAGATTCGAACTCACGACCTTTTGAATGTGAGGCAAACACGCTACCGCCACACTACCCAGGCGGGCTTAAGAAATTATTATTAAAAAGCCTATGCTTCTACTTACTTCATGCTAATCGAGAAAAAAATAGCAGAACAGGTCTTATTACTTGTTTCCTTGTAAGTAGAAACGAAATAAGGTAGTACCATAGGTTAAAGTGATAGTCAAAATCTGGTTCCTATGTGAGTGAAGTTCCTTTGATTGTATGGAAGGAGTTGACAAACTCCTGTATGAGAAAAAATATGAGAAAAAAGTTTTTTAAATTGAAATTTAAAACAAGAAATGGCTAAAAAACAATCAACTCCACGAGAAAAATGTATATAACATAAATTGTGTGTTTTATAGTGCTTTACATGTTTTGTGCAATAAGTTTTTGTTCATCTCTTATGGTTTAGCAGTTATATAAAATTCCGTAAAATTCCTCCTGAATAAAGTAGTCTTCAGAGGCTATCTCCAGGAAATTCAAGATATACATTTTATTTGTGAGGTAAATACCTTTAATATACGATATTTTAATCAAATTTTTATATCCAGTTTTTAAAAAATCAAAATTTTCGAAAAATTTTCCATGCAAAGGATAGTTTGGGGTGGGAGGAATTTTCTCAAAATCTACGCGTTATATCCCTGGAAGATACTAACCCAAATACCAACTTTGGTATTTTACCGAATTTTCATCTTTGAGTTATCGTCTTCACAGACACACACGGACCTTTCTCTGAAAATGTTTTTTTTTATACAGGGGTCCTAAAACATGTATTTCCGGTGAAATCTTGGTATCGAATTTTTGGGAGGAATGCAATATCTTCTTTATATACTATTACATAAAACGAATAGAGAAAGTAAAATTAACATTGCATTGTGCTGTTACCCCTAAGGCATTTAATCTTTGAATCATTATTTGAATGTATCTATTATTAATTATAAGATTATATAAATTACCGAGGTTACAATTATGGTAATAATAAATACAGAATGGTCAAGATAATATATAAGTCGTTCTATTAAAGTGAAACACTATATTGTAAACTTAAACTTACTTGTGTGGTATTGTTTAAAAACCAAACTCAATGCCACCCCTAATAACCAAACCCTCCCATCCCATACATGTCATTCCTCCTTGCACTCCGATATGAGCTTTCTTTTATATAAAAGGTAGCAATTTCCCACTTCCTGCTCCAAACCATCAAGTTCCAACTGGCTTCTAACCCCTCATTCAGTTAAGAAAAGATTCTGTGGATATTTTGTCCTTAGCCTTTCCGTTTCATTACAGTGTATGAATACAGATTTCTTTCTTCCTACACCAAGGGACAGATTCTTATGCCTTCTTCGTTTCTATGCAAACTAGCACTTGTTTGCTGATTCTTCCGGTCAAAATGTATTGCTCCATACTCCATTTTATTTTAAGTTTCGAAGTAAAATTAATATTTTGTTATAACATTGTGACCGGACTACTGTGAATCTATATCCTTCTGTCGATTCCTCACTTTACTCCACATATTCCCTTATCGTTCCAAACAAGTGTTAGCCATCCGTATTTTTCAAAACTCTCTAGTGATTTTCCTTGCCCATGCCTTCTCCCCAACCATTCTAACTTGTTCGTTACAGCATAGCGCTCTGGTAAGTGATGGATCCCTCCCCACTCATAAGGTAATCCAATATTCGATCGTCCAGACCTTGCATTCAATTGTTTCGCTGTATGCCCCACATTTTCTAAAACATTCTCCGTTTGCCGTATTCCTCTTCCAAGATACCTTTTTAAAAACCTGTTCTTATTTGGTCTAGCTTTTCCCTGGCTTCCCAATCTGAAGATATCCGTCCCATATGTCATTGCGGATCTAGTAACTGCCCATAGATTATCTCTAGTGCCTAAAACTGTCATTCTGTTCCGCGTTTGTTTAGTTTCTGCAGCTTTCATCGCTTAAAGTTTTGCAGCCTGAGTGTACTTAGTCCATCTTCTGTTCATTTTAACATTCAAACCTAAATACTTGTCCAAAACTCTTAGTTGTTCAGTTTCTCATCCACGTAAGTCCAGGTCTGTGTTCCACTATACACTGTTTTCTTAAATATGACGTGGCCTATTAGCAAGCAATGTCCGGCCAGAATAGAGTTCCAATTGGAAAGTCATCATGGCAGATTTTAAACCTCTGCATTAGAATTTTACCTCGTTTGTTGACAAATTACTTTCAGCAATTGGAACCTATGTCCTATTGAAATATAAAAAATAAAGAAATGAAAGTCACAAACACAAACATTATCAAACATACAAAATGTAATTAAAACCTTTGCCGTACAGTTGAAACTGTGGTAAGGAAGTCATAACATGGCGTCTGTATTATTTTTCCTCTTTGAAAACCCTGTAAAGTAAAATTGAAAACAGGAATTTAATAAGTATATTTGCTTTATAGAAATTCTGAAGAGTAAACTATTTTCCAGGAAATTATTTTGAATGTAGCATATCGCATTCTTCTTTTTATTCTGATCATGTAAAGAGAACAAAATAGTGACCAGCTTTTAAAACATGTGACTAACCCTTAAAAATATGCATTTCTGAAATTTGACCACAAATTGTGGGAAATAAAATATTTTTGTATTGAAATGATATGCATTTTAAGAAAACATTTCTTTTTTGCCACCTGCCGCTAACTGAAGTTATAAATGACCACTCCCAACTTAAAACCTTATTTTCTCGTAAACTTTTTCCTAAACTTTTGGATACAGAAAATGTTTCACACGATGAAATTGTTCTTAACTTGTTTAAAATATTTAAATAGTCTCTGAAAAGTGCAATAAATAAAATTGTCAAATGCTTTTTTGAATTAATGCTCCAACTCTGAGAAATAAGTTGTTAAATTAAATAAATAAATTGTTTTTGAGAGTAATGAAAGTAATAATATTTCTATAAGAATTAAGGGTTAGTATAAAATACATTATGACATATCTATTTGTAAATTCATTTATTGTAAATAATAAATTAGTGATGTGAATATTTTTGAACCAGTTTATTAAGACAATAAATTTAGGTATTAAAAGATATTTCGTAAATAACCAGCAAGCTATATTTTGATACAATGCAACTATGTCCCTATTTTTGTGTATAAGAACTGATAAATATTTCAATAAGGTATCTTCATAAATTTTCTTCAAAAAATAATTACCTTCAAACGGGACCGCTCCCCCTTGCCATTGGAAAATAACTACAAACAAAAGATGACCCTGTAATGGGGCGAGAGACAATGTAGTAAAATATCTATTTCCTGAAAACTCTGCTTGCAAGCCGAGAATTGCGTCTCAGTTAAGGTACCAATAAGGGGAAGACTTTGCAACTGCGAGAGTTAATTTCCAGCAGCATAGCTCCTAATTCCATATTTTAAAATCACAACACCTGAGGAAGAGGAGTGGGGCGGGGTTATCATATTCTGAAAAATAACGTCTTACATACACCATACTTTTTTTTTTTTTTTTTTTTTTTTTTCAAATTTCACAGATGTATCACTTTAAACACTGTATAGGATTCCCCCGTTTCTAGTATCTACAACGAAGTAGTAATGTAACCATTTCTGTTGTTAATCTCGATTAGAATGAAGTACTAAGCATGTCCGAAAGCAAGCACTATTTCGTTCTACGGCCACCGTAACCCTAGTGTCGTAGCTACCCGTATGCTCTCTGGTTCATTGTCTGTCCACTGACTCCATTACAGCCGGTCGTGTTATGTATACAGTTTTTAGTGATCGTCCAGAACGTTTAAGATCATTTCCTATCTCGGCGATTGTGAAGTACGTTCCGTAATACGGATTTTGAAAACAGGGAATGTAAAACCAGCAGAAAATCATTGTCAACTTGTAAAGATTGAGCCAATATGTATAAGTTTACACCATGTTACCGGCATTTTGTTAATTGTGCTCCATTTTGTGAATATTTGGTATTCAAATGTTTTCTCGATCCATATCGAAATCAAAATCCCTGGATGCAAGATAATTATTCTGTGTGCTTTCATTAGATATAAGTGTTTTGATTTTCTCTCTGCGATTTTGTTTCTTGTAAATAAGTTTCATGGTAACGTGTATTTTTCTTGGTTGTGAAGCAAGAAAATATAAAAGAGGCTAACCATAAACAAGAAAAATCTCATGTGTTCCATTCACATGACTTTTACTACAACTCTGTAACAAATTATTTTTAATAAGTTATTGTTAATAAGGCAATATACTAGGCTACACTGACAGTCAACTGTTTTAAAACATGCTTGCTAGGGGATTGAAATCGTTGACAAGTTCCAGTATGAGAAAAGTTTCAAGTGATTTAAAACTGAAACCAATAACAAAGAATATCTTGAAAACAGACAACTCCGCGAAAAAATTATATGACACAAACTGTGTGTTTTAATAAGATGTAAATCTTTATGTACTAAACTTTTGTCTATTTTATAAGGTTAACCAGGAATGCAAAATTCAATTATGGTCATCCAGAATAAAGAGATCTTCAGAGACTATTCTCAGAAAATTTCAAGATATGCATTTCTTAAATATAAAAAAATCTGATGTGTTCCATTCACATGACTTTCTCTACATCTCTGCAACAAATTATTGTTCAAAGCTTATGCTTCGATTTACTTCATGCTAATCGAGACAAAATTGGCAGAAATAGTCCTATTACTTGCTTCCTTGTAAGTAGAAGCAAAATAAACCATAGATTCAAGTGACAGTCAAAAGCTGGCTGCAATGTGACTGAAGTTCCTTTGTTTGTATGGACACGAGTTGACAAATTCCTGAACTCCAAGTTGAAACCAAGTACAAGGAATATCTAATAAACGATCAACTCCACGAAAAAATGTATATAACATAAATTGTGTAAAACATTTTTATATGGTAAGTTTTTGTCCGTCTCTTACGGTTTAGCAGTTATGCAGAATTCCGTAAAATTACTCCAGAATAAAGTAATCTTCAGAAGCTATTCTCAGAAAATTCAAGATGTACATTCCTTTTGTCAGGTAAATATTTTTAATATACGATATTTTAATAAAAATCGTTAGAGCCATTTTTAAGAAAATCAAAATTTTCGAAAAAAGTTCCATGTAAAGGATAGATGGGGGAATTTTCTTGAAAATATTCCTGCCACATTCTTGGAAGACACCAAACTTAAATACTAAGTTTGGTATTTAACGCTCTTTTCGTTTTTGAGCTATGCTGTCCACAGTCACACATACGGACACGCACACACACACACACACACACACACACACGGATCTTTTTCTGATTTTTTTTTGATTCAGGGGGACCCAAAACAACTATTTCTGATGAAATCTCGGTATAGAATTTTTGGGCGGAATGCAATACCTTCTCTATACACTATGTACATAGTACGTGTAGAGAAAGTAAAAATCAACATTTCTGAAATGTTTTCATGTAAAATGTCGTTGAGTTGCGGGGATTTTCTTGAAAATCTTCGTGTTGCATCCTTAGAAGGTACCGAACTTAAATATCAAATTTGGTATTCAACGGAATTCTCGTTTTTGAATTAAGCTGCACAAAATACACACGAACATTTTTCTAAAAATGCCTTTTTTTTATTTAGGGTGTCCCCAAACATTTATTTCTGGTGAGATCTCATAACGAATTTTAAGGTGTAATACAATACCTTCTCTATTCACTATGTACATAGTACCTGTAGAGAAATTAAAAAAGGGCACTCGAAGACTATCTGTGTTCGAGTAAGGCCTCTACTTACTAAACAGGGGATCCTAGGCTAAACGCGTGTAGTTAATTTCACACGTTGATTGAAGAACACGAATGTATTTGTTGTGAAATATAACTAACTTCCGATGATAGAATATTGAAGTAATTAAGCATTTTAGTCCGAGTAGGTAGTTATATTTTGTCGGATAAGATAAATTCAGAGATAGAATTTTCGCATTAACAAAGCGCACTAAATAACATTAGTGATCGGGATTTCGTGAATTGTTTGTAATAAGTAATTAAGTAAATTGATTTATGTATTATTTGAAAAGTTAATTACCCACATCTATAGCCTGAGTCTAGAACCTGAGTAAAAGGTCACATAACTCTCACCAACTTACTACGTGTCAATTTATTGTACCAAGAAGCCCTTATATGTTTCAAGATATGCTATGAAATGTAATGATGGAATGGGGAAAATGGGCTAGGTAATTCAATGATGGACGGTTCAATGTTCATGATGAAGCACGGAGTGGGCGGCCTTCTGTTGAACCAATGAGTGACGCATTCGTGAAAACAGACAGTTGATAATAAGAATGCTTTGTGATTGCTTCCACAAGACACGGTGTACGGCAGTGATTGTCGTCATTGGCGGCAGCTTTTAAGTGGGCATACAAATGTGTGAACATTGGTAGCATCTATGTTGAATAGTAGGTTAAGGAATGCCCTTTCATATACAAACAAATGTTGTGAAAACAAATATTTTATGCCTGTTTTTCCAAACTGGTACTTACTTTCCAGGCTCGTCCTGTTGCTTGTGGAATAAGCTTTTGGAAACGTAGTTTGTTGCAGAATAAGTATATAAAGATCTGTGAAGGTAACATATGCCATTTTGACTTTCTCTACGCGTGCTATGTACGTAGTGTATAAAGAAGGTTTTGAATTGCACCCAAAAATTTCAACCCGATATTTCACTGGAAATATATGTTTTGAGAAATATAGCTTATACAAAAATGTCGTGTGTGTGTGTGTGTGTGTGTGTGTGTGTGTGTGAGTGTGAGTGGGCAGCACAGCTAAAAAACGAAAAGTCCGTTAAATAACAAACTTGGTATTTAGGTTCAGTATCTTCCAAGGATGCGACACAAAATTTTTCAAGAAAATCCCCACACACCCAACTATCCTTTACCTGGTAATTTGTTTGAAAATTTTGATTTTCTCAGAAATGGCACTAAAGATTTTGATTAAAATATGGTGTATTAAAGATCTTTTCATGACAAATAATACCACATCTTGAGTTTTCTTGGAACCACCTCTGAAGACATCTTTATTCTGGATGAATTTTTCGGAATGTTGCATAACTGATAAACCGTAAGAGATAGAAAAAAATAGAACGCAGTTGACAGTTTTTGAGATATTCCTTGTTATTGGTTTCAGTTTTAAAATATTTATACTTTTCTCATACGGGAATTTGTCAACTCCTGGCCATACAAAGGAACTTCAATCACGTGGCAACCAGCTTTTAAAAGATTTGATGTCGTTTTAGCCTATGGTACTCCCTAATTTCCCTTCTACTTACAAGGAAGCAAGTAATAATACAATTTTTGCTAATTAGCGTTAAGTAAATAGATGAATAAGCTTTTCAACAGTAATTTGTTGCAGAGATGTACAGAAAGTTATGTGAATGGAACACATCAGGTTTGCAGCATCAACTTTCGTGAACAGAAACTGAAATGACTGCGGCAAATTCGTCATAAAAGTAAACTCAAAAACAGAAAGCACACCTATTAGAACCCAAGTCCTCTGAGCGACAGACAGACCATTACCATCTTCACCACGAAGTTGCACGGCGCCTAATGTCACTTTAACGACGTCATTTTTATTGCTTTTGAAACTTTTAAGTTTCTGAAGTTAAGCAATGTGATTTTTATGCGGTACTTTAGACAGAAAATCTAGGATACTAATGAGGGAAATCCCGTATACTAAACTGAACACTGTATTTACGTATTTGGTACTGTGGTGTAGAAGATTTGTGTCTAAGTTCTATGCCAAATACTTCTAGTTGAAGTTTCTAAAAACTCACTTTTACCAGCACCATCCAAAAGTTACAGACGACTTGACATAACCAAATAATAACGAAGGATATCAACACATACATTTGTAAACAAAGTAACAGTATCTTGTTCTATTTCTCAACGTAATCTGCCTTGCTATCAAGGTGTTTATTTTCTCGTGGTTTTTCAAAGGGGATGTACGCTTCCACTACCAAAGTTCTGGGCCAAGATATCATTGTCACTTTGAGGTCTTCAGTGGTTGGGAATCCTTATCAATATTTTCCTTCAACTCAGCCATAAAATTGATAAACGTCCACTCTGGTCTTTGTTGTGCACATTGTTTCTTACTTGATAACTCTTAACTATGCGTTATTTGGTTTTAATTGCTTTTCACACAGGTCGTGTTAGGACGAAGTTGGATAGGAAGTGTCAGACTGAAAAATTCAATGGTATAGCCATGATTTGAACCGCGGATCTGGCAATCTCTATCCGTTTGTTCTGCCACTGAGCTACCATGACAACATGCCGGTATAGCATTGAATATCTCAACTGACTCGCATGTTTCCCGGTGAACCACAAGTTGTTCTCAAATTATTTTGCGATGACAACCCCAATGGCGACTTACAATGCTGTAAGTACTTTAAGTCCCAGGATTCAAAGTATAGCCAACTATTATGGTCACTTGTTTGTTTTAATTGTTTTTCACACAGGCCGTGTGTAGACAGGAGTTGGATAGGTAGATTCAGACTGAAAAATTAAGTGCCATAGCGGGGATTTGAACCACGGATCTCCCGATCTCTAGCCGGTTGCTCTGCCACTATGCGTCATTTCCTCACTGAAGACTCGTTCATTGCATAGTCACCACACTTGTGCTATCTGCTTAGAACATTCGATTGATCAAACATTTTAATCATTAAAAATAACTTAGGTAAATTTAATTTGAAATTAATACAAAATCTCTTTTCAAAAACAATAAATTTAAAATAGTTTCGCTGTAGAAAGTTATAACATCGCCACTAGTATCGTGTGACAATACATTTTTTGACAAAATGAAGATTACGATTAAAAAAAATCTGATGCGTTCCATTCACATGACCTTCTCTACATCTCTGCTACAAATTATTCTTAAAAAGCTTATACTTCTATTTACTTCATGCTAATCAAAAAAATTAGCAGCAATAGGCTTCTTACTTGCTTCCTTGTAAGCAGATGCGAAATAAGAGAGTACCATAGGTTAAAGTAATAGTCAAAAGCTGGTTGCTATCTGAATGAGGTTCCTTTTTTTGTATGGACACGAGTTGACAAATTTCTGTATGAGAAAAATATAAGCTTTCCAAAGCAGAAACCAAAAACAAGGAATGTCTGAAAAACGATGAACTCAACCAAAAACATGTATATAACATAAATTGTGTGTTTTAATGTGCTCTACATTTTTCTTGTATTAAGTTTCTTTCCATCTCTTACGGCTTAGCAGTTGTTAAAAAATCCGTAAAATTCATCCAGAATAAAGTACTCTTCAAAGGCTATTCCCAGAAAATTCAAGATATACATTTTATTTGTTAGGCAAATAGCTTTGGTATACGATATTTTAAACAAAATCGTTAGAGCCAATATTGAGAAAATCAAAATTTTCGAAAAAAAATCCATTTAAAGGGTAGTTGGGGTGGGGGATTTCTCTCAAAATCTTTGTGTTGCATCCCTGGAAGGTATACTAAACTTAAATACCAAGTTTGGTATTTTACCGATTTTTCGTTTTTGAGTTATCGTGTTTACAGACACACTGACACACACACGCAAGGACCTTTTTCCGAAAATGCTTTTTTTAGATAAAGGGGACCCTAGAACATATTTCCGGTGAAATATCGCTATCGAATTTTTGGGTGGAGTGCAATACCTTCTCTATACACTATGTACATAGTACGTATAGAGAAAGTAAAAATAACTTAGGTAAACTTAAACCAAATTAATACAAAATATATTTTCAAAATCAATAAATTTAAAGTAGTTTAGCTGTAGAAAGGTGTAACATCGCCATTGAAAAACTTGTATCGTGTGACAGTAAATGTTTTGACAAAATGAAGACTACGATGAAAAACATAGTAAAATACTGTAACTTTGTAAATAAAGTTTTGTGATATCTTTCGTTATTATTTAGATATGCCAAAACGTTCGTTACTTCCTGGACAGCCCTCATAAAACATTAAACTGTGACATCAGTATAACATTAGAATACATGAAATGTTTGGACAACAAAATTATGACGTAGGTTGTTATGAAAAAGGGACAAGGTAGTTTGAAATTACACCCTAAGAAAGTTGAATTGCAACTGCTCTTAAAATATTCAATTGTTTTTTCGGAAATTTGTATGAATTATTCTGTAAGTCATGACAATTATTTCAAGTTATAGTTTGTAATAATAGCTTAATTAATTGAGTCGTAAAAAGTACTTCATTCAGCAGAAAGGTAATAAAAGTTAGTCTTAAAACATGTGAATTCATATACCTCATTCTCCAGTAATACATGCAATACATAATCACAATTTTGCATGCTTGTCCTTAGTATAATCAAATATTTAGCTATCATAATATTTCAATAGAAATTTAAAAAACATTATTTGCAAATTCAAAAAAAATGTGGAAAATTTACGATGCTGTAGCTTTATTAATATGATCAATATATAACATCACGATTGTGGTTCAGAAAGTTCAACTTTGTGTTGAATATATATGCTGAAAATTTCAGCTTTCTAGTGTCATACTTTCTGAGAAAAAGGTACATAAGTATCCAAAAATGCCTATTTAGAGAAAACTGAATTTAAACATACAAATGTTCTAAAAGGAGGCATTGAATAACAACTTTAAAGAAATACAGAGTAGCATTTAAATTATTTTAAAGTTCATTAAAATTCTCTTAGTCCCCCAAAAGTATACATTTTCTGAAACTAGAACTAATAAATGTAAATGGCGTGTTATTTACACGCTCTTTAACCGCTGCGGTTCTCAGCGTCATTCTAAACTGGGCCTGAAAGATCGCTTAATTTTTCTCAGAGGCTCTATATAAGGCTTGAGGTAAATATACGACACGGTTGTCTCCTTAGCGCGGTGGTAGCGCAACTGCTTACCAAGCGAAAGCCCTAGGTTCGATCCCTATTACCGGCGTGGGGATTTTTCCCCCGCTGGGAGACCTGGCCCGGGGTGCACGCAGCCTCGTAAGGTCACTGGGGGACAATTGAGGAGCTACTTGATGGAGAAGTATCGGCTCCAGGTCATGAGGACCGCATTAACTGGCCGGGGGGACTCGAGGCGCTGACCATGTCTCACCCTCCAATACTGCACCCCATCCATAACGTGTTCCCCATTACCTGTCGTGCCATGGAGTTATTAAATATACGACACGAGACCCACGGCTTTACTTCCATTCCGAAGGAAGCCATGCTAAGGATTTTTACACCCGAAAAAAATCCTTCGTCTTCCGCCGGGTTTGAACCCGTGACCTTGGGTATATGCAGTTAGCATGGTAACCATTACACCACGGAGGGCAATTCAAACAAATAGAGATTTTATTACTGTCTAAAACTAAAAATGTTATGTTTTGCCATTTCAGAGTACCTAGTCACCTTAATCTGTGCATAAAAATATATACCTAACTAAATGTCAATTTCCATTTTCAATTATGAAACATCAGCTAAAGTCTGAGGAGATCTTGATAACAATTGAGGCGTTGAGATCAAAAAAAGTACATGTCAGTGAATAGTGGTTTTGAGTTATATAATTTTTGTTTTAATATAATTCTGTATATTAACTTTTCTACAGTTTGTGGTTAACGTTACATTCTCATTAGGACGATTAAAGTCATATACCAAAATCTGCAATCATTTAATGTAGATTAAATATCTTAGTATATTAGTAAATGGATACTGAAAATGACTGACATGTCCCGTTTTACTTTTACTTTTATTTAAACAAAAATAATCCTATCAAAATTAAACTGTAACTCAAATATTTGTACAGTTTTATAGCAACAGAGTATAATAATGCATTTCCAAATACTGCAGGTATATAAAAATGCGTCATATAAAAAAATATACATATAAACTATACATATCAAAATGGATTCTGTCATGCAAAGACAAGTCAATAATCTATGAGTATTTGGTTAGAAAACTTATGTTCATATTTGGGTTGGGAGCCAAAATTCACTCTTGATCACTGTCTCAAAGATCTCTGATTTTCACTATACGTACGGCCTAAAATTTTATACCGAGATTTCACAGCAAATATGTGTTTTAGGGCCTCCTGTATACAAAAAAAAAAATTTTCAGAAAAAGGTACGTGTGTGTGTCAGTATGTCCGTGTGTCTGTGAACACAATAACACAAAAACGAAAAGTCGGTAAAATACCAAACTTGTTATTTAAGTTTAGTATTTACCAAAGATGCGACATGAAGATTTTCAAGAAAATCCCCCATCCCAACTACCCTTTACATGTAACTTTTTAGAAAATTTTGATTTCTACAAAAATGGCTCCAACGATTTTGATTAAAATATCATATCTTAAAGATATTATTTACCTGACAAATAAAATGTATATCTTGAATTTTCTGGAAATAGCCTCTGAATGCTACTTTATTTTACATGAATTTCATGGAATTTTGTATAACTGCTAAACGTAAAGGATGGACAAAAACTTACCACACAAAGAATGTAGAGCATGTTAAAACACACAATTTTAAGATATTGCTTGTTTTAGGTTTCAGCTTTGAAAAACTTACTTTTCTCATACAGGAATTTGTCAAGTCCTGTCTATACAAACTAAGAAACTTCAGTCACATAGCAACCAGTCTTTGACCACCACTTTAACCTGTGGCACTCCCTTGTTTAAACTCCACTTACAAAGAAGCAAGCAATAAAACTATTTCTGTTAATTTTTTCTCGATTAGCATGAAGTAAATAGAAGCAATAGTTTTTTAACAATAATTTGTTGCAGAATTGTAGAGAAAGTCATGTGAATGGAACACCTCAGATTTTTTCTCTTCATCAGTCACTTCCTGGATGAAACATCTCATTAGAATAGCGCCAAAGTATTCACGAAACTTCAAAATGATAACCTCATGAGTGAGACATCCTGCACTTTTTCGCTCTCAGAGCAATGACGTCCTTTATGATCTCGTCACATTATGAGGATGGGTCACTATACAGTATTAACCAGAGGGTATTCATACTTTACCATTCCACTGCTACTGGGTGAAACAGAGCTGCATTTTAAATCAGCATTGTATTAATATAGTTTTACTGAGTAACAAACACAACATTTTAGACCGGGAAAGGATTACTGGACAGGTTCCATTTTAGCATCAAAAGATGCGGAATTATATACCACCAAAATAATGACTAGTCCCATATTTTATCTCAGTGCCTCAATTACTGCAACAATTAACAGAAATCTGCTATTAGGTACATGTTTAATCATTATTTCTAGCATATGGTCGAAGGCAGCAATCGGCAGGTTTTATACTTTCTCTACAATATACATAGGGATAGAGAAGTATTGTATTCCACCCAAAAATTCAATGTCGACACTTTACTGGAAATTGATATTTTAGTACCCTCTGAATAAAAAAAAAACATTTTCAGAAATAGATCTGTGTGTGTGTGTGTGTGCGTGTGTCTGTCTGTCTGTGTGTATGGCTCAAAAACGAAAAGATGGTTAAATTCCAAACGTAGTATTTAAATTTGTTATCTCTCAAAGATGCGACACAAACATTTTTAGAAAATACCCCCAACCTAAACAACCCTTCAGATGGAACTTTTTTTCGAAAATGTTGACTTTCTCAAAAACACATGGACCCACATGGACGTTTTTCTAAAAATGTTTTTTCTGGACACAGGGGACTCTAAAACATATATTTCTGGTGAAATTTCAGTATCGAATTTTGGGTGCATTACAATACCTTCTCTATACACTATGTAGAGAAAGTAAAAAGGCTGCTGCCTCTTTTGAGCTCCTTAACATAGATACTACATAGTTTAAATAGAATTGCTACTGAATATGGAATGAAAATATCAGTAAACATATAACAAACTATGACTTTCACAGGAAATAATCCAGTCAGATCAAAAATAGTACTATAATATAATAATTGAACAGATATCAAACTTCAAGTATTTAGGATGTAATGTCTCGTACCAGGGAGAAGTTGTTGTCATAGAGAAAATAAATAAATACAACTATATAACCGGCTCGCTACAAAGTACATTAAAATTTTGATGTGTTACTTCTCTTGACTTTCTTTTCATGGCTCTAACAAATTACTGTTAAAAGGCATATTCTTCTACCTACTATATGATAATCGACATAAACATTAACAGAAATGGCCTTTATTGCTTCCTTCCTTGTAAGTAGAAGGAAAATAAGCGAATACACTAGGCTAAAGTGATAGTCAAGTCTTAAAAGCTGGTTATCTTGTGACTAAAATCAGCTTCTATGCATGGCCACGAGTTTACAACTTTTGGTGTGAGATAAGTTTAAATATGTTAAATCTGAAACAAATAACAAGAAACATCTCTGAAAGGGCGAATTCAACGCAAAACATATATGATATAAATTGTGTGTTTTAACGAGATTTACATTTTTTGTCTAGTAAGTTTTTATCTATCTCTTACGGTTTATTAGTTAAGCAAAATTCAACCAGAGGCTATTCTCAGAAAATTCAAAGTATACATTTATTTTGTCGTTTAAATATCTTTAATATACGATGTTTTAATCAAAGTCCTTAGAGGCATTTTTAAGAAAAATCAATATTTTTTAAATTTTTCCCTTGTAAAGGGTAGTTTGGGCTGGAGGGATTTTTTTTCAAAAACGTCGTGTTCTGGAAGCAAAGCTATTCTCACACTTATTTTTTTTAATTTCTCTACACGTACTGTGTATAAGGTGTATAGAGAAAGTATTGCATTCCACCCACAAATTCGACAGTGAGATTTTTTCGAATGGTCGGTAAAATACAATAAATGGTATAAAACTTCAGTAGGTATCTTCCAAGAATGTGACACGAAGATTTTAAAGAAAATCCCGCCTAAATCCAACTACCCTTTAGGTACGAATAATTTCGAAGATTTTCATTTTCTCAAAAATACCTGTAAACATTTTGATTAAAATATCGTATATTAAATACATTCAGCTGAAAAATAAAATGTATATCTTGAATTTTCTGGGAATAGCCTCTGAAGACCTCTTTATTCTGGATGAATTTTACGATATTTTGCATAACTGATACACTATAAACTTACTTAATACAATATGTTGAGATCGTCAAGCATACAATTTATGTTATATACATTTTTTCGTGTAGTAGATTGTTTTGGAGATATTCCTTGTTTTTGGTTTCAGCTTAAAAACTTATACTTTTCTCATACAGGAATTTGTCAACTCCTGTCCATACAACAAAGGAACTTCAGTCACATAGCAACCAGCTTTTGACTCAATTTAGCTTATGGTACTTCCTTATTAAGGTCCATGTGTGTATGAGTGTGTGTGTGTGCGTGTGTGTGTGTATGTGTCTCGATGTGTCCGTGTGTCAGTGTGTCCGTGTGTCTGTGAAAACCATAACTCCAAAATGAAAATTCGGTAAAATACCAAAATTCATATTGAAGTTTAGTATCTTCCAAGGATGCGACACGAAGATTTTCAAGAAAATCCCCCCATCCCCAACCACCCTTTACTTGGAACTTTTTTCGTAAATTTGGATTTATTCAAAAATGGCCCTAAAGATTTTGATTAAAGTATCGTATATTAGAGATATTTACGTGACAAATAATATGTATATCTTGAATTTTCTGAAGACTACTTTATTCTGGATGAACTTTGCATAGCTGCTAAACCGTAAGAAATGAACAAAAAATTACTCCACAAAAATGTAGAGGACATTAAAACACACAATTTATGTTATATACATTTTTTTTTCAAGGAGTTGATCATTTTTTAGATATTCCTTGTTTTTGGTTTCAGCTTTGATAAACTTGTACTTTTCTCATACAGGAATTTGTCAATTCGTGTCCATACAAACAAAGAAAATTCGGTCACCTAGTAACCACCTTTTGACTTCACTTTAACCTATGATACTCCCATATTTCGCTTCTACTTACAAGGAAGCAAGTAATAAGACTATTTCTGCTAACTTTTTCTCGATTAGCATGAAGTCAATAGAAGAATAGGCTTATTAACAATAATTTTTTAAACAGAAGTAGAGAAAGTTAGGTGAATGGAACAAATCAGATATTTTTTATTGTATATATCCCCCTTTAACATCTAAGATTATATCAGGGGTTTTGCACTTGAAACAACTCTTTGTCTGTAGGTTCTTTTACGTTTGGTTGTAAATAATTTTATTTTCCTCAAACACACACACACACCCATTCACTCTCCCATACATACTTCCAGACTCTGTGTGAGATAGGGAAGAATTGTTACTAAAGAAAATTTTCCCGCCCCAAATGGGAATGGAACCCTGGACCTCAAGGTGAGAAGTCAGCTCACTGACCTCTCGACCACGGATACAGTCATTGTGTGTATTTGTTGTTCGAGATGGGGAAAATTTGGCGTTCAATAGTTATTCACCCTTATTGTGAATATCTCACTGTTTCGTTTAAATGTATTTATTTTAACAGGGCTTAGAATAAACAAAAGCGAAAATAAAATTCCTTGAAAGTTATATTTTTTTGTAACAAATACAGAACTTTATGCCTCTACAACGCAAACGCGATCCATTCAATATGACAATCATCGTTTATTTTACCTGCACCCATTCCTTCCTTTATATCAGTATTATTGTAGCGATTATTCCCACCTATGTTAACGTGTGACATTGAAATCTGGATAAGTAATGTTCCGTGTTTTAGAATTTCGCAGAACTAAGCTACCAATAAGAGAACAGGTAAGACCAACATATAAGTATTGAAAAAGCAATTTCATTAAAAAATAAATCGGGCTGGAACACCAGGTATTGAGTCATTGCATCTCAACACCAATTCTCAAAATTCTCCGCAGGACGAGACCATTTCAACTAGTGAAGAGACGACTAAAGGGCGTTATTGTAGTTGTAGTGGTGGTGATGTTAAGATTGCTAGTGTGGAAACCGTCTGGCCGTGCCACAAAGCCTCCTTTGTGTGGTCGAGATCCACGCTGCCCTGAAAATGTAATCGATACGAAGGTACGAAGCAGTGCTATTGTGTTCCTCCAAGGCTGGATTTGCAGTAATGATTTGGTTAGAGGCACATCTGGCCTTTCTTTTCACCATTCACATAAAAAGCGATCAATCGTTTTACCTTTTGCTTGATGAGTCATATCAAAGTTGCGAAAGAGTTTTGGGATATCTGGAAAATTATGAAAAATTCATGTGTTGCGTGCACTTGGCTTTTCGACGTCCCCTATAATTAGATATTCTTACAAATTCGTATTGTTAGCCCGCTTGGGTAGTGTGGTGGTAGCGTGTCTGCTTTACATTCAACAGATAGCGAGTTCGTATCCGGCTTAAAACGAGTTATTCGGATAAGGGTTTTTTCGGGGTTTTCCCTTATCCTGAGAACACGAATGTCGAGTAAGTTTAATCTCTATGGCTCTGGAGATCATTAGACCATCATTTCACCAACATCATCCTCGTCTGATATAACCAACCAGGCTAAAGGACGTTAAGTTAAAAAAAAAAAAAAACGTATTTTTCTGTCTACTACATGTAACACTAATGTTGGCTAAAAAATTAAGCCAAAATTGTTTTTCATTTTCTCTACCATATATATAATAGGTATAGAGAGTATTGCATTCTTCCCAAAAATTGAATACCGACATCTCCCCGGAAAAACATATCTTGAGGGTCCCTAATTCCTATAAAAGTATGCGTGCGTCTGTGTGTACCTATGTGAAACATAACTTAAATATCTGATGTGTTCCATTCACATGACTTTCTCTATATCTCTAAAAAAATATTAATAAAAAATTATGCTTGTATTTACCTCATGCTAATCGAGAGAAAATCAGCAAAAGTAGTGTTATAACTTGCTTCCGTGCAAGTAAAAGGGAAACAAGAGAGTAACATAGACTAAAGGTGTAGTCAAAAACTGGTTGCTCCATGCTTGAAGTTACATCGTTTGTATGGACAAGAGTTGACAAATTCCTGTATAAGAAAAATATAAGTTTTTCAAAACTGAAACCAAAAACAAGGGATATCTCAAAAATGACCAACTCCACAATGTATAGATATAACAAAAATCGTTTTTGTGTAGTAAGTTTTTGTCCATCTCTTACGGTTTAGCAGTTAAGCAAAATTCCGTAAAATTCATCCAGAATAAAGTAGTCCTCAGAGGCTATTCACAGAAAGTTCAAGATATACATTTTATTTGGCAAGTAAATATCTTAACTATAAGGGATTTTAATCAAAATCGTTAGAGCTATTTTTAAGAAAATCAAAATTTTCGAAAACCCTTTCCATGTAAAGAGTATTTTTGGGTGGGGGGATTTTTTTTTTTAAATCATCGTGTCGTATCCTTGTAAGATACCAATCTTAAATACCAACTTTGGTTTTTAACGGTCTTTTTATTTTTGAGCTATGCTGCTCACAGACACACACAAACACACACACACACACGCGCGGACATTGTTCTAAAAAGGCTTTTATTGGATTCAGGGGATGTCAAAGCATATATTTCCGGTGAAATCTCGGAATCGAATTTTTGGGTGCAATACAATACCTTCACTATACACTTTGAACACAGTACGTTTTCCTTCTGAAATTTGTTTTTCAGTTTCTCTACCATTTATACAGCATACTATATATACAGCATTTAGTGAAAGTATTGCAATCTGGCTAAAACTTGAATAGCAACATTTCCCTGGAAATAGAATTTTGAGAGTCCCTAAATCCTATAAAAGTATGCGTGTGCCTAATTGTACCTATGTAAAACGTAACTCAAAAAGCTGAGTTTTTCCATTTACATTACTTTCTCTACTTACTTTAGTTGTTCCAAATAGAAACTATTTACTTTAGTCAGGCTAATCTAGAAAAACGTTAGCAGAATTGCTCTTATTACTTGTTTTCTTGTAAGTAGGAACATTATGCTAAAATTATCCTCAGCTATTTTAAAATCGTGTCGCTATGTGAAATAATTAAGGTTCGGTTCGCTTTGCATGGTCCCGTTAAAAAGTAGGTATTTTAACCGACATCACTTACTAGATGGCAGTTCATGTATATTCTTCACGTGATTTCGTTGCCATAGGCGTTTGAATCAACAATCATGTGCTTCTTTAGAAAGATGGAAAAATACGAGTTTCGTGTGGTGAGTAAACACTTCTATTTAAAAAGTTTAACACCGAAAGAGATAAAAACCGAGTTGGACGAAGTTCATGGCACATCTGCTCCTACGTTTGTAACAATTTACAATTGAATAAATGAATTTAAATGTGGACGTACATCCATAAATGATGAACATCATTGTGCACGTCCTGTAGAAGTGACTTCCTCCGAAACGATTAATACAATCCAGGATATGCTTTTTAGACGAATCATAGTAGAGGCCACAAGGTACAGAGTATTCAATTTTGCACCAAAAATTAGGCGTGAAAAAGATCTCGGCAAGATAGGTGCCGCCTTTTCCCTCATTGGACAATAACTGCAACCGTGTGATGGATTCGGAAGCTGAATTGCACTTTTTCTTCGCAATCCTGACGAGTTTCTGCTTCAATACATAACTGTAGATGAACTGTGGATACACTACTATACTCCACAGACCAAAATACAATCGAAACAGTTGATGTTTAAAAGCGAAACGGCTCTGAAGGCAAGGCTGGTGAAATCTGCAGACACAGTAATGGCCTCGGTTTTTTGAAAGCGCGGGGAATCATCTAAATTAATTACATAAATATTTAGAATTTCACGGCCGGCGTTGTCAACTTAGTAACCGGGCTTGTACGCAGTGATGCAAATGATTTAATTACCGACGTTTCGCCGAAATCTTCCTACTGCATCTTCAGGGAACAAGATTTCTTGTCTTGTTGTCTCCGGGGCTGGACTAATAGCTTTGTTCCCTGAAGAAGCCGGACGCAGAAAGAATGACAAATTGAGAGTATTATGCATCGTTATTGTACCGGTAGGAGAAATCAAGAAAAAGCGCAATGATCTGACACAGAAAAAATTTCCTTCCTCATTCAAGGGTGCACATCTGCGCATTTTCGATACCAAAATTGAGTTTCAATTATTATGCCACTAGATTTGACTCGCGATGATTTTTTCTTTTTCTACATGTACTATGTACATAGTGTATACAGAAGGTATTGCATTCCACCCAAAAATTTGATACCGAGATTTCACCGGAAATACATGTTTTGGGTTCCCCTGAATAAAAAAACAGCATTGTCAGAAAAAGGGCCTTGTGTGTGCGTGTGCCTGTGTGTATATATGTGTGCCCGTGGACAGCATAGCTCAAAAACGAAAAGACGGTGAATACCAAACTTGGTATCTAAGTTTGGTATCTTCCAAGGATGCGACACGAAGATTTTCAAGAAAATCCCCCCACCGCCAACTAACCTTTAATGGAACTTTTTTCAAAAATGTTGATTTTAGCAAAAATGTCCCTAACGATTTACATTAAAATATCGTATATTAGAGATATTTACCTGACAAATATAATGTATATCTTGAAATTCTCGGAATAGTCCCTATACTCTGGTTGACTTTATGGAATTTTGCATAACTGCTAAGCTATAAGAGATGGCCAAAAACGTATCACACAAAAAATGTAGAGCAAGTGAAGACACACAATTTATATCATATACTTTTTTTTCGTGGAATTGATTGTTTTTGAGATTGATTGTTTTTGGTTTCAGCTTTAAAAATCTTATACTTTTGTCATATAGGACTTTGTCAACTCTTGTGCATAAAAACTAAGGAACTTCAGTCACATAGCAACCAGCTTTTGACTATCACTTTAACGCATGGTACTCCCTTATTTCGGTTCTACTTATAAAGAAAAAATAAGACTATTTCTGCCAATTTCTTCCCGATTAGCATGAAGTAAATAGAAGCATAAGCTTTTTAATCAATAACTTGCAGCAGAGATGTAGAGAAAGTCATGTGAATGGAACACATCAGATTTTTTAAAGTTATTTGTACTATATCTGGTGCTGTGCTTACAAAGAAACACATTTATAGTTCAAAAGAAACCTAATATATAGTGTTAATATAGATGATATTAGCTTTATAGTTTCATACGTACATAAATTAGAACAGGCACTGTTTGATACCAACAAAATACATGACTTCATCAGTGTTACAAATATAGCACTGTAGTAAGATATCGGCGATTATGACATTTTATTGAAGACTGGCTTATTTGACCAGTGCTACGACCTAGCGGAAACGGCACTTAGCAGGCAAAATTGAAGCAATCTAGTTGTTAATAATCAAGGTTCAATCATTTTTACTTTCTCTACACTTACTATGTGGTACATAGTGTATAGAGAAGGTATTGCAATGCACCAAAGAATCTGATGTGTTCCATTCACATGACTTTCTCTATATCCCTCCCCCAAATTATTGTTAAAAAGCTTATGCTTCTATTTAGTTCATGCTAATTGAGAAAATATTAGCAGAAATTGCTTCCTTAAGTAGAAGCGAAATAAGGGAGTACCATATGTTTAAGTGAAATAAAGAAGAGCTGACAAATTCCTGTATGAGAAAAGTATCTTTTTCAAAGCTGAAACTAAAAACATGGAATATTTTAAAAACTATTAACTCCACGAAAAAAATGTGTATAACATAAATTGTGTGTTTTAATGTGCGCTATCTTTTGTGTGTGGTAAGCTTTTGTCCATCTCTTACGGTTTAGCAGTTATGCAAAAATCCTTAAAATTCATCCAGAATAAAGTAGTCTTCAGAGGCTATTCCCAGGAAATTCAAGATAAGCATTTTATTTGTCAAGTAAATATCTTAAATATACGAGATTTTAATTAAAATCGTTGGAGCCATTTTTAAGAAAATCAAAATTTTCGAAATTTTTTCCATGTAAAGGGTAATTTGGGGTGGGCGATTTTCTTGAAAATCTTCGTGTCGCATCCTTTAAAGATACCAAACTTAAATACCAAATTTGATTTTTAACGGTCTTTTTATTTTTGAGCTATGCTGCCCATAGACACACGCACACACTCAGACACACAGAAACACACAAACACACACACACACGGAATTTTTTATAAAAATGATTTTTGGATTCAGGGGGTCTCAAATCAAATATTTCCGATGAAATCTTGGTATCGAATTTTTGGGTGCATTACAATATCTTATCTATACACAACGTACACAGTACGTATAGAGAAAGTAAAACATTTAAACCGAGATTTCACCTCAAATACATGTTTTGGGCCCCCCTGAATAAAAAAAAAGTATTTTTGGAAAAATGTCCGTATGTGCGTGTGTGCATATGTGGGCATGTGTGTGAGTGTGAGTGTGTGTGTGTGTGTGTGTGTGTGTGTGTGTGTGTCTGTGGACAACATAGCTAAAAAACGAAAAGTCTGTCAAATACCAAACTAGGTATTTTTGTTTTGTGTCTTCCAAGGATCCGACTCCAAGATTTTCAAGAAAATACCCAACTCCCAACTACATTTTACATGAAAACATTTTGATCTTTATTTTCTCTTAAATGGCTTGTACGAATTTCATTAAGATATTTACCTGACAAATGAAATCTATATCTTAAATTTTCTGGGAATAGCCTCTGAAGACTACTTTATACTGGTTGATTTTTACGGAATTTTGTACTGGCAAACCGGAAGACATAGACAAAAACTTACCAAACAGAAAATGTAGAACTCGATAAAACGCACAATTTATGTTATAGACATTTTTTTGGTGGAGTGTATCGTTTTTGAGTTATTCCTTGTTATTGCTTTCAGCTTTAAAATACTTCTCATACGAGAATTTGTCAACTCCTGTCTATAGAAACAAAGGAACTTCAATCACATATCAACCAGCTTTTGACTAGTACTTTATGCTATGCTACTCCCTTCTACTTGCATTGAAGCAAGTAAAAATACAATTTCTGCTATTTTTTTCTCTATTAGCATGAAGTAGAAAGAAGCATAAACTTTTTATCAAGAATTTGTTGCAGAGATGTAGAGAAAGATATTTTAATCATAATTGATTAATTTAATATACGTATACAGCAAGCCACTAAATGGTGAAGATTTTGGGAAGCTGTTACTGCGCTATAATCTGTGAAGATCGTATGAATCTGACCAGAGGGACACAGAGTTGGCAGCCATGGGGGCTGACCACTCGAACTAATTCGCAGTCCGTGACGGGACAAGATTAATTTTGCGGCAGTAACAACATGGGATTCCTGCCAGATTACATTGCGTGTTACCAGTTTAATGGAGTGATCCCACATGCGTGTTAAATCTAACCTTACATTCCAACATCTCTTTTCCTCTGAATCACTGGCACCATACTTCTACTGTTTAAAACTCTAGAAATAATTGTACTGCAACCAACTTTACTTTCCTTACACGTATTGTGTTTCGAGAATATATTACATTGCACCCAAAAATTCGATACCGAGATCTCATCGGAAATATACGGGGGCCGTTTCTTTTCTCTACCTCCGTTTCTTTTCTCTATGAACACAAGTTCATAGAAAGCAATTATTTTATTACTAGATGTTTTGTACACTTATGGTTACTTTTTACTTTCTCTAGCCCCGTGTGTACAATCTACATACAATGTACATAGGGATAGAGAAGTATTGTATACCACCCAAAAATTTGATACCGAGATTTTACCGGAAATAGATGTTTTAGGGTCCCCTGTATCCAAAAAAAGCATTTTCAAAAAAAAAAAAAAACCCGTGTGTCTGTGAACACGATAACTTAAAAACCAAAAGTCGGTAAAGCACCAAACTTGGTATTTAAGTTTAGTATCTTCTAAGGATGCGACACAAAGATTTTGAGGAAAATCCCCCCACACCAAACTACCCTTTACATGGATTTTTTTTCGAAAATGTTAATTTTCTTAAAAATGGCTATAACGATTTTGATTAAAATATTGTATATTAAAGATATTTATCTTACAAATAATATGTACATCTTGAATTTTCTGGTAATAGCTTCTAAAGACCTGTTTATTCTGGATGAATTGTGCTTAATTTGGCATAATTAGTAAACCGTAAGAAATAGACAAAAAACGTATTATATAAAAATGTAGGTCTTGTTAAAATACACAAGTTATGTCATAAACCTTTTGCTAGTAGAGCTTACCGTTTTCGAGGTATTCATTGTTATTTGTTTCAGTTGTGATGTACTTATACTTTTCTCAGACGGGAGTGTAATCTCCTAGCCCTATATATATATATATAAACTGATTTCAATCACATGGCCACCAACTTTTAAAAGATTATACTATCATTTTAGCCTAGTGTATTCCATTATTTTCCTTGTATTTGCAAGCAAGTAATTAAGAAAAATTCTGCTAATGTGTATCTCGTTTATCATAAAGTAGAAAGAAGAATATGCTTTTCAATAACAATTTGTTACAGCGATGTAAAAAAAGTCATGTGAATGGAACACAGATTTTTACTTCCTCTACATGTACTGCGTACAAAGTATATATTTAATGAACTACATTGCACCCAAAAATTCGATAGCGAAATTTAACCCAAAATATATTTTTTGAGCCACCTGAATCAAAAAAAGCATTTTTTGAACATGTCTATGTGTGTGTGTGTGTGTGTGGGTGTGTGTGTGTGTGTATCTGTGTCTGTCAGTCTGTGGGCAGCATAGCTCAAAAACAAAAAGTTGATTAAATCCAAACATTAAATTTCAGTTTAGTATCTTCCAGGATACGACACGAAGGTTTTTAAGAAAGTCCCCTAAACTTAAACTATTCTTTACATGGAAAAATTTTCGAAAATGTTGATTCCTCAAAATTGGGTTTATAGATTTAGATTAAAATGTTGTATGGATAGGTAGAGTCAGACTGAAAAATTCAATGCCCTAGCCGGGATTTGTACCACGGATCTACCGATCTCTTTCCGGTTGCTCTGCCATCTCTACCGTGCCGGCATGTTATCATGGTAACTCAGTGGCAGAGCAACCATTAAAAGGTCGGGGAGATCCGTGCTTCAGATCCCGGCTATAGCATTAAAGTTTTCAGTCTGACTCTACCTATCCAAATCCTGTCCTACCCACGGATTGAGTGAAAAAACAGTTAATCTAATAAAATATAGTGTATTAAAATATAATTACGGAACAAATAAAATGAATATCTTGAGTTTTCTGGGAATAGCTTCTGAAGACCTCTTTATTCTGTATGCTTTTTTTTTTTCGGAATTATGTAAAATTGGTAAACCGTAAGAGATAAGCAAAAACTTTTTAAACAAAATGTGTATCTCGTTAAAACACATAATTTATGCTATATACATGTTTTCGTAGAGTTGACAGTTTTTGAGAAATTCTTTGTTATTGGTTACAGCTATAAAATACTTTTCTCATACGCGTTATTTGTCAACTCCTGTCCATACAAAGGAACTTCAATAACATACTTTTAAAAAAACTTTTAAAAAAATTGACTATCGCTTTAGTATATGGTACACCCTAATTTCCCTTCTACTTACAAGGAAGCAAGTAATACACCCATTTCTGCTAATTTTTTTCTCGATTAACGTAAAGTATTCGTAAATTTGAATGTAGAGCAGCACATATTTTGAAAACAGATAAAAAAATATCTGATGTGTTCAATTCACATGCTCCCTACAACTGTTAAAAATTATTGTTAATAAGTTTATTCTTCTATCTACTTCATGCTAATCGAGTTAAAATTAGCAAAAATGGTTCCTTTGTAGAAGAAAATAAGGGATACACTAGGCTAAAGTGATAGTCAACATTTTTAAAATGTGGTTGCTATGGAATTGAATTTAAATACTTTTTGTACCAAGAGTTGATAAGTTCCTGTACGAGAAACGTTTAAGTATTTTAAAATTGAAATCAATAACAAGAAATATCTCGAAAACGGTCAGCTCCGCGAAAAAAGTGTATATGACATAAATTGTGTGTTTTAATAGGATATAAAATTTTTCTAGTTAGCTTTTGCCAATTTCTTACGGTGCACCTAAAATATCCTATTCCTAGAAAATTCAAGATATATCTACATTTTATTTTTCATGTATCTTAAATACACGATGTTTTAATCAAAATCTTTAAGAGCCATTTTTGAGAAAACCAAAATTTTCGATCTTTTTTTCCATTTCAGGAGTAGTTTAGGGGTGGTTGGATATTCTTGAAAATCTTCGTGTCATACCCTTGGAAGAGCTCAACTTAAATAAGAAGTTTGGTTTTAAACGAGCTGCCCACAATCATACATACGGACATTTTTTTAAAATTTTCTTTTTTTGAATTCAGGGAGTGCCAAAACACGTATTTGTGGTGAAAACTCGGTATCAAATTTTTAGGTGGAATACAATACGTTCTCTATTATGTACACAGTACGTGTAGAGAAAGTAAACAATCGATGTGTTCCATTCACATGACTTTCCCTACCTGTTCTATATAAAGCTATTTTAACCAATGGTACTCCGTTATTTCGTTACCTACTTAAGAAATAAGACAAGTTCTGCAAATGTTTTCTCGATTAGCATGAAGTAAATAGAAGCCTAAGCATTTTACTCTGTTGCAGAGATGTAGAGAAGGTAATGTGAATGGAACACATCAGATTTTTTAAAATTGAAGGAATAAAAAGGAATAGCTCAGAAACGGATAACTCTACAAACAATGTATATAATGTAAATAGTGCGTTTTAACGAGATAGTAAGCTTTTGTCTATCTCTTACGATTTACCAGTTTTGCAAAAGGACTTCAGAGGCTATTCGCAGACAATTCAAAATATGCATTTTAGTTATCATGCATCTGTAATACAGGTATGCTAATGGAAATCTATAGAGCGATTTGGAGAAAAAAACAAAGATTTCGATATTTTTTCCATGTGAAGGGAACTAGAGGCCATATTCTTGGAAGATACTTTATTTAAATATCAAGTTTTGTATCGTTTTGAGTTATCGTATGCGCAGATACACGCCCCTTCCTCATGAGACCTGTTTTTAAAACTCCTTTTCCTTTTTCTTTTTATACAGAACACCCCAAAACTTGTATTTCCCGTGAAATCTCGATATCCATCTATGTTCTACATACTACATGGAAAAAACAAAAACCAAACAAGGATAAATGTCCCTACTAAGGGACATATGTCACTATTACATATCATAGTGTACCATTATTTCCAAAAATCTGATGAGTTCCATTCTTATAAGTTTCTATACATCTCTGAATCAAATTATTCTTAAAAAAAAGTAATTCAGCCACTCAGGTTAACGTTAGCAGTGATTTTCTTATAAGTTTCCTCTTTACAAGCAGAAGGGAAATAAGGGAGTGATAAATTAGGCTAAAGTGATAGTCAAATATTTTAAAAACTGCTTTTTATGGTATTGAAATCTGTTTCTTTTTGATCAGAAGTTGACAAGTTCCCGTATGAGAAAAGTTTAAATATTGTTATACTGAAACCAATAACAGAAAATAACCTCTGAAATGGTCAACTCTACGAAAAAAAATGTGTATGACATAAATTGTGTGTTTTAACGAGATATATATTCTTGGTGTAGTGAGTTTTGTCTATCTCTCACGACTTACCAGGTATGCAAAAGTGATCCAAAATGAAGAGGTCTTCAGAGGCTATTCCGAGAAAAATCAAGATATAAATTCTATTTGTCATGTAAATATATTTAATGCACGTTACTTTAATTAAAATCGTTAGAGCCATTTTTGATAAAATAAATATTTTCGATTTTGTTCCATGTAAAGGGTATTTGGGAATTGGGGTATTTTCTTGAAAATCTTCCGTGACGCATTCTTGGAATATAAGAACTTATATGCCAAGTTTTGTTTTAATAGATTTATCGTTTATGAGCACACAAAGACACACGCGGACATTTGTCTAAAAATATATTTTATTTTTGATTCAGGTGGTTTCAAAGTATGTATTTCCGGTGATATCTTGGTATAGAATTTATTGTCGGAATACCTCACTATACACTATGTACTTAGTACGTGTAGAGAGAGTAAAAATATTGTTTCAGTATACATTCTGCATAACGGAGTCCTAGAAATCAGAAAAACCTCTTTCCGCCATCTGTATCAAGATATCACAGTGTATTATTATTTCCAAAAACTGCGCCGCCTTCCAGTGCTGGTAAACAGGCCAATCTTATATTCAGCAATAAATTATATCTAAGCTTTGTGTTGCAGGTACACTCCGTAAGTTATTTAAAGCTCGAAATCATAGGAGCGCCATTAGGTCTCTCTCTCTCGCTCTCTTTATCTATCTCGCTGCCTTATTTCCTCAACACTGCTGGGGGTTACAATATCCCGAAGGCAATAAGGCGTGGTATTTGCCCAAATCCCCAGACAATACTTACTAAGTTTGGAAACCAAAATTAAACTCCTGCTGCCGACGGAGCCAGCGATTCAGGACCCAAGTCATTACCAACTTTCTGTAAAGAATTTACCGACCGAACCGTGCAGAAGTTCATCAAACTTGCCATAGCTTTATTTCAGCACGGGTTTACTAATCGCTTTCAGTGGAATGATATGCTACTCTCCATTAGATACTTGCTGTCTGATGTAGCTCAACTGGAAAATTCCATCACGTGACCAAACAGCTCTTCTAACCGGACCGCGCACTAATAACTGTAAATCACCCAAAGGGTTTCAACCATTACCTCTCTCTGTGCGTTTCCAATTCATTATCTGGTCACCTTGCTACAATATGTGAGCGGATCAGGCTGCCATAGCAACTGGCTAATCTGAAGGAATCCTGCCAATTAACGAAAACAGATGTTATATCCTCAGCATGCGCAAATAACTTCGAGGGTTTGGAGTCATTAACAGAGTTACAATGATACATTTTAAATGTCGCCATAATTCAGTTTTCCCGTGTGATTTTATTGCACGTATCAAAAATGGCAAAGACCTCTAAGCTATACCTGTTGCATGAAAAATCCCCAGGTGGTGTGAGCTATGTAATCTCTCTCGTCATATGTTTTTTCTATTTTATTTACAAGTGCATGACTACTAAACAAGGTTTTGCGCACATTGTCCTTTAAAGGAAGTGTAAAATAAAAGAATTTTGTCTTGTAGTAGTTCCAGTGAGTCAGGTATTTTCTTTTTTATCATCTTCTTCTTGATCGTTATCTTCTTATCAGGCCTGTGTTCTGTGTTATCCAAAACTCCCTTTGTCGGTTCCACAAGACCAGCTCCGGTTAACTATCTCTAACTAACCTTGCAATTAAGTCGATAGAAATGGCGTTTTATTTATTGGACACTCTTAAACTACTGTGTTTCGCAGCGTCCCATTCTATACTGGGCATGAAAGACCGCTAAATTATGCTCAGAGGCCTCTCTATCTGAAATAAGTCGAATAGCGACTATACACCTAAGAGAGGAAATATGACAGAACGGCTAAACTGCAAGGTCAGAAAGGTGTTCACGCCAACAACAACGTACAAGGTAGAGTCAGAACGAGAAATTCAATGTCATAGCCGAAATTTTTTTATATAAAAAAATACAGTTCCGGAGGCTTGTCAGGACTCCAGCGCTGTATTCCTTTTTTCTCCATTTTTTCCAATTTCCTATGTTTCCTTGGTAGACATTATTCTTAACGTTTTCCTTTTACATATACATACACAAACATAGACACATTTACAAACACAGAAACACCCATACCCAAGGCGGGACTCGAACCCACGATCCTGTGCACCACGAAGCGCCAAAGCGAAACACTTTAGCGAGCACGGCCACCGGGATCGGCAAAATATTCATGTCGTATCCTTTTTTTTTTTTGGTAGTGTTTAACTCCCGCTTTAACTGCTTATGACACCGCAGGCGGTGACACTGATGATACATGAATGATGATGGAGCACCGGGAAACCCGGAGTACCCGGAGAAAATCCACCCCAGCGCCGCTTTGTCCACCACAAATCGAACCCCGGCCGTCTAGGTGAGGGGCAAGTGGTCTAACCACTCGGCCACGGCGCGGCCAAAAACATTTATTCTATGACAGGAACCGAACTCATAACTTTTGGGAGGATTCGAGGCGTGAGTCAGATGGGGCATTTAATGCCGTGTCGTAACTCAGTGGTTAAAACAACTGGGCATAGACTAAGAGTCCGTGATTCAGATCTAGAGTTTGGCAACTATTTTTTCAACTTTACGGTTTCAGCTGCAGTTCTACACAATGCTACTGTGGTAGAAACTATTAATTACTGTCTAGCCTAAAGTTCCCAGAATAAATATGCATTTAAACATACAGTGAGCTTAAGGTGCAAATCCACCAAAAAGTCTGAAGATTGGTTTTGACCAATAACAAATACTATATCACATTCTCTTTTTATTTAGTACACCTGAAATTAGAAATCGTTATTTTTTCATCGGTCATTTTAAGGTTAGCCTGTGGCTCTTTAAATATTGTGGCCCACAGTTGTTGCTGTAGTTTCGAATTTTAAATCCACAGAAGATCTAAATTTGACCATAATTTTGTGATTTCAACTTGAAAATGCAATAAAACGACCTAATGACTAAAAAAAGAGTATAGTAATATGGAGGGATTGGAGTCGTTAACGGAGTTACAAAAATACATTTCAGATGTCGCCATAACTCAGTTGTCCCGTGTGATTTTATACAAAAATGGCAAAGACCTCAAAGCTAAACCTGTTGAATGAGCAATCCCTGGGATGCCCAGGTAGTGTGAACAATGAAATCTCTCTCTCGCCATCTGTTTTTCTATTTTAATTGCAACTGCATGGAATCCGAAAGAATTTTGCGCGTATTATTCTATGAGAGAAGTGCAAAAGAAATGGCTTGCCCCAGTGAGTCAGACAATTTACCTTCTTGAGTCGTTTTCTTAGGACTATGTCCTGTCCTATCTAGAATTAAAAATCGTTACATCTATTTTTACTATCTCTACACGTACTATGAACACAGTGTATACAGAAGCTATTGTATGCTAAATTTTTAGAAAAATGTCCGTGTAAGTGCCTGTGGGTAGCATAACTCAAAAACGAAGATTTCATTAAATAGCACACTTGATATTTAAATACCGTACCTTCCATGTTTGAGACACGAAGATTTTCAAGAAACTTCCCCTACCTCCAACTGCCGTTATATGGAAAAATGTCTAAAATGTTGATTTTCTCAAAAATAGCTCTAACGATTTTGATTAAAACTCTTATATTTAAGATATTTACAAGACACATAAAATGTATGTTGATTTTCTGGGAATAGCTTCTAAAGACCTCTTTATTCCGGATGATTTTTTTTTTATTAATTTTGCATAACTAGTAAACCGTAAGATGTAGACAAAAAATTACTACATAAAAATAAAGATCTCGTTAAAACACATAATTTATGTCATATACATTTTTTTCCTAAAGTTGATCGTTTTCGAGTCATTCCTTGTTGATTTCAGCTTTAAAATACCTTTCTCATACAGGAACTTGTGAACTCCTGGCCACGCAAACGGATTTCAGTCCCATGGTAACCAAATTTTGAAAATGTGATTGTCGGTTTAGCCTAGTGTATTCCCGTATTTGCTTTCTACTTATAAGGAACTAAGTAACAAGACCGTTTCCTCTAGTGTTTGTCTCGATTAGAATGCAATGGATAGAAGAATATGCTTATTAATATTCTTAGAGATGTAAATATAATACATCAGATCATGACACCTGAAAGAGCCTTTGCGTACATTGTTCTAAGAAGGGGGAGTGAAATAAATGACTTTTGACTTACACTAGCTACTTGAGTCGGGATTTCTTCTTCATTTTCTTCTTCGTCGCCATTATCTTCTTGTTAGCCCTGTGTCCTGTGTGGTCCAAAAATAGAACCCTTGCATCTCTTTTTCAGTCTCCCAAGGCAAACCTTTGCAAATAAACGGCTCACTAGCCAGCTCTAGTCAACCAGAGCAGCTAACCTTGCAAGTAGGTCGATTAGCGGACATACGAGGTACGTCCACAAAGTAAGTTTCGTTTTGTAATAACATTAAATTGTGTACACATACAAAATAATTATTTATTGAACAAAATTCTACAACTCTTGAACTACTTTTCCATATAACTGCCGAAATTTTGCAGGCATTTGTCATAGCGTGGCACAAGTTTTTGTATACCTTCTTCATAGAAGTTTGCTGCCTGTTGCTCAGTAAGAATCTTTGGAACCCAACGTGAGCAAAGTTTACGAAGTTTCAGTTTTTCGGTAACAATTTCATAAATTAGTGATTGTGAGCTTTGGGGAAATTCCATAGCAAGAGCACTAATTGTAAACTTGCGGATTTCCTGGATCTTGTCATCAATCGCGTGAACCAGTTCTTCTGTAACCAAAGATGGACGCCCACTTCGTTCTTCATCGTGCACTTCACTACGTCCTTCATTGAACTGTCGGACCCATCTTCTTACCATTGAATCACTCATCGCATTTTGTCCGTAAACTTCGCAAATTTGCCGATAAATTTCAATTGGTTTCACTTTCCTAGCATTCAGAAAACGAATCACAGATCTGATTTCACAAGCGGCAGGATTTTCAATCAACACCGACATTGTAAACAAGCACAACAAAGCGTATGTGGCTGACAGCGATCTCAAAATGGCGCACGTTTCTTCTCCTTGATACAGAGCGTCTACCGCGCATGTGCAGAACTGCAATCGCAGAGCTGCAGCGGAGATAAATTGAAACGGAGCTTACTTTCTGGACATACATTCTATATCTAAGAGAAGAGATATGACAGAATGAATAAACTGCAAGGTCGGACAGGTGTTCACCCGAAACATCAACGAGGAAGACTGAAAAGGTAGAGTCAGAACGAGAAATTCGAAGTCATAGATGGGATTTGAACCGCAAGTAAGATGGGGAATTTATTGCCGTGTCATAGCTCAGAGAGTCCGCGATTCAGATCCGGGCTATGACACCTATTCTTTCAACTTTACTCTACCTTTCCAACTATTGTTCTACACTGTGCTACTGAGGTAGACACTCTAAATTCAAGAGGAAAGGACTCTCCAGCCTAAAGTTTTCAGAATAAGTATGGATTTAAACATAAAGTGATCTTAACAGGCATTTAAAACAAAACAGGGTGACTCTATATTAATAATAATATTAATAACAATATAAATCAATTGTTAATTTCTCTAGCGCATAGTGCAGTGTACATAGTAGCCAAAGAAAGTATTGTATTCCACCCAAAAATTCAATGTCGAGATTTCATTGGAAATATATATATTGTGAAATGGTTTGGATAGTATTAACGTCAGCTTTTAGTACTTTAGCACCGCAGGAGATCACACTGATGTTTCATGGATTGAATAGAAAGCACCGGTGGAATGTTACGGTAGGTGAAACCGGAGAAAACCTGCCTCTGCACTACTTTGTTCACCACAAATCCCACATGCGGTCGCTTAGGATTGAACCCGGGCTAACTAGGTGAGAGGCGAGTGGGGTAACCAGTAGGCCACGGCGCGGCTCTCTATAAGTTTTGAAGATCGTTGAGTCCAAAAAAACATTTTTATATAAAGGTTCGGATGTGTGTGTGTGTGTGTGCCTGTGACAACATAGCTCAAAAGCTAAAGACCATTAAGTACCAAACTTGGTATTTAGGTTTAGTATCTTCCAAGAATGTGACACTAAAATTTACAAGAAAGTTCTCCAAACCCAAACTGCGCTTTACACGGGAAACATTCTGAACATTTTATTTTTCTCAAAAATGGCTAAACAATTCTGATTAAGGGGCAGCACGGCGCGGGTCAATGAGTGTTGATGAGTATGGGGCAAGCGGTTATGAATTATAAGTACCTAGGCATATTTTGCTTATTTGAAGAACTTTGTCTTTGTTAAACTTATTCTTGTTTGTTTTTATGTAGGTATATTGCTTCTTTTATCAATCTGTCATGATATGCGGTATATTTTTCTATTATTTTGGTGTATGAAAAATTGATCTTATTGCTAGTATCGTTTCAGTAAACTTACGTAGTAGTCACCAGTGATACGTTAACAGTGATACGTTAACAAGTAATCAATAAAAATAATTCCCTGTGCATCCCAGAAAACACTCGTCATAAATTTGTCAGCTGACAAAATTGAATGTGCCTTTTTTGAGTTGGTTCGCCTGGCGCAATCCACTGTTTTGACTGTGATTTACTTTCTGGACTGCAGTGATGTATCTCAGTTTCATCCATGGTAATACGCCGTCTCAAATCTTCACTGGGATTTTTAAGCAGAAGCTCCATATTCTTAATAGAAACAGTTTTTCTTTGCAACTTTTGATCAGGTGTCAACAAACTCGGCACTCATCTTGCACAGATTTTGTGAAAGCCCAAAACATTACTTAAAATATTACCTGCACGGTTTTTTGATATGTTTACAGCCTCTTCTATCTCAAACAATTTTAGTCTGCGGTGTTCCAGTATTAAAAGATGAATTTTTTCATGATCTTTGGAATTGTCACTTCTATAGGGCGTCCAGAGCGAGGCTCATCACTAGTGCTCGTACGTCCCATTTTAAACTCTGCAGTCCACCTTTTACTCATTGAATATGAAGGAGCAGGGTGCTACCCATTTCCTCCTTAATTTCTTTAGGCCTTAAGCCTTTCAAATGGAAGTATTTAATCATTGCTCGTTTTCCCAAATCCTTCATTTTTGTGAAAACTCTAAAGTTGTCTTGTTTAAAATGGTGTCATTCGAAAACTAAACAAGCTATTGGCTAGTAGCTATGGATACAAGCTAGTCTAGAGTTAAACTATACAACGACATCGTCTAACTGGCCTAGTGGTGCCATATCTGTGTGAGGCCTGGGACTTAGCCTACCCTCGTTGATGCCTCAACTACAGTATGGTACATTTCATTTAACATCAATAAGACAGAAGGAAAAAAAATCTCTAACACCTTATCTAAACCTTTAATATTTACATGTACAAATAAACAGCTAACCTGGTTGTCATCTCAAACCGGAGTTAAATATCTAGGCGTTCTACTGGACACAAAATTTATATGACTCAACTAGAGACAAACTACATGATGCCTATCCCCTTTCCACTTCTCTTTATCCTCTCACACATTATAAGCGTCATCATCAAGTTCTTCTACCTCGCCTACGTCTCGAACACAGTGCCCTCACTCATTCTTATGTTTTGTCCGGCGATCTTCCCCCCCCCCCCAAGTGTAACTATTGTCACTCTCCAGTTACAGTCACTCACATTCTCTCCAGCTGCCGTTTCTACGATGATGGAAGAACTAGATGCAGTATTCCAGCAAATATGTTAACCACTCTTAGTGATCCAGCCTTCTCGAAGAATGTACTGAACTTTCTTAATGAAACTCATTTATGTAAAGAATTGTAAAATTTATTGTAGTCGCGACTTGATCGTGTTGTTAAAGTGACACTAAATAAAATAAATAAAAAAAAAGTATTTGGAATGACCAGATTATACGCATCACAAGACTTCAATTAGTAAACGCTCCAAGATTGGATTGAACTGTGCCATTCTTATGTTTAAATCTTTAATTCGACGTCTTCTCATTTATGCATCTCCTATATGGTCCACAACAAATGAAACTAATTTACACAAACTACAAGCTTTACAAAAAAAAAAAAAAATCTCCGCAGAGCTACAAATGCAAAAAATGCACAGCTTCAACACGAACTTGACATCCCTCTAATGCTCGAAAACACTCTTCAACAATGTTACTGTGCTCGAGCATATAAAAACTCCACTTAAAAGGCTGAAAAGAAAATGTCTTAATAAGTGACACAGAGAGCTCCTGTTCATAATTAATCGTAAATTTCATTATTTAATTTTTGATTGAATTGTTGTTGTTATTATTATTAGGGATAGCATCTTGAGGACTATTGTGATGTGTTGTCAGTGCAGTGTGTGTGAGTGGTACTAATAGAAGGAAAATGATGGTTGCGTGGTAGACTGTGATGTTTTCACTAGCAATGGAAGACGATTTAGATTGGGTGGGTAGTAAGCATAACGGGAACTAACAATTTTAATATTTACATGCATTCAATTGTTCTTTTACAAGTCATCAGCATCATTATACATTTAATTTTCTCTCAAGATACATAGGCTACAGTACACAATAACATATATTCGTAACGTTTTAAAGGGGAATCGACTACGATTGGCAGATAAACAGGTTATATATTGTGAAAAACTTCGCTCCACATCACAAGATGTGATTGGAGCAAAACGGAAATAGGAAAAATCATCGACTATGGGTAAGATACTCCATCAGTAATTATTTCTTGGCAGCACCTTGTGCCACATTTCGTATTACACGCACTATTAAAAATCCGACTTGTTTTTCCAAATAGTGTCTTCACTTTCTTTTTCACACGGTCTAAAACAGATGTCAAAGGTCTCTGATTAATTGCTTACAGAAGTTAGTCGACGGTTTTCAGGTCTCGAGGCATTTTAATGTTCGATGTTTCCATATGTGTTATTGTCGTAACTATATTTACAAAGTACTTATATAGGAATTTCAAATCTTCAAGCAATTCATTTCAAGCAAGAGATTTTACAATCTTTATTGAAGAGCATGCGCTATCATCAAGGGCATTAATTACCTGTAAAACAGTATTTTAACAAGAAACACAGTATACTGCTGCATTGAGCCACGTTCCCCAAAGCGGTACTATAAGTTGTTTACATGCGGTGCGTGCAGTCGCCAATGCAGGTCCGCCTCTAGTCGGTAGGTATGCAACTGGTATCCACATGTGTCCCTCTACCGGTCCCCAAGATGCTATTTGTAGATATTACTTTATGCTTTCATTCAATTGTAACATTAATTTGTAAAGTTATATTGTCATTTCTGCATTAATAAATATTTTTGTTTATGTTAGAGAAGCCAACAAAGCCAAACTCAAATGTTAATGTATTAAATGTTTTTGTTATCTATAGCGTATATAGCACAAACGCTTATCTGCCTACAGTTAAATTTAAAAGGGAAGATGTTCTTTCTAAATCTAGCTTAACTTTTTTTTATTTTTTTTTATTTGTAATAGCATTAACTTTTGTTTTCCCAGGCAATTTCCTCAGAAATATTTCTTGGGGCCAAGGCCCCATTATACTATCTACCAATAATTTTCTGATAAATCTATATACCGGATAATCAGGCGTTTGGTATTTTACAATTTCTACATAGTACTATCAGGTGGATAAGTTTTCAGCTACTTGGATTAAAAGATACGTTCATTATCCGACACCATTATCTTGATCGTGACGGGCACAATTGAAACGCTCATTGCAGAAAGGTCATGAGTCGGCGTTTTATGAAAATTAGTTTTATGCTGGTTTGACACGCTTAGGTATATATGAAGCAATCTACACAGAAACGGCATGAATACACCATTAAGACACTGTTAAAAACTTCTGATGTGTTCCATTCACATAACTATTCTTCTTGTTCTTGTTCTTCCGCCTTTCAAGGATTAGGCCTATTCGACCTTTCGACCTCAATTCCATCTTTTAACTGGCCTTCCTATGTTCTTTCCTCTAGGTTTATATTATAAGGTCATCTTTGGAGTCCTTATTTTCTCCATTCTTTCCAGATGATCCTTCCATTTTTACTATCTCCATACGCACTATGTACATAGTGTATAGAGAAAGTATTGCACTCCACCAAAAATTCGATACCGAGATTTCACCGGAAATACATGTTTTAGGGTCCCCAATATCCAAAAAAAGCATTTTCACAAAAAGCTCCGTGTGTGTGTGTGTGTGTGTGTGTGTGTGTGTGTGTGTGTTTGTGTGTCCGTGAGTCCATGTGTTCGTGTTGCTGTGAACACGATAACTCAAAGACGAAAAGTCGGTAAAATACCAAACTTGGTATTTAAGTTTAGTATCTTCCAGAGAAGCGACACGAAGATTTTGAGAAAAATCCCCCCAACCCCAACTACCCTTTACATGGAACTTTTTTTCGAAAATTTTGATTTTCTCAAAAATGGCTCTAACGATTTTGATTAAAATTTCGGATATTAAACATATTTATCTGACAAATGAAATGCATATATTGAATTTTCTGGGTATAGCCTGTGAAGAGCAGTTTATTCTGGATGAATTTTACTAAATTTTGAATAACTGCTAAACCGTAAGAGATGGACAAAAACTTACATTACAAACAATGTAGAGCACATTAAAACACACAATTTATGTTATATACATTTTTTTCGTGGAGTTCATCGTTTTAGTGACATTCCTTATTTTTGGTTTCTGCTATGAAAAACGTATACTTTTCTCATACTGGAACTTGTCAACTCCTATCCATATAAACAAAGGAACTTAATTGATATAGCAACAAGCTTTTGACTATCACTTTAACCTACGGTTGTCCCTTATTTCGCTTCTACTTACAAGGATGCGAGTAATAAGACTATTTCTGCTAATTTTTTCTGATTAGCATAAAGTAAATAGAAGTATAAGCTTTTTAAGAATTATTTGTTGCAGGGATATGGAGAAAGTCATGTGAATGGTACACATCAGATTTTTACTTTCGCTACACATACAGTATACATAGTATATATAGAAGGTATTGTATTGAACTCAAAGATTCCATACCGAGATGTCACCGGAAATACATGTTTGGGTCCCCCTGAATCCAAAAAATCTGTGTTCCATTCACATGACTTTCTCTGCATTTCTGGAGCAAATTATTGTTGAAAAGCTTAGGCTTCAATTTAATTCGGGCTGATCGAGAAAAAATTAGCAGAAATAGTCTTATTACTTGCTTCTTTGTAAATAGAAGTGAAATAAGGAAGTACCATATGTTAAAGTGACAGTCAAAAGCTGGTTGCTATGTGACTGAAGTGCCTTTGTTTGTATAGACAGGAGTTGATAAATTCCTGTATGAGAAAATTATAGCAGAAACCAAAAGCAAGCAACTGCACATAAAAATGTATATATCATATATTTGTGTTTAAACGTGCTTTACATTTATTGTGTGGTAAGTTTCTGTCCAACTCTTACGTCTAGCAAATATGCAAAGTTCCGTATAATTCATTCAGAATATAGTAGTCTTCAGATTCTATTTCTAGAAAACTCAAGATATACATTTTATCTGTCAGGTAAATATTTTTAATATACGATATTTTAATCAAAATTATAGTCATTTTTGAGAAAATAAGAATGTTCGAAAAAAGTTCCACATAAAGAATTGTTGAGAGTGGGGGATTTTCTTGAAAACCTTCGTGTAGCGTCCTTGGAAGATATGATACTCAAATACCAAATATTGTGTATAACAGTCTTTTCAGTTTTTAGCTATGCCGTCACAAAGACTCACACACAAATACGTACATGGAAGTTTTTCAAAAAATGCTTTTTTTTGGACTCAGGTACCTCAGAATATATATTTCTGGAGAAATCTTGACATTGAATTTTTTGGTGGAATAAAATAGGTACCTTCTCCAGCTAATAAGTGCAGTGTATGTACATACGTGCTAGATAATGTAATAAATTGTTAAATTCATTAATGGTTTAAGGAACATATTGAACTTGTGTGGAAGGCCACGAAAAGAAAACGTAAATTCAACATCGTTACATAGCGACTTTCTCTTATGAGATTTAATTGTGGCATCTGGAATAGCATGAAGTAAATCGAAGAATATCGAGGCAGATAGCTCTGGCACTTCGTGTGGGACTCGCATTCAGGAGGTCATGGGATCGGTTTTCCATGACCACTCTGACCCATTGGTTTTTATAGTTTTCCCGGGTCACTAGGTGAATGCTGGAGAGGATTATTCATTCTTCCGAACTTTCTGTCCCTTCATTTTGTCTTCATTTCATCCCAGCTAGTGTCTTTGAGGGTTGTATCTGTCGACGAGGACTGCCATTTCGTGGAGGTGACTATGCTTTGGTAATTCAGCTCTCGACGGCTGGATAGCGCTAGTGGTCGTCTGCAGCCACGAGCTCCAGGGGCTCCCCGCGTCAAGATGAAGTACTGCTTGTGAACGGTTAGGGTCTCTCTAAGGCGGCTCTTTCCCTATCCTGAGGTGGGCCGCCTTTTGAAATTACATTCATCTTATTCTTCCTCCAGGGGTCTGACGTTCAATAATCACACGTATAGAATAAGTTTTTTGGGGGAGTATTTTTCTCTCTTTCCGCAGAATAGGAGAGAAAGCATACGAAAAGGTCACATCAGTTTTTTTCATAGTCTCTTTCTCTAATTAATAATATGTGTACTTTTATGTTCCTTATACTATCAATTATTCTTTGTCTTTATTTTATTTCCCTTTGGCTAATGTTTAATTGTTTTACACCCCCATTTTAATGTCTCCTATGGGACGAATGTTTATAGCTTAAACAGTAATTTTGTGACGTTTCTATCTCCAGAGATTTGAGTTACAGATCACTAAATAAGACTGCTCAAATCCCCTGGGTATCTTGTATCGCAGAAATTGTTTACCTGGCGTCCAGGACATTCAAGACCCTCTTATGTTTTATCAACGGCTTTGAAGTTGTCCTTTGCGCTATTTTACTACTATTTTTACTATTAATTTACCAATACACCAAACATTGTTAACCACGTTATTATCATCACATCACTCATATTATAACTTAATGGACATACAAAATCATAATTGAATAAAAGTTACTTTGACTGCATAACGGATTTCAGGCTTGTTTTCTAGGGGAAAAAAACTTACATTAGCATTTATTTCTCAAAAACCCTTGGAAATATTTCCCAGAAATACCATTTTAACCCCTTATTTCGATCCAGCTCATTTACCTAACATAACCTAACCTCGACGAAATCTCGAAACCGGAGGAATCTGTCGTTTGCAGCGGCTCGGTACAGCCTAATAGCCCTCACTCGAATAATGTTGTTACACTTAAAAATGTCTGATGTGTTCCATTCACATCACTCTCTACCTCTCTGCAACAAATTATTCTTAAAAAGCTTATGCTAATCAAAAAAAAAAATTGTCACAAATGGTGTTATTACTTGCTTCCTTGTAAGTAGAAGCCAAATAAGGTAGTAGCAGGTTAATGTAATAGTCAAAAGCTTGTTGCTATGTGACTGAAGTTCCTTTATTTATATGGACAGGAGTTGACCAGTTTCTGTATGAGAAAAGTATGTTCTTCAAAGCTGAAACCAAAAACAGGGAATATTTAAAAAACAATCAACTCCACGAAGAAAATGTATATGACACAAATTGTGTGTTTTAATGTGCTCTACATTTTTTGTGTGCAAAGTTTTTGTCCATCTCTTACGGTTTACCAGTTATGCAAAATTCCGTAAAATTCATCCAAAATAAATTAGCCTTCAGAGTCTATTCCCAGAAAATTAAAGATATACATTTTATTTGTCAGATAAATATCTTTAATATACGATATTTTAATCAAATTCGTCAGAGCAATTTTTTAGAAAATCAAAATTTTCGAAAAAGGTTCCATGTAAAGGGTAGTTTGGGGTGGAGGGATTTTGTTGAAAATCTTCCTGTCGCATCCTTGGAAGATACGAAACTCAATTACCAAGTTTGGTATTTAACGGTCTTTTCGTTTTTGAGCTATGCTGCCCACAGACACACACGCATATGTTCTAAAAATGCTTTTTTTTGAATTCAGGGAGAATCAAAACATATATTTCCGGTGAAATCTCGGTATCGAATTTTTGGGTGCATTACAATACCTTTTCTATACAGTATGTACATAGTGCGTGTAGAGAAAGTAATATAAGACTTTAACTCACCTTAATATTACGACTGATACAACACATTAGCTGGATTCCTTACGTTCATAATTACACTTGAACAAATACTCTGCAGATATCAGCTTGTACAAGTTATCGCCGAGTGTTTCAACCATCCTCAATGAATACCTTCGTATTCTTCAAGATGGGTGCCCTATAATTTAACGAAGCACAAAAGCTCCATAGGGAGGAATGGTGCGAATAAATGCTGAAAAAGTTTAACTGCGGAGAGTCTCGCCATGTTTCAGGTATTTTTACTGGTGATGAAACATGGATCTATTAGTTTAACCCTGAAACAAAGTGTCAGTCCCACATTTGGGAGTTCCAACTACCATGAAGAAGCAGTTTCTGCATGCGAAGAGGAGTTATCTACAGTACCAGAAACTGAGTGACGTGAATGCTTCCAGAAGTGGTTCCGGAGGATGGAACACTGCAGGGAGAGCACTTTGAGAAACTGGGATAAACAAAACATTTCTGTGAGTTTTTATATTTTGCTGTCTTAATACATATATAGTGATCCTCGTATATCTGCATTACAATTTAATAAATAGGTCAACAATGTGCCGGTCCCTATGCTCGCTAAAGTTTCTCGCTTTGGTGCTTCGCGGCGCACGGGATCGTGGGTTCGAGTCTCGCCTTGGGCATGGGTGTTTCTGCGTTTGTAAACCTGTATACGTCCGTGTATGTATATGTAAAAGCAAAACGTTAAACATTAATAGGCCAACTAAGTAAATTTAGGAAAATAAAAAAAAAATTATGTGTTCCATTCACATGACTTTCTCTATATCTCTGCAAAAAGGTATTGTTAAAAAGCTCAGGCTTCTATTTACTTCATGCTAACTGAGAAAATATTAGCAAAAAAAGTCACAGTACTTGTAAGAAGAAGCGAAATACGGTTAAAGTGATAGTCATAAGCTGATTGCTATGTGATTGAAGTTTCTTTGTTTGTGTGGACTGGTGTTGTCAAATTCCTGTATGAGAAAAGTATAAGCTTTTCAACGCTGAAACTAAAAACAAGGGCTATCTTAAAAGCAATCAACTCCACAAAAAATGTATATAACATAAATTGTGTTTTTTAATGTACTCTACATTTCCTTTGTGGTAAGTTTTGGTCCATCTCTTACGGTTTAGCGGTTATGCAAAATTCCGTAAAAATCATCCAGAATAAAGTAGTCTTCAGAGGCTATTCCCAGAAAATTCAAGATATGGATTTTATTTGTCACTTAAATATCTTAAATATACGATATTTTAATCAAAGTCGTTAGAGCAATTTTTGAGATAATCAAAATTTTCGTAAAAAGTTCCATGTAAAGGGTAGTTTGGTGTGGGGGGATTTTTCTCAAAATCTTCCGGTCGCATCCCTGGAAGATACTGAACTGAAATACCAAGTTTGGTATTTTACCGACTTTTCATTTTTGAGTTATCATGATCACAGACACACGGATACACTGACACACGGACACACACACACACACATGGACCTTTCTCTGAAAATGTTTTTTCTTTATACAGGGGACCCTAAAACATATATTTCTGGTGAAATCTAATTATCAAAATTTTGGATGGAGTGCAATACCTTCTCTATACACTATGTACACAGTACGTATAGAGAAAGTAAAAAGAGGAAAAATGAATACAGCACCGGAGTCCTGACTCCCTTCGGAACTGTATTTGTTACAAAACAAAACAAAAAGACAACCAATTTGCTGTGAGAAAAGCTGAATCAACTAATATAACTCAGCTCACACACGTACATACATGACCTTTACTACTTCTTGTCCAATGCATAGCCAGAATATCGAATGACCTAACACGTAATCAAATCATCGATTATCATGGGCCACAACTCCGTCTCATATCGTTTGGCAGAGCAATTAATCATGAGACCAAACCTACCGAATCACTGGCTGCCGTGCTAACCCCTAGAAACTAATAAACACTTAAAACGCTCATTCACTACAATTAGAACTATGTGAATCCTACACTTGGAAAATTTATAAATCCGTTTCAAAAGTAAACTAAACTTGTATCCATTATTGTTGTTTATAACTATAAAAAGCAATTTCCTGATTCGCTGAATACTAAATAAAGTCTACCTTTAGTTACAACTGCGGTAGGACATTATATTATCTAATAAAATATTCTTCTCCTTGCGGCGTGTTTATAGTCCCACGTGATGGTAGCCAAGTATGAAGCTTTATTCACACACCACGTTAAATTCCCAGCATGCAGCGTTATTTAACACCCCGTTGAAGAGCCAAACATGAAGTTGGTGTTGCTCTTGCGTTGACGGGAGCCTCCAAACTCACTCCACTACCACAAGAGTAGAGCTCCACGTACCTTGTTCAGAAGATGCACTACCAGTGGTTTGCCTCTGGCTCAGCTCAGTCTGCATGTAGTTTGACCCACTCGGGTGGTAGCAATGGGGGTAGCTTGGAAGTGATCTTACGAAATAGTTAACACACACTTTTATTTTACCTATTTGTTTATTCCTGACTGGAAGACACGTCGACAAGCACTTTGCTTTACAATCTAACCGCAATTATTTCTAGGAGATTTGCTTCTTTAACGACGTACATTAAACTTCACTTATTAAACTTATTACATGTTCACTTATTACTCTGAAACCGTATTAACAATATTATAACAAATATGCGCCTTGAACTTAACGGTTACGCCACTGAGTGTATTTGAATGCCTTGATGAGTATAACTGCGGGTGTCTTGATGTACGTAACTGTGAGCGTGCTATGTGTAACTGAGGGCCTTGAGATCCTACAATCTCCTACTTATATAGTAGATTTTCTTCATGGCTGCTTCTTTCTGATTGGCCAGTAAGACCGCGAACTTGGCGTTGATGTGGCCCAAAATGCATCATTTTCTACCTAGAATGCATCGTAACACCCACGTGCCCAACATCACACAGTGGAAAAAGATTCATTTCACTACAATTTGGGTCTTCACCATCACTCATTTCCCTATTGCACGCACATGCACCATGTACGTGACTGACAATAGAGAAATTTCTGATAGAGTTTCCTCCTTTCCAATAGCCAAGTTTGGGTAAACAACTCTGAGCTGTGCTAACTAGAAGCTATCTTTACACTTCTAAATATGTGAAATAATTGATTATTAACACTCTTAAATACATTAGCTAATTAACAATCGATAGGAACAACAATAATTAAAGTCGCGAGGCCGATTAACTGTCTCATCCTGTATGTTTCATGTTAATCGAAATATCCTTTCATTACACCTTTACACATCCATAATAAAATAAAACTCTAACACTGTTAAGTCAATTCAAATAAAAATCTGTGGTGTTTGAATCACATGCTCTTTTCTAACTATTCCTCCAACAAATTATTCTTACAAACGTCTATTCTTCTCTCTAGTTGATGCTCATCTAGATAAACTTATCAGAAATGGTCGTATTACACGCTTTCATGTAAGCAGAAGGGAAAGAAGGGAATACAATAGAAAAATGTGTCAAATTTTCAAAAACTGTTGCTATGTGATGGTTGGTTTCTGGCCATGACCAGGGGTTTACAAATTCCAATATGAAAAAAGTTAAATTATTTTATTACTAAACACAATAGGAATAGTTTGTGGAGGAGGGATTTTACTCAAATTCTTCGTGTTGCGTCTTTGCAATATACTAAACCTAAATACAATATTTAGTATTTTACTGACTTTTGCTTTTGAGTTATCGTGTTCACAGACTCACGGAAATATGGACTCACAGACACAGAAATGCCCAAATACCCTTTAAAAATGTTTTTTTTTAATTTAGGATACAGAGGATAGTAAAACTTATATTTCCGATTAAATCTCCGTAGGGAATTTTTGGGTGAAGTGCAATACCTTCTCTACCTACACTCTATTCTATGTAGAAGTAGTAAAACTACAATAATTGTAAATGACTACATTTAATTTTCAGTTACTCTTAAAACTGTGTTTCAAATCTTAAGCAAACTGATAGAAAATTGAATCTTGTAGACCATTTTGAGTTTAGGAAAATTTAGAAAATACGGTGAGTTGAGAAAACTGAGATTAAGGGGACAAGGTAGTCGGAAGATAAGACAATTGCTCGTTGTGTTTACAGAATTTTGTATGCATTATTATATAAATCATAGCAATATTTTCAAGTAGTTGTTTACATTAATAGCTTATGTGGTTGAGTCTACAAAAATTATTTTATTCACCAAAAAAGTAATAAAACCATGTTTTAAAACAATTGAGTTCATATACTTTTTCTTCGATACTATTTATAATACATAATCACATTTTACATGCTTGAGCTTAGTATAATAAGCTTATCTTCGGAACCTTAATTATTTAACTATGATACAATTACCTAGAGATTAAAAAAATATGTATTTGCATATTCAAAAAGGTAAAAATGTAGAAAATTTGCAATTTTGTTGCTGTCTTAATATGATCAATTTATTTATTAGTCTGACTCATAAATGAGTTTGCCAAGTGACACAGAACAATATACATTTAGAGGTTTTTAACAAAACATGTTATAAGAGAGTATAACAAAAACTATTTTATCATGCGTTATAATAGTTATATAAAATTAAGCTATGAGAACTATACTATAACATCTCGATTGTGATTCAGAAAGCTCAACTTTGTGTTGTTTATATGTGCTGAAGATTTCAGCTTTCCAGCTCTCATACTTTCTGAGAAAAAGGTACATAAGTATCCAAAAATGCCGTTTTGAGAAAACTGAATTTAAAGATACAAATATTATAAAAATGGGCATTGCATAACAAATTTAAAGAAATGCAGACTAGCATTTAAGTCATATTTAAATTGCTTAAAATCCTCTTAAGTCCCCAAATGTATACATGTTCTGAAACTAGAAATAATAGAGATTTTATTTGCTTAAAAACAAAAACTGTTATTATTTTACGAATTCAGAGTACCTTGTTCTCTTACGTATAAGTGAAAATATTTAATAAATCCTGTATTTGAGTTTTATGTTCAACTATACATCCATTATACTATCAAATTTGTTTTATGTTTGTATTTCAATTCCCTTTTATAATGTGTAATTGTTTGTAGTATGTTTTGGTGTCCCTATCGGGTGAATGTGTTTAGCTTAAGGGATCATTTAGTGACGTATCTACCTTCCGAGGGTTGAATTACGATTCCTAGACAGATCGTTAAAGAGGATTGCTCGACTCACCCGGGTCCCTCGTACCACAGAAATTATTTACTGGGTAACCGAGACATTAAAGACCCTCTTATTGGTTATCAACGCCATAGAGGTCGACCTCAGGGCTATTTTACTACCGTCTTGATTTATCAATACATCAAATATTGTTAACCAAATTATTATTATCATAATCACGCCACCTATATTCTGAATCGCCGGCATCAGAAAATTATTATTTAGTTTATAACTAGGATAGACATTTTCTGATTCACTGAACTACATAAATGGTGTCTTTAGTTCCCAAAAAAGGTAATTCAGTTTTATTTTCTAAGAGTTTATTCATTTGCCTGATTCATGTTCATTGAAATATGCCTTTGTTATACGATTATACATTGATAATAAAATAAAGATTCTAATATCACATTGTTAATTAAAGCGAAAAACGAATCTATTACGTTCCATTAACATGACCTTCTCAATCTGTTCTGCAACAAACTCTTCTTATATGGTATATTATAGGATATGTTTAAATAAATAGGCTGAGAACAAGGATCTCGAATACAATAAAAAGTTTAGAATGTTATTGAATTTTTACTTTCTCTACACGTACTATATACATAGTGCATAGAGAAGGTATTGTATTCGACCCAAAAATTCGATATTCGAGATTTCACCGGAAATACATGTTTTGGGTCCCCTGAATCCAAAACAAGCATTTTCAGAAAATAGTCCGTGTGTGCGTGTGTGTCTGTGTGTCTGTCTGTGTGTGTGTCTTTGTACAGTATGGCTCAAAAACGAAAAGACCGTTAAATACCAAACTTGGTATTTAAGATTGGTATCTTCCAAGGATTCGACACGAAGATTTTCAGGAAAAACCCCTTCACAGCCAACTACCCTTTACATGGAACTTTTTTAGAAAATGTTTATTTTCTTAAAAATAACTTAAACGATTTTGATTAAAATGTCGTGTATTAAAGATGTTTACCTGACAAATAAAATGCATATCTTGAATTTTCTGAGAATAGCCGCTGAAGACCAAATTATCCTGGATCAATTTTACGGAATTTTACAAAACTGCTAAACCGCAAGAGATGGACAAAAACTTACCACACAAAAACTGTAGAGCACGTAAAGACACACAATTTATGTTATATACATTTTTTGCCTGGAGTTGATCGTTTTTTAGATATTCTTTGTTTATGGTATCAGCTTGGAAAAACATTATTTTCTCATGCAAGAATTTGTCAACTCCTGTCCAAACAAACAAAGGAACTTCAGTCACATTGCAACCAGTTGACTATCACTTTAACCTATGGTACTCCCTTATTTCGCTTCTACTTACAAGGAAGCAAGTGATGACCATTTCTGCTCATTTTTTCTCGATTAGCATGAAATAAATAGAAGCTTAAGCTTTTTAACAATATTTGATGCAGATATGTAGAGAACGTCATGTGAATGGAACACATCAGATTTTTATTTATAGGTGCTATTTAACTGCTGTGGTTCCCAGCGTCCCATTCTACTCGTATATTGGGCGTGAAAAGTCGTTTGTGTTCAGAAGCCTCTTTATCAAGCCTTAAATCTACAACACTTCTCTTTGGAAGGAAGACTGCTAAGGATTTTTACGCCCGAAAGAATCCATTGCCAACAGCCGAGTTTGATCCGGACTTTGGGAAGCAGAGAGTAGCATATTGCCCCCAGACCATGGAGGACGACTATATTTAAAATGAATAAAAAGGAACCTGATGTGTTCCATTCACACGAATTTCTCTAGCTGTTCCAAACCAAACTTTTTTTTGAACTTTTTTATAAAATATTATTTTATCTACACCATAATAATGTTTAGTAGAAATGTCCTATTGCTTACTTCATAGAAGGGAAATAAGAGAATGCACGGGCTAAAGCCATAGGAGAGTAATTTTAAAGCCTTCCGCTATAATAAACAACTGTAACTCAGTTCCATTTACTTCCTAACAGTAAACAAAAGAGAAGAAAAGAAATCACCTCCTATTTAAGAATAGTGTATGTACCTTAAAACAGAAACCAATATCTCGGAATATCTCAAAAACACTTATCTCTGTGAAATAAAGTATATGACATAAACTGTGTGTTTTAACAAAACCAACTTATTTCGTGTAGTAAGTTTTTGTTTATCTGTTACGGTTTACCGGTTATACAGAGGTCATCCGGAGTGAAGAGGTCTTCAGAGATTACTCTCAGAAAATGAAATATATATATTTCGTTTGCTATGAACATTTTTTAAAAATGCAGCATTTTAAACAAAATCGTTAGAGCCATGTTTTAGAAAATAAAAATGATCGAAAAATGTTCCATGTAAAGGGCAGTTAGGGGCGATGTAATTTCCTTGAAACTCTTCGTGTCACATCCTTGGTAAATACTGAACTTTGATATCAAGTGTGGTATTTAACAATCTATTAGTTTTTGAGCTATGCTGCCCGCAGAAACAAACACACAGACACACATATGGACCTTTCTCTAAAAATTGCTTTTTGGACTCGGCATCAAAATTTTGGGTGAAATACAATACATTCTCTATATACTTTGTTGAAAATTTCAAACCAATACCAAAGGAGATCTCCAAAATAAAAGATGCAACAGTAAAAGTTATTCAAATCAATTTTTTTGTTTTAAAGAGGTGATATTTTGTGCAGCTTTTATCTATCTCTTAATGTTTACCAGTTATACCTAAGGTTTCTTTGATAAAATTTGGCGTAAAGGTTTAATTTTTAAGCTCCAACGAAATCTATCTGATGAATTTTATCAAATACTGTTATCCTATATTGAAGGGAGATATTTCGGAGTTAAATATGGAAATGGCTGCTCTGAATTAAAGAATATAGCTGCTGGAGTGCCTCAAGGAAGCGTCTTGGGACCAATACTGTACCTTATATTTACTAGGGATATTCCATACCAAGATGATATTACTATGGCTACCTTCAATGACGACACAGGAATAATGGCAGTAGGACATACAGTAGAGGAATCTACACAGAAATTGAAGGAAGCTGTCAATAGCGTTAACGAATGGACGAAGAAATGGCGCATAAAATTAAATGAATCTAAATCCGTACATATCAACCTTACGAATAAGAAAACTAAGGTACTACCAATAAAATATTCTGATGTGTTCCATTCACATGACTTTCTCTAGCTCTCTACAAATTATTGTTAAAAAGCATATGCTTCTATTTACTTCATGCTAATCGAGAAAAAAAAAATAGCACAAATAGTTTTATTACTTGATTTCTTGTAAGTAGAATCCAAATAAGAGAGTAGCATAGGTTAAGGTGATAGTCAAAAGCTGGTTTCTATGTGACTGAAGCTCCTTTGTTTGTGTGAACTGAGAAAAGTGTACGTTTTGCAAAGCTGAAACCAAAAACAAGGAATACCTCAAAAGCTATCAACTTCTCGAAAAAGAAATGTATATAGCATAAATTGTGTGTTTTAAGTGCTCTAAATTTTTTGTGTGCTAGGTTTTTGTCCATCTCTTACGGTTTACCAGTTATACAAAATTCCGTAAAATTGGTCCAGAATAGTCTTCAGAGGCTATTTCCAAAAATACAACATATACATTTTATTTGTCGGGTAAATATCTTAATATACGATATTTTAATCAAAACCTTTAGAGCTATTTTTAGAAAATCAAAATTTTCGAAAAAGTTCCATGTAAAGGATAGTTTGGAGTGGGGGTCTTGTCAGATCCTTGTCCCGTTAAATACCAAGTTTGGTAGTTAACGGTCTTTTCGTTTTTGAGCTATGCTGCCCACATCCACACACACACATACACACACAGACACACACAGACATTTTTCTAGAAATGTTTGTTTTTGATTCAGGGGGACCCAAAACATATATTTCCGGTGAAATCTCTGTATCGAATTTTTGAGTGTATTACAATACCTTCTCTATACACTATGTACATAGTACGAATAGAGAAAGTAATAAATAATCAAGCTATTCCTCAAGCTCAATCAGTGAAATACCTAGGAATGATAGTAAACTCAAAATTAAATTGGAAAAAACATATGGAAGCTAAAGGAAAACAGTTAAATATCAAATATACGAAATTTTACTGGCTTATTGGGAGAAATTCTGACCTTGACATAAGCAATAAGCTATTAATATACAAGCAGGTTCTAAAGCCAGTCTAGACCTATGGGATACAGCTTTGGGGCAGTTCTAAATTGACAGATATAAAACATATACAGACATTTCAAAATAAAGCTTTAATAACAATAGTTAATGCACCTTGGTATGTGCGCAATGATCACATACATAGAGATCTCAAGATCGACACTTACAGAAAAAAAAAAAAAAAAAGACCGCAACGAAACATCATTTAAGAGTGCAGCACCATGAAAACAAAGAGGTGTTGAATGCGCTTAGTCAGTGTGAAGTTAGAAGATTGAAAAGAATCAAGCTAAATGACTTAATGTGTGACCGCAAGAACTAGTGTAAGCTTTGGGGGCCTTCAGTGGAAGAACTTATTTATGAAGGAAATATTACTAGATGAGCTTTTGCTTAGTTGTATAATAACAAAAGAAGTTATACAGGTTTGTTCAAAATTCTTTTCTAACCAAATGCAATTTTTTGACAATTGGCAAAAAATTTAAGTTACACATTTGCTTGTCACGTAATTATCTCAACTAAATCTTATTTTACTAAAAACTGCTACATCCATTTACAAGATAATCAAAATTAAGAAAACGCTTTCCATATAAGGAGTAATTTAGGCTAGAGGCATTTTCGTGTGGCGTGCTTAGGAAATGCTTAAATGAATTAGAATGTTTTCTATTTAAGCGACTTTTAAATTAACCTAGGCACACGATATTTTCTAAACATGTTCTTTTTCGATCAAAACGTGTATTGCTGTTGAAAATTCTACCTCGAATTTTTTAAATTAACCTAGGCACACGATATTTTCTAAAGATATTCTTTTTGGATCAAAACGTGTATTGCTGTTGAAAATTCTACCTCGAATTTTTTAGTGAAATACATTAATCTAATTAAGAAAGGGCATTTGGGGTACGTTAAGACTGAAGCTGACTGCATATTTACCTATAGATGCAGGCAGTGGTCTCATTACTGTGAAGGGACAGTGAGTGTATAGACCCCGCCCCCTGACTGACATTTTTAAGAGACAATGACAGTGACTTTTGACTGCATTGAATATAAAATCGTTCTTTTTATATCAAATAGTTATTGGAGCCTTTGAAAATGTACAGAAAATCAAGATTTAGCTGCCCTCCTTGCTTCGGTCTCTACAGCCATTTAAATATCGTACAACACAGACAGGTTTTGGATTCATAAACAATTGTATGTAATAACACTCTCATAATAATTACTGCTAACTTCCTTATTTAAATACTTCAATATGAGTGAAAGTGTAACTAAACACAAGAATTCCGTTAAATACCAAACGTGATTAAGCTTATTTTTACTTTCTCTATACGCACTATGTACATAGTGTATAGAGAAGGTATTGCACTCCACCCAAAAACTCGATACCAAGATTTCACCGGAAATATATGTTTTAGGGTCCCCTTTATCTAAAAAAAGCATTTTCGGAAAAAGGTTCGTGTGTGTGTGTCCGTGTGTCCGTGTGTCTGTGAACACGATAACTCAAAGACGAAAAGTAGCTAAAATACCAAACTTGGTATTTAAGTTTACTATCTTCCAGGGATGCGACACGAAGATTTTGAGAAAAATTCCCCACCCCAAACTACTCTTTACTTGGAAGTTTTTTCGAAAGGTTTGATTTTCTTAAAAATGGCTCTAACGATTTTGATTAAAATATCATCTATTAAACATATTTACCTGACAAATAAAATGTATATCTTGAATTTTCTGGGAATTGCTTCTGAAGACCTGTTTATTCTGGATGAATTTTGCTTAATTTGGAATAACTAGTAAACCGTAAGAGATAGATAAAATCTTACTGTACAAAAATTTAGGCTTTTTTTAAAATACAGAAGTTATTTCATATACATTTTTCTCGTGGAGCTTACCGTTTTCAGGTACTCATTGTTATTAGTTTCAGTTGTGAAGTATTTATACTTTTCTCAGACGGGAGTGTCCGTTTTTCTTTTATTCTACTCCTGGCTAAGAAAAGAAGCGATTTGTAATGACAATCGCATAACGACAGGTTTTAAAACATTTGAATATTGGTTTAGCTTAGTGTATTCCCTTATTTTCTTCATATTTATACGGAACTAAGTAGTAAGAACATTCTGCTAATGATTATCTCGATTAGCAAGGTACAGAAAAACGAATAATCTTATGTAAGAAGTTTGTAGAAAGCTAGAGAAGGTCATGTGAGTGTAACACATCAGATTTTTTGAGCTGTGCTTTCCATAGGCGCACACATATACACACGAAATTTGTTTACTTAGAAATGATTTTCTTTTTTATTTTTATTCAACAGACACTAAAATTTTTGGGTGGAATACAATACTTTATCTACTATGTGATTTGTACGTACGTACGTGCCAGAGAGAGTAAATAAAGAGTCCATAACTACTACAATACACCAAGTTTTTGATTACATAGATTGAAGTGTAAACACTCAAAAATATGAAAGTACTGTTCCAATTATTCAGCAAGCATGGTTCAGAATTGAAATTTCATATTTTGCCTGTCGCAACTCATCACTCATTTTATTGCATTAGTGAATCATCACTAAATCGACAATGTTTCCTAAATATCGAAAACTGTCCATATTGCTTTGGCGCAGTGCTTTGAAACAAGTTCCTGCTTGTGGAATCCAAACGGCAATATATCGACCGATCTGATAGGAGTAAACTGGTGCTGTTGTTTCGGCAGAAATGAAAACAGTCACGCATTCCTATGTAATGCAAACATATGCTGGGCTATCTTGTTATGGAACAATCTGCTCTCACGGGATAAATGGAAACAGCCGTGCGCTCCTACATAAAAGCAAACACATGCTGAACAATCCTGTAGCATGCAATATGCTCTACTTTCCGAAGGTATGAAAACCCTCCATAAAAGAATACATATGCTAAAAATCCTCGTAGCATGAAGTATTCTGGTTTTATGTAGATATGAAAACAGCATACAGGTGTCCGCCTCTGTTGCGTGGGTGTAGCGTATATGCCTCGCATTAAAGAGGTCGCGAGTTCGAATCTCACGTATGGTGAGTTACCCGGAAAAGGACCGAGTCAAGTGGGTCAGACGTTTCGTCTGGGACTGGCAATTGGGAGGTCCGAGTTTGTTCCTCATTGACCGCTCACTCTGGCTCTATTTTTTCATGGTTTTCCTGGGGCGGCTTAGGCGAATACTTGGGTATTGTATATCTACCACTGTCCATTTCATTTCCCTTGTTCATCTTTCAGGTCGGCGCAGGTGAGGCTTGAGGCTTTGCAGGCAGATGGTACGGTTGCTTGCTCTGAGTGAAACTCTCATCCCCCTGATTGCATGGTTGAAGCTAGGTGCCGTTGTACAGGCATTCTTTCGGCCTTCCGTTGCTCGTGGTGCCCCAGACCTGCCATCTAGTGAACTGTCAGGGACTTCCGTGGTCCTCTGCGCTTAGCTCCGTCGTTTCCTGTGTGCTGGCCTGTGGTTTCCCTTCCTCTCATTTCTATCCCCAGGGATGCAGATCAGCATCTGGTCACAGTTGCCGAAGTGTCCCCTGCTGATAATATGCTCTACCCTCTACCCGGATAAAGTATTTTTGGAGGTATTCCCTTATCCTGAGAAGAGGAATGTCGATCAGCTTTAAAACTACATGGACCCCGAGATCATTTAAGCATCATTTCGTCCAATATGAGCAACCAGGTTAAAGAACGTTAACTTAAAAAAGCAAAATAAAGCAAACATTAACAAAAAAAAAAAAAAAAAATCTAATGTGTTCCATTTACATGACTTTCACTACATCTCTGTAACAAATCATTGTAAAAAAGCTTATTCTTTTATCTACTAAATGCTAATCGAGATAATAATTAGCAGAAATAACCTTATTACTTGCTTTCTTGTAAGCGGAAGGGAAATAAGGGAATATAGTAGGCTAAATCAATACTCAGATAGTTTGAAAGTGGTTGTTATGTGATTGAAGTACATTTGTTTGTATAGACAGGAGTTGACAAATTCCCATATTAGAGAAATATAAGTATTTTAAAGTTGAAACTAGTAACAAGGAATATCTAAAAAACGGTCAACTCTACGAAAGAAATATAAATGTAACATAAATTGTGTGTTTTAATGAGATCTACATTTTTTGTGAAGTAAATTTTTGCCTATCTCTTACGCTTTACCAGTTATGCAAAATTCGGCAAAATTCAACCAGAATAAACATATCATCAGAGGCTATTCCCAGTAAAATGAAGATATGAACACATTTTATTTTTCATTTAATATCTTCACTCTAAGATAAATTCGTTACAGCCATTTTTGAGATACTCAAAATTTTCGAAAATTTTCCATGTAAGGGGTAGTTGGAGATGGGGGATTTTCTTGAAGGTCTTCGTGTCGTATACTTGGAAGATACGAATTTAAACACCAGTTTAGAATTTTAATGGTCTTTTCGTTTTTGAGCTCTGTCGCTTACAGACACACACACACACACACACACACACACACAAAGCCAGAAAAACAGACACACACGGACATTTTTCTATATTTTTATTCAAGGGGTCTCAAAACATGTATTTCCGGTGAAATCTCGGTATCGAATTGCTTGATGCAATACCATACCTTCCCTATACACTATGTACGTAGTACGTGTAGAGAAAGTAAAAATTATCATATCTAGGTTACGTATTTCTGGTAAAATCTTGGTATCGACTTTGTGAGTGAAGGTGAATAACTTTTCTACCTATTATAACACATTGTACACCCGTGTTAAATAAAGTATTAATTTCCATACCGTTCAATGTTTGCTCTTTAACATTCAAGATGGATTTTTTACTACCTCAACAGAATAAACCGTTACAATTATTTTGGAACTTCCTGTACAGTGTTTACTCCGGGCAGAGGGGTGAGATGGTGTGAGAGGATATCACAGGCTTCCTGTAGGGCATGTGGAAGAAGTGCAAACTCACGGCCTTCCCTATCAGCTACAGAATTTAGCCCTTGCGTTCTGGAATAATGAGTGGCTCCCCAGATATGCCATGAGCTCTGAAAATATGGTCCTCTTGTAAACAGACGTGTTGCAACCACATGACCTCACTCTTCTTAAACAAACTACAATATTTTTACTTTCTCTACACCTACTATGTTCATAGTGTATAGAGAAGGTATTGTTTTGCACCCAAAAATTCGATAGCAATGTTTCACCGGAAATACATTCTTTGGTGCCCACTGAATCAAAAAAAAAAAAAAAAAAAAACATTTTTACCTTCTAGAGCCCAATATGTTCAATGTATATAGAGATAGAGAAGTATTGTAATGCACCCAAAAATTTGATGTCGCAATTTCACCGGAAATAAAAGATTTGGGGTCCTCTGAGTCCCAAAAAAGCATTTTTAAAATATGGTCTGTATGTGTGTGTGTGTGTGTGTGTGTGTGTGTGTGTCCTTCGACAGCATATTCCCAAAACGAAAAGACCTTTAATACCAAACTTGGTATTTAGGTTTATTATCTTCATGTAACAGGAAGATTTTCAATAAATTGCCCCGCCACAAACTACCCGTTCCATCGAAAATATTTCGAAAGTTTTGTTTTTCTAAATATAGCTTTAATGATTTTGATTACAATCCCGTATAATAAAGCTATTTTTATCCGAAATAAAGTGGTACCGAAGCCTCCCGCGGTCAGAAAAATGGACCCAGGACCGAAACCTCCCGTACTCAGGTAAGCTTGGCAGGTAACAACCCCCAAGCCTCCCGCGAAACCGGTGTAATTAGCCAGCAGATGGGGCGGAATGGAACAACTCCCAAGCCTCCCTCGTGTCGGAAAAACTGCAGATGTTTTGCGATTATTTAGTGGAAACATATCGACGAAAATGCACTCTTTCCTCCTTCCATGTGGGCAGAACTAAGTTGCAATTTACAGAGAACTACCAACGCTTGCGAATGTTTCCACAACAAATACAACAATCAGTGTAACTCCTACAGCTCAGATCTGTATAGATTTCTTGAACTGCTGAAGCAAATTCAGCTGGATACTAAAATTGCAATTCATCAGCAAATAAAAAATTCTGATGTGTTCCATTCAGTTGACTTTCTCTATAACTCTGCAACAAATTATTTTTTTAAAAATGTATTGTTCTATTTACTTAATGCTAATCGAAAAAAATAGCAGAAATAGTATTATTACTCGCTTCCTTGTAAGTAGAAGTGAAATAAGGGAGTACTATAGGTTAAAGTGATAGTCAAAAGCTGGTTGCTAGGTGAAAGAAGTACCTTTGTTTGTATGGACAGGAGTTGACAAATTCCTGTATGAGAAAAGTATAAGTTTTTAAAGCTGAAACCAAGAACAAGGAATATCTGAAAAACGATCAACTCCACGAATAAAATGTACACAACGTAAATTGTATCTTTTAATGTGCTCTACATTTCTTGTGTGGTAAGTTTTTGTCCTTTCTTACGGTTTAGCAGTTATGCAAGATGGCGTAAAATTCTCCCTGAATAAAGTAGTCTTCAAAGCTATTCCTAAAAAATTCAAAATATACATTTTATTTGTCAGGTAAATATCGTTGTACACGATATCTTAATCAAAATCGTTAGAGCCATCTTTTATAAAATCAAACTTTTCGAAAAAAGTTTCATGTAAAGGAAAGTTTGAAGTGGGGGGATTTTTCTCAAAATCTTCGTGTCGTATCCCTGGAAGATACTAAACTTAAATATAATTTTGGTATTTTACCGACTTTTTGTTTTTGAGTTATCGTGATCACAGACACACGGACACACACACATGGACCTTTTTCTGAAAATGCTTTTTTTGGATACAGGAGACCCTAAAACGTATATTCCCGGTGAAATTTCGGTATAGAATTTTTGGGTGGAGTGCAATACCTTACTATACCCTATGTACATGGTACGTATAGAGAAAGTAAAAAGGAAAGATCTTATCCACTCATGATTGAGCAAGTAGAACATTTCACAGCTGGAAAAATTTCAAGAATGGAATATGTGAAGTCGATTTCTTATAGAGCAAACCTGGAAATACATGGAAATAAAATCTAAAAGGAAAACTACCGCTTATTTTAAAGACGAAGATACATATTACTGTACGATATATTTTTAGAATGTCAAAATAACTAAGCATCTAAATGCGGATCCATTGTAAGTAAATTACAGAAAATAAAGAAATAATGACGAAGGTGATAAATTTGTAATCTTTTGGGGTGCGAGCCGGTTCGCGTCCTCGTGCTGTACCCTGGGTAACTAAACGGACTGGAACAACAACCACTAATTCAAATTTAAGCATTAGAGGTTCATTTTCTTTTGTTACTATAGCCGTGTTTCTTTGTTATTAATCATAAACGCAAAAACTGTAACATATTCCACTAGAAGTATGTAATGCTTCATCAAATATTATAAACACCAAACTGCAACTGTTACCTGCTTCGACCGGGAGACTACATGATTTAGGGGGGGGGCCTTGGGGGCTATGCAATTAAGGACCTTTAAGGATATGAGAGGCTTCGAGGCTATTTTTCTGACCGCGGGAGGCTTCAGTACCGCACCCCTTTAGATTAGTGGATTTCCTTAGTTCTCTTATACTTATAAGGAACTAAGTAATAAACATTCTGCTAATGTTTATCTCGCATGGAGTAGAAAGAAGATTAATCTTTTATGGGAAGTTTATAGAACAGCTAGAAAAAGTCATGTGAGTGTAACACATTTTGGAGAAAATGGCTGCTTTACCGTCCGAGGTGATTTGAATTTGCGCAAAAAGATGGTGTAGTAGCGGTTCGTTGGGCATTTAGACTGCAATTTGGACGTCTTGCATCTCTCAAGTTGTCAATCCAAAGGTGCTACGAACTGTCACAACAGAGGATGATTTGTCAACAAAATACGCTCGGAAGGGCCAAGTGTAAATGAAGAAACGAGTGAAGGCTCTGTACGAAAACATACAAATCAGTTAACAATGGCAGATACCAACATCAACAGTTTGGAAGATTGTACGGAAGTGATTGAAGTTGCCGTACGAACTTCAGCTGGTAAAACTGCAGCCTGATGATCCAGGAAAGAGGCTTGCGTTTTGTTATGGTCACGATCGAAGAGGTTAATGCTACAGCTCACAGATGAAGGAACATGGACTGTTTTGTAAAAGATGGGCCCTCCAATTGTCTTACGAATGGCCATAGGTACCTTAAATGACACCTGTCAGGTAGATTCATCATGAAACAAGACACAGAAAACACCTTTTGTATATGGACACCTGACCTTACAGTGTGTGTTTCTTATTGTAGAGTTACAACAAAAATAGTTGGTTAGGTAGAGTCCGACTGAAAAGTTCAATGCTTTAGCCGGGATTTGAGCCACTGATCTCCCAATCTCTAGCCGGTTGCTCTGTCACTGAGCTACCATAATAACATGCCGGCATAGTAACTCAACTGACTCGCATGTTCCCCGGTGAACCGCAAGGTGTTCTAAAATTATTTTTAGATGACAACCCCAATGAATTTTTTAGTCTGACTCTACCTATCCAACTTCTGTCCTTCACATGGCTTGTGTGAAAAAACAATTAATCCAATACCAAAAATGGTGTTTCCATCCCTCCACTTTCAGCAACAATGGCGTAATTGAAAAGGCGCATTTCTGCAGCATCGAGAATATCACAAAAATCTAAACGCTCAGCAAACCGATACCATCGTACAACGTACCTACACGTTAATCACTAGATGAAAAATCTGATGTGCTCCATTCACATGACTTTCTCTGTAAAAAATCATTGTGAATAAGCTTATCCTTCTATCTACACCATGCTAATCGAAATAAACCCAGTTATAAGTAGAAGAGAACTAAGGGAATACACAAGACTAGTCAGATGTTTTAAAATGTGCTTGCTATGGGATTGAAATCCATTTCTTTCCATAGCCAAGCGTTGACAGGTTCGTATGAAAACAAGTTTAAGTATTTTAAAACTGAAATCAATAGCAAGGAATGCTTCAAAAAACGGCCATCTTCATGAAAAAATGTATATGACATAAATTGTGTGTTTTATCGAGATCTGCATTTTTATGCATAACTTTTTTCTATGTCTTATAGTTTACCAGTTATACAAAAGTCACAAAAAATCATCCAGAGTAAAGAGATGTGTAGAGGTTATTCCTAGAAAATTCAAGATATATATTTTAATAATCACATAAATATATTAAACAGAACATATTTTAATAAAATGTGTTTGAGGCATTTTTGAGAAACTGAAAATTTTCGAAACTTTTTTCATTAAAAAGGTAGTTTAAGTTGGTAGGATTTTCTTGAAAATCTTCGTGTCGCATCCTTGGAAAATACCAAACTTAACTACCAAGTTTGGTAATTAAAGGTCTTTTCGTTTTTGAGCTATGCTATCGACAGGCACACACAGACCCGTTGATTTATAACATGAATTCTAATATGGTCGTAAACTGCATATCCTGGCACGAAATGTAAAAATCTGCTTTCTGTGACTTCTAACAATCGTAGTTGTCCAATTTTCATATCTGTAAACAAGCATTGGCAAGGTAAGCATTTTATACGAATTTAATAGCATATCTTCTCTTGTGTTTCAATGTATGTTGCAGTGCCTTCGAGTAGTGTTATTTATATTTTTAGCCTAATAGTAGAAAAACAGTAATTTGTAATCTAAAATTGCTTAATTGTTTCTCTAAATATTCTCCTATATGATCAATACACTTTTGCATGCCAATATAACTGAATTTTAATCACATAGTAACCAACTTTTAAAACATTTGACGATCGATTTAGCCCAGTGTAAGCCTTTATTTTTCTCCTAGAACATCTGAGATTTTATAGCAAGATTTCTAATAAACTGAATTGATTACATTGATTAGATGTTAAGGGACTTCACGATCTTCTAATATGTGCGCAAATATTTTTCTTCCAACTCTGTCCAAAACATTCTCTTGTGTAGTTTTAAAAATCTAATGTATTGCTCTTGCATGGTCACTCCGGTGTAAATCTATTATTCTTATAAACGATTATTCTTAAATATACTTCATTTTGACTGAAATAAACTTTTGCAGATATCGCCTTATTCTATTCTTGTAGGTAAGAGGAAATTATTGGATTAATTATTTTGTCACACAAGCCGTGTGTAAGAGAAGTTGGATAGGTAGAGTTAGACTGAAAATTTTAATGGTATAGCCAGGATTTAAACCACAGATCTCCAAATCTATAGACGGTTGCTCTGCCACTAATCTACCATGGCAACATGCCGGCATTGTCTGACTCTACCTATCCTACACACGGCTTGTGTGATAAAACAATCCAATACAAATTGACCATAATAGTTGGCTATACTATGAATCCTGGGTCTAAAGTACTTACAACATTGTAAGTCGCCATTGGGGTTGTCATCTCAAAATAACTTGAGATCACCTTGTGGTTTAGCGGGAAACATGCGAGTCAGTTGAGAAACTTAATGCTATGCCAGCATGTTGTCATGGTAGCTCAGTGACAGAGATCGGGAGATTGGTTGTTCAAATCCCGGCTGTGGCATTGCATTTTTCAGTCTGACTCTACCTACCCAAAAGAAAATTAGTTAAATATAATAAGTTTGAAGCTGTAGTTAAAAACTTTTAAGAGTGACTCATATAAGATAGCATATAAAGTGACCCATTCCCCTAGAATGCAATACTCTTCTCTCCATAAGGTTTGAATATTCAGGTAAACAAATTTTAACCGTTATCTGCTCTCTGGTGACCGGCATAAAAAACTAACAGGACAAAAGATCTAACCAATGAACGATGCTATAATCGTTGTGCAATGCAGGCGTGAGTCGCGCACTTCTCTATGAAAGGCTTCATTAAATTTTTGGGTTCTTTTAGAAGAAGGGGGAATTAGTATTTGCATATGTCGTTAAGGTTACCCTAAACTGAAATATCCAATCTTGCACTTTTTCAAGCAATTTTTTTGAAATTTTTTTACATACTGTTGGGTTACAATTATCCATAGAATTTAGTTTCATGCAGATATTTTTAATAATTTAGGATTTAAAAATAATTAAATGCTTTTATTATACCAATTAAACAAAATCTGTGCACGAAGTTTAAATTACTTTTTTTGAAAACTAAAAATATTAGTGCATTTGTTTCATGCTAGTAAATAAAACGGGTACATAGAATTTTTGTTACTGTTCAGGTTGCTACAGAAAAAAAATTAACCCTTTAAATATTATTATTTTACTATAATTTATGTTTATTGTTATATTGATTGTGCAATATATCAGGTTATTTTCATTTGTAACAAAAATCATATGCCAATTCTTTTTACTAATACTCTCTGAGTCTGTGATGAAAATTTGAGGCAGATAGAACATAAACTGCATCGTGTGTAACAATTTGAAGTTTTGAAAACGCTTAAAAATAAAAACACGAGAAAATAGGTTTTAGGTTTAACATTGAATTTAACACTGTTTCTTGGTAAGTCTTACAATGTCATATTCTCATGCAGCAATTTTTAGACCATGAATATCAGTTAACTCTCACGGACTGTTTACACCAATTCCGATTAATATATAAAGCAAAGAAAAACTGCAAGTCATTTGGTCCGAGTTAAGCTGCACTCTACCGCCAAAACAGTCTCTATTTCGCGGCTGGAAGTATGATGGTGGGTGCCCGCCTTGTGCTCTATCTCGCCAGTGGTTTAGGGTGGGGAGGGACCAGGTACCACACTCATTTACAGTCATCCATTTAAATCATCACGTGATACGGTTTAAAGCGCCGCATGGTAATAAAAACAACAGGAAATTGAACTACAAGAATGACATTATTTAATTAGGCAAAACATTTTTTCTCAATTTTTGCACTTTTTGAGCATTTTCATGGATGTGTATCCTTAAATTGGATAACAGAGACTTACATATATGAGAACATTCATCACTGACATGGAGACAAAGGTTAAATTTATTATCATGGTAATAGAAAAACCAATATTAAGAAAACGGCACAATAGCATGAAAATAAAATGTTTAATTTCTAATGTTATAATATGTCAGTTCGGCTATATTTTAGGGGAGGTATCTTTCACTGCTAATCCACTGGCTATAATTATGCTCGTGTTTAAAGAAGGTTAGGTGAGGTTTGATCAGTACCAACCTCATCTTTACCGTCTGTAATTCGGAAGAGATAAAAATATTACATTAAATGCAGATCCCTTTAAAACACACAATTTATGCCACTACTTTTTTGATGTGGAGCTAAGCATTTTCAAGATGTTGCTTGTTTTATAGCTTTAATTTTTTTAATAATTGCTAATAATTCTTTTAAATGGAAAATCCACATTCATATTTATTTTCTCTATCGTGTACTATGTAAATACGAAAAGTTAAATTAATAAAAAAAGTATTAACTTCACTCAACCATTCTAAACCGATATTTCACCCGAAATATATGTTTTGAGGATCCCTAAATCCAAACAAAAGGTTTTTTTGAAAAATTTCCGCATTTGGTCTATGGATAGCACAACTCAAAAACGAAAACCAGGTTAAATAGCAAACTTGGTATTTTGTTCAGTATTTTTCAAAGATGCGACACGAATATTTTTAGGAAATTACCCAAACTACATTATACAACAAAACATTTTTTGAAAAAATTTTACATCCCAAAAATGGCTCTAACAATTTTAATGAAATACAAATATTTAAAATATTTTAATGACAAAAGAAATGTATATTTTTAATTTTCTGAAAATAGCTTCTGAAATCTTCATTCTGTATGACTTTTGCACAGTTAGTAAACCATAACAGTTAGAGAAATAATTACCACATAAAAAAGTAGATCTCGTTAAAACATACAATTTATGTTTTATACATTTTTGTAGAATTAATCCTTTTCAACTAATTTAAGGTTTCTGAAACGGAATGTCATTTTAGTTACATATCTGTTTTGTGTTACTCTAGGCCATGCAAAAGGAATCGTATTTAAATTGTTTCAAAAATGCACTTAATTATAAAAAATTTGTTTCTTGCTTTAGCCTTTATTCCTCTATCACTATGTACATAATAAGTGTAGAGAAAGTAAATAGGGCAATAAGCGTGAAGTAAATAGAAGATCAAAGTTCAGTGGAAATACTTTGTTATAGCTTAGGTAGAGAGGGTAATGGAATGTAGCACATCAGGTGTTTATTATGTTTTTCCAGGAACTGCCAAATGGGAGGTACTCTAAACTTATACCTGGAACAGTTTCCTTCCCAATTATCGTTTGATTTTATGTATCAACCACTGGCAACAGCTGTGACACTGAAAGGAGTTTATCCCTTGCGGGCTAGTAAATGCAAATTAGCTTAAATACTGATACCAAAAATCTTATGTGCTCCATTCACATAGCTTTCTATACCTGTTCCAATTACAAACTAGTCTTACAAAAAATAAATAAATAAATAAAATAAAATCTGCTGTGTACCATTCACTTGACTTTCTCTACAGTGACCACCCTTAAAAATCTTATACTTCTATTTACTTCATGCTAATCAGAAAAAATTAGCAGAAATAATCTTATTACTTGCTTCCTTGTAAGTAGAAGCAAAATTAGAGAGTACCATAGGTTAAAGTGATAGTCAAAAGCTGGTTGCTATGTCACCGAAGCTCCTTTGTTTGTAGGGACAGCAGTTGACAAATTCCTGTATGAGAAAAGTATGTTTTTCAAAGCAAGAGCCAAAAATAGGAATGTCTCAAAAACGATGAACTCTACGAAAAAAATGTATACAACATAAATTGTGTGTTTTAACGTGTTCTACATTTTTCGTGTAGTAAGTTTTTGTCAATCTCTTACGGTTTAGCAGTTATTCAAAATTCCATTTAATTCATCCAGAATATTCCCAAAAACCTCAAGATATAAATTTTCTTTGCCAGGTAAAAACCTAAATTTTCGAAACAGGTTCCATGTAAAGGGTAGTTGGGGGTGGGAGGATTTTTTTCAAAATCTTCGTGTCGCATCCCTGGAACATACTAAACTTAAATATCAATATATATATTTTACCGACTTTTCGTTTTTGAGTTATAGTGTTCACAGACACACGGACACACACACACGGACCCTTTTCCGAAAATGCGTTTTTTTAGATAAAGGTGAAATCTCGGCATCGAATTTTTGGTATTGGATTTAATTCTTTTTTCACACAAGTAGTGTGTAGGACAGACAGGATAATGACCATAATAGTTGGCTATATTATGAATCCGGGACAAAGTATTTACATCATTGTAAGCCGCCATTGGGGTTGTCATCTCAAAATAATTTGAGATCACCTTGTGGTTTACCGGGAAATATGTGAGTCAGTTGAGAAATTTAATGCTATATCGGCATGTTGGCATGGTAGCTGAGTGGCAGACTAATCGGCTAGAGATCGGGAGATCCGTGGTTCAAATCCCGGGTAAGGCATTGAAGTTTTCAGTCTGACTCTACCTAGCCAATTATTATTTTATGTACATCATGCTAAGCGATATAAATGTTGGCTAAATTCGTCTTATTACTTGCTTTCTTTGAAGTAGAAGGAAAATACGGGGATATTTCAGCCTTAAGCAATTGTAAAATCCTTTAAAGTCTAAAGATTCAATTATAATAATCTTGAGAATCTTCGTATCGCATCCTTGGAATATAGTATGGTATTTAATGGTCTTTTCATTTTTGAGCTATGCGTCCGCACACACACACATGCACTCACTCATGGACCTTTTTCTATAATCATTTTTGAGAAAAAGAAATTAAAAAAATATTCCTTGTAAAGGGCAGTTTTGGATCGGGTGATTTTTATTTTCTCTATACTCACTATGTACATAGTGTATAGAGAAGGTATTGCACTCCACCAAAAAATTCGATACCGAGATTTCACCGGAAATATATGTTTTAGGGTACCTTGTAACCAAAAAAAGTATTTTCAGAAAAAGGTCTGTGTGTGTGTGTGTCCGTGTGTCTGTGTGTCAGTGTGTCCGTGAGTCTGTGACACAATAACTCAAAAACGAAAAGTCGGTAAAATACCAAACTTGGTATTTAAGTTTGGTATCTTCCAGAAAACCTCCCCACCCCAAACATGGAACTTTTTTCGAAAATTTTGATTTTCCAAAAAATGGCTCTAACGATTTTGATTAAAATATCGAATATTAAAGCTATTTACCTGACAAATAAAATGTATATTTTGAAGTTTCTGGGAATAGCGTCTGAAGACTACTTTATTCTGGATGAATTTTTCATAACTTCTAAACCGTAAGAGATGGACAAAAACTTACTACACAAAAAATGTAGAGCATGGTAAAACACACAATTTATGTTATATATTTTTTGGGTTGAAATATTTCCTTTTCTTGGTTTCAGCTTTGAAAAACTTATACTTTTCTCATACAGGAATTTGTCAACTCCTGTCCATATAAACAAAGAAACATCAGTCACATAGGAACCAGCTTTTGGTTTTCACTTTAACCTATGGTACTCCCTTATTTCGCTTCTACTTACAATAAAGCAAGAAATAAAGACTATTTATGCTAATTTTGTTCGATTAGCATGAAGTAAACAAAAGATAAGATTATTAACAATAATAATTTACAGATATAGAGAAAGTCATGTGAATGGAGCACATCAGCTTTTTTTAAATCCTTGTGTGACATCCTTGGAAAATTATAAACTTAAATACCAAATTTGGGATTTAACGGTCTTTAAATGCTTTATCTATGATGACCACAGACACACACACATACTTTTTTTTTTGGACTCGGGGAGCCTCTAAGAATGTATTTCCGGTGAAGTCTCGGTATAGAATTTTTGAGTGGAAAACAATACCTTCTTATACATTATACGTGTAGAGAAAGTAGAACAGCAATTAATTAAGACGACTTTTATATAATTTATATGTGATCACCACACAGAACTCCACGTTTGCTATGTCTTTTATTTCGTAATGCACTTCCTTTTCACTCTTTATCTTGTCTGAAATTCTTATCACGCCTTCCAGAGCGCCAGCAACAGTTCGGAAGATTCCTCTCCGTAAAACTTGTTTGTCCAAGTTTTAATTACTCTTGGTTTAATTTCATTCAAGCTGCAACATTTTCCTCAGCCTTAGGCTATTCAAATCTTTGGTTAATGTGGAACTGGGTGGCAGTTTTAATTCTTCCTGAAAATGAGGTGGTCAAAACGAGCTGGATAATCGGGAAGTTGGTGCTTCAAAGTGGGATAACCAAGCAAATATTTGCTTTGCAAAGATCTCCGCCTTCTTTTATTAATTTTATCCTTAAATGATTGGTATTAAAGGTCCTGCTTCGATTGTGATAAAATAATAATTTAAGTGAAACTATTCATGAACTATGGAAAAACATATTTTGGACAATTTAAGCTAAAAGTAGGTCTTTTACCAGAGATCAACAGTAGAAACTTCTGTCACTCAGTGTTATAAAATTATAGCACTCCAATTTAATCTCATTTAAGTAGGCTATGACTCTGAAAGCTCTTATCGATCCATAAAATGGCGGAGCATTTGAATGTCATGAACAACTGCTGAGCTAGACGAAATTATGCAAGCAGCGCAGATAACAAAATTACAACTGTTACTTTATTATCATGAGTTTACTATTATCACTGCCTCCTAGTATAGAATGTTTTCGTTCTGTTCGAGTAAGTCATTATGTTGTCAGCACTGATGCTAAGTAAGGCAACAACTGAAAATAGTAGACCGTTAAGCCTGAACTCCGTGAAATAGGTAAACCAATATATTTATAAATAACAATATAAATGATGTGTTACGATATTTATGGACGCTCTTTAACTGCTGTGGTTCTCAGCGTCCCATTCTAAATTGGGCGTGAAAGACCACTTCATTTTCCTCAGAGGCCCCTCTGTCAGGTTTGAGGTTCTTTTACGTTTCGTAAATGTACTACATGGGACCAACGGCTTTACTTCCATTCCGAGAGAAGCCATGCTTAGAATTTTTACGCCCGAAAAAGTCCATCGTCCTCCGCCAGGTTCGAACTCGCGATCTTGGGTATGCGAAGTCAGCATGGTAGCCATTACATATTAAGAATTGTTTAAAAATAACTGTTTCACAAGCTTCATACTCACAATATAAAATAACACTTTACTACTTGTATCATAAATAACTATTTTGAATCTAAATGTTAAGATACTATTTTAGAAATAATAGACTATTCGTACAAAGCTTTTAGCGAGTTTCCTGTATAAGGGTTAAATTATACACAGATTTTGAAGAAAATCTGATGTGTTCCATTCACGGGACCTTCTCTAGCTGTTCTGCAAACAAACCTTTTATTCAAAAGATGAATCTTATATCTACGTCATGCTAATCAAAATAAACAAGCAGAATTAGTATTATTACTTGCTTCCCTGTGTAGAAGGAAAATAAGAAAATGCACATGCTAGGGCGATAGTCAAGTCTAAAATCAGCCGCTATGTGAAACAATACAAATTCCAAACTCTTTTCTTGCCAGGAGTAAACAAACTAGGCGCAAGAAGAAATATGTATTTCCATTCGAAAAAAGTTTAAAATTGATACAAAAAATCTGGAATATCTCGAAAACGGTTAATCCTATAAAATGTGTATGACATTATTGTTATATTAATGAGATCTATATTTTCTTGCGTAGCAAGTTCTTGTCTATTTATTATGGTTTGTCACTTATACAAAAACCATCCAAAATAAAGAGGACTTCAGAGGCCATGTCCAGAAAATTCAAGATATACATTTCATTTGTTATAAAAGTACCTTAAACATAAAATATTTTAATTAAAACCTTTAGACCATTTTTGAAAAAATCAAAATTTTTGAAAACTTTTCCATGTGAACGGTAGTTTGTGGTGGGGAATTTTACTGATAATATTCGTATCGCATCCTTAATAGCTACTAAACCTAAATATCAAGCTTGATTTTAACGGTTATTTCTTTTTGGAACTACGCTGTTCACAGACACACACACACACACACACACACACACACACACAAGGGCCTGTTTATAAATATGCTTTATCAGACTCAGGGGACTCCAAAACACATATCTCTGGTGAAATCTTGAAGTCGACTTTTGGGTGGTTACAATATCTTCTCTATTTGCTACGAAAATTGTACATATGGGGTAAAAAAGATTTGTTGCATTCCCAGAATTTTTGTATCAATTTTGCTACAAAGTATTCATGAAAATATACAAATAGTTCTATTAATAGTGTAGCACTACTCGTAAACCTAAACTTTCGAGTGTAAATATATTCTAAAGAATCTGATGTGTTCCATTCACATGATTTTCTGTACATCTCTGCAACAAATTATTGTTAAAAAGCTTATGCATCTATTTACTTCCTGCTAATCAGAAAAAATAGCAGAACTTGTCTTATTATTTGCTTCCTTGTAAGTAGAACCGAAATAAAAGAGTACCATAGGTTGAAGTGATAGTCAAAATCTGGTTGCTATGTCACTCAAGCTCCTTTGTTTGCAAGGATAGCAGTTGACAAACTCCTGTATGAGAAAAGTATAAGTTTTTCAAAGCAGAAACCATAAACAAGGAATGTCTCAAAAACGATCATCTCCACGAACAAAATGTATATAACATGAATTGTGTATTTTAACGTGCCCTACATTTTTTATATAGTAAGTTTTTGTCCATCTCTTACGGTTTAGTAGTTATTCAAAATTCCGTAAAATTCATCCAGAATAAAGCAGTCTTCAGAGGCTATTCCCAGAACATTGAAGATATACTTTTTATTTGTCAGGTATATCTTTAATCTTCGAAATTTTAATCAAAATCGTTAGAGCCTTTTTTGAGAAGATCAACATTTTCGAAAAAAATGTCATGTAAAGGGTAGTTGGGGGTGGGGAAATTTTTCTCAAAATCTTCGTGTCGGATCCCTGGAAGATTCTAAACTTAAATACCAACTTTGATATTATGCCTACTTTTGGTTTTTGAGTTGTCGTGTTAAGAGACACACGGACTCACACACAGGGACCTTTTTCCGAAAATGCTTTTTTTTAGAGAAAGGGGACCCTAAAATATATTTCCGGTGAAATCTCGGTATCGAATACACTATGTAGATAGTGCATAAAAAGAAAGTAAAAATAATATAAACTTTATTATGTGGATCTTAAATCCAAAGTTAAAAGTAATACTAACAAGAGATATTGTATGATCATCAAAATATATAAGTTGTACTATTAAATGTTATTACATGGTCATAGTGTATAGAGAAGATATTGTATTGCACTCAAAAATTCGATATTGAGATTTCATCGGAAATATATATCTGATACCCTTGAATCCAAAAAAAGCATTTTTAGAAAAATGTTTTTTGGATTTAGGGAGTTTGAAAACATGTATTTCCAGTAAAATCTCGGTATCGAATTGTTTCTCTATACACTATGTACATAGTACGTGTAGAGAAAGTAATAATCATTTCTAATAATGATTTGTTACAGAATATATAGAGATCATTATGAGAATATAACAATTAGATATTCTTATTCTTGCAATATCGAAAACTTTTACAACCTCCTCTTGTTATAATTTGATAAATTATTCTCAATTAGGAAGTAATAAATAAAGATAGCATTTTGGGTACCAACAGTGGGACAAATCGAAGTTAGTGCAGCATGGTATATAGTTGTGATGTGTTGACAATGTAGTGTGTACGTAGTGGAATAGAAGGAAAATGGGACTGAGGTAGATAGAAACATAAATACCATTACGAGAACTAACAATTTTAATAAACGTATCGTCTCAAATGTGAATCGTCTCCAATTGGCATATAAACAGGCTTTATATTGTGAATAACTTCGTTCCACACCACAAGATTTAATTGGAGCAAACCGCAAATAGGACACAAATCGACCATTACGCAAGACACTCCATCAACAATTATTTCCGTAGCAACACCTCGTAGAACATTTCGTATTTCACGCATAATTGCAAATACGACAATTTTTCCAAACAATGTCTTCACTTTCCATTTCACACGATCTAAAACAGGTGTCACGGATCTCTGCACTATCATTAAAGGCATTAATTACCTGTAAAACGGTATTGTAATATACAGTATTGTATACTGCTGCGTAGGGTCATTCTCCCCAACGCGCTATTACAGGTTGTTTACATGCGTGCAGTCGCCAATTCAGGTCGGTCTCTACTCGGTAAGTATGCAACTGGTATGCGCACATGTCCCGAAATCGGTCCCCAAGATGCTATCCCTAGGAATAAAATATAAACGAATTTTAATTTTATGTTTCTTATTTTTCAGGTAAGCAGTTTCCATTATCAGCATCTAGGGATGGCATTCTGGAAGTCTGCAGTAAAGGTCGGTCATTTTAAAATAATAATGTAGAGCTTACTATATATTTATTTACAGGGCTTCCATTCCAAGATTCCCCTTCTAAGTTACCACTTATTTAAATTTAATTTAAACAAAAATACCTAATTGCTTTTAAGTTTTTCTCCCGCACCCCTATATGTTTATTACTTTCTCTAACCCGTATATACAATGTACATTGTGAATTGAGAAGCTATTGTATTCCAACCAAAAATTCGACACCAAAATTTCCCGGAAATATGTTTTGAGCTCCACTGATTCTGAACAAAGCATTTTTAGAATAAAGTCCCTTGTGTGTAAAACGAAAAATCGCCTAAATGCCAAACTTGGTATTAAAATTCAGGATCTTTCAAGGAAGCAACACAAATATTCTCAAGAAAATATCCCTACTCCCTAGTACCCTTCATGTGGAAATGTTTTAAAATGTTGAATGTTCTCAAAAATTACAAATATGTAGAGAAAATAATGTGAATGGAACTCATTAGAATTTTGGGGGGTGGTTACTTCAGAGGACCTGAAAGCGTACATGTCCGGTGAAATCTCATAAAATGTCTTCCCTACTTACTATACGCAAAAGAGCAATCAAAAGTGGTGTACGTATCTAAAGAAATCATTAAATGGAAAGCATAGATGGAGCTGTTCATATATATATATATATATATATATATATAATATCAATAAATTTGAAAGTCACAGATAAAAGTCAGAAAAATTAATGTTTTCATATTTGTGTAAATAACTATTATATCTAGCTTACAAGGCCATAAATTGGCAGCTGTGATTTATTGTTTATATATCTTGTATACATATTTAACTCTGCCACCGGGTGATACCCACTTGCAGAAAAATAAATACATACATAAATACACACAGTTTATGATTATTTTGTATTATATCAAAAGGTGTATTTGGCTACTCAAGATACAGGCATGCAGTTCAAAATGGGTGAATAGCTTTAGAGATTTACTCTTTTCTTGTTCTGTTTTCAAATCTTCTAAACACAGAACATTTGTTCAGATATTGAGTAGTCTTTATACTGTCGGCTTTTGAAGTCACTTCACTGAATTCTTACTCGCTAGTTATTTCATAGTAAACCTCAAAACAAATAACATACCTCTTCATGCATTAACTACGAAATGGAGTACAAAAAACTCACATTTTCCACTCACGTAACTTCTTTAGCTGTTCCACAAACAAATTTTACTTACAAGAGCTTATTCTTCTATCTAGTTCATGCTAATCGAGATAAACATTAGCAGCATTTGTCTTATTTCTTGCTTCCTTGTAAATAGAAGGAAATTAAGTGAATACAATAGGCTGAAGCTATAGTTAAAACTTACGTATAAAGGCTATTGCTATATGAAACACTTGAAATTAGGTTGTGTTTTGCATTCTTGGGAGATTAGATTAGGTTGTGTTAGATTAGAAAGCATTTTGTAGTTTCGTTTAGGCCAGGAAGACACTGAACATAGAACTTGTCAAGACATATACCTGTATACATATGTTTATAAACAATGGAAAAGAAAATATATAAATCTCGTGCTTAAAGCTTCGGTTACAAAAACAGCAGAATAGACATATAATCACCATTTGTATTTGAGGCCTCTACTATACTTAATGTGCTCTATAAAAGCACATGAACTTCCTTTTTTTTTTTTTTTTTGCAATCACATAAAAACAAAGTGCATCGAAAATTAGTGTTAAAATATATAAATAAATATAATTATATAATTATATGCAACACTAATGTAATGTCAGATGATAGCCTTCTAATTGTCGACATAATAGTTACTACTAGTAATTATATAAAACTAAAATATTATTATTGCATTATGTACTCTTCATAAATGTCAACAAATTACAAATATGTTATAGAATTTCCAATGCAAAAATTTACAATTATGCACTAGAGTGTAAAATATCAAAGCATCAGGCTTTACAGACCTTGTGTCATTGCTAAATACTAAAAATTCATTTAACACATTCGTGCAAGTCAAAGTATACGTCAGTTTAATTTGGATATAAAACACACACACTAATATACACAAAATGCAGTACATTATAATACTTATAAATACAGTAATTATTGCGTCATTGTCAGACAGATTTGTCACTTAAATATTCATCTAAAGAGTAAAATGATTTATTGCAAAGGTACTCCTTAAGAGAGGCCTTAGAACCCCTAAATTTCCAACATTTTCCTTGAGATTACTGGGGAGAGCATTAAATATCTTGATTGTTTCATAATATACACCTTTCTGAAAGCAACGAATTTTGGCATTGGGACGATGAATATATTCCTTTTGTCTAGAATTAATGTTATGAATTTCCATGTTTGTTATAAAACTATGTCGATTAACTGCATAGAATTTTAGAATGGATAATATATAAGCACAAGGTAAGGTGAGTGTGCCCAATTTTTTAAATAGTTCTTTGCATGACTGTCTTCTATAAGCATAACAGGTTATTCGTATAGATTTCTTCTGTATACGGAATATGCATTTACTATCCACTGAATTACCCCAGAATATGATTCCATACTCGATGATGGAGTTAAAGTAGGCAAAATACACCAATTTAAGTGTATTGATTGAGTTAAATTTAACCAGTGCTCGGAGAGAATAATAAGCTGAGCTAAGTTTAGGTGTGATGTAGCTAATATGTGACTTCCAGTCCAAATGCTTATATACCTGAAGGCCAAGAAATTTGATTTCATTTAGCTGTTCTAACAATGTACCATTAATTCCTATTTCTATGTGTGTTTATGGTGAGCGAGTAGTTATCAATTTAATTGCTTTTGTTTTTTCAAGGTTTACTGAGAGTTTGTTTGAACCAATTTGACATACAGTTTACAACATAGTTTAATTTTACTACACAGTCATTGAAGTATTTACTTGTTACTAGAACACTAGTGTCATCTGCGATTAAATAAATACTTGCAACACTGTTAATGTATATTGGGGGGTCATTTATGTAAACCAAAAACAAGAGAGACCCTAAGTTGATCCCTGGGGAACACCATGTTTTACTGATTTTTATTCTGAGGCACTATTTTGATACCCATTGGAGTTATTAATTTCAACCCTTTGTTTTCTCTTCTCTAGGTATGAAATGAACCAATATAATATTCTTTATTCTTTATTCCACAGAAATGTAGTTTTGCTATCAGAATCTCATGATTCACACATTCAAAAGCTTTCGCTGGTCACAAAAGATTCCACCGACATGTTCCTTTTCATTTAACGCTGTTGACACTTTATGCGTGAGCTTGTAGGTTGCATAATCTGTCGCTACTCCTTTTCTTTGGCAAATAAGCTGTTCTTTTCTAAGTAATAGTAAATTCTATTGAACATTTCTTTCTCAAACACTTATGAGAAAACAGACAAGAGAGATATAGGTCTATAATTTGAGATATTATCTTGTTTACCGTTTTTAAAAAGTGGTTTGACAATAAGGTACTTCATTCTGTCAGGAAATATTTCACTCTTTAGCGATTCGTTACATAAATAGCTAAGGGAAATGCCTAAGAGGCCAGAAAACGCTTTTAGGATTTTACTTGATATTTCATCATATTGAGTGGAATTTTTGGTCTTGAGCAAATTTATTATATTTTTTATTTCAAACGGTGTAGTCATTTTTACTTTAAATTCAGGGACTCTGTCTACGAAAGAACTTTTCAAAAATCTTAATGCTGATTCTTTACAACCATAATTTATATTTAATTTGTCTGTTACATTCAAAAGGAAATTGTTAAAAATATCTGCGACATTTTGAGGATCATCAATTTTAATTGCCGGAATTCAGTGCAATTGAGGAGCTTTCTTGAGATCCTTTACCTGTTTATCTTTTTATTATATTCCAGATAGTTTTTATTTTATTATCAGAATTGGATATCTCTTTACCATAATGCAATATTTTAGCAGCTTTTATTGTTCCTTTTAGAATTTTACAATACTTTTTTAATGACATTCTAAGTTTGGGGTCTTGTTATGTTTCAGTTCTTGGTATAATTTCGCTTACGTTTGCAAGAAGTTTTAATGTCTGTTGTAATCCAGATGTTATTTTCCTTCTGATTATGTATTTTAAGATATTTGACTGGAAAGGATGCTACAAAGTGAAATGTAGGAAATTATTGAACTTGCCAAAATAAAAGAAATGAAACGAAAGTTGAATTCCCGTTTAAATAGTTTAAAATTGAAACTAAAAACAAGAAATATCTTAAAACGGTTAACTCCACAAAAAATGTATATGACATACGTGATTTGTCTTAATGAGCTCTACATTTTTATATGGTAGGTTTTTGTCTACCTCTTACGGTTAACGAGTTAACAAAAGTCACCCAGAATAAAGAGGTCTTCAGAGGCTATTACTAGAAAATTCAAGGTACACATTTTGTTTGTCATGAAAATATCTCAAGCGTTTGACATTTTACTCAAAATCGTTACAGCCATTTTTTATAAATTCTAAGTTGTCGAAAAGTATTCCATATAAAGGGTATAGGGGAGAGAGATTTTCCTGAAAAGCTTCCTGTCACATCCATGGAAGGTATGAGCTTAAATGCCAGTGGCTTTCAGTTTTTGAGCTATGCTGCCCAAACACATACGCACACACATACACAGAAATTTTTCTGAAAAAGCTTTTTGCATTTATTGGGTCTCAAAACATATATTTCCGGTATCTTAGTATCGAATGCTCGAATGAAATGCAATATTTTCTCTCTATTACATGTACATTATGCATATGTGCTCGGTGTGTTAGTTATTAGTTGTTTTTTCTCTTCGCCAAACATGTTCCCCACAAACCAAGCATAATTTACTTCCTGGTGTGTTTTGCATGGTCTTAACTGCGAGACGAAATGTACAACGCCTATTAGTATAGATTAACCGTTTTGCTTTCATTCTTTCACACCTAAGAAAGTGACCTGCTGGCCTATGAAGGATGGAGTCGTTAGCCTTGCAGAAAGCAAGTTTTAAGATTCGCTACAACATTCGTTATAACAAGGCCCGCCACTCAAGTGTACGCTTTCCGCGCTACAGTCACCGGGAAAATAAACATGTATGCCTTGCGTGCCACGCCTACTCGGAGGTACTAACCAACCTGAAAACATACTTCTCTTAATAAGTGAAAGTATAGATCCGCAAATGAAGCAAACATTCATGTAATATTTTTCATTACAATGTTCTTAATTAGCAATACAAATATCTGCCCTTTTACACCTAACAGTGTGTATATTGTACAGTGCTTAGAGCATGTAAAAGGGAATACTAAGACATTTAAAATTAATTCTAATATGATATTAGAGATTGACATATTTGAAGTAATTTTTAAAATGTATGCGACTATTAAAAATTTTGAACTATTGTAAAGTAGCCTAGCAAACAATACGAAATATTTAGGCAGTGCTTACTTCAAAGCACTTATTAAACGCTAGTTACTCAACCATAGCATATACAAGATTAATAATTTAAATTATAGCTTCACCTAATGTAGTTTAAGTAATTGAGTTACAATAGAGTCATTATTTATTTAAAGAGCGTGTAAAAATTTAGGTACCTAATCTTACCAAATTTAACTTGGGAATACCATATAGCTTATGCATTTAAAATTATCAATAGTGTTGTATTTTAAAATAAATCCTATAAACAAGTTACCTAAACATTTTTAAACAAACTAATTTTGTTTAATTTAAAAGTATAATTAGGTATGGTTTATTACTGTGGATGTGGTTCTGATCTAAATATATTACTATACCGAAAAAGGCCATATATATAATCACTAGATCTTCATCTAATTCTTCCTGCACAACTTTATATCACAGAACAAAATTCAACTCTGCATGATTTATATAATGTGGCGATCAAATTTTGGAAATTATATTTTACACATATTCTGGTAACAATCTTTCATTGCATGGAAATCTTTAAATATATGAGACTTCCATGTCGGCCAGACGCTAAATAAGTTGCTTGTTCTTGGCCTGGTGGGATCGAATTTACAATACAGTAATTTTGTAAGAAGCTGTTTGATAACTGCCTAAGTGAGTTATGTATTATTAGGATAATGCAAATCTATTGCTGAGGTCAGTTTTAAGAAACACATTAAAACTCTTTATTTCGTAACGCCCACATTTTTTGGACATCACTACAATCCGAAAATCTGTCACTTTTCACCCAGGAGGGGACTTCGTTTATTTTTACTAGCGAAGTACTTCAAAAACTTCCGCGATGTTTTAGAGCATACATCACGCTCCCCAGGTCAAGAAGTAAGGTATAAAGCTTAGCCTTTGTAACAATGTAAATGCAGTCAACCTAAGTTTGACTCTCTCGTAGCATCTGATTTCAAGTAGAGATTACCTTACGTTATTAGAATAACCTTGCGATTGTTGGAGAGCGTCAATATATGATAATAAATTCGCGCCTAAGACAAATGGGTTACATGTATGTCATGACATAAGTGGTTGAATTTACTGATTTTAAGGTGGACCGCACTACTATTCACACCATGACAATATCCATTATATTTTACTGTTTTTGAAAAATGAAATAGGAGTTTTCTGCTATTAAATCAGAAGCAATTTCACGCCGCGCTGTGGTCAGTAGTTATACCATCGCCTCTCATTAAGGTGACTCACGTTCGATCCGAGATGACCATGTGTGGAATTTGAGGTGGACAGCGCAACGCAGGGGATGGTTTTCTCCGGTTTCTCCCAATTTCTCATTCCACCGTTGCTCCGTCATCATTCCATTATCATCATGTGATCGTCGGGGGTGACCTATGTAGTAAAAGCGGGCGTTAAACACTATAAAAATAATTTTCAAGATACAGGATTTCATGAAAATCTCCAAATAATAATCTCATATTAATTACTATTTTAAACTTAATTAGCATAGTAATACTCATGTCTTAAAAAATTAACTTAAATATAATATTCTTTCTAAGAGAATTAGAATTTGAAATTTAAGGTAATCCTGGGTGTATAGTACAGATGTTTTGGTAAATGGTAGGTAAATATATCTTAATATGTCTTCCCACATATCAATCACATAACTTACTATCTATGTTTTTTTTGCAGAGTCTTAACTGTGCTGTGAAATGAATAATGCCCATCAGTATAGACTGTCCGTTTTGCTTCAATGTGTTCACATTAATACCTAGGTAATGTGAGCTCATCGGCCAAAAATCCTATATAACATTCGTTATAACCAAGCCTTCCCATTCAAGGGTACACTTTCAACCTGCGGTCTCAGGGAAAATAAACACGTGTGGCTTTGTTTGAGTCAGGCTTACTTACCTAAAGGCTATTCCTGTTAATAAGCACAATTTTGTTATTACCTGCAAATTAAACAAATATTGAATTTAATGTTGCTGAACACAATTAAATTAAAAATACAATTATCTGCACTTATACCCACAACATCCTATATAAGATTCTATAATTAATTTTAAGGCTAAAGGTACACCAATTTTAAAATATGGACCAATATTTTGGTACAATCACGAAGTTGTACTTGTTCTTAATTTAGTTTATAGACGCTTGCTCAATTTCATAATTTTAATTTACTCACAAGATAGTCTTTAATAACAAACACTATGTTTTATACACTATGTTTTAATTAAAGGCTGATATTATTATTATTGGTATTATTATTATTATTATTATTATTATTATTATTATTATTATTATTATTATTATTATTATTATACATGATTGAATGTATTAAAATAAAATAAAATAAAATAAACATGAATCCATCGGGTGGTTGTGCAATAACATAAATAATAAAATAAAAACAAATTAATTGGAAAATTGTAAATTTAAGGCATTAAAATTAATGTTTATATTATTAAAGATAGAAATATTTGATGTTTTATGTAATTAATAATTAATATTAGATACCATTTTAATGTTATGAACAATTAATATTTAACATGTTTAATATTATTAAAATTGTCAAGAATAGATTCATAAGTCTTTATGGTCTCCTTATATAAGGACAACTATCCATTGTGGAATTTTACTGAGTACTAATACTAATAGAAATGGATATGGGCAGGCCACACTGTAAGACTCAAACAGTCGTTGGGCAAACATAGCAAATGTATAGAACCCAGGAGAATGGGTAGAAATGAAGATGAACGCTAGCAATATTTGGATCAGGATTGCGAGGGACAACGACGCCTGGAAGACTCACCAACAAGTGTATAAGAACTGAGACACTCAGTGCAACCAAGGGCCAAGTAAAATGGGACATGTAAGAATATGCTAGTGAGAGAAAGAATAAGTGTGTATGTGTTAAATGGAAATAATTATATAGTTAAGAAAAATGAACTAAGACACAAAGGCAGGTGAAATGTGGGAGGAGCATTCTAGCTAATCTCTTTCTGGAGAGGCCTAACTTAAAGGGAGGGACATTATTATTATTATTATTATTATTATTATTATTATTATTATTATTATTATTATTATTATTATTATTATTTATTGGTAAAGATTCTATATGCTGCATTACTTGTTTACGAATATATGTTTTTCTTTAATTTCTTTTATTTACAGTGTGAAGTGTGAGTAATAACCTTCTTTGATTTGGTAAATATTTTTTTTTTTTTCTGATGGCTTTGTGTCTGTGATTTTATACCCTGAGACGTTAAGTAATTTGCGTGATTGTTTCCTTTTACGTGTAAACTGTATGTCTATTAATTATCTATTGTAAATAGTATTATATTGTATTACTTCAATTTAATAAACTTCCTTCAAAAACTGCAAAAATTATTAACCCTAATATTCCATAAATTATTATTTATCTTTCTTCTCTTAATTTATACATAGGCACTAAATTAAAATCCCCTCATAAAACATAATAAAATAAACGAAAAGAATAACATACTGTTATAACATACTATATATAATAGTCGCCCCTCCGTGGTATAAGGTTACAATGCTGACTTCATATACCCAAGTTCGCGGGTTCAAACCCGGCGGAAGACTATAAATTTTTTGGGCGTAAAAATCCTTAGCATGGCTTCCTTCGGAAGGGAAGTAAAGCAGTTGGTCCCGTGTCGTAAAAGAACGGCACCTAAAAAAACCTCAAGCCTGATTGAGAGGCCTCTGGGCAAAATTAAGCGGTTTTTTCACGCCCAATTTAGAATGGGACGCTGAGAACCACAACAGTTAAAGAGCGTCCATAAATAACATGACATTTATTTTACTATATATAATATTTTATTTATTATATTGTATTATTATTGTGTAAATATTATTTTTATTATTATTACTGAGTAAATAAATAAAAGGATTCACAATATTCCATCATAATTCGGCAAGAAAGTTATGATAAACGTTATCTCTTACTCTAACTGTGGGTTCAATCTCCAGCCTTAGTGTTGCGTCGTGTCAACTAAAACCGTGGGTGGGATGACGCAGCAGAGAGCAAAAAGCATGACTGGCATGCAAAAAGCGCTAGTTTATCTAACCACAGTTCAAGCGTTAGAGCGAAATTAATGTAACCGCAGTCCTTTATACGTCATAAAAGATTAAACGTTAACACAGCAAAACTTTCAGCTCTTACTTCGGCATAGCTTCTTTTTGACAGTTTTCAGGTAATGTAAAAACAAAACCATAATGCAACAACAAACATATCACTCCAGTTCTTACTACAATATCTTCATCTCAACTGTTTGGCTGTACATCAACAAAGGCTGCCCATAATTACATATCTTCGGCTACGATGAATCTTCCTCGTCCACCGCATACAAGTGTTTAGAAACAATACCGAACGACATGTGGGTGTTGTTACTCGATTCTTATGTAAGTCTTATCTAGTTTTCTACGGAAATTATAATATATAACTTAATGGCACGACAGCTCGCAAGGAACTTGGCCTACCGCCCGGCTGCTGCGTCCCCCATCTCGGCCCATGAGGGTGAGACGTGATCAGCGCCTCGAACCCTCCCCGGCCAGTTAATGCGGTCCTCTTGACCTGGAGCCGCTATACTTCTCCAATTGCGCCCCCCCCCAGGACCTTACGAGGCTGAGTGCATCCCGGAAATGGAAATGGCGTGTTATTTATGGGCGCTCTTTAACTACTATGGTTCTCAGCGTACCTTTCTAACCGCTTAATTTTGCTCAGAGGCGTCTATATCAGGCTTGAGGTTTTTTTACGTGCTGTAAATCTACGACACGGGACCAACGGCATTAATTCCCTTCCGAAGGAAGCTATGCTAAGGATTTTTACACCCGAAAAAACCCATCGTCCTCCGCCGGGACCAGATCTCCCAGCTTGGAAAATTTCCTAGTCCGATACCGTGAATCGAACCCAGGTCTCCTGCTTGGTAAGCAGGTGCGCTACCACCGCTCTAAGGCAATTATGGTGCAAAAAAACAACAACAACAAAAACTCATGATCAATGTGGCTTAGGAACTTACCTTTAGTTATTTCCTTACTATTTCAATATGCTTAATTATAACAGACAGAGAAAAAATGACTAGGATATAAACGTCACTAATATTATCTTTAGAAACAATTTACTGGTAGTGATCTAAGAAATAATGGCAAGGAACCGTCAAAGACGACAAGGCAAAAATATTATCAGAATACTGCTAAAGGACTTTTGATACAGTTCAGCAAAAATAAAATATATTTTGCAGTGCGACAATTTTATCTTACTCTCTCTCTCTCTCCCTCTCTCTCTCTCTCTCTCTCTCGCTCTCTCTATCTATCTCTATCTTGTAATACTAAATTAAACAGTTGTACATTTAATTGCAAATTTTTACTTTCTCTATATGTACTATGTACATGTGTATAGAGAAGGTATTGCACTCCACCAAAAAATTCGATACCGAGATTTCACCGGAAATATGTGTTTTAGGGTCCCCTGTATCCAAAAAAAGTATTTTCAGAAAAAGGTTCGTGTGTGTGTCCGCATGTCCGTGTGCCTGTGAACACGATAACTCAAAAACGAAAAGTCGGTAAAATACCAAACTTGGTATTTAAGTTTAGTATCCTCTAGGGATGCGACACGAAGATTTTGAGAAAAATCCCCCACCCCAAACTACCCTTTACATGGAACTTTTTTCGAAAATTTTGATTTTCTCAAAAATGGCTGTAACTATTTTGATTAAAATATCATATATTAAAGACATTTACCGGACAAATAAAATGTATATTTTGCGTATTCTGGGAATAGCCTCTGAAGACTACTTTATTCTGGATGAATTTTGCATAACTACTAAACCGTAAGAGATGGACAAAAACTTAACACACAAAAAATATAGAGCACGTTAAAACACACAATTTATGTTATATACTTTTTTTCGTGGAGTTGATCGTTATTGAGGTATTCCTTTCTCTTGGTCTCAGCTTTGAAAAACTTACACTTTTCTCATACAGGAATTTGTCAACTCCTGTCCATACAAACAAAGGAACATCAGTCACATAGCAATCAGCTTTTGGCTTCCACTTTAATCTATGGTACTCCCTTATTTCGCTTCTACGTACAATAAAGCAAGAAATAAGACTATTTCTGCTAATTTTTCTCGATTAACATGAAATAAATAAAAGATAGGCTTATTAACAATAATTTGTTACAGAGATATAGAGAAAGCCATGTGAATGGAACACATCAGATTTTTGTTCATATTTGCAAGTTGCTGAGAATTTAGTGTTTGCATAATTACAAAATATTGGAATAATAAGTACAAGATACTCGTGACTAGGGAAAAATAATAGTTTGGAATTCAAGGAAATCTCGAAGCTGCCGAGTCATAAAGAGTATTTTGATTAGGTAACTGCCGTTGTGTCCTTTATGTGAAAACTAGGACAGGTTTGCTGATACAGAACAACGAGAAACCTGTTTGAGGACGAATGACTTTTTCGGGTGTAGAATCCTTAGCATGGTTTCCTTCGGAAGGGAAGTAAAGCCGTTGGTCCCGTGTCGTAGATTTACGGCACGTAAAAGAACCTCAAGCCTGATAGAGAGGCCTCTGAGGAAAGTTAAGCGGTCTTTCACTCCCAATGTAGAATGGGACGCTGAGAACCACAGTAGCTAAAGAGCATCCATAAATAACACGCCACTTTTCGTTTCATTTTATGAGGCATGCATGCCAAGAACATTCTTTGAGGTGTATACAGACCTCATACACTAGAGCTTTGTGCGCTGCCTAATCTCAAAATACATAGAAAATGTCTAAACGGGTTTCGAAGCTGCAACATCAAACTTTGAACTGGTTCAATAACTATGGCACTGTTATATTCGTTCCGTGTTATTTCATTTTAGTTCAGATTAATAAAAACAGATGTGAGAATAAACCAAAAATACCCAAAGTGATCTTAAATAAATAATTTATTTAAATCTACTTGTTCATGAAATAATGTGAACTCAAATTTAAATTACATTTTTTAAAATATATTTTGGTTTCAAAAACAAATGCCTAAAAATCGCAAAAATGTGTATTTAAATGATGATATCCGAGAGGAACTCAAAACATTCATGATACAAGATAAGATGGTTGAATATCTGCATAATTGGTATCAATATGTTAACAGAATAGATGATGGCAGGTTACCAGGGTTGGCCACCAATTAGCATCTTTGAGCGAAAAGAAGTATAGGATATCCAAGAATGAGATAGCCAGTTTGCCAGAACATAGAAGTAGACCGAGCCAAGTGTTTAAGGCGTTTCGTCTAGGGCTGCCATTCGGGAGGTTATGGGGTCGGTTGCCCGCGGCCGACCTCTTAGACCCATGAGTTTTTCGGGGTTTTCCCTGGTAACTTGGTGAATGGTGGAGAGGATTCTGCATTCCCCAAACTTCTTGTTCCTGCATTTCATCTCAACAGGTCTCTCAGAGTTGTAAGTGTCGAGGGGGCTGCAGCAGTTGTGCCATTTCATGAAGATAACTGAACTCGGAAAATACATCTTTTGGCATCGGGATGGCGTTAGTAATTGTCTGCGGATTCAGGTCGTCTATCCGGACTGAGCCACAGAGATCTGACGTATAATAAGCCAACGGCTGCTGTGCGAAATACCCCTCTGTAACATTCACACAGGCTAAACTGTTTTTGGCAAGTCTATGCTCTAGTACTGATTCTGGAGGGAAAAGGGGCGGAAAAGGTGATGAAGACTGCGGAACAAGGAAGAACTATGGGAACAACGGAAAACAATATGATTCAGACCGATGCTTTCCCCTGGATCGGTTGGTTATCGATGGAGATGTTGAGGGTAGCATCCTTGTCTAGGTGTCGGCATGCTGCGGTGTAGCCAGAGAACTGGGAGGTCTTGGGAACCTCTTCCTGGATGGTGGTGTAATGCTTAACTTTTGATATTTGGTAAAGCATCCAGGCATCATTACAGCACTGGCATTTAGAGCTGGTTGAAAGTCTGTGTACGGAAATCTGATGCCTTGGAATATACCTTGATATTAATTTCGGTTTGATTACTGTCGTTCGATAACACCAGCAACTTCAATCTTCGTTTTCATGTCGCTGATGAAATACATCATATAATAAGTATCAGGAAAATAAACCATTGGTCCAGTGTAATGTTTATTTGAGGTAAAAAACCCATACCCAGGGCTAAATTTGTCATGTTTCACGCCTTGAAGTCGTGATTTCGCGCTATAGTTTCATTTATGGGCGACAAGGTTTGTGGGTATTTGAAATTGAAAGAATTTCTTTAGAATGCTCAATTGTCTTGTAATTGGTTTAGTCTTTCCTTGTGTGTCAATCATAGCAAAACCCTTCCATAGAGATAGTGTGTGACTCATCCCGACATTTCACAATTATGACGTCTTCATTGGTTATTTGCAGCGTCCATGTTTGTTTTTCAGTCCAGTTACATTGGGAACGCATACCGGCTAGGAAGAATCAAAAGCTGTTTATCTGAAAATGAAATCTTACAGAAACAAACACATCATTATGATGTTTGGAAATGACACATGATTCATAGTGTTTTATCTATTTCATTTCTTAGTTATATCCAGAACTGTTTAATTGTTTAAAAATAGATTAACTAAGCTTTAAAGCATATTATGATGGCATTATTTCCGGTAAGTCAGTTTTGGGAGCGGAGGTGAAACTTCAAGAAACTTTGATAAAAACTAAACGTTCCTCATCAGTGATCCCTTAGTGTTAATATAAAACTTGGCCGCTTACATGAAGTTTTGTGTTACCAGCACAGTCTTCGCTTCTCAAGTCTGTATCCTATAAACTTCCACATAAAATACGGAAAATTAATTTTTACTACGTAGTAACTAGGTTGTCTCCTTAGCGCGGTGGTAGCGTTGCTGTTTGCCAAGTGGGAGACCTGGGTTCAATTCCCAGTACCGGCGTGGGGATTTTTCTGCCGCTGGGAGACCTGCACCGGGGAGGAAGGGTCAAAAACTGAAAATAAGTTAGTTATCAAGTTAAAGTTTTAATAATTACTTTAGTATTGGAAATTTTAATTAGAGGATGAATTTTACGTAAGGGTTTACACATTAATTTATTTGTTCACTCAGCCTCGTGAGGTTCATGGGGGGCCAATTGAGGAGTTACTTGATGGGAAAAGTAGCGGCTTCAGGTCGTGAAGATCGCATTACAGGCCAGGGGGGATCGAAAGGCTGACCATGTTGCACCACCCAATACTGCACCCCTTCCATGTCGTGTGTAATGGACCGAGATGGGGGACGTAGCGGCCGGGCGGCAGGCCAACGCTCTTAGTGAACTGTGCCAAGGAGTAACAGAGTAACCATGAAAATTATGTTCTTCCGTAGCTAAATGACCATTTTATCGAGTAAATACATTTGGTGTGAGACGATTTTATGTCGACTACTGTACTAAGTAGACCTTTTCTTGGGAAGAGCTAGTTCAGCTGTCTTTTTGCATAGCATTAACAAATTTATCTTAAATCATAGGTTACGATCTTTTCAGCTACTTCGGTGAGAGCGCTGGGGTCCTCGAGCACCCGTGATGCTTCTTATGCTACTAGAGATAGTCGCGCCGAACATTTGAGTCCCTCCCCAAGGGAACTGTTCGAATTTGTTTGGACTCGGTGGAGTGGTAGCTCCCGAAAACCAAAGGCGATTGTACGTTAGCAAACAGATCTGGTAACTGTCGTTTCCACCGACGTCTTTAGTTGTCGTCCCTCTATGAAGATAACGCGCGTAAATAGTGTATTCAGTTATGTCCTTGTGCTAGCAAGGAGGCCGGTGTATAGGGGTCGTTAATCCTTGGAGCGGTTGGCACGCCTGAGTAGTCAGCCTACTGCTGCATTGCCTATGTTTTTCTACAGTGTTCTGAAGAGAAAAAAAGTGTTTCTTTGAGTCCCTCAGCAATATGATGAATAAGGTTTCTAATTTACCAGACTAGCTGAATTATTAAACGAACACGGCGCACGTGCATGTTCGTGAACTCTGGGAACTAGAGAGAGAGAACCTTAGAATTGAAGCCACGATATCAGGGTGGTTAGCGAACTTCATGTCACATAGTTATCGCTCTATCTACTTCCAAAATTGCAAATGAAGACAAGTGAGCCGATGGCTGAAATAAGTGCATGTAGAGTAATGTTTCACATTTCAATCGTATGTTTTCTTATGTGTTTCTAATATGGAAAGACTTTTGCTCTAGACGTTCAAGAGTTTCACAAATTTTATTTAATGTTTGTTCTGTTATCACTGTAATTTTTCTCATGTGTTTTTTGCTTTGCACTGAAGCAGTAGTCCCAAGTTTGTTTTTAAGATCATGAAGTGAGGAAAAACATTGTGCAAGGAGCGTTAGAAAGAATCCTTCATGAACGTGCGGTGTTTTCGTCCTGGCATGCCGAGTGGTCAGCTCTCCGCGGGAACAAACTTAGGGGGGTCAAGGAGCTCCCCGTACACTGGGCAACCTCCTCACGCAAATCTCGATGTGAAGAGGTTTTGTTGGCTCGATTGCGCATTGGCCACTGTTATTTTACACATAGATATCTGTTTGTGAAGCAGCCTCCACCCATCTGTCCACTCTGTGGAAAGTCGTTGACCGTCCGTCACGTGTTGCTAGAATGTGTTCCTCTAGCGCACATTCGCACATCCCTGCAACTGGAGACAAGGCTAGAAGAGTTTTTGGCAGACGATGGCAGAAGTAGATAGGGTTTTAACTTTTTAGCAAATGTAATTTTCGCACTGCGCGTGTAGTTGTTGTTATACATTTTGGAGCCCACTTTACTGTTTTGCCTTTTTTAAAATGTGTCGCTTTTATGTTTTATATTGAATGCTTCGTTTTAGCAGCCCTTTATTTTAGACCCATTTGGTTTTATTAGTCATCTTTGGTTGTTATTTTAGTCGGCTTTTAACACTCACTTTTACGCATCGTTTTAGCTATTGTTTTACTCCTAGTGGTTTTAGTTTCTTTTTAACGATTTTTCTTGCCACAGGTTTTAGAAGGGCGCCCTTGCAGTTGGGCGCCCAAAAAACCACATCTATCATCATCATTCATGAACGTGACTAGGCGATTCGTACACAAAATAGCATTTGCACACAATAATACGTTGTTCTAGAAATAATGTCTTCCCATCTACGCAAATAAAAGTGGGCTAATGACGTTTATGAGGACGTGGTAACTGCCGAACAGAAAGGCTATCGCTTGTTTGGTGAGTGGAGCGAGTTGAAGCCAAGCAACATGTACTTTTATAACCAATACTGTGTGAGCGATGAGGTTTTATATCGATTTGTACAAGTAGATTTCAATTCCAGTTCTATGTGTTTCTGTGTGTGTGTGTGTGTGTGTGTGTGTGTGTGTACGTTACAAAGGATATTACACACTGCAGACGTTGGCTTATTGTACGTCAGATTCCTGGAGTAGAGGGTGAGATGAGGTAATTCCAAAGGGTTCCCGACATTCGGATCGAGAGAGATCCGCCGTGGAGTGTTCCTAACAGTTCACCAGTAGTTCATCTCGGCGCGGGGAGCGCCAGGAGCCCGTGGCTCAACCATGAACGAACTATCACCAGCGCTATCCTGACGAGAGTGTATTTCCAAAGCGCAGTCACCTCCACGGAATGACACATCTGCTGCAGTCCTCGTCGACACTTACAACCCTGAAAAAGACCGCTTTGGATGAAACGGGGTTGAAATGAAGGGATAGGAAGTTCGGGGGAATAAAGAATCCTTCCCAGCATTTTGCTTAGTGACCTGGGAAACCCCCGAAAAACGCATTGGTCAGAGAGGTCCGTCAGGGAGAATCGATCCCACGACCATCCGAGTGCCAGTGTCAGATGAAACTCTGGAGTCAGTTGGCTCTGTGGTTTTCCATGCAATAACAAAAGTTCCTCACTGACTGCAACTTAATGCAACTTAAATATCTAACTTTCCAACGCATTAATGGCCAATTTAAACCTATAGGACAATAACGTAGGGCAGGCGTCTCCGAAGACTACGTCACCAGGGATACTGTACCGCACTACAAAGATATCGGGAGTAGCTGTCGGTAGTGGACAGAGCCGCGGTGCTGCGCTGTAAATACCTGCCATAGGTCCCAGTGATCTGGAAATATTTGTAAATAAATAAATAAATAAATAAGAAATATGGCTTTTAAGAAAAAGTTCCCTATAAGATCAAAAAACAGTAACAAACGGAGAAATAATAGAACAAGTCAACACCTTTAACTACTTGTTATGTAGGATATCCCATGAACAATAAAAATATATACAACAAAAATTAAATAAATTCCAATATACGAAGGTCGGCTGATAAGTTCCGGGCCTCACCAGATACGGCACCACCATGCCAATTAGACAGTAGCATCGTGTAGTTTAACCCAAGACTAGCATTTATCCGTAATTGTAGGTCAAAAGCCTGTTTAGTTTTCGAACGACAGCATTTTAAACAATACAACTTTAGAGTTTTCACGAAAATGCAGGGTTTGTAAAGACGAGCAGTGATTAAATACCTCCAATTGAAAGGCTTAACGCCTAAAAAAATCCAAGAGGAAATGGACAGTACATTGAAAGACTCTGTCCCTTCATAATCAGTGATTAAAAGGTGGGTTGCAAAGTTTAAAATTTGACGTACGAGCACTGGTGATGAGCCTAGCTCTGGACGCCCTGTAGGAGTGACAGCTCCAGAGATCATTGAAAAATTCATCGTTTAGTACTAGAAGACAGCAGATTAAAATTCTTTGAGATAGCCGAGGCTGTAAGCATATCAAAAGAACGTGCAGAAAATATTTTAAGTAATATTTTGGGCTTTCACAAGGTCTTTGCAAGATGGGTGCTGCGTTTTTAGACACCTGATCAAAAGTTGCAAAGTAAAACTGTTTCAGTTAAGAACGTATAGCTCTACCGTAAAAATTGTAATGCATTTTTGAGACGGCGTATTACCATGGATGACATATGGATATATCACTACACTCCAGAAAGTAAATCACAGGCATAATATTGGATTGCGTCAGGTGAACCAACTCCAAAAAAGACAAAGTTAATTTTGTCAGCTAACAAGGTTATGGCGAGTGTTTTCTGGGATGCACAGGGCAACATTTATATTGATTACTTAGAAAAGGGTAAAAGTATCACGATCAACTACACGAAAGGTGTGTATAACATAAATTGTGTATTTTCACGTGCTCTGCATTTTTTGCGTGGTAAGTTTTTGTCTATCTCTTACAGTTTAGCAGTTATGCAAAATTCCGAAAAATTCATCCAAAAAAACTAGTCTTCAGAGGATATTCCCAGAAAATACAAGACATATATTTTATTTTCAGGGCCAATTTTGGGAAAATAAAAATTTTAGAAAAAAGTTTCATGTACATAAAGGATAGTTAAAGATGGTAGGATTTTCTTGAAAATCTTTGTGTCGCATCCTTGGAAGACACTTAAATACCAAGTTTGATATTCAACGGTCTTTTCGTTTTTGAGCTATACTGTCCTCAGACTCACAGACACAAGCACGCGCACACACACATACACACACACACGGTCATTTTTCCAAATTTTTGTTTTTCTTTTTTGTTGTTTTGGATTCAGGGGCACCCAAATTATGTATTTCCGGTGAAATCTCGGTATCCAATTTTTGGGTGTATTACGATACCTTCTCTATGCCCTATGTACGTAGTACGTGTAGAGAACGTAAAAACGGTGTTAAGAAAATATAGTCTAGCATTAAACTACATGTTTCACTTCAGCATTTCATGTACTTTTAACATCCTGCCTAACCAATGATTTTACACTTAGGATTTAATTTGTTTTATGGTGGTAATAATGTTTTAGTTTACAATGGTTTTATTTTTTCTTACGACCCATTTTTCTTAAAGGCTTTATCGGTTTTACTAATGGATAGTTTTTACTCTCCATTTGATTTCTAATTTTAGCTCTTATTTTATTTCTGATGACTTCTATCATGATTCTAACTGGATCCCTGTGCATTTTAGCTTTATAAGGGCGTTGATAGCCTAGAGTTCAGCGTCCTAAAGTCCAATTCATCATCAAACCGTCCGCGCCGTGGCCGAGTGGTTAGACTCTTCACCTCTCACCTAGGGGTTCAAGCTCAATTCCAGGTTCAAGCGACCGCAAGTGGGATTTATGGTAGACAAAGCGGCGCAGGGGCAGGTTTTCTCCGGGTTTTCCGGTTTCCTCCACTAACATATTCCACAAATACTTCATCTTCACTCCATGTTTCATCCGTGTCATCGCCGGCGATGCTATAGTAGTAAAAGTAGTTAAATGCTACACGAAAACTCATCAAAATAACGACAAGAACTATATTTTGAAAAAGAAAGGTGGACATCCCTGTAGAGAGTAGAGATACTTTGTCATTACCTAAAAACGTTTCTCTTCAATTATGGTCCACTTTTTATACACGAAGGTGTACAATCAGGTCACTAGAATCCACAATATGGACTTGTCCATTAACAAAGAGCCTTTGTTGGTTTTATTGCACATTATAGAGTACATTTTATAGCTCGTCGTGGGCAGACACCAAATAAATGGCAACGACTTGTGCAAGTTTACAAGAAACGCTATTTCTCTCGCCATAGGGAAGATGTACTAGGACAGACTTTCAGCAGTTAAGGGGAGGTAATTTCATTTTAGCCAATTATACACTTCGTGATAGGGAAGCCAATACGCGAAGATGAATACAATTTAAGGAGTTTTATTTCATTAAAGGCGCTGTATTTCGAGCTGGTCTTAAGAAAATTAAAATGTTACATAAAACTAGAGTAAAGTCTCACTTTATTTTCTCTACACGTACTAAGTACATAGTGTATAGAGAAGGTAAAAATTCATCACCGAGGTTTTACTGGAAATACAGCGTTTTAGAGTGCCTGGTCCAAAAATTCTGATGTGTTACATTCACATGATTTTCTCTACATCTCTGCAACAAATTGTTTTAAAAACCTTATGCTTTTATTTACTTGATGCTAATTTAGAAAAATTATCAGAAATAGTCTTATTATTTGCTTCCTTGTAAGTAGAAGCGAAATAAGGGAGTAACATAGGTTAAAGTTCTAGTAAAAAACTAGTTGCTATATGACTGAAGTACCTTTGTTTGTAGGGACAATTTTCATCCAGAATAAAGTAGACTTCAGAGGCTATTCCCAAAAAATTCAAGATATACATATTATTTTTCAGGTAAATATCATTAACATGCATATTTTAATCAAAACTGTTTGATCCATTTTTGAGAAAGTCAAAATTAAAAAAAATAATTACATGTAAAGGGTAGTTGTGTGCGGGGAGATTTTCTTTATTTCTTGATGTTCTTATCACATCCTTGCAAGTTACCAAACCTAAATGCCAAGTTGGTATTTAATGGTATTTTTGTTTTTGAGCAATGCACACAGAACACGCACACGCACGCAAACACACATGGACCTTTTTCCAGAAATGAATTTTTCGATTCAGGGGGACCCAAAACATGTATTTCTGGTAAAATCTCGGTTTCGAATTTTTGGATGCATTACAATACCTTCTCTATACACTGTGTGCATAGTACCTGTAGAGCCAGTTTTGATAACATCAGAATTTTAGAAATTGTTTCCATGTAAACGGTAGTTATGGGGAGGGGTGTTATACTTAAAAATCGTCTTATCCCATCCTTGGAAGAAACTGTACTGAAATATTCCGCCCCCCCCCCCTCACACACACACAAACACGATCATTTTTCTGAAAACGCTTTTATTTGATTCTGGGGGTCCCAAAGCGTATATTTCCTGTGTTATTTCGGTATAGATATTTGGCTGCACTACAGTTCCTTCTCTATACACCATGCACATAGTACATGTAGAGAAAGTAAAAATTCATTGAGTTGCAGTGCTTTAATTTACAAAATTTCCCCTAAAAAAGGATACTCAAAATCAATAAAGTGGACCAATGCTGTGGTGTGATGTCGTTGTAGTGAAAATATATGAGAGCTAACTCAAGTGCACAGGGAAGTTCCATTAAAAGATCTTCAATAGAACGTTCCATTTGGTTAAAAGAACTTCTTTCAATCCAAAGTGCATTTTAGTACAAGCGAGCGGTAAAGTGCTGTACGTGTTTCTCCGCCTTTCGTAAACCTTTGAGCTAAAACTGCTGCATTCTAGACACCAGGCCCCATTGTTGAACCATAATTGAACAGAATTTCAAAGGACTCAAATCTGGAGACCTTGACGACTAAACAGAAGCGGACGTTTTTGAGTAACCAAGGAAACAAGTTGAACAACACTGGTTGCTATGGGTATAATAACTGGGGATTATGTTAAAATAAAAATATCTGATGTGTTCCATTCACATGAATTTCCCTACATCTCTGTAACAACTATTGTTAAAAGCTTATGCTTCTATATACTCCATGCTAATCGAGAAAAAATTAGCAGAAATAGTCTTATTACCTGTTTCCTTGTAAGTAGAAGCGAAATAAGGGAGCACCATAGGTTAAAATGAAGTCAAAAGCTGGTTACTAGCTGACTGAAGTTCCTTTGTTCGTATGGACACGAGTTGAAAAATTCCTGTATGAGAAAAATATAAGCTCTTTAAATCTCAAACCAAAGAAAAGATTATATAAAAAATATCAATTCCACGAAAAAATGTATATACTGTAAATTGTGTGTTTTAACGCACTCTACATTTTTGTACGGTAAGTTTTTGTCCATGTCTTACAGTTTAGCAGTTATAAAAAAGTATGTAAAATTCATCCAGAATAAAGTATTCTTCAGAGGCTATTCCTAGAAAGTTTAAGATATAAATATTATTTGTCAGGTAAATAGAGTGTATAGAGACGCATATCGTATAGAGAAGGTATTGCATTCCACCAGAAATTTGATACCGAAATTTCACCGGAAATACATATTTTAGGTCCCCATGAATCCAAAAATAAAAAAAAGATTTCTGAAATAAGTTCTGGTGTGTGTGCGTATGTGTGTGTGAGTGTGTGTGTGTGTGTGTGTGTGTGTGTGTGTGAGTGTTTGAGGACAGCATAGCTCAAAACTTAAAAGTGGTGTTTAAATTTTGTGTCTTCCAAAGATGGGACAGCAAGATTTTCATGAAAATCCACCCACCCCAAACTACCCTTTACATGGAGGTTTTTATGAAAATTTTGATTTTTTTCAAAATTGGTTCTAACGATTTTGATTAAAATATCATACATTAAAGATATTTACCTGACAAATAAAATGTATATCTTGAATTCTCTCGGAACAACCTGTCACGGTTATTTTATTCTGGATGAATTTTTCGGAATTTTGCATAGAGTGATGGACAAAATTTACCTCACGAAAAATGTAGAGCCCATTAAAATACACAATTTATGTTATTTAATTTTTTTTCGTGGAGTTGATCGTTTTTTAGATATTCCTTGTTTCTGGTTTCAGCTTTGAAAACTTATACTTTTCTTATACAGGAATTTGTCAATTTCTGTCCATACAAACAAAGGAACGTCAGTCACATAGCAACCAGCTTTCGACTATCACTTTAACCTATGGTACTCCCTTATTTCGCTTCTACTTAGAAGGAAGCAAGTAATAAGACTATTTCTGCTAATTTTATGTCGTTTAGCATGAAGTAAATACAAGCATAAGCGTTTGAACTGTTCGTTTGTTGCACAGATGTAGAGAAAGGCACGAGAATGGAGCACATCAGTTTTTTGCTTTGTTTTCCTTCTTTTTTGTTTGTTTTGTTATCTAGAGTAAACCGTTTTGAGATATTCCGCACACGTTGTAAATGTTACTCGTTTCAGTTTTAAGCTACTTTAACTTTCCTCAAACAGGAAAGACATCTTTCGTAAGTTTATTCCTGGCAAGAAAAGACAGCGGAACTTCAATTGTTTTACATACCGACCAGCTTTTAAGGGATTTGGCTATCACTTTAGCCTAGTGTACTTCCTTAGTTCTCTTCTGCTTACAAGGAAGAAAGTAATAAACCACTCTGTAATATTTAAATATTAGGCATTGATGAAGATAAAAGAATAATTCATAAGAATAATTTGTTTGCACAACAGCTGGAGATTGTTACTTTCTCCATACGTAGTATGCACATAGTGTATAGAGAAGGTATTGTATTGCACCCAAAAATTCGATACCGAGATTTCATCGGAAATAATATTTTGGGCCCCCCTGAAAAAGAAAACTTTTTTAGAAAAAGGTCCGCGTGATCATGAGTGAATATGTGTGTGGGTTTGTATGTGGACAGCGTATCTCAAAAACGAAAATACCGTTAAATACCAGACTCGGTGTTTAAGCTTGTATATTCCAAGGATGCGACACGAAGATAAGATTTTCAAGAAAACACCCCAACCCTTAATTACCCTTTACATGGAAAAAACTTAAAAATCTTTGATTTTTTCAGAAATGGCTCTAAGAATTTTGATTAAAATATGTTATTAAAGAGTTTTATTTTACATATAAAATGTATATCTTGAACTTTTTAGGAATAGTCTCTGGGTGAATTTTTCGGAATTTTCCATAACTGCTAAACCGTAAGAGAGGATAAAAGCTTACCACACAAAAACTATAGAACAATTTAGGTCATATACATTTTTTCGTGTAGTTGATCATTTTTAGGTATTCCTTGTTTTTGATTTTAGCCTTTAAAAACATACTTTTCTCATACAGGAACTTGTCAGCTCCTGCCCATACAAACAAAGGAACTTCAGTCACAAAGCAACCAATTTTTGATTATCAGTTTATCCTATGGTACTCCCTTATTTCGCTTCTACTTATATGGAACAAAGTATTAAGACTATTTCTGCTAATTTGTTCTCGATTAGCATGAAGTAAATAGAAGCTTAAGCTTTTCAACAATAATTTGTTGCAGAGATGTATAGAACATTATGTGACTGGAACACTACAGAAGTTTTTTATTATTATATTAAAATATTTAGAATACTTTAGGGCTACAGGAAATAACAAAATGGTGCGGCCGTAACCTTTGCGTTGGCATTCAGGAGGTCTTCTTGATCCAGTTGGGGCCGAGAAAGCACAGGTACGAGTAAAATTCCGTGATGATATGAACCTTGGTGATAAAGATTTATAGAGCAGACCACCCACACTCAAGGCTCCATCTAGTTCTAGCTATTCATTGATTGACGTATATTTTTACGTGATGATGAATTTGCGCCATAGGCTAGTAGTGTGCAAGACAGCTTTATATTCAGGAGAAAACACAATTGGCTGTTCTTCCGTATGCTGAAGAGGTTGAATCAGAATGATTCATTCATTCATTCAAGTGCCAGCTCAACTAGAATAAATTGGTCTCCAGAGGCAGTTCCCAGAAGATACAAGATACACATTTTATTTATTATGCAAATATCGTTATTATACGGTATTTTAATCAAAGTCGTTAAATCCAGTTTTGAGAAAATCAAAACTTTCTACTTTTTTCCCTGCAAAGGGTGGTTTGGGATCGGGGGACATTCTTAGAAGATATTAAACTTAAATACCAAGTTTGGTATTTTACGACATGTCGTTTTTAAGTTATCTGTTTACAGACGGACCATAGAGGACAAAGGATATAGATAAACAGGAACTTTGTGGTGAACTAGAAAATAAAAAGTCGCTTTGTGCATACACAAAAATAAAGAAAGAACTATCACGAGAGGTATATGTGACAAACAAAAGGCGGAAGGATTAGCATGGAAGAAAACAAGAACAATACTTTTGAAAGTGATGAGAGGCAATGAACTAAAACGTTACATTTAATGCGGGGAGAAAGACAGTATTGTTCACTGTTTAACTGCATGTAATGAGATAGCAAACTGGAGGAAAGAAATTTGGAAACACAAATAGGATAATAAGCCAGGAAGATGGTAGAAATGAAAATGGTGAATGTCAAGAGAGAATTAAAGAGATAGGGCAATATTTGGAAGTGGTAAAAGAACATTGCAAGGAGCACAGGAGAGAAAAATACACATTAGAGTGGAATGGGTATCACAAATCAAAGGGTTACGCTTGCTAAGAGTTTGTTATGAGGATGTAGTGTCTAAGTGGCACCCAAAACTTTTGTACATTACAAGTACATTAGGTTAAGAAACAGAGCATTGTTTTTGTGAAAAGTATACAATAAATGTTATATTATAATATTAAATTGTTGCCCTCCGTGGTGTAGTGGCTACCTCTAAAATCCAAGTTTGCAGGTTGAAACTTGGAGCAGGGCGATGGACTTTTTCGGACCCAAAAGTCTCTAAATCCTATGGAAGGAAAGCAAAGCCGGTGGACCCGGGTAATGCTTATTTTCACGTAAAAGGTCCTCATACCTTTAAAAAACAAGGTGTCTGGTCAAATTCCAAATAGTGATTTCGTCTTACATTGATATCTGTGGGCGTCGAGACGATCCCTCGTCACAATAGTGCATAGCGGCGAACTCACGAACTAGAAATTCAAATCTGAATACAGAAACATCGTAACGGTGTCCTATGCTTTATTTAGTAGCTACAGAAATAAACTAATTCTAAGTTAACAAGGGTTCAAGCACAATTGTAGTTACTCACATGCAAAACACTCTGTAGTCTATGCTACAAATGCAATAATTAGAGTACGATTCTTAACACTCGGATCATAGCAGAGGTCACGCGCAAGGCAGCAGTTTCCTCCAGCTGCCGGTAGGTGTCGTTGACCCGAACTTTGTCAAGGTCAAAGTGTGGGGAGAATTCTAATTTAGAAAACCTTGATTTGGATTAATTGTTTTTTTCACACAAGCCGTGTGTAGGACATCAGTTGGATAGGTAGTGTCAGAGTGAAAAATTCAAAAAAAATTCTCAACTGACTCGCGGTTTCCCGGTAAACCACAAGGTGTTCTGAAATTATTTTTTAAGATGACAACCCCAATGGCGACTTAAAATGTAAGTATTTAAGTCCCAGGATTCATAGTATAGCCAACTATTATGGTCAATTGGTATTGGATTAATTGTTTTTTTTGTTTTTTTTTCACACAAGGCGTGTGTAGGACAGGAGTTGGTTACGTAGAGAGATTCAAAGCTATGCCGGCATGTTGCCATGGTAGCTCAGAGGTAGAGCAACCGGCTGGAGATCCGTGTTCAAATCCCCGCTATGGCATTGAATTTTTCAGTCTGACTCTACCTATCCAACTCCTGTCCTACACACGGCTTGTGTGATAAAACAATTAAAATTATCATAACTAATACTAAATTAGCAACTGTTCAAGCACACAAAATTGTAGAAACACAATGCAAAACACAAAACAACTGCTACAAATGCAATAATGAGTATGATTCTTAACACTCGATACATACAGGGGTCAAGCGCTCCAGCTGACGGCAGATGTCGTGACCCGAGATGTGTTTCGAAACAAACTGTGTCCAAGTTAATACCATAGAATTCTAATTTAGAAAACCTTGATTTGTTAATGACCCTTAAACGATTAAGTACCACCGAACTATAATGAACATCATTTTGCAATCAGTATGAGAAAAATGTCAGGACATGTAATACATTTTGCATTCTTTGGCGCTACGCCTCTAAACAATTGAACATGTTACGCACGAGTAACATGCCATCAGTTGATGACGTGGAGTATCCATACATCCATTCCTACAGTTCTGTGAGTGGACCTCATACATTTTGCAGTGTGGCTACCTGTTCGTTCACAAAAACACATACAGAGGATTTTCGGTCGTTGGCATTTGTGGAAGGCTAAAAAACACCAACAGAGTTCCAATTAAAGTGAAAGTATTTCATCATAATTTGGGGAAATTGACTTGTTGAAGATGTCAGTAAAACACACCCGTCCTCCATTACAACGTATACTCCATGTGTGTAATTTCTAAAAGCCACGATTTTATTCTGATTGATTTTAATCTGTCACGCTATAATGCATAATAATTACACCATATGTCATTTATATTCTTTAGGCAGTTTCAGAAATATGTTATTGATTTTACTTTCTCAACACGTACATGTACATAGTGTATAGAGAAGGTATTGCATTCCACCCAAAAATTCGATACCGAGATTTCACCGGAAATATATTTTTTAGGGTCACCTGTATCCAAAAAGAAGCATTTTCGCAGAAAGGTCCGTGTGTGTGTGCATGTGTCCGTGTGTCTGTGAACACGATAATTCAAAAACGAAAAGTCGATAAAATACCAAACTTGGTATTTAAGTTTAGTAGCTTCCAGAGATGCGACACGAAGATTTTGAAAAACATCCCCACACCCCAAACTACCCTTTAAATGGACATTTTTCGAACATTTTGATTTTCTCCAAAACAGTTCTAACGATATTTATTAAAATATCATATATTAAAAATATTTACCTCACAAAGAAACTGTATATATTGAATTTTCTGGGAATAGCCTCCGAAGACTACTTTGTTCTGGGTGAATTTTACGGAATTTGCATAACTGGTAAACTGTAAGAGATGGACAAAAACTTAACATTCAGAAATGTAGAGCACTTTAAAACAGACAATTTATGTTATATACATTTTTTTCGTTGCGTTGATAGTTTTTTAGGTATTCCTTATTTTTGGTTTAAGCTTTGAAAAATATACTTTTCTCATTACCTTAAACTATGCTGCTGTCTTATTTCGCTTCTACTTACAAGGAAGCAAGCAATAAGACTGTGATAATTTTTTCTCAGTTAGTATGAAATGAATAGAAGCATAAGCTTTTCAACAATAATTTGATGCAGGAAGGTAGAGAAAGGCATGTGAATGTAACACATCAGATATTTTTAATCATTTGAAGTCTGGGACCGACACTTTAAGCTATCGTTCCAAATACGGAGTAGCATTATTACCGTCTGCTTCTGTTACTCATGTCTGGTATTGTCTTTTCGTTCGATATACCAGCAAATGACAGGTCAGGAAATTCAGCCTAATACTATGGGAAACCAACTCTATTGCGCAACAAGTGATTTCTAAATTGAAGATTGTCATACTCTGCTTACGCTAGCACGCACTCGCAAATACATTCGCGTGCCGTTTCCATAGATAAGCCGTCACCAACTCTTAAATGTTTTGACAACAGGTATCAGTGTTCAGTGTGTCAGTTTATAATGTCGGGAATAGAAAACAATCCAACACGCAAGCCATCGACTTTTACGTTTATGCCTCCTTAGAAGGATTCTATCTTTTTTACTTTCTCTACATGTATTATATATATTTATAAATAAAACATTGTATTGCATCTATAAATTTTATACCGAAAGTAACCAGAATTTTTTTTGAGACCCCATGAATCCAAAGAATGGCTTTTTATAAAAATGTACGCATGTTTTGGTATTTAAGTTCAGTACCTTCTAAGGATGTCACACGAAGATCTTCAAGAAAATTCCCCACCCCCAACTACCATTTACAAGGAAAAATTTTTCAAAAATTTAAATTTTCTCAAAAATAGCTCTAACAATTTTGTTTATATTATTGTTTAATTAAAGATATTTACACGAAAAATAAATCGTATATTTTGAGTTTTCTGGGAATAGCCTCTGAAGACATCTTTATTATTGATTAATTTTGTGGAATTGTGCAAACTGGTAAACCGTAAGAGATAGACAAAACTTACTTAACAAAAAATGTAGAGCTCGTTAAAACACACAATTTATGTTATATACACTTTTTTCATGGAGGTTATCGTTTTTGAGATATTCGTTGCTGTTGGTTTCAGTTTTAAGAGATTTCTCTCTTCTTTGTTCAGTGTCTCAGTTTATAATGTCAAGAAGAGAAAGCAATCCAACACGCATGCCATCGACTTCTACGTTTATGCCTCCCCACAAGGATTCTTTCTTTTTACTTTGTCTACTCGTTTTATGCATATAGCTAATAGAGAAGGTATTGTATTGCACCTCAAAATTCGATACCGAAATTTAACCGGAAATATATGTTTTGAGATCCCAGAATCTTAAAAAATGCATTTTTAGAAAAATGTTAGTGTATATTGGTGTTTAAGTTCAGTATCCTCTAAGGATGTGACGCGAAGATTCTCAAGAAAACTCCCCTCTCCCCTACCATTTACATGGAAAATTTTTCAAAAATGTTGATTTTCTCAAAAATGGCTCTAACAATTTTGATTAAAATATTGTTTAATTAAAGTGATTTACACGACAAATAAATGTATCTTCCGAGAATGCCTTTGAAGATATCTTTATTCCTGATGCATTTTGATGAATTTTGTATATTTGGTAAACCATAAGGAATAGAAAAATCTTGCTAAACAAAAATAAAGAGCTCGTTAAAAACACAATTTATGTTGTATACATTTTTTCATGGAGTTGATCGTTTTTGAGACATTCGTTGCTATTGGTTTCAGTTTTAAAATACTTGTTACTCACGGGAATTTAGATGACAAATCAACCAGCTTTTAAAATATTCACTGTCCCTTTAACCTAGTGCATTCCTTTATTTCCTTTCAACTTACAGTGAAGTACTTAATAAGACTATTTCTGATAATGTTTATCTTGATTAGCGTGAAGTAAATAGAAGAATAAGCTTTCTAACAATAACTTGTTGCATAAACGTAGAAAGTCATGTGAATGAAACACATCGGATTTATTGACAGCAAGAACTCTCTTCTTTGTTCAGTGTGTCAATTTATAAATACGGGAATAGAAAGTAATCCAATACGCAAGCCATCGACTTCTACGCTTATGTCTCCCCTAGGAGGATTCTTTCTTTTTATATCAAGTGGATCAATTGCCACGTATTTGAAGTATGCAGATATCCCTTGAGCATTAAAAGAGTTGCAGCACTTAGCGGGGCTGTTACAATTTCAAACCGCAAAGTGGAACTGGGAAGCCTTTTGGAAGAATTCATCATATTGTTTACGAAATGCTGTATTACCGGAAAATGTATTCCCTTCGGGAACCGCGAAATCTGTCTAACTAATACAAGGAGCAGCGAGGCAAGCCTGCAACTTTTGCAACCCTTCTCCACCTCAAGGAACAGTTTTCTTCAACGTTTGGATCCACTTTTATACCCCTAACAGTAAGCGACCTTTAATGGAGTGGAAACACCCATATTCTCCAAAGATAAAGAATTTTAAGGTGTCGCCATCAGCTGGGAAGTTGATGGCCACAGTCTTTAGAGACAGCGCGGATTCATACTCATGGGAGTTTTTGGAAAGAGAGCACACAGTGACTCTGAACGATGCTGTGAGACCATAACATGATTGAGCGATTAGGAGGAAACGGCCAGGACTCCTCACCGAGAGTGCCATTTTCCTTCACGACCTCCCTACAGTCCAGATCTCGCTTCAAGCGAACTTCGTCCTGTTTCCTCTCTTGAAGGAACACCGAGGATGCCGACGTTTCGCTTCAGATTAGGTGCAACACGTCACGACAGTATGGCTGAACACAAAGGACAAGATTTTTACCACAAGGGAATATTCATACTCATCTCACGAAGCGACTAGTGCCTCATCCAATATGGAGGCTATGTGGAAAAATAACCTCATTTATGCAATATCAGATGCCTGTATTGTTTGTCACTGCAAGCTTTGTTATCTTAGTTTCTGGTCATCCCTATTACGTTTAATGTGGTCACAAAAGTTAAAAGAGTCAAATAACCCTGTAAATTTGAAGTAGCATCTACTCCAAAATAGTATGGTTATGAACTAATTGTTGTAACTGCAGGCACCCACAACAACAAAGACGACCACGACGGTGATGCAAAGTTGTCGTACAAAAGAAACGGTGTTTTGTGGATATTTGTTGTGTACTTCATCAATTGCAGCTCTCTAAATCAAGAACGAAGAACTGTGTAATTTAATAATTTGCAGTTGAGAATATGAATAGTCTGAAATACCCTATTCCGCGCTCATATACCTTACCTTCTGCCAAAGTCACTAGATGGTAGATTTAACACACTATTACAACCACGGTATTAAGTAGTATGCTGTTAAAAACCGGATGTGCTCCATCCACGTGGCTTTCTCTACACCTCTGTAACAAATTACCTGTGCTTCTTGTTAATCGATATAAACATTAACAGAAATTGCCTCATTACTTGGCTCCTTAAAAGTAGAAGGGTAATAACGAATGCGCTCGGCTAAACCGACTTTCATAAGTTTTAAACTATGGTTGCTATGGGATTGAAATCCATTTCTTTGAGTGGCCAGGATTTGATAAACTTTAGTATTAAGTATTTCAAAACTGAAACCAATATCAAGGAATATTTCGAAAACGATCAACCCTACGAAAGACGTATATATCATAAATTGCGTGTTTTAAGGAGCTCTACATTTTTAGCCCCATATGTACAATGTACATACAGATAGAGAAGTATTGTATTACACCCAAAAATTCGATACCGAGATTTCACCGGAAATACATGTTTTAGGACCCCCTGTATCCAAAAAAAAGCATTTTCAGAAAAAGGTCCGTGTGTGTCCGTGTGTTTGTGAACACGATAACTCAAAAACGAAACGTAGCTAAAATACCAAACTTGGTATTTAAGTTTAGTATCTTCCAGAGATGCGACACGAAGATTTTGAGAAAAATCCCCTCACCCCAAACTACCCTTTACATGGTACTATTTTAGAAATTTTTGATTTTCTTAAAAATGGCTCTAACGATTTTGACTAAAATATCGTATATTAAAGATATTTAGCTGACAAATAATATGTATATCTTGAATTTTCTGGGAATAGCTTCTAAAGACCTGTTTATTCTTAATGAATTTTGCTTAATTTGGCATAACCAGTAAACCGTAAGAGATAGAGAAAAACCTAATACACAAAAAATGTAGGTCTTGTTAAATTACACAAGTTATGTCAATTGCATTTTTTTCGTGGAGCTTACAGTTTTCGAGGTATTCAGTGTTATTGTTTCAGTTGCAAAGTACTTATACTTTTCTCAAACGGGAGTGTGCGGTTTTGTTTTGTTCAACTCCTAGCCAAGTAAAGAAGGGTAATAACAATCGCATAACGACAGCTTTTAAAACATTTGACTATGGCTTTAGCCTAGTGTATTCCCTTATTTTTTCCTACTTATAAGGAACTAAGTAATAAGAACACTGTGCTAATGAGTACCTCAATTAGCAAGATGCAGAAAGAAGAATAATCTTTTGTAAGAAGTTTGTAGAACAGCTAGAGAAAGTCATGTGAGTGTAACACATCAGATTTTTACTGACCAAGTTCTTGTCTATCTCTTACAGTTTACCAGTAATGCAAAATTTCGCTAAATTAATCAAAATCGTTAAAATAATTTTTGAGAAAATCAAAATTTTCGAGATTTTTCTAAGAAAAGGGTAGTTGGCGATAGGGGGATTTCCTTAAAATCTTCATGTCACATTACAAGTTTGGTATTTAACGGACCTGTCGTTTCTGAGCTATGCTGCCCAGAGACAGACACAGATATTTTTCTAAAAAGTATATTTTTTTAACTCAGGGAGTCTCAAAACATGTGTCTCAAAACAAATTTTGGTATTCAATTTTTGGGTTCAATAGAGTACCCTCTCTATATACCATGTACGTAGTACTGGTAGAGAAAGTAAAAACATAAACGTTGCTGCCATTTGGTGCCATTAATGTAAAATTCTACTGATAGAGGGCAGGGACACCTCAGCACGCTTTGAACTGCACACACCGCGTCTGTATTTGGCCAATAAGGGAATTAGGTCATACCAGTCACGCATGTGCAAAAGTTGGTTAACACTTGAACAACCTCTGCTTTGTTATCGACATTGATGCCACATTTCATCGAGAAGCAGCGTGGCAAATTTAAACGACATATATTTTAAGTAACCGCATTCAAAGAAAAAAATATCCCATAAATCTACGAGGTATTCAAGTGGTTGTGTACACTTATATAACAACCGCCACTGAAGATCTCATATGTTTTTATTCTCCTAAAACTGAACCTAAGGATTTTATCACATTTTTTCTCTAGACCATATACAATGTACATAGTAGATAGAGAAGGAATTTCACCGGAAATACATGTTTTGAGGTCCCGTGAGTACGAAAAAATCATTTTTTGAAAAAGGTCCGCGTGTCTGTGTGTGACTTTAGGCAGCACAGATAAAAAAAATCTGATATGTTCCATTTACGTGACTTTCTCTACATCTCTGCAACAAACTATTGTTAGAAAGATTATGCATCTATATACTTCATGCTAATTGAGAAAAAATTAGCAGAAATAGTATTATTACTTGCTTCCTTGTAAGCAGAAGCGCAATAAGGGAGTACCATAGGTTAAAGTGGTAGACAAAATTTGGTTGCTATGTGATGAAGTTCCTTTTTTTTTTGTATGGGCAGGAATTGAAAAATTCTTGTATGGGAAAATATGTTTTTCAGAGCTGAAAACAAAAATAACAAATATCCAAAAAATGATCAACTCCACGAAAAAAATGTATATAATATAAACTGTGTGTTTTAACGTGCTCTATATTTTTTGTGTGGTAACTTTTTGTCCAACTCTTGCGTTTAGCAGTTATGCAAAAGTTCGTAAAATTCATCCAGAATAGAGTAGTCTTCAGGGGCTATTCCCAGAAAATTCAAGATATACATCTATTTGTCAGGTAAATATCTTTAATATACAATATTTTAATCAAAAAGGTTAGAGCTATTTTTTAAGAAAATAACATTTTCGAAAAAAGTTCAATGTAAATGGTAGTTCGGCTGGGGGGATTTTCTTGCCCACAGACACACACACACACATACACTCATACACACAAACACACACAGACAAACAGACAGACAGACAAACACACACACACATTTTTTTTTGGATTCAGGGAGTCTCAAAACATGTATTTCCGTTGAAATCTCGTATCGAATTTTTGGGTGCATCATAATACCTTCTCTTTACACTATGTACATAGTGCGTATAGAAAAAGTAAAAAGAAAAGACCGTAGAAAAACAAACTTGGTATTTAGGTTTAATATTTTCGAAGGATGCAACATAAAATTTTTCATGAAGCTCCTGTGTAACAACTCTTTACCTGACAAATATTTGAAAATTTTGTTTTCAGAAAAAATACTCTGACGATTTTATTTAAAATGTCATAAATTAAATGTATTTAATGAATGTTGAATTTTCAGGGAATACGCTCTTAAGACTTCTTTGTTCTGGATAAGTTTTGCAGAATTTGGCTTAACGGTTAAACCGTAACAGATAGACATAAGCATATTACACAGAAATTATAGATCTCTTCAAAACACATAATTTATGTCATATATATATTTTTCTGAGATCTTCCTTATTATTGGCTTCAGTTTTAAATTACCTAAACTTTTCTCAAACGGTAAGTGACTTCTCGTTTAATCTCCTTTGTTTTATTGCAGGCCGTGCAAAGCGAGCGGAACTTAAGCGGTTTCACATAGGATCAACTTTTAAAAGATTTTACTATTGATTTAGCCTAGTGTATTATCCTCTACTTTCAAGGAAGCAAGTAATAAGATAATTTTAGTTTTGGTTAGCATGTTGTAGATAAAAGAATAATATTTTGTAAGAAAAACTGTTTGTGTAAAAGCTAGAGAAAGGTATGTGTATCGAACACATCAGATGTTTAAGATACATATTTGCACAGCGAATAAAATTTATATCTGAATATTCTAAACATAGCTAATTAAAAGTATTTTTTATTTTGATATATTTATTTTTAAAAATAATTGGAGAGCCATAAGATATACATCAAAACTTACTCCACAATGCTCGAATATGTCGTTGAATATATTATAAAGGATGTTAGGGCAATTGCAGATATTTGTACTGATAATTAAGAACATAATTAGTAAAATTGTATCTAAATTTGCTTCATTTGCTGACTTATAATTTTATTTATTAAGAGTAGTACGTTTTCAGCTTGGTTAGTATTTCCAAGCAAACTTGGCACATACAAGACATACTGTTTATATTCTCTGACTCAGCAGGTTGAAGGGGTGACCTTGAATGCGCAGAACTTGAATATTGTTCTGAACTGAGTTTGCATGCTTTCTGCAATGCCAATGAGCCTTTACCGCTTAGGCTAGCGGGTCACGTATTAAGGTGTGAAATCGTTGCAGCAAAACGGGTAATCTATACAGACAGGCGTTGTTCATTTCACCACACATTTGGGACCATGTAAATCACACCAGGTGGTAAATTATGTGATTGGATTTTGTGAAAAGTGCTTGACGAAGAGAAAGAATCAATAACATGCTAAAGTGGGTACTCGATAAGGCATCATTTATCAAAATATCTGTATCTAAACCCATAACTCACTGTGCTGTGTGTACTTTGTAATTTCTTATATTACTTACTCTACATGTGTATGTACATAGTATATAGAGAAGGTACTGTATTACGCCCAAAAATTAGATACCGAGATTTCACCAAAAATATATCTTTTAAGACCACCGCAATCCAAAAGAGAGCAGTTTTAGAAAATCGTTCGCGTTTGTGTGCTTCAGTGTGTGTGTGCGTGCATAGCTCAAAAACGAAAATACTTTAAACACCAAACTTGCTATTTAAGTTCAGTATCTTCCATGGATGCGACACGAAGATTTTCAAGAAAATCTCCCACCCACAACCACCCTTTACATAGGACAAATTTCCGAACATTTTGATTTTCTCAAAAATGGGTCTAACGATTTATATATATATATATATATATATATATATATATATATATATATATATATATATACTGCAAACGAAAGATACTTGCATCACCAATAATATGTATATCTTGAATATTCTGGGAATAGATTCTAAAGACCTTTTCATTGTGGATGAATTTTGCCAAATTTGGTAAGCATAAGAAAAAAATAGACAATTATCTTTAAAACACACAACTTATGTCATTTACATTTTTGTTGTAAATTTGGCCGTTTTTGAGATATTCCTTGTTATTGGTTTCAGTTTTAAAGTACCTAACAACGTTTCTCATACAGGAACTTGTAAAATTCTGACCCTGTAAAGAAACGGATTTCAATCCCATAGCAACCATATTTTAAAGCATTTAACCGTTGGTTTAGAATAGTACAATTCCCTTATTTCCCTTCTACTTATAAGGAACTAAGTAATAAGACAGTTTTTGCTAATGTTTAACACGAACTAAATGAAAGAATAAACATACTAACAGTAATTTGTTACAGAGATGTAGAGAAAGTCATGTGAATGTAACACATAAGACTTTTCTCTAATAGTTAGCCATTTACAAGCGGTCAGTCGCTATTCGTTTTCTCTCGTAGACATGAAAAAAACATGGAAAGTCAATGACATCACAAACCAATCCGCATTTAAAAATCTGATGTGTTCCATTCACGTTATTTTCTCTTGATGTTACATAGACAAACTGTTCGTACTAAAGGTTATTCTTTTATCTACTTCAAGCTAATCTAGAAACAAATTAGCAGAAATTGTGTAATTGCTTAGTTCCTTATAAGTAAAAGGGAAATAAGGGAATACTTTAGGTCAAATCTTTTAAAAGCTAGTCGCTATATGGAACAATTGAGGTTCGGTTCGCTTTGCATTCTCTCGCTGAGAAAGGTAGATAGTTTAAAATTAAAATAAATAAGAAGAAATATCTCCAAAACTGTCAGTTCCAAACGAAAATCGCAAATGACATTAATTCTTGCTTTAAAGGGATTTACATTTTACCTTTGGTCTATCTCTTACGGTTTAACCGTAATGCAAATCACTGCAAACTTCATTTAGACTAAAGACCTCTAGAGAAACTATTCCTAGAAAATTGAAAGTATAAATTTTATTTGATATGTAAATATTTGTATATACGGTATTTTATTTTCAAAAATGTTTTCATATAAAGGTAATTTGTGGTGGCGGATTTTCCTGAAAATGTTCGTGTTGCACTCCTGGAAGAAAAAAAAAAAACATTAATACCAAGTTTGTTATAACGGTCCACAGACGCACACACGGATCTTTTTCTAACCTTTATTTCGGACTCAGGGGACCTCGAATCATATATATATATTGCATTTTTTGGTGGAGTATAATATCTTCTCTAGCGGCTATGTATATTTATTTTTCAATAGTATTTAACGAGCACTTTTACCACAAATGGCACCGCAGGCGATGACACTGACCGTACATCAATGAAGATGGAGCATTGATAGAATGCGATGGCGGGGGCAAATGGAGAAAGCGAAAAAAAGCGTCCCTGCGCAGCTTTGTCCACCACAAATCCCATATGTGGTCACTTGGGATCGAATCCAGGCCACTTAGGAGAGAGGTGAGTGCTCTAATCACTCGGCCACTGAGCGGTCCACTAAGAGCATTGTATATCTCTCAAAGAGCATAGTGGACAGCATAGCTCAAATACGAAAAGACCATCAAGTACCAAACTTGGTGTTAATGTTTATTATCCTCTAAAGATGCGATACTAAAATGTTAACAAAAACCCCTCACCACAAGCTACTTTTTAAATAAAGAAAATGATGATGAATTTGTTTTAGACAAAAATGGCTGTAAGAATTTTAATCAAAATACCATATATTAAAGATATTTACATACGAAATAAAGAAACATATTTTTAATTTTCTATGAATAGCTTCTGAAGACTTCTGTTTTTGGATGACTTTAGCATAACAGTTAAACAGTATGAGATAGACAAAAACTTAAAACACAAAAATGTGTATTTCATTAAAACACATGATTTATGTCATATACATTTTTTATGTAGAGCTGACATTTTTTTAGATATTCCTTGTCATTGGTTTCAGTTTGAAACTAACTTTTGTCAAACAGGTCTATGCAAAGCGAATCGAACCTCAATTGTTTCATATAAGGACCAGTTTTTCAAAAAATGTACTATTATTTCCCTTCTGCCTGCAATGAAGGAAGTAATAAACCTAATTCTACTAGCCTCGATTAGTATGAATAAAAGGATAATCTTTTGTAAGAATGGTTTTTATTTGGAACATTGTTGTAGTGTTTAACGCTCGCTTTAACTACATATGGCACCACAGGTGAAGACACTAATGGTAATGGAATTAAGATGGAAAACCGGTTGAATACAAATGGTATTCAACCCGTGCGCCGTCTTTTCACCACAAATCCTACATACAGTCACTTGGGATTGAGCCCGGGATGCCTAGATGAGAGGCGAGTCTCAGCGCGGACCACTATGTACATTCTACACCACACAAAAAGTATAGCGAACAGAATAGCTCAAGAACGTAAACACCGTTAAATACCAAACTTGGTGCTTATGTTTAGTATCCTCCAAGGATGCGATAGGAAGATTTTAAAAAATATCCCTTCTCCGCAAGCAACACTTTAAATAAAAACATTTTTGAAAGTTTTGTTTTTCTCCAAAATGGTCCGAACAATTTTGGTTAACATACCATATATTAATGCTATTTACATCACACAAAAAAATATTATGTGATCCATTCGCATGACTTTCTCTACACCCCTGCATCAAATTATTCTTAAAAAGTTTATACTTCTATTTACTTCATGCCAATCGAGAAAGATTAGCAGCAGTAGCCTTATTACTGGCTTTCTTGTAAGTAGGAGCGAAATAAGGGAGTACCATAGGTTAAAGTGATAGTCAAAAGCTGGTTGCTATGTGACAGAAGTTACTTTGTTTGTATGGACAAGAGTGACAAGTTCCTCTATGAGAAAAGTTAAGTTTTTTAAAGCTGAAAACAAAAAACAAGGAATATCTCAAAAACGATCAACTCCACGAAAAAAATATATGTTACATAAATTTTGTGTTTCTACGTAATCTACATTCTTTGTGTGGTAAGCTTTTGTCCATCTATTACAGTTTAGCAGTTATGCAAAATTTCGTAAAATTCAACCAGAATAAAGTAATCTTCAGAGGCTATTCCCAGAAAATTCAAGATACACATTTTGTTTGTCGGTAAATATCTTTAATATACGATATTTTAATCAAAATCGTTAGAACCATTTTTAAGAAAATCAAAATTTTCGAAAAAAGTTCCATGTAAAAGGTAGTTTGGTGTGGGGGATTTTCCTCAAAATCTTCGTGTCGCACCCCTGGAAGATACCAAACTTGAATACCAAGTTTAGTATTTTACTGACTCTTCGTTTTTGAGTTGTCGTGTTCACAGACACACGGACACAGGAACACACGGATACACGGACACACATACAGACTTTTTTCTGAAAATCCTTTTTTCGGATAAAGGGGGACCCTAAAACATATATTTCCGTTGAAATATCTGTATCGTGTTTTTGGGTGGAGTGCAATACCTTCTATGTACACTATGTATATAGTTCGTGTAGAGAAAGTAAAATGTATATTTTCTCGGAGTAGCCTCTGAAGATCTCTTTATTCTGGATGGATTTTGCAGAATTTTGCATAACGGTTAAACAGTAAGAGATAGAAAAACTTAATGCAAAAATGTATATGTCATTAAAACACAAAACTTATGTCATATACCTAAGCTTTTCTTGTTGAGCTGACCGTTTTTGAGATATTCCTTGTTATTGGTTTCATTTTTAAAGTTTTCCCAAACTTTATATGCAACGCGAACCAAACATCAATTATTTCACATAGCGACTAGCTTTTAAAATAATATACTATTGTTACTAGCAAAGAAGGAAATAATGAAACTAATTCTAATAAATTTTATCTCGATTAACATGATGCAGGTAAAATAATAATCTTTATCAAGAATGGTTGAATAACTGCTAAACCATAAGAGAATATTCAAGTGGTTAAAACCCATTTACATCTTAATTTATTTATATAGTTGAAATAAAACATTATTTAAACTTATTACACAAAAGATGTAGAGCACGTTAAAACACACAATTTATGTTATATACATTTTTTTCGTGGAGTTCATCGTTTTAGAGACATTCCTTGTTTTTGGTTTCTGCTATGAAAAACTTATACTTTTCTCATACAGGAATTTGTCAACTGCTGTCCATACAAACAAAGGAACTTCAATGACATAGCAACTAGCTTTCGATTATCACTTTAACCTATGGTACTCCCTTATTTTGTTTCTACTTACAAGGAAACAAGTAATAATACTACTTCTGCTAATTTTTTTCTTATTAGCATGAAGGAAATAGAAGTATAATCTTTTTAAGAATACTTTGTTGCAGAGATTTAGAGAAAGTAATGTGAATGGTACACATCAGATTTTTATAAAATTGGTTTATACAAGAGTAAGCAGAAAAGTTATGTTTAAGGCAACGGATTCCTATGGTCAGCGCATGTGATAGATAAATATCAAAACTTTGGGTGTTTCAATTACCTTCCTCGGTAGTGCCATAAGTCAGCGTTCAGAAGAATCGTTAATTCTCCAGAATTACGAAACAGTAAAGAAGTTTCCGAGTGAAATGGAGTTACTCTATCGACGGAACCCTGATCTTAGGGTGCACGGACTTCCTGTTTTCGTGACCGCGACGGCAGAACAAAGGGCAAGGCATCGATTTCTTCTGCGGCTCCACAGGAAATTACGAAGTGTCTGCCAGTAAATCTACCAAGTTCGGTTCGGATCGCTAGTGCTTTTTTCTGCTCAGTTGGCGACTACACGCTGTCTCAGGAGCCAGCCAGAATCTTAAACCCGGATTATATCATGCATGGATTCCTTTTAGTTTATTCTCTAAGATTTAGTCACTACTCACGTTGCTCTTCTGCTATTTTCTAGCTGATATTGCTCCTACTATTCATGCCGAGGAGGGAATTGGAACACTTTTTGCCGTGAGATTTCTCTCATTCTTTCTTTCTATCTTTCTCTCTTTTCTTTCCCTATGGATATACTTAGATGTAGAGAATGGACATTATCCTAAGTAATACACGAATGTTTTTATCATGTCAATAATTCATGACCGGAGCGAAGCGACGGCAATGAAATGTACTAAGAGATGAAAACACGAGTTGTATTTGCTAAAACAATTCAGCGAAATAGCCTATTAATAATTCATAATATATAGGATGCAACTGCTATTGGTGACTTTATCCTGAATATTATCTTAAATGGTAAATGACAAAGTAATGTCGGCGTTATTGTGTGGGTCAGTTCATCCGGTTAGGGTGGAACCTAGTGACATTTCCCTGCCTTTCGATGTCTTTGCTGCTCCGGTTTTAGCTTAGGTGGTTCCTCCTCATCGGCGAACATGAATTATTCGGTACAGGGCGTGGTACAGAAGGAAATACAAAAAAAAAAAAAAAAAAAAAAAGTAGTGAAGAAAAATAACACTAACCAATGGTTCGAAATATTATTGAATCAAATTATGTATAGTATAACATTACACGGCATAAAACCTAACCGTTAACAACCAAGTGACACCTGCAAACATGTGGGTGATGTTTATAAATCTGACAGTGAATTCTTTGTTTCAACCGCGGTGAGCAATGTGGCGCGATTTTGCTTCCGCGACCGACATAGTGTCGCCCATGGAATCTGGCGTAGAACTGCCCAAAACGGTTGTGATTTTAAACTTAAACATCCTTCTGTATGCATAGCGTCTCTTCTTGCTATTGGTTGCATGTACTTGTGCCTCTATTCCTTAAAGTCACTCAACGTTATACAAATGACAGGGCAATAACATTTTTAGAATGTTTCCTTTTGAAAGCTCAACTCACAATACATCAAGGTCTCTTGCTAACGGAAAGCTGTGCATTTACAGTTACAACCACGTTTCAAACCTTTTCGTCTTAGCGTGCAAAATATTGACAAAATACAAATATTCACAAATAAAATAATGGTTAAAGCAAAGCTTATTAACCCTCACTATGATTAATAACACATTACTATATACAAAGGCTATCTATTTAATTAAGTATAATTATCAATATCGGCAATACAGATCGTTACGCAATAGAGATAATGTTTGCATATTATTCTTAGTAACATGATTTCGATGTTTTCACGCGGATATTGAAGAGCTACTGTCTCAAGGAAGGGAGATTTTATCAAATTGTGATTGTAATACATTAGTTCTCAAATGATAGATTATACTGTCTTTACATACTGAATATTACTTTCTCTACACGTAGTGTATAGAGACGATATTGTATTGCACCCAACAATTCGATACCGAGATTTCGCATGTAAAGGGACCCACTGAATCCAAAAGAAAGTTTTAGAAAAAGGTCAGTGCGTATTGCGTGTCTGTGGACAGCATAGCTCAAAAACAAAAAGCTTTAGTATTTAAGTTTGGAATCTTCCAAGGTTGCGACACGAAGATTTTCAAGAATGTTTCTCCATACCCAGCTACCATTTACATGGAATCTTTTTCAAAAAGTTTGATTTTCTCAAAAGTGGCTCTAACGATTTTGATTAAAGTATCGTATATAAAGATATTTACCTGGAAAATAAAATGTATATCTTGCATTTTCTGGGAATAGCCTCTGAAGACTACTTTATTCAGGATGAATTTTACAGAATTTTGCATAACTACTAAATCTTAAGAGATGGAGAAAAACTTACCACACAAAAAATGTAGAGCAAGTCAAAACACATAATTTATGTTATATACATTGTTTTCGTGGAGCTGATCGTTTTTGACATATTCCTTGTTTTTAGTTTCAGCTTTGAAAGACTTACATTTTTCTCATACAGCAATTTGTCAACTCCTGTCAATAGAAACAATGAAACTTCAGTCACAAAATCACCAGCTTTTGAAAATCACTTTAACCTATGCTACTCCCTCATTACCCTACAACTTTCATGGAAGCAAGTAATAAGACTATTTCTGCTACCTTTTTCTCGATTAGCAAGAAGTAAATAGGAGCATAAACTTTTTAACAATAATTTGTTGTACAGATGTAGAGAAAGTCATGTGAATGGAGCACATCAGATTCTGTTTTTAACTTAATGTCCTAGATGGTCATAACTGATAATGAATAAAATTGATGAAATGATACTCAAATGATCTCGGAAGTATAAAGCTTAAAGCTTAAGGGAAAACCCGGACAAAAGCTTATCCGGGTAAATCACCCTAAGATATATTCAAATACCTGACATGTTGAATGTGAGACAGACACGCTACCACCACACTACCCAGGCGGGTAAATGTCACTCTTATTAATAAGAATATTTAATGGGGGCTAAAAATTCATCTACTTGGAACCAGTTGTCAATTGTTTTATGGGACCCGGTGGCCGGGTTTTTCTAATAACATGAAAAATAACCTAATGTGATCATTTCTCATGAAATGTTTTACCTGTTTTACATACGAACTTTCCTTAATGAAGGTGATACTTTTATCTACGTCATGCTAATTGAGATACACATTAGCAGAAATTGTCATATTACTTTCTTCCGTGTAAGTAGAAAGGAAATAGGGTATACTCTAGGCTAAATCGTAGGTAATATTATTTTATAAACTATTGTTAGTTGAAGCATTTGAAATTTGTTCGATTTTATATTCTCGGGGGGAAAAAAAAAAGAAAAAAAAAAAGAGCTGTGACAAAAGTTCACTTGCCGCTTGAGAAAAGTATATGCAGCCTAAAACTGAAAATAACAACAAGGAATATGTGCGAAATGGTTAACTCTACAGCAACAAAATTCTGATGTGATCCATTCACATAACTTTCTCTACATCCCTGTAACAAATTATTTTAAAAAACTGATGCTTCTGTTTACTTCATGCTAATCGAGAAAAATGACCATAAATAGTATTATTACTTCCTTCCTTGTAAGTAGAAGTGAAATAAGGGTGTACCGTAGGTTAAAGTGATAGTCAAAAGCTGGTTGCTATGTGACTGAAGTTCCTTTGTTTGTATGGTCAGGAATTGACAAATTCCTGTATGAGAAAAATAAAGCTGAAAAAAAAGGAGTATCTAAAAAACTACCAACTTCATGAAAAACATATATAACATGAATTGTGTGTTTTAGTGTGCTCTATATTTTTTGTCCATTTCTTACGGTTTAGCAGTGATGCAAAATTCCGTAAAATTCATCCAGAATGAAGCAGACTTCAGAGGCTATTCCCAGAAAATTCAAGATATACATTTTATTTTTCAGGTAAATATCTTTAATATACGGTATTTTAATCATAATATTTAGAGCCATTCTTAAGAAAATAAAAATTTTCGAAAATTTTTTCATGAATGAATAAGTGTATTTATTGACATAGCAAAATCATACATAGAATTTCAACAACCGCACGGTTCCGCAGACCGTACGTGCTTTTGTAATACACATTACAAGCAATATTAAAACAACAACAACAACAACAACAACAACAACAAAGAATTAAAAGAGTAAACACGAAAATAAAAAGACAAAGGAAATACGCCGTCCACAGCATTATTAAACAACAATAAAGAATTAAGAGTGAACCCGAAAATAAGAATACAAAGATATTCAAATATAGCAATTTAAATTTACAGCACAAAGTACTCCTTCATAAATGTACCCTCTTGTAATAGAAAATTACACTTAAAAGACATATATACACATAATATATACAATATATATAAAACCATAGCACAACAGTGACCTAAGTATGACATAATATATATGTATGTAGAACAATGTAGTCACTTTTGTTTAGTTGATCTTATCCCCCCCCTTCTCTATTGGCAGCCTCCTCAGATCTCAGCTGTCTTGCCTTAAGTATAAATTTACCTAGCCCGTCCATGTTTTCCGTGCCTGCCAGTAGCGTCCAACATGCTTCTAACCCTACATTCGCAGTGGTAAAAAATCGAGGCAAATATTTTTCCCTACATCTTGCCAAGATAAAGGGTAGTTAGGGGTGGGGGAATTTTCTTTAAAATCGCATCCTTGGAAGATACGAAACTTAAATACCAAGTTTGGTATCTAGCGGTCTTTTCGTTTTTGAGCTATGCTGTCCACAGGCACATAGACACACACAAACACACACAGACACACACTCACACGGACTCTTTTTTAAAAAAAATGTTTTTTTAGATTCAGGGGGACCCAAAACATGTATTTCCGGTGCAATCTCGGTATCGAATTTTTGGGTGCAACCTTCTCTATACAATATGTTCATAGTACGTGTAGAAAAGTGATATATACGGCAAAATATGTGTTTTAATTTGTGTAGTAAATTTTTATGTATCTCTCAGGATTAAGGAGTCAAATAATTGTCATCCAAAATGAAGAGGACATCAAAGGCTATTCCTAGAAAACTCAAGATGTTCATTTATTTGTAATGTAAATATCTTTAATATACGATATATTAATTAAAAATATTTATGCACATTCTAGATAAAATAAAAACATTTTGAAACTTTCAATGAAAAGGTAGTTTAAGATGAGGTGACTTTCTTAAAAATCTTCGTTAGGAAACTTGGAAGATAGTAAACCTAATTACCAAGTTTGGTATTTTACTGTATTTTTTATCGTTGCTTTCTCCTAAGTAATTTAATATTTATATTTTATTTCCGATGTAAATATAGCATTTATGCTAATGATTAGCATTTTAATCAAAATAGTTCGAGCCAATTTTGTAAAAAATTAAATTTCGAAAATTTATCAATGTAAATTGTAATTTACGGTAGGAGATATTCTTGAAAATCTTCGTGTTGCATGCTTGTAAAATTTTGAACTTAAATCAAGTTTGATATTTGCCCAAATTTTATTATTTTTATTCGTGCCATTCATACACACAAACACTCACGCGGATCTATTCCTGAAAATGCTTCGCTTGGATTTAGGCCTCAAAAATTGTATTTCCAGTGATACCTTCAGTAATATTTGGGTGGAACACAACACCTTTTCAACCTACTACGCATTTACGCTGTTCGTGATAGAAAAAAGTAAATTGGTTTATATTTTCTTTATTTTATTTGGTTGTCCTCAAAAATGTATTTCCTGTGAAATTTCGGGAACGATGTTTTTGGTGCAATGCTACCTCCTATGTATATCCTATGTGCTTACTTACATAATATATGGTACATAGGCATTTTTGGAAAAAGATCCGTGTATGTCTGTATGTTTGTGTGTGTCTTTGTGACTGTGAACACTGTAACTCAAGAACTAAATAATGGTAAAATACCAAACTTGGTATTTATGTGAAGTATTTTCTAAGGTTGCGAAACGAACATTTTCAAGAAAATACCCCTACACCGAACTACCCTTATATGGAACAATTCTAAAGATTTTGATTTTTTCAAAAATGCCTTTTAAGGATATTCATTAAAATGTCTTATGTTTAAGATATTTGAATGATAATTAATGTATATTTCTTGAATTTCCGGTAATAGGCTCTGAATACCTCTTAATTCTGGATAATTTTTTGTGTGTTTTGCATAACTGATATAGTGTAAGAAATGGACAAAAATTTACTAATAAACACACAATTTATGTAATATACATTTTTTTCATGGAGTTTACTATTTTAGAGATATTCCTTGTTCCAGTTTTAAAATACCTAAAACTTTTCTCACATGGAAACGTGTCAACTCCTGGCCCCGCCAAGAAACGGATTTCAATCCCATAGCAACCACATTTTAAAACATTTGACTGTCGGTTTAGTCTAGTGTATTCTCTTATTTACCATATACAATACTTGTAAGGAAGTAAGTAATAAAGGCATGTCTGCTAATGTTTATCTTGTTTACCGTGAAGTGGATAAGAGAATATGCTTATTAAGAATAATTTGTTACAGAGATATAGAGCAAGTCATGCAAATCGAAAACATTTCACCGCAGATAGACGTTTTAGCGTTCTCTATATCCAAAAAAAAAACATTTTTAGAAAAAGATCCATGTGTGTGTTCGAGTGTCTCTGACACGCTACCCCAAAAAAGAAAATATGGTAAAATACCAAACTTAGTATTTAAGTTAAGTATCTTCCAAAGATGTGGCACGAAATTTTTCAAAAAAATCCCACCATCCCTAACTACCCTCTATATGGAAAAAGTTCCCAAAATGTTGATTTTCTCAAAAATGCCTCTCAGGAGTTTAATTATTATCCCTTATATTTAAGATATTTTCATGTAAAGTAAAGAGTATTTCTTGATTTGCAGGAAAAGTCTCTGTATTCCTCTTAATTCTGGATGATTTTTGTGAGTTTTGCATAACTGGTAAAGTGTTAAAGATAAACAAAAATTTACTAATAAACACATAATTTATGCCATAAACACATTTACCATGGAGTTTATCATTTTAGAGATATTCCTTGTTGTTGGTCATCTCATTTTTAAATACCTAAAAATTTCCTTACATGGAATCGCGTCTACTCCTGGCCACGAAAAGAAACGGATTTCAATCCAATAACAACCACATTGTAAAACATTTGACTGTCGGTTTAGTCTAGTTTTTCTCTTATTTTCCATATACTTATAAGGAATTAAGTAATAAAGGCATGTCCGCTAATGTTTATCTCATTTAGCATGAAGTAGACAGAAGAATAAAGTTATTAACAATAATTTGTGACAAAGATGTAGAGTAAGTCATGTGAATGCAACACATCAGATTTTTACTTTTTCTACATATACTATTTACAGTATAGAGAAGGTATTGTATTCCACCCAAATTTTCGATACCGAGATTTCACCGAAAATACACGTTTTAAGGTTCCCTGCATAAAAAAAAATTAGATAAAGTCTGTGTGTGTGAACATGATAACTCAAAAACGAAGAGTTGGTAAAATACCAAACTTGGTATTTAAGTTAAGTATCTTCTAAGGATCCGACACGAAGATCTTCAAGAAGGTCCCCCACTCCCAACTACCCTTTACATGGAAAAAGTTTTGAAAATGTTGTTTTTCTTAAAAATGGCTGTAACGATTTTGATTAAAATCTCTTATATTCAGTATTTACATGATGAAAAAAGTGTATTTCTTGCACTTCTGGAAATAACCTCTGAAAAACTCTTAATTCTAGATCATTTTTGTGAGTTTTGCATAAATGGTAGAGTGTAAGACAAGGACAAAAACTTACTAATAAACAGAATGGAACACATCAGATTATTAATTTTGTAGAGATACATAAGAGTCATAGAATTTATTTTAGACATTTAAAGCATAGTTTTAAGTTTCTAAACTTCCGCTCTCAGCTGATCATTATTATCAAGTCGACTGTTTCGCCTTTATATAATGTTGCGTATCATTATATTTGTTTCCAATAGATGAAGTGGAATTCACTGGACTTCAGTGAGGCATGCGAGAATACCAAACATTCTTGCTGGAGCTCGCATCTGCTCAGTAGGTTATTTTCATTATCATGATATGCCAAAAATTCATGCATTACAACCTAAATATAAAATTTATTATTTTCTGTAGTACATTGCAATTATCTTCCCTCTTTATTTTCAAGATAGTTGTGCTGGAATTCATAATAACGAACCTAAAAATGTAAATCGCATATCCATTTTTTTTACCCACAATTTCTTTGGGAGATATGCTGAGTTAAAGCATTTGAATAAATCTGATCTGCTCTCTACAGTTCGTAACAAATTATTCTTCCGAGATGAATATTAGCAGAAATTGCCTTATTATTTGCTTCATTTTAAGTAGAAGAGAAATAAGGGAAATACACTAGGTTAAAGCAACAGTTAAATCTTTTAAAAGCAGGTTAAAATTTGTTTGTTTTCTCTGTCGGAAGTTGACAAATTCCCTTATGAGAACATTTTTAAGTGTTTTAAACTGAAACGAAATTAAGGAACATCTTGAAAACAATCAATTCCAAGAAAGAAAGCTTATGCCATAAAGGAGATATTCATTTTTTGTAAAGTAACATTTTTCTATCTCTTTTTACCAGTTATACAAAATACGGATAAATATAAACAGAATGAACCTGTCTTCAGAGTCTATTCCCAGAAAATGCAACATAACGTTTTATTCTCCATGTAAACATATTTAATATACGGTACTGTAGTCAAAATCGTTCCGGCCATTTTTGTAAAAATCAAAATGTTCAAAAACATTTCCAAGTATAATATATTTGTGGGTGGGGATATTTATTAAACATTTCGTGTCGTATCCTTGAAAGTTAAATCCCAAGGCTGGTTTTTAATGGTATTTTCGTTTTTGAACTATACTGTCCACATGAATGAATGAATAAGTGTATTTCTTAACATAGCAATATCATACATAGAATTTCAACAGTCGCACGGGTCCACAGACCGTACATGCTTTTGCAATACACATTACAAGCAATATTAAAACAACAACCACAACAAAGAATTAGAAGAGTAAACACGAAAATAAAAATACAAAGGAAATACACAGTCAAAAGCAATATTAAACAACAATAAAATTAAGAGTGAATCCAAAAATAAAGATACAAAGATATTAAAATATAGCAATTTAAATTTACAGCACAGAGTGCCCTTCATAAATGCACCCTCTTATAATAGATAATTACACTTAAAAGACATATATACACATAATATATACAACCCTAGCACAACAGTGACCTAAGTATGACATAATACATATGTATGTAGAACATTGTAGTCACTTTTGTTTAGTTGATCTTATTCCCCCCCCTTCTCTATTGGCAGCCTCCTCAGATCTCAGCTGTCTTGCCTTAAGTATAAATTTACCTAGCCCGTCCATGTTTTCCGTGCCTGCCAATAGCGTCCAACATGCTTCTATCCCTACATTCGCAGTGGTAAAAAATAGCGGCAAATATTTTTCCCGCCATTCCTCCGTACCCCTACATCTTGCCAAGATGTGAGTCCACGACTCTTCCTCCTCGCAAATGGGACAGATTCTCGTACCATTCTCGTCAGACTGTCCACATACATACACAGACACATATATACACGCGAACCTTTTCCTAAAAATTCTTTATTCGGACTCAGGGGACCTCAAAACATATATATCCGGTGAAATCTCGACTTAGAATTTTGAGTAGAATGCAATACCTTCTCTACCTATTCTGTAGATTGTATGTACTTACGTGTTACAGAAAGAAAAACTTTTTTTTTAATTTAGGGGGTCTCAAAACATATTTCCGGTGAAAATATGACATCAATTTTTAGATGTAATATAACACCTTCTGTATACACCATATACATGGTACGTGTACAGAAAGTAAAATTCTAATGTGCTCCATTCATATGACTTTTTATAACTATTCTCCAATCTAGCTTCTTCCTTATATTTCATGGTAAACGAGATAATCATGGCGTCATTAGTTAGTTAATTATAAAATAACAGAATATACTGGGCTAAAGTGATAGTCAAGTGTTTTAAAAGCTGTCGCTATGCAATTATGATTAAAATTCACTTCTTTACATGAACAGAGATTAAAAAAAAAAACACACGGATGGGTTCCTGTTTGAGAAAAGTATAAGTATTTTCAAATCCTAAAATCAAGAAATAAATCAAAATTGGTGAACTCTAGAAAAATCCAATGTTTTCCATTCGCTTGACTTTCTCTACATCTCAGTAACAAATTATTTTTGAAAAGCTTATTTTTCTAATTCAGGCTATTCGAGATGAACATTAGCAGAAACGCTAAAACGACAGTCCAATCTTTTGAAAGCTGGTTGCCATGTGCATTGCCAAGAGTGGACAAAGTTCCGTAAGTGGAAAGCATCAAGCAATTTAAAACTGAAACAAATAACAAGCAATATCTCAAAAATGGTCAACCACACGAAAGAAATGTATACGACATAAATTGTGTGTTTTAACGTGATCTACATTTTTGTCAAGTAAATTTTCGTCTATCTCTTGCGGTTTACTAGTTATGCAAAAATCCAGCAAACTTCATCCAGAATAAAGAGGTCTTCAGAGCCAATTTCCAGAAATTTCAAGATTTACATTTCATTTACAATATAAATGTCTCTAATATACGGTAATTTAACAACATTGTTAGAGTCATTTTCAGAAAATGAAAAGTTTAAAAAATTATTCCATGTAAATGTGGGGGAATTTTCCTCAAAATCTTCGTGTTGCAACTTGTGAGGTACTAAACTTTTAAGCAAAGTTTGGTATTTTACCGACTTTTCGTCTTTGAGTAACCGTGTTCACAGACACATGGACACACACATATCTTTTTCTAAAACTAACTGCCTTTTTTGAATACACGGGACCCAAAAACGTCTATTTACGGTGAAACCTCGGAATTGAATCTTTGGGTGGAATGCAGAACCTTCTCTATAATACGTGTAGAGGAAGTAAAACACTGTGCTCCATTCATATGACTTTCTATAACTGCCCCGCAAACAAACTTCTTACAAAATATTCTTTTTCTTTTCACTTCATGCTAATTTAGATAAACTTTACCATAATGCCCTTATTACTTAGTTGCTTATAAAATAAAGGAACACACTAAGCTAAAGCGATAGTGAAATTTTTTAAAAGCTGTCGCTATGCAATTGTGATGAAAATCCTTTTCTTTGTATGGATAGGGTAAAACAAAGTAAATTCTCCCTGTTGACTAACGTATAAGTGTTTTGAAACTAAAACCAATATAAGGCATATCTCGAAAATAGTTAACTCTAGAAAATAGTCAAACTTGTCGTTTATTTGTCATATAAGTATCTTTAATATATGGCATTTTAATCAATCGTTAGAGATATTTTTGAGAAAATCAAAATTTTCGAAGAGTGTTCCTTGTGAAGGGGTAGTTAGGGTGGGGGCATTTTCTGTAAATCTTCATGTAGCATCCTTAGAAGATATTGGACTTAATACCAAGTTTAATAATTATCGGCTTTTTGTTTTGAGTTATGCAGTCCACAGATACACCGGCGCGCATTCACGCGCGCACACACACTCACACTCACACCGGACTTTTTTATAAAAATGCTGTTCAGAGGACCTTAAAATATGTATTTCCAGTGAATTCTCGATATCAAATTGTTGGGTGTAATACAATACCTTCCCTATTTTGTGTAATATGTGCTAAGGAAAATAAACATAGCCAAACTCCGGTAGGTGAAGTTCTTGTTTTTGTCCTATATCAAATAAAATAATATTTATAACTGTTTAAACTTTGATGTGAATTTTAAAGGCCCCTGTACACTATTATTATATTTGGTCTGTCTATACGGTTTATCAGGTACCCAAAAGTCTTTCCGAATATGAACTTCGGAGGTTATTGTCAGAAAATTCAAAATGCACATATGGCTGACGAGCAATGGATAGTCGGTAGAGTAAAGAGGGCTGTAGGATATCCATCAATCACAGCTGAGCGTTGTACAGGTTGATTCAAAAGTCTCGTTATATTTTCGTCAAAAGAATATTTTTAAAATACTTGATATGTGAGCTAATCATTCTGAATTCATTTTGGTAATGTAAGCTTAATATATAATTCATTTATTAATTGCCATGCCAACAGGCACTGTAAGTACTGACAATAAAAGTTTGAGAGGACTTTAATACTTACAGTACAATTATGAAATGACGTAACACTCAAGACACGTGCTACTTCAAGTAAATAATCTATTGCAAAAGTCATCAACAAATCTAATATGCTCCATTCACATGACTTTCTCTACATTTCTGCAACAAATTGTAGTTAAATGGCTTATGCTTCTATTTACCTCATACTAATTAGCAGAAATAGTCTTATTACTTGCTTCCATGTAAGTGGAAGCGAAATGAGGGAGTTCCATAGGTTAAAATGATAGCCAAAAGCTGGTTTCTATGTAATAGTTGTTCCTTTGAAGTTCCTTTGAGGAGAAAGTATAAAAAGGCATGTGAATGTTTCATTTTTTAATTGTGTTTAACAGATGATGCATTGCATGTAGATAGAGCACCGGTGGAATGTGATGGCGGGGGAAACCAGAGAACCCGGAGAAAACCCGCCACTGCTCTGCAACAAATCCCACATGCGGTCGCTTGGGATCGAAGGCGGGTGGTCTAAACACTCGGCTGAGGCGCGGCCGTCATGTAATTTTTTGACTTTCACTTTCGCTGTTGTAAGCTCTTATGCAACAAATATATCGCAAATACTAAAGCAGGCTTTATCAGCTCGCTTGATTTTGTGTACAGCAAGCAGACTTGCACGTTCATGCAGTAAGCGGTGGGTTTCTCACACCATAGGTTATATTATTGTATAATGTCAGGAATAGAAAGCAATCAAAAGCGCAGGCCAAATAGGTTTTTGTCACCTAGGAGAAATCTTTCTTATTTATAGAAAGTGGCAGAAAAGTGTATAGTTTGCGGCAACATTCTGTACTCAGAAAGAATTATTTGCAGCGTCACTACGCAACATGTAAAGGTGAGAATGACAGTTAACAAGGAGTATATCGGTTTAACTTTTCTAGTCCCTATGTTCAATGCATAGTGAAGGTATCCTATTCCACCCAAAAATTTGCAGAGATTTCACCGGAAATATATATTTTGAGGTCCCTTTAGTCCGAAAAAAGCGTGTGTGTGTGCCTGTAGACATCATAGCTCAAAAACGAAAACACCGTTAAAAACAAAACTCAGTGTTTAAGTTTAGTATCTTCCAAGGATGGTCGTCTCTTTAGGGCGGTGGTAGCGCAGCTGCTTACCAACCGGGAGATCTGACTTCGATTCTCGGTACTGGCGAGGGGATTTTTCCCCTGCTGGGAGACCTGGCCCGGGGTGCACTCAGCCGCGTGAGCTCCCTGGGGGGTGGGGCAATTTAGGAGATACTTGATGAAAAGTAGCGCCTCCATGTCATGAGGACCGCAGTAGCCGGCCAGGGCAGTTTCCAGGCGCTGACCACGTCTCACCCTCCAATACTGCACCCCATCCATAACGTCTGTCATAGCCCGAGATGGGGGACGCAGCGGTCTGGCGGTATGATAAAGTTCCTTGTGAGCTGTCGTGTCATTGAGTTATTATTTATCTCTCAAAAATGTGACACGAAGTTTTTCATGAAAATCCCACCATCCTAAACTACCCTTTACATGGAAGCATTTTTGATAATTTTGTTTTCCTCAAAAATGTATCTAACGATTTTGAATAAAATAAGTATATTAATGATATCTACATAAGAAATAAACTGTATATTTTGAATTTTCTCCGAATAGCCTCTAAATACCTCTTTCTTATGGGAGAGTTTTGTAGACTTTTGCAAAATAGTTAAACCGTAAGAGATTCCACAAAAACTACTACACAAAAAATGTAAATCTTGTTAGTATACACAATTTATGTCACATACATTTTTTTGTAGTACAGCTGACCGTTTCTGAGATATTCCTTCTTATTTGTTTCAAACTACTACATAAAATTTTTCTCAAACGAGAAGTGACGTTTTATCTCTCTAGTTTTACTGCAGGCCATGCAAAGCGAAACTAACTTCAATTCTTTCGCATAGGACCAGGATTTAGAAGATTTGACTGTCGATTTAGCCTAGAGTATTCCCTTAAGCCCCCTTTACTTACAAGGAAGGAAATAAAAATACAATTTCTGCTAATTTAACTTGATTAGCATGTCGTATATATAAGAATAATCTTTTATAAGGAAAGTTGTTTGGTAACAGCTAGAGAAAGTCATATGAATGGATTACATTAAATTTTATTTGCTTTTTGTTTTATTTAGAATAAACTTTAGTTAATTATCAATATGCCGGTTGCTATACATGTGAAATAATAGATTACAAATTAATTCTCTTACCGTTAGCGTTAGCAAAAGTATCTAAGCCCCTTTGGACGCATATTCGGGTAGTAGTAATAGCCTAAACACTCGGAGGTACCAAAAGCCGTGGTTAAATACGTTTCTTGAAAACTTCCTCGGTATTATTTTAATAAAACTTAGCTGATCTTGGCAGATTTCACTAAATGGCTGGCATATGGAAAGATTTGATACCATCAGGTCAATAGCAGATAACTGATTCAGCGCCTGACCAGCAACGGAAATCTTCCGTGTCTAAGATGTTCTTAAAATGAAACGATTTCTAACACAAAATTAACCATTTTGAGGGAAAAATCTAACGTGTTTCATTTACATGTTTTTTTTTTCAGCCTGTGTCGCAAATAAATTAATCTTAAAAATAGATTTTTATCTACTTTATGCTAAACAAGGTAAATATTAACAGAGATATTCTTATTACTTGCTTTCATGTAAGCAGAAGGGAATACACTAGGCTAAATCGATAGTCAAATGCTTTAAAATGGTCACTATGTGAAATAATTGAAATTAAATGATAAAATTCTGAAATGAAAGATTTTTTCCCATTTGAGAAAAAATTAAGTAGTTTAAAACTGAAACCAATGATATAGAATACATCGGAAACGATTAATTGTAAAAGAAGTAGGTATATGACGTAAATTATGTATTTAAGGAGATCTATGATTTTGTGTAGTAAGTTTTTGTCTCTCTCTCTCTCTCTCTCTCTCTCTCTTACGGTTTACCAGCTATACAATGATAATCAGTAATGAAGAGAACTTCATAAGCATTCCTATAAAATTAAAGACATAGATTTTGTTTGTTATAAAAATATCTTATACATGGTATTTTAAACAACATCTTTGAGATGCACTTTTGAGTAAATCAAAATATTCGGAAACTATTCCAAGTAAAGAGTAGTTGGGCGTTGGAGAACTTTCCTGAAAATCTTCGTAGCGTATCCTTGAGAGAAAATGAACTCGAATACCAAATTTGGTTTTAACGAACTATTAGTTTTTTAGTTATACTGATCCCACAGACACATACACACAAATTTACAAACTCTTTTCTAAAACTGCTTCTTTGGATTCAAGGGACCCTAAAGCAGTATTTCCGCTGAAATCTGGGTATCAAAGTTTTGGATGGAATACAATACATTCTCTTGCTACTTTATACATTGTACAAACGTGCTAGAGAAAGAAAAAACGATTTTTTGGATTTAGAGAATCTTAAAATATATATTTATCAAAATTTCTCTATGAACCAATATTTTCTATCTACCATGTAAAATATACTTACATGTTAGAGAAAATGAAAGTATAAATTCCAAAGTTTAATCGTTACAGGATTAACCTTTGGAAAGATTTGATGAATACAAGTAATGTTCATCCCAAAGACTTTTTACTTACTGTCAATAAAAAAAGGGACTGGACTTTTTAAGCAATGGTAGTAATAGGAGATAATGAAAAAAAATCCCTAATGTTTCAGCCAAATTAAATCAAGATATGAAAGGTGGATTACGTATTTCAAACACAAACTGTTGTGTACTGCCACTGCCCTTAAAGAGTGCTTTCTGCGTAGCTGGTCTGGCAGTGCACAGTAGGCTATTCGTAGTAAGAGCATCGATGAAATTTGTTCTCTCTGTGATTATCATTTGGTAGCCCTGCTTTATACGAGGTTCATCCAGAAAGTGATAGACGATTTGGCATAACTAAACAATAACGAAAGATAACATAAAAATGTATTTACAAAGTTACAGTATCTTACTCTATTTCTCAACGTAATCGCATTGTTAGCAAGGTATTAATGTCACGAGAGATAGAGAGAGAGAGAGTGGGAGGAAGAGAGAGTGTGAAAGAGAGAGAGAGGTGTGAGGAAGAGGTAGAAGGGGATAGAGGGAGGGAGCGAGAGAGGGGGATAGAGAGATAGAATGATAAATAAATAGCGAGAGATAGAGAATGAGAGGGGAAGGGAGAGGGATATTGAGGGCGAGAGAAATTGAGATAGATAAAGAAATAAAAAGAGAGACACAGCGAGATAGAGACAGATTGAGAGGTGGATAGAGAGATAGTGTTGTGGCTGTGTTAGAGGGAGGAAGGGAGGAGGGAGTGAGATAGAGAACGAGAGGGAGGGATGGAGAGAGATAATTAGAGAGCAGAGATAGATATACAGATGGAAGAAGGGAGGGAAGTAGTAAGAGATAAAGATAGAGAGAGAATGAGAGATAAAGAGAAATAGAGACCAAGAGTTAGAGAGATATGGAAAGAGACTGAGTAAGAGTTCAGCGAGAGAAAAAAACAGGGTGAGAAAGATAAACAAAGATAGGGAGAGATACAGAGATTGAAATAGAGATAAATAGAGAGATAGAAACAGAGAGAGAGAGCAAGATAGAGACAGGGGTGAGAGGCATGGAGAGTGAGAGGAAGGGAGTGTGAGAGGGACAGACGGAGGGGGAGAGAAATATAGAGTGACGGGGAGAGAGTGAGATAAATAAATAGAGAGATAGAGAGAGATAGAGAATTAGAGAGAAAAGGGAGACGGAGGAAGTGAGAGAGTGTTAGAGGGGGGAGAGAATCAGAGAAACAGAAGAGAGCTAGATGTATTCTTTCACCGCTAAAGATCTGAGCCAAGATGTCACTGTTACTTTGAGGTCTTCATCAGCTGGGAAATTTTTGCCATCCAGAAGGTCATGTACGGTGTCCAAAGTGTCCGAGCACAATCTAACCTCTGTGCACTCTGCTCTGATATTGATACTTTGGAGCATCGCCTTATATCTTGTCGGCAGGTTGCTGGCATTTTGTTGGTGCTTAGTGGTTGTCTAACCAATCGGTGCCAGCCGGAGGCCCCGCCGTGCCTGGGGAAACTCTGGCGCTTGGAATTTCGTTTCCCGAATACCTACCTACAACAGTGTTTGATTTGGTTGGTAGTGGGAACGCTCAACTGGATCTAGAAAAAGAATATCGTAACTGTGACAAAGAGGGAAGACTGGTTCGGTTTCCTGAGACAAGAACGCTAGAAACTGTCACACGGTTTGAGGTTACCACCTAATATTGTTAGTCCCTCTGTTGACTATCACCTCAACACAACGAAACGCTGACAATGTTGTTGGCTTAGGCTTCCCACTGCTGTACAAAATTACAAACACAACCAACGAAAAGAACAAAATTCCCCAAGACGTGGAATAGGTCTGACCACAATGGCGAAGTAAACACAATAAAAGTAAATGCAATAAACATAAACAAACAAATAAAACAATAGTACAAATAACCTTCCGTTATTCTTGCCTTTTCTACTAGAACTTACTCTCTCCTTTTCACCTTCCCCCCTCCCAAAAGAATAAAACAAACAAAAAATCATATTCCTTCCTGATAAGTAGATTCTCTTTTGTTACAGTTATACCTTCTGTTTTATAATAAAATCAAAAAATAAAAAGACAACAAAAACAAACGAAGGTTCCACCTGGGCTATTGTGTTGACTGTTTATGAAGATGTCTTCCAATGAAAATTCGTCCCCGGCAGGAAAGATAACAACAGATACTAACATGCAAATGGAACTCTAGAAAAGGTAATGGATCGAAAGCTACTTCGTATAAACCGATAAGATGCGAAGTCCACAAAAAGAAGTTCTCTTATCAAACGTCTATCATAAACATTTTTTTGAATTCTTTTATCAACATTTGCTTTCAACTCCTGCATAATGATTGATGTACTTCCACTCCGGTCTTTTATACACACTGGTTCATCCTTGATCACTCCTTATCTACTCATAAATTATGTGCCATTTCCTCATTACATTATCACTATATAATTCGAGTGGTCAAATATTTTGTGCATTCAGAAACATCAATAAGCTTTTTTCGCTTAGAAAAGTATAACATCGGCATTAAATAGCCGGTTCCACCTGACAGTAAATGTCTTAACAGAATGGAGATTGCGTTGAGTACTGCCACTTTAGAAATAAAGTTTTGTGTTATGTAGAGGTTTAGGCTTTGACGGCTGGCGTTATCAACCTTATTATCTAAGTTTGCCGGGCTTATTGGCCGTGGTCTAGTTGTTGGCATAACCTGCGTTTCGCCGAAAGCCGAAAGCTGCGTTCGGCGACACGTCGGTTATGCCAACACTGGACCACGGCCAATAAGCTACTACTTAGATAATAAGGTTCAAAGTTTTGTGTTGATAACTTTTGTTATTCATTAGTTATGTGAAATCGTCTGTCACTTTCTGGATGCCCCTCGTAGTATGTCCTTTGCGGCGGTAACTCTATAGGGGGTTAACAGGCTCGCAACCCACGAGCAGGTTTTGTCTATTAAGGAATGGCGTGGAGATGTGTGAGCCCTAACTCCGGATTTTATTAGTATGGAACTTTGTTCAGGTGTGGTAAGACACAAGTGATTTTCTTCGAGTTTCAGATTATTATTGCACTTATTTATTCATCTTGTTCGGCCGTCGAACACACATATTACTCCTAAATTTCCGACTATTATTACTTATAAATTTTGATGCAGTGATCTCGTCCGTACTCTGGTCTGTATTAAAATTAACTATTTCCGTCACAACTAAGGGCTACACCACGCACCCAAATATAGCATCTTTGCTCTGCCGATACTCTACGCCAAGTGCCTCAAACAGCCAGCGGAAGCATTCTTTTCTCTTTTCCTCGGCAGTGTACTCTCACCCCCTTCGGGCCAATGCTCTACCCCTAACGGTATACTCTGCTACCAGCTCGTGCCAACTGGGCTACTTATACGTGTTTGTAATCTTTCTTCCATTCCCATTTTCAATGTACATTTATGTTTCCCTTCTTGGTATAATTTGCATTATTAGCTATGATTTATCTTTCTTTCTGAATAACTCTTTGCCCCGTGACAAGACATGTACTGTCTCGCTTCTTAGACGTGTTTTACAATATTCGTTCCCTAGTCATAAATGAGCATTTCTCTCTCTAAGAATATATTATATTATTTTGTCTATAATTTATAGCTCCATTTTTATTTGACTTTTAACCCCGTGACTCGACATGTACTGTCTCAAATTTCACTTGCAGTGCTCATTGTTGTTTAAATTCAAAGCAGCGAAGAGAGTGCCATTAGATGTCCACGCATGCAAAGTGCTGTTTTCAATCCCGGATCTCTCAGAGTTGTTGTCACATTGCGCATGACATTCTCGACTTGTAAAATATTAATAAGCGCGATTTTGAAATGTTTCGTCAGCTGTCTATAAGGAGTTGATTAATAGATATAGAATATGGGTATTGTTTGAACGACTGTATATTTACACGTTGGAAAGACGATGTTTTTTTCAAAATTTTCAGGTTTTCTTTCTCTACCGAGTACTAAATGTTACATAGTAGGAAGAAAAGGTATTGTATTCCGCCCTAAAATTCCATACCAGAAATGCATGTTTTGAGGATCCCTGAATGTTAGAAAAAGTTTCCCGGTGTGCGTCTATCCGTATATGGACAGAATAACTTAAAAACGTATTTCCTTAATAACTAAACTTGGTATTACATTTTACGATCTTTTAACGTACTGAAGCGAAATTATTTAGGAATATCATCCCAACCCAAACTCTGTACATGGAATATTTTGGAAAGGCTGAATTTTTGCAAACGTTGCTATAAAGATTTATATTAAAATGTCGAATATACATTTTCCCAACGAACTCAAGATATATTTTGTTTCGCATATATATATATATATATATATATATATATATATATATATATATATATATATACATCTTTGTTTATCTCTTACAGATTACCAGTTAAGCAAATGTTATCCGAATGAACAGGATACCATTTGGAATCCTGTTCATTCGGATAACTTTTGGTTAACTGGTAATCTGTAAGAGATATACAAAACCGTACTACAAAAAAAAAAAAAAAATAAATAAATAAAAAGCGAATCTCGGCAAAACCACAATTTATGTGCATACGTTTTTTTATGGCGTTAACCATTTCCCAGATATTTCTTGTTTGGTTTTAATTTTAAAATATTTAATTTTTTTTTTGAAAAGGGAAGCTCTAATTCGCTCCATATACCTTTTGTTATACTTCTGAACATGAAAAATAACAAAACGTTTTTGCATCACATAGCGACATCTATATAATATTTGACTGTCCCTTTAGCCAAGTGTATTCCCTTATTTTCCTTCTACTTACAAGGAAGGAAGTGATAAGTACATTTCTTCTGTTTATCGCAATTGGCATCATGTAGATAAAAGAATAATCTTTGTAAGTATAGTAGGTTCACCGAAAAGGCAGAAAACATAAAGTGATTTTTTTACCTTCTAGATACATATTAAGTAGAGAAAATATTCACATCCACCTAAAAATTATAAAAAAAAAAAATATTCTCAAAAGTGGTTCTAAAAATTTTCATTAAAATATCCTATGTTTAAGATTTTTTTGTAGTAAATGAAATGTATATCTCTAATTTTTTGGGAATTGTCTATAAATTCCTGTCCATTCTGGATGATATTTGCATAACTGGTAAAATTTAGTCAAATTTATGTGGTGTTTTTGTGCTATCTATGTTGATTGTTACAGGTTAACTGTTCCTCTACTTGACAGTTTTTCTCAAATTAGAAATGCCTATTCACATGTTTTCTTCCTGGCCAAGCATAGAGACTGAACTTTAAATAGCGATCGCTTAACGACTGGATTTTAACATATGAATATCACTTTAGCTTATTGCATTTCCTTATTCTGAAGTTAAAAGGAAATAGTGTCGTAAAAAGCATTTCTGCTAATGTTTATATTGATAAGCGTGAGGTAGATAGAACAATAAGGTTTTGTAGGAATAGATTTCTGAAGCATTTGTAGGGAATATATATGATTCTTAACACAAAAGGTTCTACTTTTTCTAGCCCATATGTACAAAATACTCTGTAGATGTAGTAGGTATTGTATTCATATATCTATTATGCTTAGAGACCCCCTGAATAATAATAACAATAATAACAATAATAATAATATTAATAATAATAAAAACATGGGTGTATGTGTGACTTTGGACAGCACAGATTTAAAACAAAATGTCCATTAAATACCAAACTTCATGTTTAGTTTAGTATCTCTCAAGGATATGACGAGAAGATTTTCAAAAACTTCTCCCTTTCTAAACTAAACGTTACATGGAAAAAGCTATGAAAATTTTGATTTCCTTAAAATGACACCGACGACTTTGATTAAAATACCCTATAATATAACAAATTTAATGGCATTTAAAATATAGTTCTTGAATTTTCTGGAATGACTTTTGCATAACTGGTATACCTTAAGAGATAGACAAAATCTTACTGCAGAAAAAAATGTAGATCTTGTAAAATCACGCAATTTAAGTCCTTGTGCAGCAATAAGTTTCCGAGTTATTCCTTGTTATTAGTTTCAGTTTTAAAATACTTATACCTTTCTATGACATAAAGTTGTCCGTGTTTCTTTAATTTTACTCCTGGCCATGCAAAGAAGAGAATTTCAATGACAGTCATATAGCTATAATTTTTCAGCTTTTTGAACTTTTAGTGTATTCCTTTAGTTCCCTTCTACTTATAAGCAACTAAATAATACAACCATTTTGCTAGTTATATTTTTACCTTCTCTACACGTACTATGTACATAGTGTATAGAAAAAGGTATTGTATTGTAGCCAAAAATGCAATATTGAGCTTTCACTGAAAAGAGATGTTTTGAGATCCTCTGAATCCAAAAAAACACTTTTAGAAAAACGTTCGTGGGTGTCTGTGGATATCATAGCTCAGAAACGAAAAGTCTGTTAAAAACCAAACTTAGTATTTAAGTTAAGTGTCTTCCAAGGATGCGACACTAAGATTTTCAAGAAAATCCCCATACACCAACTACCTACATGGAACTTTTTCGAAAATGGATCTAACGATTTTGATTAAAAGGGCGTATATTAAAGATATTTAACTGACAAATGAAATGTATATCTTGACTATTCTGGGAATAGCCTCTTAAGACTACTTCATTCTGGATGAATTTTACGAAATATTTAATAACTGCTAAACCGTAAGACATGGACAAAAACTTACAGCACCAACAATGTAAAGCACGTTAAAGCACACAATTTATGTAATATAAATTTTTTCGTGGAGTTGGTCGTTTTTGAGATATTCCTTGTTATTAATTTCAGCTTTGAAAATCGTATACTTTTCTCATACAGGAATTTGTCAACTCCTATCCATACAAACAAAGGAACTTCAGCCACATAGAAACCAGTTTTTGACTATCACTTTAACCTATGCTATTCCCTTATTTCACTTCTACTTACAAGGAAGCAAATAACAAGACTATTTCTGCTAATTTTTTCTCGATTAGCATGAAGTAAATGGAAGCATAAACATTCTAATAATATTTTTTGCAGAGATGTAGAAAAAGTCATGTGAATGCAACACATCAGATTTTTTTGATACTGTTTAACGCCCGCTTTTACTAATATGACATCGTAGGAGATGGCCTGATGATATATGGAATTAAGATGCAGCACGAGGGAAACCGGAAAACCTGACCCTGCGCCGCCTTGTCCACCACAAATGTCACATACAATCGCTTGGGATCAACACTCATCTTGATAAGAGGCGCGGCCCGATTTCATTAATACTTATCGCGATTAGCATGAAGTATTATAACTTTTTTTTTGAAACATATAGAGAAAGTCATATGAATGGAACGATATATTTTATTTTTTTCAGTTTCACTTTCGCTGTAAGCTCTTATGCAAAAAGAGCTGGCAAACACATTCGTATGTACTTTCACTAGCAGCGCTCATAGTGGTGTAATTTGAAAACAGAAAACAGAGTGCTATAAAATGTTCACGCATGCAAAATGCTGTTTTCATGCCGGGGCTTGCAGCTGTTGTATTATACTTCTCGTCTTGTCTGCTGAAATATTTATAAACGAGATTTTGAATTGTTTCATCCACAGCTTCGGCTTTAGTATTTATTTCACCGAAAGTGAAATTTGTTGGTAACTACGTTACAAACACAGAGTTTGTTAATACCTGATTCGTATAGATAGCAGGTAAGTGTTGTTTGAGGAATTGCAATTAAGTACATTTTAACTTTGGAAAGATTTTTTTAACTACAATTTTACTTTCTCTACACGTACTAAGTACATAGTGTATAGAGAAGGTATTGCACTCCACCAAAAAAATTGGTACCGAGATTTCACTGGAAATATATGTTTTGGGGTACCGTGTATCCAAAAAAAGTATTTTTACTTTCTCTATATGTGCTATGTACATAGTGTATAGAGAATATGTTGTAATGCAACCAAAAATACGATACAGAGATTTCACCGGAAATACATGTTTTGAAACCTCCTGTTTCCAAAACAAAAACGTTTTTAGAGAAATGTTCGTGTGTGTGTGTGTCTGTCTGTGCCTCTGGGTAGCATAGCTCAAAAACGAAAAGTCCGTTCAAAACCAAAATTGGTACTTAGGTTTGGTATCTTCCAAGGATGCGACACGAAGATTTTCAAGAAAATCCCCCCCACTGCTAACTACCCTTTACATGGAACTTTTTTCGTAATCTTTGATTTTCTAAGAAAAAAGTCTTAACGATTTTTATTAAATATCGTATATTAAAGATATTTACCTCACAAATAAAATGTATATCTTCAATTTTCCAGGAAGACTCTGAAGACTACTTTATTCTGGACTAATTGTGCATAACTACTAAACCGTAAGAGATGGACAAAAACTTAACATTCAAAAAATGTAGAGCACGTTAAAACACACAATTTATCTTATATACATTTTTCGTGGAGTTCATCGTTTTTGACATATTCATTGTTTTTGGTTTCAGCTTTGAAAAACTTATACTTTTCTCATGCAGGAATTTGCCAACTCGTGTCCATACAAACAAACGAACTTTAGTCACATAGCAACCAGCTTTTGGCTTTCACTTTAACCTATGGTACTCCCTTATTTCGCTTCTACTTACAATAAAGCAAGAAATAAGACTATTTTTGCTAATTTTTCTCGATTAGCATGAAATAAATAAAAGAACAAGCTCATTAACAATAATTTGTTACAGAGATATAGAAAAAGTCATGTGAATGGAACACATCAGATTTTTAGAAAAAGGTGTGTGTGTGTTTGTGTATGTGTGTATGTGTCCGTGTTTCAGTGTGTCTGTGTGTCTGTGAACACGATAATTCAAAAACGAAAACTCGGTAAAATACTAAACTTGGTACTTGTTTAGTATCTTCCAGGGATGCGACACGAAGGTTTTAAGAAAAATTCCCCCACTCTAAACTACCCTTTACATAGAACATTTTTCGAAATATTTTACTTTCTTAAAAATGACTAAGGATTTTGATTAAACTATCGTTTATTAAAGATATTTAGCTGACAAATAAAATGTATATCTTGAATTTTCTGGGAATAACCTCTGAAGGCTACTTTATTCTGGATGAATTTTACCGAACTTTGCATAACTGCTAAGGCGTAAGAGATGGACAAAAACTTACCACACAAAAAAATGTAGAGCACGTTAAGTCACACAATTTATGTTATATACATTTTTTTTCGTGGAGTTGATTGCTTTTGAGATATTCCTTGTTCTTGGTTTGAGCTTTGAAAAACTTATACTTTTCTCACACAGGAATTTATCAACTCCTGTCCATACAAACAAAGGAACTTCAGTCCATAGCAACCAGTTTTTGACTATCACTTTAAGCTATAGTACTGCATTATTTCACTTTTGCTTACAAGGAAGTCAGTAATAATGCTATTTCTGCTAATTTTTTGTCGATTAGCATAAAATAAATAAAAACATCGCTTTAATAACAACACTTTGTTGTAGAGATGTAAAGAAAGGCATGTGAACGGAACACATCAGATATTTTCTACTTTCTTCACCATGCACATTCAAAGACACACATGTTTTAAAGTTCCGATAATCTGGAAATCATTTTAATATAATTATACCCGCGTTTGTGTTGAACAGATAACACTTAAGCTAAAAGTTGTAAAATGCCAAACTTGATATTTAAGCTCTACATTTTCCAAGTACACCAGACGTAGATTTTCAAGAAAGACACCCCCAACAAACCATCTTTTACATGCAATATTCTTTAAGTATTTTATTTCCTAATAAATGGCTAAACAGATTTGATTAAAATATAAAGCTTAGATATGTTATTACTAAATAAAAAATACAAGTATATTGAATTTTTTGGCAGTATCCTCTAATGTCTTGTTCATATCTGAATGACCTTTGCATAACAGGTAAACCGTAAGAGGTACACAAAAGCATACTACAGCAATAAATGAAACACAGCTTCTCAACATTTGTGTACGTGGAGCTAATCATTTTGGAGATATTTCTTGTTATTGGTTTGAATTTTAAAATAAGTATACTCTTCTCAGAGAGGAAGTTGTCCGTATTTCTTTTATTTTACTGCTGACCACGCGAAGAAGCGAATTTCAATGATAGTTACATAGCGACAGTTTTTCAAATGTTGATTATCGCTTTAGCATAGTGTATTCCGTTAGTTCCCTTTCACTTATAGCCAACTAAGTAATACCACCATTCTGGTTATGACATTTTTTATTGTGTTTAACGCCCGTTTTCACTACTATGGCATCGCAGGCTATGATGCTTATGGAATTGGAGCCCTGTTGGAATGCGATGGCGGGGGAAACTCGGAGAAAACCCGCTCCTGCACCGCTTTGTCCACCAAAATTCCACATACGATTTGTGATCGAACCTCGCCTTGATGACAGGCAAATAGTTTAAACAATTTGTCACGTGCGCCCGATTTTGCTAATGCTTATCGCGATTTGCATGAAATAGAAAGAAGAATATTCTTTAATTATTTGTAAAACATATAGAGAAAGCCATATCAATGCAACAGATCAGGGTTTTTTTCACTTTCACTTTCGCTGTTGTAAGCTCTTATGCAAAAAACTCTGAAAAACACTTTGCTACGTCCTTTCACTTGCCGCGCTCATAGTGGTGTAATTTGAAAACAGAAAACAGAGTGCTATAAAATGTTCACGCATGCAAAATGCTGTTTTCATGCCGGTACTTGCAGCTGTTGTATTATAGCGGGTCACTTCTCACAGAGTTTCAAATGTTTTGTCCACTGCTTCTGCCAAAATGTTTACTTCATCAGAAGTAATAAAAAATCGTTGGAAGTATGTTACATACTTAATTACTGTCAGCAGCTGATTAACACAGATAGTAGACGAGTATCGTTTGAGGGATTGCAAGTTAAAGTACATTAACACGTTTCTTTTTTAAAATGTTTCACTTTTAACCTCTGCAGCATATAAATTCAAAGTTAAATACAGAGGCCTACAAATTTAGAGGCCCCCATAATGAAGTAATCACAGTTGTAGAAAAAGGACGTGTGTGCGTGTTTGTGTGTGTTTGTGTGAATATGTTTCAGCAGCATAGCTAAAATCCGAAACACCTTTTAAATAAAAAACTTGATATTTAATTTCAGCATTTTCCAAACGTGCGACTCGAAGACTTCTAAGCAAATCCTTACCATAAGCTACCATGAACCAAATAGAAGAATAAGTTCATTTCAGAATTGTTTATAAGTAGAGAAAGTTTATGAATGTAGCACACCAGACTTTTCATTTTTGTGTCACTAAATGCTGAACACATTCTGTTTTTCAAAAATATGTAGCTTATATGGCATTTTCTACCAGAAATGTGTTTGCGGTAGGATTCTTCGAGTACATTGTTGCAATTTCATTTCACTATTGCGAACTAAAATTTTCAACAATTTTACCGCTTTTAATCAAAATTAATTCTCATAAATAGTAACCATAAATTGACTGTAAACTGTAGACATCATTATGCAACAATTATGAAATTAACAAGGCAGGGAATTATGTGAATCATGTCCAATATCTTAATTTAAGTATATCCACTGTAGTAATTTGAGGTTAAAATACAATTGGTAAAATATTTATATTAAATTTAAACATTTTGCTACCGTTTAAACATTTGTTTACTTGAATTATTGGAAGTTCGTATCATTTTAGATGTTCATAGAAACAAATGTGGAAATAAATGTTGAGCTACATCTATTTCTATAGATCCTTCAGTGTTTCAAGGAAGTCGAAAAAGATTTCGGTTTGAAATATCTTTTTGGTTGTAAAGGAGGGTTTGATTGTAAAAGCTCAAAAACCTTTTAATTTACATATCAAAGATCATCAAGAAGTGCAAAATATTGTATTAAATATGTATATTGCTCATTCATATACACCTAAATAGCGCTACAAGGATTAATGTCAGAAACAGGGGGTGGGGTCCGTATTTATACTAGCTCAAGCTAGTGAGGTGACTAGCTTAGCTATTCTCCTTTTTGTGCGTGTGAGCGCGCGCTCAACTGGATACCAAACCATTGGTAAGTTATTTGGTCCAAAGAATTGGTAGCTTCAGCATTTGTAAATTCTGTAATTTGTAGAAGAATTTAGATCAGAGCATACCAACGTTTACTATTTGCAATGCGGAGAGTAGTTTTATTAGTGTAAACGCTGCTATAGAAACTATGGTAAGCAACATAACCTAAAAACCTCTGAAAATGTGTATTGTTGTTGACCCTTTAAGTGTGCGCATGACTAATGCAGTACCACATAAATTAATTACTACAGCTACACAAGTTTGCGTACAAATATTGCAAATATGCATATACATTAATGTATATGTTACATTGTGCCGTAATATAAATACTATTAATGGAACATTTCACTCTGCAAAGACCGAATTGATCTCTCCTGCCTTTATTTTATGTTCACTGTTAAAACCGGTTTATTAGAGCACTTACTTCTGGTGTCTGCAGGTAAATTTGTAGTCTTTACTTACCACAAATGCACTCTTTACTGATTTTCATTAGGCTACATAGACGTTTCCAAGTACTAATAATAACTCCATGGCACGACAGCTCACAAGGAACCATCCGCTGCGTCCCCCATCTCGGTCCATCACAGACATCATGGATGGGGTGTAGTATTGGAGGATGAGAAGTGGTCAGTGCCTCTAATCCCTCCCGACCAGCTAATGCGGTCCTCATGACCTGGAGCCGCTACTTCAAGTAGCTCCTCAATTGACCTCACGAGGCTGAGTGAACCCCGGTCCAGGTCTCCAAGCGGGGGAAAAATCCCCACGCCCGTACTGGTAATTGAACCCAGGTCTCCCGCTTGGCAAGCAGCAACACTACCACCGCTCTAAGGAGACGACCTCCAAGTGCTAATGCCCGGAGGAAACAAAATTAGCTTTAACTGTAAGCGAACATTATCTACAAGGTGGCGCCAAATAGCGTGTGAGACTCCCATTCGGGAGAACTCGGGTCAATCCTCGGCGTCACAATGACGCCTGAAAAAAAGAATTATTTCTTCTCTATTATGATTTGCGTTCCATTTCACTTTTATTCCTTCTTATCCTTATGGTATACTTCTTGATACTGTGCATGGCAGTGCGAGCAGATGGGGTGGATGAAGGCTCAATGAAAGAATATTCTCCGTGGATACTAGAGGATTGCTAACTCAACGAGTCGCTTAGTCGCCCTCTCTAGCATCTCCAGTAGTTCCAGAGCTTGAAAATGCTAGGGATTTCCACGTATATATGTGCCCTTACTGCCTAGGCCTATGTGCCTCATCCTGAGACAGAGTATTCCAACTTGGCTAACCATCATTTACTCATAGGAATATGCCTGCAGTATGCAGTACTGCTCATCATTGAGGACAAACTGTCGTAACGGCTGAAAGAAAGTGCAAGTTGTGTTACAATGACCTTCACCCAGCAACATGTTGACCACCACCTTCCCCTCTAGGCGGGTTCCTGGACTAGTGATTGAACACGCACGAGTACTCAGATGAACAAATTTACAAATTTGGAATAGCCAGTCCTAGAGGGTATTAGCCATAAAAGATCTATGTAGATCACAGCATATGAGGTATCTTTCTTCGTTGTCTACCTTTTGTCTTATTATATTATTTGTTGATTATGCCACTGCTTAATTCTTTCCTATTGATTAAAACGCTTAATACCGCAACTGGGACCTACGGCCATAATCATCAAACGTGTATGAACGGTTTACTCCTTAATTTTCGGCTGTTTGTTGGCATCCATTATTATACCAGCATTAATGGACAAGTTTGCAGGCGGTAAATGTTTAAACATCAAAGCTGTGATTGTTACACCGGTGCGACTGGACATGTGTGCTGCCAGAAGGCTCTTTGACATTTTTACACCTGAATGAAAGTGTGACATCTGCAGTGGTTTGCACGTGTTACTGCTCCTGGAAATTTTCTGCCACGTGACCAATCTGATGTGTTCCATTCACATAACTTATTCTAGCTGTTCCAAATAAAAACTGTTCTTACAAAAGATTATTATTTTATGCACATCATGTTTATCGAGTTAAATATCAGCAGAAACTGTCTCATCACTTGCTTCCTTATAAATAGAAGGGAATTATGCTAAAGCCATTCAAATCTTTTAAAACTTTGTCGCTATGTAAAACAATTGAGGTTCGGTCCGCTTTGAATGCTCCCCGTTTGAGAAACCTTAACCCTTAAGTGCATAACTTTTTACTTTCTCTAGCCCCGTATGTACAATGTACATAGGGATAGAGAAGTATTGCATTCTACCCAAAAATTCGATGTCGAGATTTCACCGGAAATATATTTTTTTAGGACCCCCTGTATCCATAAAAAGCATTTTCAGGAAAAGGTCCGTGTGTGTGTGTATGTGTGTGTGTGTGTGTGTGTGTGTGTCCCCGTGTGTCCCTGTGTGTCCATGTGTCCGTGTGCCTGTGAACACGATAAGTCAAAAACGAATAGTAGCTAAAATACCAAACCTGGCATTTAAGTTTAGTACCTTTCAGGGATGCGACACGAAGATTTTGAGAACAATCCCCCCACTTCAAACTACCCTTTACATGGAACTTTTTTCGAAAATTTTGATTTTCATAAAAATGGCTGTAACGAATTTGAGTAAAATATCGTATATTAAAGATATTTTACCTGAGAAATACAATGTATATCTTGAATTTTCTGGGAATAGCTTCTGAAGACGTGTTTATTCTATTTGACTTTTGCTTAATTTGCCACAACTAGTAAGCCGTAAGAGATAGACAAAAACTTACTATACAAAAAATGTAGGTTGTTTTAAAATACACAAGTTATGTCATATACATTTTTCTCGTGGAGCTTACCGTTTTCGAGGTACTCATTGTTATTAGTTTCAGTTGAGAAGTACTTATACTTTTCTCAGACGGGAGTGTCCGTTTTTCTTTTGTTCTATTCCTGGCCAAGAAAAGAAGCGATTTGTAATGACAATCGCCTAACAGCTTTTAAACCATTTGCTATTGGTTTAGCCTAATGTATTCCCTTATTTACTTCCTACTTATACGGAACTAAGTAATAAGAACATTGCCCTAATGAGTACCTCGATTAACAAGGTGCAGAAAGAAGAATAATCTTATGTAAGAAGTTTGTAGAAGAGCTAGAGAAAGTCATGTGAGTGTAACACATAAGATTTTTGCTACTTATGTCCTGCTTTCTTTAATTCCAAACCGTTATTTATATCCCTTACAGCGGCATCATAACTGAAACGACTTATTAGCCGTAATCATTATTACGATCCATTCTAAGCGAGTTCGGCTCCCAGCAACTGCAGTCAAATGTACCTGTGGTAAAGAACGGGGAGGGCGCAAGTAAAACGAACGGTGAGACGGCACGTTTGGATGTGCACGGGGTTACATTTGACTACAGTTGTTCTTTTTTATAAAAATAATAACACTACAGATTTTTGCAAACATATTAATATAATTAGCCTAATTTTATTGCTGAAGGTTAGTGTAACACAACAGTCAATTCAAAAATGCTAAAAACTTTGATTAATCATCTTTGTTGCATATATACATACAACACCATACGATAAAAGGTTAATTACATTAAAACTGAAATTAATAACACTGAATATCTCGAAAACCGACAACTCTACAAGAAAAACTCATATGGCATAAATGATGTGTTTTAACCAGATTTACATTTTCGTGCAGTAAGTTTTTACCTATCTCTTACGGTTTAACCGTTACACAAGATGCTGCAAACTCATCCAGAATGAAGAGGTCTTCGGAGACTTGCCCAGAAAATTCAAAATATACGTCTTATTTGTGATGTAAATATGTTTAATATACGGTATCTTAATTAAAATTGCTAGAGCCAATTTTAAGATAAAAAAATACAAACAGTATTTTAACTAATGTTTGGATAACATATACAATAAAGCATTTAATTCAGGTCCCCGTTTTCAAAATTAAAATACCATGTCATTATTCCACCAAGAATTCACCTTCATAAATTAATATTTTCTGTAAAAATAGCTGATATGTTCCATTCACATACTTTCTCTATATATCTGTAAAAATTATTGTTAAAAAACTTATTCTTCTATCTACAACATGCTAATGGAGATAAACATTAACAAAAATGGTAATATTGCTTAATTACTGTAACTAGAAAGGAAATAAGAGAATTACTAGGCTAAGCAATAGTCACATATTTTAAAAGTGGTTGCTATATGATCGCAAATTCGTTTCTTTATAAGACCAAGATTTGACAAATTCCCGTATGAAAAGGTATAGTACTTTAAAGCTGAAACCACCAACAATAAATATCTTAGAAACCTCAGTTCTACAAGAAAAAACAAAACAAAAAAAAATACGATATCTACATTTTTTGTGCTGTAAGTTTTAATTTATTTCTTGCGATTCAGCAAAATTAATTTAGTATAAAGTGGTCTTCAGAGGCTATTTATATAAAATTAAAACTATATATTGTATAAACCTATCTAAATATCTTTAATACCAAAACGATGTATTAATTAAAATCCTTACAACCATTTTTGAGAGAAGCAAAATTTTCGAAAAGTAGTATGGTAGATTGAAGTGAGGGGATCATTTAAAAATCATCTGCCTCATCCTTGGAGGATATTTAACTTCAATACCAAAATAGGAATTGAACGGACTTTTCTGTTTTACTTTCTCTACACGTAATATGTACATTGTGAACAGAGAATATACTGCACTCCACCCAAAAATTTGGTACTAAGATTTCACCGGAAATATATGTTTTACGGTTCCCTGTATCCAAAAATACATTTTGTGTGTCTGTGTGAGTATATGTATCCGCGTGTCCGTGTGTACATGAACACGATAACTCAAAATGTCGGTAAAATACCAAACTTGGTATTTATGTTCAGTATCTTCTAGGTATGCGACACGAAGATTTTGAGAAAAATTCCCCACTCCAAACTACAATTTAGATAATTTTTTTTTTCTCGAAAGTTCTAATCTTCTCAAAAATGGCTCTAATGATTTTGACTAAAATATCATATTTTGAAGATATTTACCTGACAAATGAAATTTATATCTTGAATTATCTGGGAATAGCCTAAAGACTAATTTATTCTGGATGAATTTTATGGAAATTTGCATAACTGCTAAACCGTAAGTGATGGACAAAAACTACCACACAAAAAATGTAGAGCACCTTAGAGCACACAATATACGTGTAGTTGATTGTTTTTCAGTTATTCTTTGTCTTTGATTTCATCTTTAAAAAACTTCTCATATAGGAATTTGTCAACTCCTGTCCATACAAACAAAGGAACTTCAGTTACATAGCAACCAGATTTTGACTATCACTTTAACCTATGGTACTCCCATAATAAGCTTCTACTTACAAGGAAGCAAGCAATAAGACTACTGTTATTTTTTTTCGATTAGCATGAAAGAAATAGAGGCATAAGCTTTTTAACAATAATTTGTTGCAAAAATAAAGAGAAAGTCACGTGAATGGAACATATCAGGTTTTTTTTTTTTGTCTGAAGGATTATCTTCTGTGAAATTTCAGTATCGATTTTGGGTGCAGTGCAATATCTTCTCTATACACTAGGTACATAATACGTGTAGGGAAAGTAAAAAGTGGTTCTGTGGCATGTGCTTCTATACCACTTTGAAAATTATAAATTACAGTATTTTACATGACTACTCCATAATGAATTAAAACAGAGACAATATGTTAATTAGGCGAGCAATATATGTTCTGTAAGGATTTTAAGTACTTCAATTTAAATAACTAAGTGTGTTTTATGAAGTTTTAGTCTGGCTGACTGTAAATACGTATTTTATACCAATACTTTCTGTTACGCAATTTCTCAAATATAGCTCAATGGAGCACGTTTATTCAGCTTTTTAAAAAACTCAATTACAGAAACATGTAATTAAGGGTGACAAAAGGAAAGCCAGAGCTGATTTTACGTTGCGAATAAAAATAGCGTGAAGTGCACACAGATCTCGAAACTCCGAAATGATTATAGTTCTATATCACTGACAATTTGTCATTTAATGGAAATGTTGATAAATAATTACAAATAATGAATACTCAACCCAATACAAATGCTACTCTTCTTTCATTTTGTGCATATTATTAGTCTCGTACATGTATTCAAAATTAAATAAAGCGCTATAGCGTAATGAAAGCAGCATGCTCGTGAAAAAATATTGATAATTACATGTGATATCAGAATTATGTTCGTACTAAAGTAATATTTAATTTTACTTCTTACTTTCTCTACACACGCTATGCACATAGTGTACAGAAAAGGTATTCCAGTCCACCCAAAAATTCGATACCGAGTTTTCACCGGAATTATATGTTTTAAGTCCGTGTGTGTGTGTGTGTGTGTGTGTGTGTGTGTGTGTGTGTGTGTGTGTGTGTTCTGTGTGTCCGTGTGTCAGTAAGTCCGTGTGTCTGTGAACACGATAACTCAAACGGTAAAATACCAAACTTGGTATTTAAGTTTAGTATCTTCCAGGGTTGCGACACGAAGATTTTGAGAAAAATCTCCCCACCCACAACTACCCTTTACAAAGAACTGTTTTCAAAAATTTTGATTTTCTCAAAAATGGTACTAACGATTTTGATTAAAATATGATATATTAAAGATATGTAACTGAGAAATAAAATGTATATCTTGAATTTTCTGGGAATAGCCTCTGAAGGGTAGTTTATTCTGGATGAATTTTTCTGAATTTTGAATAACTGCTAAAACGTAAGAGATGGACAAAAACTTACTACTTAAAAATGTATAGCACGTTAAAACACACAATTTATGTTATGTACATTTTTTTCGTGAGTTCGTCGTTTTTGAGACATTCCTTGTTTTTGGTTTCTGCTATAAAAAACTTATACTTTTCTCATATAGGAACTTGTCAACTCCTATCTATATAAACAAAGGAACTTCATTGATATAGAAACCAGCTTTTGACTATCATTTTAACCTATGGTGCTTATTTCGCTTCTACTTACAAGGAAGCAAGTAATACGACTATTTCTGTTAATTTTTTCTGATTATATATTTCTATTTACTTTATGCTAATCAGAAAAAAAATATCAGAAATAGCCTTATTACTGGCTTCCTTGTAAGTAGAAGCGAAATAAGGGACAACCGTAGGTTAAAGTGATAGTCAAAAGCTGGTTGCTATGTCAATGAAGTTCCTTTGTTTATATGGACAAGAGCTGACAAGTCCTTGTATGAGAAAAGTATACGTTTTTCATAGCAGAAACCAAAAATAAGGAATGTCACAAAAACGACGAACTCCAATAAAAAATGAACATAACATAAATTGTGTGTTTTAATGCGCTCTACATTCTTTATGTAGTAAGTTTTTGTCCATTTCTTACGGTTTAGCAGTTATTAAAAATTTAGTAAAATTTATCCAAAATAAACTACTCTTCAGAGGATATAACCAGAAAATTCAAGATATACGTTTTATTTGTCAGGTAAATATGTTTAATATCCGAAATTTTAATCAAAATCGTTACAGCCATTTTTGAGAAAATCAAAATTTTCGAAAAAAGTTCCATATAAAGGGTAGTTGGGGGTGAGGTATTTATCTCAAAATCTTCGTGTCGCATCCCTGGAAGATACTAAACTTAAATACCAAGTTTGGTATTTTACCGACTTTTCGTTTTTGAGTAATCGTGTTCACAGACACACGGACATATGGACACACGGACACACGGACTTACGGACACACGTACACACACACTCACACACACACACACACACACACACACACACACACACACGCGGACCTTTTTGTGAAAAAGCTTTTTTTTTATATTGGGGACCCTAAAACATATATTTTCGGTGAAATCTCGGTATCAAATTTTTGGGTGGAGTGCAATACTTTCTAAATACACTATGTACATCGTGCGTATGGAGAAAGTAAAAATATGTATGACATAAGTTGTGTGTTTTAATGTGCTCTACATTTTTTAAAGTAAGTTTTGTTTATCTTTTATGGTTTACTAGTTATGCAAAATTTAATGAAAATCATCTAGAATAAAGAGGTTTTTTGAGGCTATTCCCAGAAAATTGAACCTATACATTTTATTTGGCAAGTAAATATCTTAAATATAAGAGATTATAATCAAAGTAGTTAGAGCCATTTTGAAGAAAATCAAAATTTTGGAATTTTTTTACATGTAAAGGGTAGCTTCGTGCGGCGATTTTCTTGAAAATTTTCGTGTTGATCCTTGATTTTGGTTTTTAACGGTATTTTCGTTTTGAGTTATGCTGCCCACAGACACCCACACACACAGACAGACAGACACAAGGACATTCTCTATAAATGCTCTTTTTGGATTCAGGGGGTCCCAAAACATCTTATATTTTCGGTGAAATATCGGCATCAACATTTTTAATGCAATACAGAACATTTTCTATACACTATGTATACATAGTACGTATAGAGAAAGTAGAAATATTATGTGTTCCATTTACATGACTTTTTCTACAGCGCTGTAAGAAACTAATGCTAGAAAACATGTTATTCTGCCTACTTTATGATAATTCAGATAAACATTACCCGAAATTTCCTTAGTTACTTGCTTCCTTGTAAGTAGGAGGAAAATTGGGTAAATTAATAAGCTAAAGCTAATATCAAATCCTTTAAAAACTGGTTACCATGTGGTTGAAATTGATTACGATACAGCTTTCCGTATGAGAAAGGTTTAAGTATTTTGAATCTGCAACAAATGACAAGAAATATCTCAGAAATAGATTGAGGATGGAATTAATATAAGTCTAATAAAAGTTCTGAATGAGTTAGTTGATAAATTTATATTTGATTCAATTCCACGAAAGAAAAATATATATGACATAAATTGTGTGTTTTAGCGTGATCTACATTTTTTGTGTATATAATAAGTTTTTGTCTACTTCTTACGGTTAACCAGCTACGCAAAGTTCAGCAAAATTCACTCAGAATAAGGAGGTTTTCAGGGAATATTTCCAGAAAGTTCAATATATGCATTTTGTTTGCCATATAAATATCTTTAATATACTATATTTTAATCTAAATCGTTAGAGACATTTTTGAGAAAATCACAATTTCCCAAATTTTTGTATGTAAAGGGTAGTTGGGGTTGCAGTGCTTTTCCTCAAAATCTTCGTGTCGTATCCTTGGAAGATACTAAATTTGTATACAAAGTTTGTTATTTTATCAACTTTTCGGTTTTGTGTTATTGTTACAGACACACGGACACACACACAAATGTTTTTTGGACTCAGAGGACCCCAAAATATATATTTCCGTTGAAATCTCGACATCGAATTTTAGGTGGAATACAATACCTTCTCTATCCACTATGTACATTTTACATACATATGGGGACAGAAAAAGTAAAAAAAAAACATTTTTATAAAAATGTAACTGTGTTTGTCTGTGACTGTGTGAATTGAGTAAGTCAGAAATGAAGAATCCGTAAAACAACAAACCTGGCATATAAGTTTAGTATCTTCCAAGGTTGCGACACGAAATTGTAAGCAAAAGCACCCCCTCTTAAGCTACCCTTTACATGGAAAATTTTTCGAAAATTGTTTCTGGATGAATTAGACATTATTGGTGAACTGTAAAAGATAACAAAAACTCACTGCATGGATATTTTAAACCTCATTAAATCACACAATTTGTCATATGCATTTTTGTAGAATTAAAATTTCCGATATATTCTTTATTGGTTTCAGTTTTAAAGTTTGTAACTTTTCTCAAATGGGAAATCAACTTATTTTTCAGCTCTTCTCTCTAGGAATGGAAAAGAGAGAGAAATTTCAATTGTTTTACATTTCGATAGTTTTTAAAATGTTTACTTTCTCTATACGTACTATGTACATAATGTATACAGAAGGTATTGCACTCCACCAAAAAATTAGATACCGAAATTTCACTGGAAATATATGTTTTAGGGTCTCCTGAATCCAAAAAAGCATTTTTAGAAGAAAAAAAAACATCTCTATGTGTGTGTGTGCTGTTGACAGCATAGCTCAAAAACTTAAAAAGACCGTTAAATACCAAACTTGTATTTTTCCCTCACTTATAGTATACCCTTTATTTGGAACATTTTTCGAAAAGATTGATTTTCTCAAAAATTGGCTCTAACAATTTTCACTAAAATATATTATGTTTAAGATACTTTTATAACAAACAAAAATATACCTGGAATTTTCTGGGAATATCGTCTGAAGACCTCTTAATTCTGGACGAGTTTTGTACAACTGGCAAACCGTAAGAGACGTACAAAAACTTACTACACAAAATTGTAGATCTGATTAAAATAAACAATTTATTTTTTTTTTTTTTTTTTTTTTTTTTTTGTAGAATTCTCAAAATATTTCGGATTATTGGTTTCAATTTTAGCACTTCAGCTTTCCTCAAACAGGAAGAAATCTTTCTTCTTGTTTCCCGTTTGTTTATTCTTTCATATAGGGATCGGCTTTTAAAGAACGAGACCATTTCTTTAGCCTGTGTATTTTCTTATTTCCCTTCGCCTTACATTCTGCTCTTGTTTATCCTTATTGGCATGATGTAGATGAAAGATAAATCTTTTGAATAGCTAGAGGATATCCTGTAAGTTGAATACATTGGATTTTTAATCCTTTTCTTACAAGGAACCAAGTAATAACGATAATTTCTGTTTATATCGATTAGCATGATGTAGGTAGAAGAATAAACTTTTCAACAATAAACTGTTACAGAGATGTAGAGAAAGTCATGGAATAGAACACATCAGATCTTTGCATAGCTCAAAAACGAAAGGACCGTTAAATACGCAGCTTGGTATTAAGGTTAAGTATGTTTAGTATCTTTCAAGGATGGGACACAAAGATTTTCAAAAAAATCCCCCCATAAGCGACCCTTTACATGGCAACATTTTAGAAAATTTAGCTCTTCTCAAAAATATATAAAGATTTTGATATTAAAAATATTGACATCCAAAATAAATGTATATCTTGAATTTTCAGGGAACAGCCTCTGAAGATATATTTTACCGAATTTTGCTTAAACCGTAAGAGATAGACAAAAAACTAGCGGTACAAAAATGTAGACCTCGTAAAAACACACTATTTATGTCCTCTACGTTTTTGTTGTGGAAGTGACCCTTTCCGAGATATTCCTTGTTATTGGTTTCAATTGTTAATTACTCAGACAGGAAGTGTCCGTTTTTCTTTTGTTCTACTCCTGGCCATGTAAAGAAGTGATTTGCTATGACAATTGCATAACAACAGTTTTTAAAACATTTGACAATCACTTTAGCTTAGTGCATTCCCTTAGTTCCATTCTACATATAAGGAACTAAGTAACAGCAATCTGCTAATGTTTGCCTCGATTAGTATTGTGAGAAAGAAGAATAATCCTTTATAAGAAGTTTCGTTTTTAGAGCAGTTAGAGAAAGTCATGTGAGTGTAACACTTCAGAGTTTTAAGTACTACGCACACACATAGTAGGTAGATAATGTATTGTACTTAAGCAAATAATTCGATTTTTAACTGAAACTACTTGATGTAAGGACTACAGAATAAAACAAATTGATGTGTTCCATTCACATCACCTTCTCTACCTGTTTACCCAAACAAACTTTCCTTACAAAAGATTATTGCTTCATCTACGTCATTCTAAAGCGATAAACAAAATGTGATCGCTATGTAATATCTAAGCTCGGCATCTTCTAAGGATTCGACAGGATGTTTAAGAAAATTCCCCCTCTCTTAACTACTATTAAATGACTTTTTACTTTCTCTATAAGAACTATGTACATAGTGTATAGAGAAGGTATTGTATTGTACCAAAAAATTCGATACCGAAATTTCACCGGAAATACATGTTTTGAGACTCCCTGAATCCAAAAAAAAAGCATCTTTAGAAAAAAGTCCGCGTGTGTGTCTGTCTGACGGCCTGTCCGTCTGCCTATCTGTGTGTGTTTGTGTGTGTGTGTGTGTGTGTGTCTGTGGGCAGCATAGCGCTAAAACGAAAGGACCGTTAAAGCCCAAACTTGGTATTTAAGTTTGGTATCTTCCAAGGATGCGACACGAAGATTTTCAAGGAAATTACCCCATCCCAAACTACCCTTTACATGGAAAAAAATTCAAAAATTTTGATTTTCTTAAAAATGGCTCTAATGACTTTGGTTAAAATATCGTATAATAAAGATATTTACCTGATAAATAAAATGAATATCTTGAATTTTCTGAGAATAGCCTCTAAAGACTACTTTATTCTGGATGAATTTTGCGGAATTGCACATAACTGCTAAACCGTAATAGATGGGCAAAATTCTACTCTAAAGAAAATGTAGCCAGCGATAAGACACACAAATTATGTCATATACATTTTTTCGTGGAGTTGATCATTTTTAAGATATTCTCGGTTTTTCGTTTCTGTTTTGAAAAACATACTTTTCTCATACAGGAATTTGTTAACTCCTATCCATACAAACAAAGGAATTTCAGTTACATATCAACCAGCTTTTGACTATCATTTTAACCTATGGTACTGCCTGATTTCGCTTCTACTTACAAGGAAGCAAATAGTAAGATTATTTCTGCTAATGTCTCTCGATTAGCATGAAGTAAATAGAAGTATAAGCTTTTTAACTAAAATTTGTTGAAGAGATGTAGAGAAAGTCATGTGAATGGAACACATCAGATTTTTTTTTTTTTTTTTTTTTGAATTTGTCAGAAATGGCCTTTGTGTCTTTGATGAAAACCGACGTATGTTTAAGGTTTTTATGACAAACGAAATATATACCTTGAATTCTCAGGGAATAGCCTCTGAAGGCTTCCTTAATATGGATGAATTTTTATAACTGGTATACAGTAAGAGATAGATAATAAAAACTTACTACACAAAAATGAAGAACTCGTCAACCATCGTTAGCGATCACCGAGATCAGGCCGCGCCGTGGCCGAGTGGTTAGACCACTCGCCTCTCACCAAGGCAAGCCGTATTGGTTCCAGGTGGTCGACAAGGGGAATTTTATTTGGCAAAGCGGAGCAGGGACAGGTTTTCTCTGGGTTCTCAAGTATCCCTTATCATCGCGTTCCACCAGTGCTCCATTTTCATTGCATGCATCGGCTGCCTGTGTAGTAAAAATGGGCGTTAAACATTACTAAAAAAAATGAGATATTCTTGGTTTAAGAATTTCAATGCATATACTTTTCTCTGGGAAGTTGTCATTCGTTTTTGTGATCTGATTTTCCATCGGAGAGTGAAGGCTTTTATCGATGTAATATTTCATATATAAATGGTTTATTTTTTATTAAGATTTGTCAAATGAGGTTAATTGCCACGGAGAAAAGGTCAGGATACTAGAGATAGAGATAGAGAGAGAGAGTGAGAGAGAGAGTGAGTTCCGCTATTCTTAAGTGTAGAGCACCGTATATATTTTTTGTTATACCAAATTTATAGTTGCACCTAATTTTAATTCATTCCCTTTCTTTTGTATTTTTATTACTTGTCTATTGTTATTCTGCAGTAACTAACTGTAGAAATAACATTTCTTTTTGAAAAACATTTTACTATAAATATCAAGGAACAAGAAAACATATATGGCCATAAGGACCATGCGATTTTTTTTTTTTTTTTTTGATAGTGTTAAACGCCTGCTTTTACTCCTATGGCACCGCTGGCGATGACGCTGATGATACGCGATGAAGTTGGAGCACCGGTGGAATGTGAAGGCGGGGGAAACCGGAGGACCGGAGAAAATCCGCCCCTGCGCTGCTTCGTCCACCACAAATCTCACATGCGGTCGCTTGGGATCGAACCCGGTCCGCCTAGGTGAGAGGTCTAACTACGGCGCACCCGTGCAATTTCCAAGTAAGTCCCTCTTCTACTGCTATTACTACAACTTCAGTTCTACTTACAAGGAAATGAGTACTAAGACCATTTCTACAATTATCTCGATCAACATAAAGCAAATTATAAGAGCAATTTTTGCAGAATAGGTAGAGAAGGTCATGTATTTAGAACACATGAAGTATTTAACCTGGTAAGTCATATCGATCACATAGAGGCCCGAGTTCGATATCAAGCGACCGCATGTGGGAATTAGGTTGGAGAAAGTGGCGCAGGGGCGAGTTTTCTAACGTTTCCCAACCATCACATTCCACCGGTGCTCCATCTTCATTCTGTGTATCATCAGTGTCATGTCTGCGGTGGCAGAATAGTAAAAGCGGGCGTTAAATACTATAAAAAGGAATGAATGAATTATTGGGTTGAAATGAAGCTTCAAAGAGCTCAATATTACCGGAGTTTCCTTCTTAGGATATGGGATAACATGGATAAAACCGTATCTAAGTGACTCGCCCTAACCGAGATTGAAACTCGAGACCTCTTGAATGTGAGGCGAGCACGTCACTCTATAAAGAGTGTAGCGGGATCTCAGTGACGGTCTCCGACATCCTCGGCTCAGCAGCTGATGAAAGTTCGACTCCTAATGTTGCCTAGCTAATTACTTTGTGGGTGAGGCAAGAATCGAACGACGCTGCATTTCGCTTAATACTTGAACTTTGTCGGTGTATTTTTGTTTTTGTTTTTGGCCACCACGTTAGGTTGCCAATATGTCGTAGTTGTTCTAGTAGTGTCAATGTTCGTATTATTTTTGGGTTGTCAGTATGACACTGTCAGGTGAGTCTATCTGGAGTTGGTCGCGGGTTAATGCTAGTGAATTTCTCTACATTAAGTGTACATACCTTGCAGATTCCCTAGGTTGCACCGGCTAAGCTTCTTCTAGTAGATCATGAGACTCTTACTCAGGGGGAAAGAATGACAAGAGAATGCAATATGTTGGTAGACTCAAATAACAGAGAAAGTTCACTTAATTCACTGTTTACTTCCTTTATTGGTGAATTATTGTTCATTTGAGGCACTAACCCTACGAGCGACTCCCGACATAATTCATCGCGAACTTGATGAAGCCGTTTTCATTACGTGCTACTTCCACTTTTACGGATCTATTTTAACTTTATATTACTCACTGTGATCTACAGTTTCTGGGTTCGTATAACATTCACGATAATGATTGCCCGTCAGATTAATTTGTAAAACACTGATTTTCTGCAATATACGGCGCGCTATTTCCTACATGATGTGCCGTTTTGACTTATGCGTTGTATACCCTCGTTGTGTGCCGATGTCTCCTTGTGTGTCCCCCGACTTCCAGACCAGAACAGTTGGCAGGCTGAGGGCAGCCCGAGGTGTGATAGACGTGTCTCTGTTCTCAGAGAGAACTTAACCACGTTCGGACGGGATTGTGGCTTTTTGTAGGATGGCGGGTGAGCGTTGGGGTTGTGGAGTGACGGGAGGAGGCAAGTGTTGCCCCTCGACGGTTGCACCGCTGGTGTGAGTTTATTCAAAATGTTTATTTTGAGGTTTTAATTTTGAATCCAAGCAACTCTTGAAGGTTTGTAGGAGCTTAGCCATAGTAACTATTGCAGGTGCTCCTTTGTTACCGGGGATGCCCGCAAGCCATGTGGGGAAGCCGGTATCGCCTGAAGCGGCGGTTTGTGTGATTGCAATCCCCAAGAGACCTAACGAGGGCACTCCGATGGAATGGTAACCCTTCGTTGAATTTTGTTGCCCGACGCCTAATCTCGTCCTCCAGGTATAGTAGACCAGAGGCTTCGTGCAGGAGTCTCGTTGGAAAACCACGAGGCACAGAATAGATAGCCCGGAGACATCTATTCTCTGAAGTAACAGCAGACTGGAGTCTGCCGCCATGCCCCAGATCTCACAGGCTCCCCCGACTTCTTATTCGCACATCACTTATATACAAAGGTTTTGCCCTCCTTTTTGATTGGCTGAAAAAGAGCGCGTAAAGTGGCGTCATCACGTGACTATCTGGGATTTTTCTTTATTTTACACCCACGTTACCCTGTTCTACAAAGCGAAATTCCGTTTCTCCAATTTCAAAAGGGAAAGTACCTGGTTTCCTCTTAAGGACGGTTAATTATATCCCTAATGTTTGTTCTTTTCAACAAAGCCCTTGCCTTGACGAACTCAAAAGCTATTTCCTACCCTGCATGGTAGGAAATATATTTCTTATGTTAAATATTATAAACTTATGATTAAACTAATAATATATGCGTCGTACTAAAATACTGTCGCAACTTATTACTTCCAGGATACTTGAAAAGGCTTATACTGTGGCTAGCTTGTTTTCTTACAATATATTTACATTAACAATCTGCCTAGTACTTCAATAAATTTACAGGGAGCCTAATCTATCCATCAGCTCATCGTTCCCCTTAACCACGCGGACGTGCTGTCGTCGTCTTACACACGTTATTATCACAACACACATCTGCAGCATAAAGAGAATAAGTTCTTGAATGATATATGCTCTCTCTTTTATACTGCCACAGGGTGACGCCAACCTTCGCGCCATAAAATATAACATCTTTGATTGGTTCCTTGGTAGCACCACATTACATACTATGAGAATAAATTCTGTCAAGTTTTGTCAGAATCGTGTTCACATGACGCGTCTGAGAAAACCCAATGCTTTCATCTCACTTTAACTTCTATCATACCTTGTCTATTTTTCCAAGTCGCTGTACTTCCTGGAAGACAGTCTCACTCATTCCTTTCTTTTCCTTTTCTATTTCATGTTATTTAGTCTAAACCTGTGCTCATTACCAAGTGGTGGTTGGTGGACTATTACCTGGAAATGCGCTAGGTCGCCCCTGTCTTAATTACCTATGTTAAAAGTCGGTTTTATACATATTTTTACCTCTAAATATTCTCAACTGTTTTAATTCTTTCTCTTTACGCGATTCAAAGTCTTAGACTTTCTTATTCTTCTATAACAATTTTTAAATCAGTAATATCCGTCAAATCTCACGGACTGTTTTAGTAAGTAATATATAAAGCAAAGAAAAACTGAAAATCATTTGGAAGGAGTCAAACTGCACCCTGTCTCTGTTTCACGGCCGGAAGTATGCTGTTGGTAAGGTGTGGGGAGGCCTGCCGGGTACTCTATCTCGCCTGTGGTTTAGGCTGGGGAGGGTCCAGGTTAAGTAATCGGTGTACGGCATGCCTGGAGGTAGAAGCTCCCGGGTGAGACCTGTTTTGTAAATTTTGAAACATAGTACTAAACTCACCTTGTTTTAGTTATTAGTGCATATTGTATGTTCAATATTTAAGTCAAATGTTACTGGTCAAAACAAAAGTTCGAATGTTTGGCAATTTTTCACCATAGTTTCGTCTTAACCGGCAAAGGGGTGTTTCTCGCCTAAAAATAAGTTAGCAGTGAAAGGGTAAACATTGTTTTCTTTACAATTATAATATGTACAATTCTACCTTCGTATTGCTTTGTGTGCATATGGTATGTCTTCCTACCAGAGACATTCAATTTAAAGGAAAGGACACTTTTTGTGCGCTGAAGTGTACATTGTAGAGACGTATTAAAAAGAATAATTTCGGATTTTTATGTGCTATCTATGAATGAAGCGATCGTGTATTAATGTAGAGAAGCGTTTCAGTTTTTCATACTGCATTCAGTCGGGAGGAACGCATTATGGAAATGTGGGGACCGCAAGCAAATCGGCCATTGATTCTGAAGATTAGCCCTTTCACACCGACGGACAGGGAGACAGCCATTACTGCAGAAACATTCTATGGAAACGTGTAAACCGCAAACAAATCCCTTCAGTAATCCTCTAGATTAGCGGCGTCACACAGTTTCCTGGAGAAACCTTGGGTAGAAGAGGAAAACGACAAAATTATCCTTCCAGTAATTCTAAAGATTACCGCCCGCCCCAAAGTAACAGTCTGTACAGCTCTGAGAAAGAAAAAAGAAAAACGCAATGCCTCCAGTGTTTCTCGATAGAAGCCGTTCATGTGGTAACGCCTTCGTCTCCCTAGAACTTTTCTAGAGAAAACAGAAAACAATTGCCACTGAGTGATTTTCAACCTGAGGGTGGAAACCATAAGGAAAAACTGAAGATTTCCATTCATTTACTTTCTCGACATTTCTGTAACAAATTACTGTTAAATAGTAATTTAAAACTGAAAACAATAACAAGGAATAGGTAATTCGAAAACGGTCAACTTCGGGAAAAAATGTATACGACATAAATTGTGTGTTTTATCGAGATATACATTTTCACTTCCTCTAACCCCGTATGTACAATGATAGAGTGGGTATTGTATTCCATACAAAAATTCGACTCCAAAATTTCACCGGAAATACATGTTTTGGGATCCTATAAATATAAAAAAAAAGCATTTTCAGAAAAAGATCCTTGTGTGTGTCTTTGGACACCCTTCGGGTGGGGTGACTTTCTTGAAGATCTTCGTGTCGCATCCATGGAAGATATTAAACCTAAATACCAAGTGTTTAACGGTCTTTTCGTTTTTGGGCTATGCTGTACATACATACATACATACATACATACATACATACATACATACATACATACATACATACATACATACATACATACATACATACATACATACATACATACATACATACATACATACATACATACATACATACATACATACATACATACATACATACATACATACATACATACATACATACATACATACATACATACATACATACATACATACATACATACATACATACATACATACATACATACATACATACATACATACATACATACATACATACATACATACATACATACATACATACATACATACATACATACATACATACATACATACATACATACATACATACATACATACATACATACATACATACATACATACATACATACATACATACATACATACATACATACATACATACATACATACATACATACATACATACATACATACATACATACATACATACATACATACATACATACATACATACATACATACATACATACATACATACATACATACATACATACATACATACATACATACATACATACATACATACATACATACATACATACATACATACATACATACATACATACATACATACATACATACATACATACATACATACATACATACATACATACATACATACATACATACATACATACATACATACATACACACACACACACACACACACACACACACACACACACACACACACACACACACACACACACACACACACACACACACACACACACACACACACACACACACACACACACACACACACACACACACACACACACACACACACACACACACACACACATACATACATACATACATACATACATACATACATACATACATACATACATACATACATACATACATACATACATACATACATACATACATACATACATACATACATACATACATACATACATACATACATACATACACACACACATACATACACACATACACACATACACACATACACACACACGTGCGTACCTTTGTCGAAAAATACCTTTTTCGGATTCAGGGCACCCCAAAACATTTATTACCGGTGAAATCTAGACATCAACTTTTTGGGTAGAATACAATACCTTCTTTATCCATTATGCACATTGTACATGCGGGCTAGAGAAAGTAATACACCACTATCGAATTTTATTCATAAAAGTGTGCATTATAGAAGAAATATTAATATTGAAACTATTAGTGTTCAATTCACATGACTTTCTCTGTAACGTGACTGAAACGAACTACTCTTACTACTGTTTATTCTATTTATTTTATATTATTCAAGATAAACATTAACAGACATTGTAAAACTGCTTATTTTCTTGCAAGTACAAATAAAACGAGTTAAGAGATTAGGGTAAATACTAATAGTAAATCACGAGTTGTGGGGGGCCGTGCCATGGCCAAGTTGTTAGTTAGACCACTCGCCTCTAATTTATGATAATCGAGATAAACATTAGCATACATTTTCTTAATTACTTGCTTCCTTGTAAGTAAAAGGTAAATAAGGGAATGCACTACGCTGAAAGTTGGTTGCCATGTAGTTGAAACCGGGTTCTAGGAGTTTGCAACTTTCCGTGTGAGAAAAGTTAAGTGTTTTAAATCAGAAAAGAATAACAGGAATATCTCAGATATGGTCAATTCCACTAAAACAACGTACATGACATAAGCTGTGTGTTTTAACATTAACTACATTAGTTGTGTAGTAAGTTTTTGTCTATCTTTTACAATTTACCAGTTATGCAACATTGAGCAAAGTTCATTCTCCCAGTAAATTCAAGATATACATTTTACTCATATTTGACATGTAAATAGCTATAATATAGGGTATTTTAATTTAAATTGTTAAAGGCATTTTTGAGAAAATAAAAGTTTTCGATTTTTTTTTTCACATAAAGGGTAGTTTGAGGTAGAGGGATTTTCTTGAAAAGCTTCGTGTCGTATCCCTGAAAGATACGGCATTTAAATACCAAGTTCGTGTTTAACGGTTTTTTGAGCTATGGTATCCCCAGGCATACGCGCACACGGACCTTTTTCTAAAAATACTTTATTTGGATTGAGGGGGACTGAAATCTCCGTATCGAAGTTTTTGGTGTACAATACCTTCTCTATCCAATATATACATTTTACATGTGGGTTTCAAAAAGTAAAAATACCACTATCACAAGTTAACCGAATTTTAATCATGAAAGGGTGCATTATAGAGGAATTATTACTTTTAAAACTATTAGTGTTCAACTCACACGACTTTTTTTGCAACATGCCTGCAACAAACTGTTATTCTAATTCATGTTAATTGAGATAAACATTAACACATTGCATGATTGCTTATTTCCTTGCAAGTACTAGTGAAACAAGGGAATAGATTAGGTCAAATAATACTAAATCTCGACTTGGGAATGCGAAATACCACAATTTTGCCCAGAAAACATCTCCTTTCAAGGTATGGGGCTCTTTTACGTGCAAATAAATATTACATGGGATCACCGGTTTATTTCTCTTCCGAAGGAAGCCATGCTAAGGATTATAGAGTCCGAAAAAAAATCCACATCCCTCCGCCAGGTTAGAACCTACAATCTTGTGTTTTAAAGGTAACCAATATACGACGCAGGGTAACAGAAAGGTAATAATTTTAAATATAAAATTTGGTATTTAACGGTCTTTCTGTGTTTTAACTATGCCAACATACACACACACAAGCACACAGAGACCGCGCCGTGGCCAAGTGCTTAGACCACTCCCCTCTCCGGCCGCGCCGTGGCCGAGTGGTTAGACCACTTGCCTCTCACCTAGACGGCCGGGGTTTGACCCCAAGCGACCGCATGTGAGATTTGTGGTGGACAAAGCGGCGCTGGGGCGGGTTTTCTCCGGGTACTCCAGTTTCCCCCGACATCGTATTCCACCGGTGCTCCGTCATCATTCATGTATTATCAGTGTCACCGCCTGCGGTGCCATAAGTAGTTAAAGTGGGTGTTAAACACTACAAAAAAAAAACCTCCCCTCTCCCCTAGACTTGAGTTCACTCCCAAATGACCGCATGTGAGATTTGTGGTGAACAAAGCGGGGCTGGGACAATTTTCTCCGGGTTCTCCGGTTTCCCCTGCATTTGGATTCCACCGGAGCTCTATCTTCATTACATGTATCAGCAGTGTCATCGTCTGTGCTGCCAAAAGAAGTAAAAGTGGGTGTTAAACACTGTAAAAGAAAACACAACCCGACCTTTTTAAAAGTTGCCTTATGTTTGGATTCAGCGGACTTCAAAACATATTGCATTTTTGGTGAAATACAACCTATTATACGTTATGTGTAGATAAAGTAATAGGTCTGTAATGTCGGGTAAGGGAATCAAAACCAAGGTACTCCAAATGCTAAAATATCACGTATACCACTCCAAGAATGAGGAATTTCTTCTTTCTCCAATTTTCACAAGCTTCTGTATAATAACAAACATGGCTTGCTTGATGGCCACACTGTGAATTGTAACAACCGTGATTCTGCCAGCATTTAAACTGCTGCAGTTTGGAACCATCAGCTGGAAATCCCTCCAATTCTACCTATTGGTCAATGGACAAATGACATCATTAGCCTAAATGGTCAGGTTTTGTGCGTCGGTTTAGTAAAGCGAACAGAAAACTACACACACTGTAAATGCTGATTCAACCTGCATCGTGTTTGAAACCATAGCTTTCACACGTTCACAAAATGGAGGTTTAGGTTAATGCAGCCCTCTGTTCATGTCTTTGATAGCTGAATAAAAGCATTTGGCCAATATGCGCCCTTTGAAATACCTAACATTATCAGAAATCAAACAACTTAAAACGAAACACACAAAAATGGGAAAATTTGATGTGCTTCATTCACGTAATCTTCTATACTTATAATAAACAAAGAAGTTGTATAGGTAGAGTCAGACTGAAAAGTTCAATGCTATAGTGGTGATTTGAACACGAATTCCCTGTCACCAGCTGGTTGCTCTAACCACTGTACTACCACGATGCAGGCTTAACCCTTAATTGCCTAATGTTGCACACATGCAAGAAAGATTACTAAGCAAAGATTTTAGCAATTTTAGTTGACTTTTTACTAATTTCGTATTCAGCAATAAAATTAGGCTAGTTATAGCCACTTAATACTTTAAAATGATTAATATTTCTGCAATAAAACCAGAATGCTTTTTACTTTCTCTATAAGTAGTAATGTACATAGTGTATATAGAAGGTATTGATACCTAGGTTTCACGGAAATACATGATTTGAGACCCCCTGAATAAAAAAAACATTTTTAGAAAAAAGGCCATGTGTGTGTGTCTGTCTCTGTGTATGTATGTGTGTGTGTGTCTGTGGGCAGCATAGCTCAAAAACGAAAAGACTGTTAATTACCAAAGTTGGTATTTAGTTTGGTATCTTCCAAGGATGTGACACGAAGATTTTCAAGAAAATCCCCCACCCCAAACTACCCTTCACATGGAACTCTTTTCGAAAATTTTGATTTTCTGAAAAATAGCTTTAACGATTTTGATTAAAATATCGTATATTAAAGATATTTACCTGACAAATAAAATGTTTATCTTGAATTTTCTGAGAATAGCCTCTGAAGACTACTTTATTCTGGATGAATGTTACGGAATTTTGCATACTCGGTAAACCATAAGAGATGGACAAAAACTTACCACATAAATATGTAGAGCACATTAAAACACACAATTTATTTTATATACACTTTTTTCCTGGAGTTGATAAGTTTTAGATATACCGTGTTTTTGGTTTCAGCTTTGAAAAACTCATACTTTTCTCATACAGGAATTTGTCAACTACTGTTCATACAAACAAAGGAGCTTCAGTCACACAGCAGCCAGCTTTTGACTGTCACTTAAACCTATGGCAGTCCCTAATTTCGCTTCTACTTACATGTAAGCAAGTAACAAGTCTAATGCTGCAGGTATGTAGAGAAAGTCTTGTGAATGGTACACATCAGATTTTTTGTATTTGTGTATTTTATTGCCAATCACTAAATCCTATGGGTTTTGTAATGGTTTGAAAATGTTTATCTATTGTCCAATTTCATTTTGTTTATCCCAAAAATCTAAAGTGTTCTATTCACATAACCTTCTCTAGCTGTTCCACAAACAAATTTTTCTTACAATATATTACTCTTTTATCTACGTCACGCTAATCTGGATAAACATGAGCAGAATTGGTCTTATTACTTGCATCCTTGTAAGTAGAAGAGAAACAAGGGAATGCTTTAGGTAAGTCAAAGTTTTTAAAACCAGGTCACTATGTGAAGCAGTTGAGGTTCTGTTCACCTTGCATGGTCCTTTTTGAGAAAAGTTAATGAGTATCTCGAAAACGGACAACTTTACAAGAAATACCTAGATGAATAAATTATTTGTTTTAATAATTTTTATGTAGTAAGTTTCTGTATATCTCTTACAGTTTAACCCTTACGGAAATTTCTGTAAAACTCAACCAGAATAAAGATCCCTTCAAAGGCTATTTCCAGAAAATTTAAAACATACATTTTGTTTGATATGTGAATACTTTAAATATACGGTACTTAATCAAAATCGTTAGCGCTATTTTTGTGAAAATCAATATTTTCGAAAAATTTTCCTTGTAAAGGGTATTTATGAGTGGGAACTTTTTCTGGAAAATCTTCGAGTCGCATCCTTGAAAGATACTGAACTTAAATATAGAGTTTGGTATTTAACCGACTTTTCGTTTTTGAGTTGTACTGCCCACAGGCATACAGATACACGCGCGAGGGCCTTTTCTTACATTTTTTTCAGACTCAGGAGACCTCAGAACCTGTATTTCCGGTGAAATCTCGGTATTGAATTTTTGGGGAAAACAATACCTTCTCTATGCACTATGTAAATTGTAATTCTGGGCTAGAGAAAGTAGAAATAATGAGCTGCAGCTGACAATTCCGTTTAATTTAATTTGATATATTTCAAATGTTCTCTTTGACGTATTTTTAAATTCCTTTCTGCTTTCTTCATTTCTCACTCGTTTCCTAAAGTTCAATAGAGATCTTTAGAGTTAATTTGCCGAAAGTTTTCTTTTGAAAGGCAAGGATTGATATGAAATAAAATTAAATCTAAACTGTGAATTAAAGAATGCAATACACTTATATTCAGAACGTATAAAACTTAAAACATTTATTAAATATACAAATAGCGCGTAAATTAAATAAGTAACAATGCAAATAAAGCATGTTTTACATGTTTTATAATCTAGCTTTTCAAATGCAACTTGCATAAATAATACTATACTCAGATCACAATGAAATTATGAGCCATTTGGATCTTGATGTTGTAAAGACATAACTAGAGCTCGGTCCGTTATCACGAAAGAGTATAACTATAACCTGATGGAGTAGGCGTGGTCTCTACAGCCCCTTTCGAAACGTGTTGCACTATATAGCATTGCTCACTGCCTGACCTCTTTCAGTTCCTGCCAGTTGATAAACCAGTGAACATTGAACGAGACCGCAAATTGAAAAATGTCGAAAATACGAAAAGCTAGTCGTGCGACACTCAATAAACTTGTGGATGATTCAAACATATTTTGAGTGACAGCAGGAGAGCTTTTTCTTTTGATAGAGTAAATATATATCTTATAATGAATTCTAAACGAGTTTGGTTGATTTATTTTCATTGTCTTTTCAAAGCAATGAATTATTATGCTGAATTTTTGTATGAAGTTTCAAACTTTTATTTTTAAAGTGCAAGGCGTTTTTATTTACTAATTGTTATGAAATAATTATTTTGTACTACTTTATGAATTAGAACAAAGCGTATAGTGTCATTACATGCAATGAGCTTCTTTTAGAACAGATTATACATGAACATTTGCATGTTTACGTATAAACCCCTCCCTATTACGCTAGTCGTCCTCCATGGTGTAATGGTTAGCATGCTAATATCATATACCCAAGATCGCGGGTTCAAACCCGGCAGAGGACGATGGATTTTTTTCGGGTATAAAAATCCTCAGCATGGCTTCCTTCGGAAGGGAAGTAAAGCCGTTGGTCCCGTGTCGTAGATTTACTGTACGGAAAAGAACCTCAAGCATAATAGAGAGGCATCTGAGCAAAATTAAGCGGTCTTTCATACCCAGTATAGAATGGGACGCTGAGAACCGCAGCAGTTAAAGGGCGTCCATAAATAAAACACCATTCACATTCTTCCTATTACGCTCTCTTTATACAGATGACTGCTCTGTGTGCTCGTAGCTGTGTGCACTTCGGAAACCAAAACCAAGCTCTAGAAATAACCTTCAGAGAGAGAGAGAGCACCACGTTGTATAAGTTGGACGGCTTTCTGATGTCGATTACGTCACTGCTAAACCACAACAACCTGTTCATCAGCAGTACATTCCTGCACCTAAATGATTGCTCAAGTGTTAACACGTTATACAGGGTCTTCAGATACATTCGGCCTTAGCCGCCAGTTGTTTGTTCGCAGATGACATCAATACTAGACAGAGAATTTATCACACATTGCCTCTTGCAGTTGCTATGGAACGATCAGTAGAAGGGTGGATGTCAACAGATTCGAGGCCACTTTTGTGAAATAGGATTTATATCGTACCTTTCCAATATTTACATCTGAAACATTTGCTTGCTGATTGGTAACACGAATAAATGGACGGTTAAGGTAAGGTAGAGGGTAGAGGTGGTCAAAACCCATGCCACTCTCGCTTGTTGCTCGTAGGCCACGCCACTTCTCTGGAGTGTGGCATCGAGAATCTCGTGCATTCAGAACTGGTGCTCACGAGCGAGGCGACCTAGGAATTCTTGTAACTACACGTGAAGTATGCTGGTTATGTAATAACTAGGGCCCAGATTTTTTTAGATTTTAACCTAGTTTTTTCCTCGAATGGTAGAAAGTTTCAAAGTAATTTTATGTTTCAAGCGATTTGGGTGTAAAAAAAAAAAAATCATTTCTTTCTTCAATTCACTTAAAATAGAACTTTTATTTAACAATCCCTTTAGTTTTATTTTCGATGTACATGTGGGACTAGCCAGGGAAGAAATTTGCTCGCTATGTTGATTCCCTGTTCAAACATCATGCAGGTTGAATCAGCATTTACAGTGGTCGCAATTTTCTGTTCACTTTGCTAAACGCACAAATCCTGACCATTTGCAACGACAGTTGTCAAATGTGCCTGAGGTAAAGAATGGGAAGGGCCCAAGTAAAATAACCGGTGTGACGACACGCTCAACGGATTACATTTGAGTGCAGTTGTATGGATTTTGCTTTTTATTATTTAAAAACATCTGATGTGTTCCATTCACATGACTTTCTCTACATCTCTGCAACAAATTATTGTTAAAAAGTTTATGCTTCTATTTACTTCATGATAATCGAGAAAATTAGCAGAAATAGACTTATTACCTTCTTCCTTGTAAGTAGAAAGGAAATAAGGGAGTAAAATAGGTTAAAGCGATAATCAAAAGCTGGTTACTATGTGACTGAAGTTCCTTTGTTTGTATGGACATGAGTTGACAAATTTCTATATGAGAAAAGTTAAGATTTTCGGCCCTGAAAAAAAAAAAAAAAGGAATATCTCAAAACGATCAACTCTAAGAAAAACATGTATACAACATAAATTGTGTGCTTTAATGTGCTCCACATTTTTTGTGTGGTAAGTTTTATTCTCTCTCTTACGGTTTAGCAGTTATACAAAATTCCTGAAAAGTAGTCTTCAGAGGCTATTCCCAAAAAATTCAAAATATACATTTTATTTGTCGGGTAAATATCTTTAATATACGATATTTTAATCAAAATCGTTAGAGCCATTTTTTAGAAAATCAAAATTTTCCAAAAAGTTCCATGTATAGGGTAGTTTGGGGTTGGGGGATTTTTCTCAAAATCTTCGTTTCACATCCCTGGAAGATTCTAAACTTAAATACCAAGTTTGGTACTTTACCGACTTTTCGTTTTTGAGTTATCATGTTCACAGACACACGGACACACGGACACAAGGACACACACGGATCTTTTTCTGAAAATGCTTTTTTTAGATAAAGGGGACCCTAAAACATATATTTCCGGTGTAATCTCGGTATCGACTTTTTTGGTGGAGTGCAATGCCTTCTCTATACACTATGTGCATAGTTCGTATAGAGAAAGTAAAAATACCATTTTGAATTTTGAAATATTGCCTTCGAATTTGCTATATGGAATGCTTAAATGTGATAGAGGTATCAGGTGGCACCGTTAGTAAGTACAACCTATCATTCCCCCGTTTCTTTATAACTTTTATACATCCGAAATGGGCCTACATACTAAAATTCAGCTGGCGGCATATGCAGATGACACCGTCGTTCTCCATACTCATTCTTCTGCTGTCCATTTGGATCGTGAATTACAAGTCTATCTTAGCCCTTTCAACAGTTTTCTGGAGGCCTGGAGGATTCATGTAAACTCTGACAAATATCAGATTCTTCGCTTCTTTCGTAAACGTCCAGTTGTATGCATGTTACATGGCCAAGCTCTTTATGTTTCTCACAGCACCAAATATTTGGATTCCCGGCTCAGTTGGTAACGTCATTATCAACATGTTCGTAAGAAAACTCATCAGACTTTTGGAGCACTTCAGGTGCTGTTCACTTCGGAACACCTGTCTCTGCGGATCAAACTTGTACTCTATACTGCTATAATTTCTCAACAACTGAGACATGCTGCTCCTGCTTGGAGGGATATTTCCCAAACAGGTTTACAGTCGCTTGCAAGTAAACATATGTTTTCCTTAGACGGCTGCTTATCAACACGGCTACAATAACCATAACGTTCTGGCCATCAGCAATATGAAGCCCCTTCCTGCTATTCTTCATCAACTGGATGAACAATGAACAAAACGTTTGGCTCGCTTTGATGACAACACTCATTTTAATTTTCGTATCAATCAGCCAATGTGGACCCTAAACTCTTCCACTTTCAGTTTTCTTACTCAGTGATTCATCTGTAACATTGCTCATGTTTTGTAGATCACGCATTCTTCCATATAAAGGTCCGTAAGGGGGCTGAAAATGGATGACTTTCATCCTGCTGTCTTTTTGTCATCCACAAGATAGTACCATTAGCAAACCACACAGTGCACAATTAATACCTGTGAAAGAAGAGGTAAATGGAGCTGATCGTCTGTTGTCAGAATGATAACCTTGTCTTCCACCAGGGGACGACCGAGAAAACGGGCAGCTTAAAACTTGGAAAATCAACCAGCCCCATGGTTCTTGAATACATCGCGAGGTTCCAAATTCACGTCCGGACTTGGCGAAGATCATTAAAAAAAAATCTGATGTGTTCCAGCCACAAGACTTTCGCTATAACAAATTGTTTTTAAAGAACTTATTCTTCAATCTACTTCATCATAATCCAGATAAACATTACCAATTGTCTAAATTACTTGTTTCCATGTAACCAGAAAGAAAATAAGAGAATACACTAGGCTAAGACGATACTCAAATATTTTAAAAGCTGGTTGCCATGTGATTGAAATCAGTTTTTGTGCATGGCCAGGAGTTTAAAAATTTCGTGTCAGAAAAGATTAAGTATTTTAAATCTGAAACAAATAACAAGGAACATCTCAGAAATAGTCAGCTGCACGAAAAAGAAGTATATTACATGAGTTTTAACGAGATCCACATTTTTGTGTAGTAAGTCTTTAGAGACTATTCCCAAAAAATTAAAGATATACATTTTATTTGCCATGTAAATGTCTTTAACATAGGGTATTTTAATTAAAATCGTTACCCATATTGGAGAAAGTAAAAATTTTCGAAATGTTTCATGTAAAGGGTAACTTGGTGTGGTAGGAATATTTTCAATATGATCCATCCATGGAAGATTCTTAACTTAAATAGCAGTTGTGGTGTTTTACTGGCTTTTCGTTTTTGAGTTATCATGTTTACAGATACACGAACACATGGAAACACACGCAACATTTTTTCTAAAAATGCTTTTCTTGGATATAGGGGACCCTAAAACGAGTATTTCCGGTGAAATATTGGTATCGGATTTTTGGGTGGAGTACAATACCTTGTCTGTACGGATCTCCATAGTACGTGTGCCAGTAAGAGATGAACTAGAACTACGTGATGAGTGACAGGGAATATGGGATGCAAGCCAAACTGGGAGACGGACCTACGAACTCTTACCTAACGTAGAAGAGCGCCTCAAAGATTTGAAACATCCAGAGCCGAACAGAGGAATGATAAACTATCTCAGAGGCCATAGACCATATGGAACATACCTACAAAGATTTGATCTTGCCAATACCAATAGATGCCGATGTGGAGAAACCGCAACGCCTGAACATGCACTCTGGGAATGTCCGCTTACCCAGACTCAGAGCGTCAGGGCATAATCTCACATACAGGAAAGAAGCATACCACGAATAATCCGCCAAAACGGCAAACATGACATCACTCAATTGTCGTATTTATGTATTTAGCATCACGTTAGGTTGCTAATATGTCATGGTTTTGCTTTTGCAGCAGGATGACGCTATCATGTGAGTCTATATGGAGTTGGTCGAGGGTTAATGCTCGTGAAATTCTCTACATTAAGAGTGTACATACCTTGCAGATTCCCTTTGTTGCACTGGCTAAGCTCGTTCTCTTGGACCATGCGTGGTCTCTTGCTCAGGGGGTAAAGAATGACAAAGGTGTCTAACACGTAGTAGACTCACATAAAAGAGAAATTTCACTTAATTTCACTGATGACTTATTTTATTGATTATCTGTTGCTGGTTTGAGGCACTAACCCTGCGAGCGATTCCCGACGATCGCGAACTTGATGACATAACCTTTATGAGTGCTAATTCCACCCTTACCGAGTTATTATAATTTTAAACTCGTCACCGTAAGCTTAAGTTTCACAGTCCGTATAATATTTACGGTAATAGTTGCCCGTCAGATTAACTTTTACTCTAATGCTTCACACCCACAATTAATGCGTATTTATTACTATTCATCGCCATCAGATTTCTTATAACACGCCGATTTCTTAGGCTGGTCGCCGCGCGATTTCTCAGAATGTGTATCGTCATATTTCTTATGGTGTCGTCCCGCGCGATTTCTTAGACTTTGTATCTGATTTCTTAAACGTGCACCACTTATATACCAAAAGATTTTTACATTGCCCTCCTTTTTGATTGGCTGAGTAAAGGCGCGCGAAGTAGCGTTTTCACGTGACTGTCTGGGAGTTTTCTTTATTTTCCACCCACGCGACCTTTCTCTACAATGAGAAATTCCCTCTATCCATAATATAAGAGGCTGAACCTTCCTTCCTCCCAGTGGTTGTTACTTGTGTCCCTAATGCTTTAAAATTCTTTAACAAAGCACGTAGCCTTGAAGAATACAATGCGAGTTTATACACGCTAAGATCCTGCGTTCTACTGAGCAGATATTCCTTATATTAAATATGTACAAACTAATGATTGAACTAGTAATATATGCGTCATACTAATATACTGTCGCACAACGCCTTCATCAGATACAAAAGACGTCATGAAAACTACCCACAACATTAGTATAAGTAGACGTAGCATGTAAGGATAATGTAACAATGTATTATAATTGTAAACCGTTCATGTAGTGAATTAAGATTGTAGAAAAAGAACAATGTAAAAAGGAAAGAAAAAAGAATAACAAAGGCAAAAACAGCCTGGGATATATGATAAAACCCAGGCTGAGAGCCAAACAGGCCGAAGTCATCCTGTAGAGCAAGATCTCGTCCTTTTTTTTTTTTAACACTTAGCACAGCACAATTCTCCACAAAAATATTAATCTTATAATATTTGAACAAAAAATCTGATGTGTTCCATTTACATTCTAGCTGTTATACAGCCAAACTTCTTACAAAGAATTATTCTTTTCTTACTCCATGTTAATCGAAATAAGTGAATACACAATGCTAAATCGATAGTCAAAGGCTTTAAAAGTTATCGCTATGCGATTGTTCACTGATATTCGCTTCTTTGCAAGGCCAGTTGTAAAATAAAAGAAACACGGACGGCTTCCCGTTTGAGAAAAGTATAAGTATTTTAAAATTTAAACAAATAACAAGCAATATTTGGATACAGCTTCATAACAAACATGTAAAGGACAAAAATTGTGTGTTTTGACGAGATATAAATTTTTTGTGTTGTAAATTCTTTTCTATCTTACTGTTTACTAGTTATACAAAAAACTTCAGAACGAAGAGGACATCAGAGATCACTCCCAGGAAATTAAAAATATAATTTTGTTTGTCATGTAAAATTGTTTATATGCTCTATTTAAGTCAAACTCCTTGGAGGCAGTTGTGAGTAAATCAAAAATTTTGTACATTTTTCCACGTAAACAGTAATTTTGGTGTAAGGATTTTGTTGATAATGTTCTGTCGCATCCTTGGGAGATATTAAACTTAAATACCAAGTTCGATTAATGGACTTTTCGCTTTTGAGTTATGGTGACCATAGATACACATCACATACACACATACACACACACACACACACTAAGGCATATATTGACGCAGACACTGATATTTTTCTAAAATGCTCTTGAGTAGGGGAGGGATTTAAGGGTACTTTAAAATCATGTTTCAGATGAAATCTCAGTATCGAAATTTTGTGTGGAAGACATATCTTCTCTACATACTATGTACATTGTACACTCAAAGACATTAAAAATATGTTTTGAAGTATTTATCGTAAGACGGGATCTTTTCACTGACTCCACCCATGTCTTTCACCTGTTTGCTATGCTATTAAAAGCATATTGGACAAGGCCACGTTACCGAAGAGACGGGTTGGTCATGAAACGTAACTTGCAACACATTAAATTCTAAGATGCGAACTGGTGATCCCTAAATTTTCTGGTTGGACAACATTCCACTCCTCTTACCGGGTGTTACAGAATGAGGTTAATCTTTTCTCTGAGCTACATACTGAAATGCTAATGCTGGTAATGCGCGCATATGGTGGACTAAATTAATACGCTGCTTATACAAGCCAACTCGTTCTGAGGGAGTGTCGAGCGGGGCCAAAGCATGAAAGGGTGGGTTGCCCAATCGGATTTGCATTTACCTACTCGATTGGACATTGAACCTAAAAGACACCAATGAAAGTCGTGGAAAACACCGAGTTGCCGTTAAATGTTCACATCACAGCGCCAGGCGTATTTTTAATGTCTTTGAATGTATATACGCGCTAGAGAAAGTAATAGAAAATCTGTATTTCCAAATATGTCTGTTTTGCTGGACGCAGGGAAGCTTTAAACTATTCTCTCATGCTAATCTATGTTTTTTACTTTTTATTTTGAAGAGAGGAACCAATATAATCAATAAATCTTTTCTACGTTATTTGTTAGACGGATCTGAGAGTAACAGTTCCTGTTTATCTTCTTTGCTGGCTTTTGCTAGCACAAACTTGAAACGTATTTGCTCTCGTTTTTAAGTCCACATCCCTCCTCTTCTTCACAATTTATGCACTCATTCCATTTTATAAATGCTCAAACATTCTCGATCTGAAGCAGGATTAATGCACCAGAATCAACATGGTACCATAGTGAAAGGAACAAGTAGACGAATTGGTCTATTTTGTAAGCTCTTCTCAATGTTGCCATAGTATTGATCTTCGCCCTAGCTAGCTGGAAGCTGTTTGTAAATATGAAAACTATAAAAGGTTGAATGTCGTGTTTATTTTCTCGTCCATTTTAACTTCTCAACCTGATAGTTTTACTTTCTCTACACGTACTGTGTACATGGTGTATGGAGAAGGTATTGTAATGCACCCAAAACTTCGATCACGGATTTCACTGGAAATATATTTTTTGGGTCCCCCTGAGTCCAAAGAAACATAAAATCAGAAAATCATTGCGTAAGGCAGGGATTCAGCCTCACTCCTTTAAGATGATGCATATGAGAAATTTGAGAATCTATAGTATGTAAGGTATCTAATGACCTTTATATCAGCTAATATACACGATAATATTAGTTCTTTGCTACATAAGGAAAGCATAGATTATATGTCATTTAAATAACAAGTTGTATCTACTGGATAGCCGGAATTTGAACCACGGATCTCCCAGCTCTAGATGCTTGCTCGAACCACTGTGCTACCATGACAACATACCGGCGTGACATTAAATTTCTCAAATGACTCTCATGTTCTTCGGCAATTCACAAGGTTATGTATTTTGGCGAAATCTTATAATAAAGTTGTTTAGTGGTAAAACGAACGAAAAAGTTATGTGAGTACAACGCATCAGTTTTTCCACAGATTGCTGTAATGTAGACGTAGCGTTCAACCTCACATTAAAAAGATCCCGAGTTCGAATCTCGCTTAGGACGAGCTACTCAATAAGGGCTTTTCTGGGGTTTTATCCTTAGAAGATATAGCTCTCAGCTCCGTGGACCTCGGGCTCATTTGAACACCATTTCGCCCATTTCATTCATACATCGCTTAAAGGATGTTAAAATACCAAAATCAGATGGGTACTATTTACATGACTTTTTGAGCCTATTCGGCAACATTTTTACAAAAGCCTGTGCTTCTCTCTACCCTTTGCTAATCGAAACAAGCGCAATACTCTTATTACTTTCTTCCTTTTAAGTAGAAGGGAAATAAAGTAATACTCTAGACTAAAGCGATAGTCAAATATTTTAAAACTCATAGATAGTGATATAATTGAAGTTCTGATCTCTTTGCATGGCCAGGAGTAAAACATAAAAAATGTGAAACGAATGATGTCTCTCCGTTTTAGAATAGTGTGTCTTTTAAAATTTAAACCTGAAGCATGTAATACGATTAAGCCATTTTCACGATGTAATGCAAACGCACACGTAACGCAACGTAAGCGCGAGGAAAGCGTAAGGCAAGAAGTTGGCGCGGGTTTCTAGATCTGTAAATTATATGCGGATATTTTCCAAGTGCCTGGCAAGTTTCAAATTGAATAATATAACCAACAATACCATATAAGAAAATTCACTCAATATTTTACAAATAAATGAAAACAATTTTTATAAAAATTACACACTAACAACCTACGCTTCTGGCAATGACGACACAATAATTTCTTATCCAAAACATTGAAAACGATACAAGCATAGAGATTGTAGAAAGTGATAAAGCTGCACATTTATTGAACTGGTATTATCTTTTTGCGCCTTACCATATGTGAGAGCCGAGAAATCTAGACGCAATTGATGGGTATGTCCATTGCATCAAAGGGGATTCACAAGGACAATGCAATAATGAGAGAAATGGGAGATGGGATTTATTTTATCGCCTTCAAAGTAGGCTCCATCTAAAATTACACATTTATGCCAAAGAATAATCCAAACATTTTTTGCAGGCACTTTTAGGAATCTATGTCAATTGCCGCGGCAAATTTTCCTTTATGTCTTCTATCGTCTGAAAACGAGTGCCTCGAAGTGGTAACTTGAATTTTGGAAAGAGAAACAAATCAGCAGGAGCCAGATTAGGTGAATATGGTGGTTGTTCAATGAAATTTGTTGAGCTTTTGGCCAGAAATTCGTTCTCAATAATAGCCCTGTGAGCTGGTGCGTTATCGTGGTGCAGAATCCATGAGTCTGGCTTTTTTCGTTGTATTTGTTCTCTCAAACGCCGCATATCGCTCAGATAATAGTCTTTATTTACCATGTGAACATCTGGCCAGATCTCTTAGTGCACGACACCGCGATAATCGAAAAAAACTGTCAACATGACCTTCAGTTTTGATCGAGTTTGACGTGTCCTTTTAGGTTTCGGCGCCATGCGGAAGCTTGTTGACTGTTTCAGTGTCAAACTCGTAAATCCACGTCTCATCACCAGTTACAATGCGTTTCATGATTGTGGGGTCGGAACTGGCTCGTTCTAGCATGTCTTCAGCAATCCATACGCGATTGAGTTTTTGTAGAAAATTCAAGTCTTTCGGAACTAACCAAGGGCGCGGGTGTCATGCCCAAACAATAATTTAAAATGGTATGAATGGATTCATAAGACACAGAAAGTTCAGCGGCAATCTCTCTCAGATCTAAATGACGATTTTCAGACACCATTTTCTTCACTTTAGCGATGTTCAGTTCAGTTGAAACCATTGATGGCCGACCTGAGCGAGACAAATCTTCCACCACTTCTCGACCACTTTTGAATGCACTGTATCCTCATATGCACGTGTTTTTTATAAAGTCGATTCACGTAAGTCTTCTGTAACATTTTCAGCGATTCAGCACACCAAATAACATTTGCAATGCAAAATGTGAAACAGATTCTTTGTTCAATATTTGTATCCATCGTAAAATCTCAAAACACCTTTAAAATGAACTAACAAAACGGCGTACTGTAAACAAACTAGACGACAGATGACGATCAAGATCCGCGTAGGTATAGGGGAAAGTTGTACCAGCTTACCGACAACAATAATTTCGAATCGCCTTTTAAACAGGATTTTTAAATGATCAATTCCCGTTACTTTCTTGACAGAATGTATGTGAATGCTTATATTGCATAGCATGAGCTCAAAATCTTGCGCTTATATTTCATTGTGAATGAAGAATTATGCATATGATTTAAATTCAGTGCTTTAATGAGAATTACATTTTTTGTAATAAGTTTTATCTCTCTCTAACTGTTTACTAGTTATGCAAAAGTCATACGGAATGAAGATGACTTCAAAGCCTATTCCCAGAGAATTGAAATTTAAATTCTTTTTGAGATATACATATATTTAGTATACAGTATTTTAATCATAAGCTTTTCTTTTTTGAGTTATGCTGTCCACAGACACAGTAACACACACAAACATACACACTAATTCTTTTCTAAAAATACTTTTTATTTGGGTGCTTAAAACATGCATTTCCAGCTGAAGGCTCCGTATCGAATGTTTGGGTGGAATACAATGCATACTACGTTTACCATGTGCATTATACAAAAGAGTTAAAGAAAGTAAAAATAGAGCATATGATAAGTGTATAGTCGTATGTAGTTGTGTACTTAATTATAAGCAGTTGAAGGATCATATTTATTTTGTCAAAGAACACATAGATGGAGGAGTTTAAGAGAAAATGTCTTGGTCCCAAAATCTACAATTTTAAACGATAGACACAGAGATAAAAAAAAAATCAAAATATAAGTTCTGAGCATCAAAAGGAAGAGCAGCGGCTTCCAACCCATAAATGGAATAACGTTTTTCGTGGTCTGCAGGCATTCGAGATCCTTACGCGACCATCTTATGCTACTCAGGATGCTCCCTTAACAACTGAGCGGAAGCTGGCGAACCACAGACTGAAAAGCGGAGAAAACCTGGGAGAAGCTAAAAGGTCCAAGAAATCAGCACTACCTTCAAGGCATCAAAAGATTCCTGCTGCTCAGTTCCTATACAAAAATCTAATGCGTTACAGTCACAAGACTTTCCCCAGTCATTATCACTTATTACTTTTTCTGCCACGCACTACGTACATTCGCGTACACAAAATTGGACCATGACCTTAAATCGATTGCAGTCCGTAAGGTTTCAGTTTCAAAAAACCAAATTATGATTTTTCTCAGCCGGTATCAGCTAAGCGACATAAACCAAATCTTATGTGCTCCATTCATATGACTTTTTCTACATATCTGTAACAAATTATTGTTCAAAACGATTTATCTTCTATCTGCTTCTTGCTAATTCGTAACGTTTGAGCTTCAGAAACTAAATTATGACTTCTCCCAGCTGGTAACAGCTAAGAAACAAAACATAAACCAAATCTGATATGTTCCATCCACATGACTTATTTTTCTATCTACTTTATGCTAATCTGTAACGTTTCAGCTTCAGGAAAATAAATTATGACTTCTTCCAGATGATATCAGCTAAGAGATATAAGCACAAACTAAATCTGATGTGCTCCATTCACATTAATTTCTCTAGTTCTCTGTAACAAATTATTATTAAAAAGCTTATTCTTCTATGTACTTCATACTAATCCGTAAGTTTGAGCCTCAGAAACCAGATTATTACTTCTCCCAGCCAGTATCAGCTAAGCGAAAAACACAAACCAAATCTGATGCGTTCCATTCACACCACTTTCTCTACATCTCTGTAAAAACTTGTTCATCTATTTGCTTCATGCTAATCGAGATAAATATTAGCAGAAATGGTCCTATTACCTATTTCATAGTGAGTAGAAGTGACATAAGGAAATGCACTAGGCTTAAGCGAAGTAAAACTTTTTAAAAGCTCGTTGCCATGTCTTGAAAGTGTTCTATAACTGAAACCAAAACAAGGAATCTCAAAACTGACCAACTAACGAAAAGAATTAAGTTATAAATTATACGTTTTAACGAGATCTAATTTTTTTGTGTGGTAATTCTTTGTCTATCTCTCGCGGTTTGCCAGTTATGCAAAATTCGGCAAAATTCATCCAAAATGAACAGCTCTTCAAAGTCTGTTCACAGCAAATGCAAAATATAAATTATATTTGTCAGATATTTATATTTAATATACGGTATTTTAATCAAAATCATTAGAGCCAGTTTTGAGAATATAAAAATGTTCGAGATTTTTTTCTAAATAAAGTGAAGTTTGGAGAGGGGTAATTTTGCTCAAAATCTTCATAGTACATCCTTGAAAGATATGAAATCTAATTACCAGGTTTGGTATTTTATGTACTTTTCATTTTTGAGTTACCGTGTTCACACACACAGACAGCCACACACGGACCTTTTTATAAAAATCTGACGTGTTCCATTCAATGACTTTCTTTTCATCGCTGCAACAAATTTTTCTGTTCACTTTGTGACAATCAAGATAAACATAGCAGAAATTGTCTTAAGTACTTGTTTCCTTGTAAGTAGAAGGAAAATAAGGGAATACACGGCTGAAACGATAGCTGGTTAACAGGTGGTTGAAATCCGTTTCTATGCAGTAAGTATTTTAAACCTGAAACAAAAAACATGGAATATCTCGGAAATGGTCAATTCCACGAAAAAAATACTATATGACATAAATTGTGTTTTTGCCTATTTCTTACGGTTTACCAGTTAAGCAAAATTCAGCAAAATTCATTCAGAATAAAGAGGTATTCAGAGGCTATTCCCAGAAAATGTCATATACAAATGTTATTAGCTGTACAGATATTTTTAATCTACGGTATTTTAATCAAAATTATCACAACCATTTTTGAGAAAATCTAAATTTTTCCATGTAAAGGGTAGTTTGGTTTGGAGGGATTTTCCTCAAAATCTTCGTAGCACATCCCTGGAAGATATTAAACTTAAATACCAAGTTTGGTATTTTACCGACTTTTCATTTTTCAGTTATCGTGTTCACAGACACACGGACACACAACAAGAATCTTTTTCTAAAATACCTTTTTAGGTTAAAGAGGACCCTAAAAAATGTATTTCCGGTGAAATCTCTCTATACACTATGTATATAGTACATATAGAGAAAGAAAAACAATTTTTGCTAATATTTATCGATTAGCACGTAATACAGAAATGGGAATGGCGTGTTATTTATGGACGCTCTTTAACTACTGTGGTTCTCAGCGTCCCATTTCACATTGGGCGTGAAAGACCGCTTAATTTTGCTCAGAGGCCTCTCTTTCAGGCTTGAGGTTCTTTTCCGTGCCTAAATCTACGACACGGGGCCAACGACTTTACTTCCCTTCCATCGTCCTCCGCCGGGTTTGAACCCGCGACCTTGGGTATATGACGTTAGCATGATAACCATTACACCACGGAGGGCGACACGTAATACAGAGCAGAGTAAGTCTTTATGAGAATAGTTTATTCCAAAATAGGCACAGAAAGTTATGTGAAAGGAACATAAGAGATCTTTTGACTCTAAAATATTGCAGTTGAACCACGACAACAACTGCTTGTTTGAACTGACAATTGACATCCTCTCAACTTTGTAACATTTTCTGAACATAATGCGCATTGTTATGATTGAATTTATTTCACTACGAACACAGCCTTTGATGCTGGGGTTTAAAACCATCAAATGCTTTGCTTGAGTATGAGGAGCGTTCTCCACTGAGACTAGGCAGCTTCATAAGTTAAACAGTAATCTCTTCCATTGTAACAAGCATTTTGGGGTAGTGGGGAGGAGGAAATGGAAACACTACAACTGCCAAACCAAGCTCATTGCTACAGAGCTGGTGTAATCCAAACCCACAGAAACTGTCCTCTGTTTACAGAAAAGTTGTTGGCTAATGGTAGGCCATACATACATATTACAATTTCGCCCATGGGAGGAATCAATAGACTATTCATGTACAATATACTAGCACTGTGAGTATTGCTTTTCTCGTGTGCTTTTATGTTATTAAACAAGAACGCCAGGCAAACCCAGTTGTAGCCCTTTTTGGTACCAAAGAACAGTTCCCGTTTTTACTTACTCTAGTGTCAGTCCCGGGATTCTCAATAAAAACAGCATTTATTTATTTATTTTGCTTTATTTCTCAACATAATCTCCAGAAAGGCTAACTAATACATTTGTTATATCAGTGTTCTAATTTAATGAAACCATCGCTATTGTGTGATTTATCAAGGTCCTCTAAATAGTTGTTTATCGCACCAATGACCTATTCGTTGCTATGAAATCTTCGTCGTCCAAGACATTTTTTGCGGTTTAAGAACAGGTGGTAACCACTGGGTGCTAGATCTAGTGAATAGGGTGGATGTTCAAGCAATTCCAAATTTATTTCGTACATTTTTCCTGAACGATTGACCGGAATATTGTCGTGATGAAAGAAGATTTTTTTTAATTTTTATTTTTTTTATTTTTTGCCAAGTGAGGTCTTTTTCTTTTCACCTCATCACTCAAATATTGGCTTACGTAGTAGTCACCAGTGATAACTTTACCCTTTTCCAAGTAATAAATAAAAATAACTACCTGTCCATCCCAAAAAAAAACCTTCGCCATTACCTTATTAGCTGACAAATTAATTTATGGCCTTGCCGCGATGTCTCTTACAATAATACAAGCTTATCCATTACTTCAGACAGGCCGAAAATGTGACTGTATTAAATATTTATTGAACTGGAGAATTCTCCCCTCTCATTGTCCTTGTTTTTTACTTCATAACTTTGGAAGATAATTAAATTGACAGATGTTGAGTAAGGTGTATATGGTAATGGCGGTGCTGCTTCAGTAAAATGCTAGGCATTTCCGCCCTGTGATTCCAACCTTCTCTGACCTCTCTAAACCGTGCCTTTCTATACCAGCGACCTCCCTAAACAACTGCATTCTTTCATGAGACAGGTAGTAGGTAGATAAATTATTGCATTCCTCCCAAAATTCGATTCCAAGATTTCACTGGAAATACAGGTTGTGGGTTAGTGTGAATCCAAAACAGGGCGTGTTTTGAAAATGGTCTATGCATGCATATCCGTGAAAAACATAATTGAAAATAGAAAAGTCCGTTAAACCTCAAAATTGCTATTTACATTCAGCATCTACCAAGTATTTTCAAGAAAAACCCACACTCAACCCTTAACACCAAAATTTTTTGAACATTAAGGTTTTTTGAAAAATGGTCCTAACTATTTTGCTCAAAATACAGTGTGTTTAAGATACTTTCATGATAAAGGAAGATAATGCCTTCAATTTTGAGGAAATATTCTCTGAAGCCCTCTTCATTCTGGGAGACTTTTACATAACTTTTGTGTAACTACTTAAACCGTAAGAGAACACGAAAACGTTCTACACATCTCGTTGAATCACATGATTTATGTTAATATCACATATTGTGCTTTAGTCACTGTGTTCCCTCATTTCTCTTCTGCTTAGAAGGAAGCTAGTAATAAAGAAAAGTTCTAGTAGATAAATAAATAAATTTTGTGAGAAAGTCATGTGAATAGAACAAATCAGATATGCCTTTCTCTAAGTGTGCATAGTGCATAGAGAAAGTACTCGATTACACAAAAAAATCGATATAGTTTCACCGGAAATACATATTTTGGGATAAACGAAAATACGTTAAATTCCAAATTTGTTATTTAAGTTTGGTATCTTTCAAGAATGCGACACGAAGCTTTTCAAGATAATCCCCCACCCAACTACCACTTACATGCAAAAATGGCAGAAACAAGATGATGATGATGGTGTTTAAGGGCGCTCAACTGCCGTGGTCATAAGCGCCCTTAATATTAAAACTTGGCAATAGCCAGTAAGAAAATACCAAACAAAAAAGTAAACACAAATAAAAGAGCTAACACAGTTGAAACGGAAGTAACAGAAACGTCCAGCCCTCTAACCAGAGCTGGATATAAAACTCCATCTAAAATCAACACATTAAAACCAAAAGAGTTTAAAAAACCGTTATCACACTAAAACGTCAAGGTAAAAGAAAGTTTTGCTAAAAATTTAAAAACCCTGTCCACTGCTCTTGGGTCATCTGCCAGGACCTCAGCAAGAGAGGCCGGCATGCCCATAGATGACCGAATGTGTGCCAGGTGACCACACTCCAGCAACACATGGCGAACTGTCTGTGCCTCCCCACAGAGCGCACAGACAGGAGCAGGTTCACGTTTAAAAAGGTAACTGTGAGTAAAAATACAGTGGCCAATTCTTAGCCGAGCTAGTACTACCTCCTCCCGGCGGAATAAACGAGAGGAGGTTACCCAGTTGACAGGGAGGTCCTTCACCTCTCGCAGCTTATTACCACGGAGAGCCGACCACTCCGCATGCCAAGTCGAAAAAACGGCTCTCCGTACAGCCACTCTAAAATCTTCTGCTGTTGAATGGGTAATCGTAACACTGGGCGCTGTGACTGCCGATTTCGCTGCCAAATCCGCCGTGTCATTCCCTGGCAAGCCAACGTGTCCAGGAATCCATGCGCACTCCACATTAAAACCACAAGCGTGCAAAATGTGGAGAACGTCCTGGATGCGCTGCACCAAAGGATGGTAATTGTACAGCTCACGAATGCTCTGAAGGGCACTAAGGGAATCACTAAGAATAAGGCAGTCACCTAATTTTCGACGTCGAATATACAGAAGGGCTTGATAAATAGCATATAGCTCGGCAGAATATATAGATGTGCAACTAGGCAAACCGTAAGTAGAAGTTGCGGTGCCAGTTACAAAGGCACATCCAACACCGTCGGGGCTCTTACTACCATCGGTGTAAATACAAATACGGCCACTGTATTTGGATAAAAATTCTAAAAAGCAACGACGAATACTATCAAGAGGCGTAACAGATTTCCCGTAGAGCGTCATCCCGAGATCGACATGGGAGGTAGCGCGTAACCAAGGGGGGTGTATATTCTCTCCCTTGGATAACAGCCGAGGAATGTCAACATGGTGCTGGCGTAGAAGCTCACGGAAACGAAAACCTGCTGGCCTGGGGCTCAGAGAGCGGAGGCAGTATCGCTCGTGCAGCTCAGGGGAGAAAAACGCGTGATAAGTTGGATGCCCAGGCATACACTTCAGCCCACAGCCATAATTAGCAAGCAGGACATCACGCCGACAACGCAGAGGAGGTTCTCCCGATTCGGCGTAGAGGCTAACAACTGGGCTCGTTGGAAAAGCTCCAACGGCCACACGGATGCCCTGGTTATGGACTGTGTCTAACCTTCTGAGCACTGAAGGTCGAGCTGAAGAATACACAATGCTGCCATAGTCCAACTTCGAACGAATCACAGCACGATAAAGACGGAGCAATGTCGTCCGATCCGCACCCCAAGACTTGCCACTTAGTATCCGTAAAAGATTTAGAGAACGGTCACATCGTGCTCTAAGCTGTGCTATTTGTGGTGCCCAACAAAGTTTCCGATCGAAGATCAAACCAAGGAATCTCGCCTCGTCTGCGAAAGGAAGTAAATCTGGCCCGAGTCGAAGAGACGGCGGCATATGCCACTTACGGCGCCAGAAGTTAACGCAGACTGTCTTCTCAGCGGAGAAACGAAAACCGTGTTTCGAGCTCCATGCATAGAGATTGTCCAAACACCGCTGGAGACGGCGTTCCAAAAACGGTGTACGCTGAGAAGTACAGAAGATGGCAAAGTCGTCCACGAATAAACAGGAAGAGACACCTTGAGGCACACATAGTGATATGGAATTTATCGCAATAGCAAATAGAGTCACGCTGAGTACCGAGCCCTGCGGCACTCCGTTCTCTTGAATAAAATGGTTAGAAAAAACCGAACCCACCCTCACTCGAAAAACGCGGTCCCGCATAAACTCCTGAATGACCAACGGTAGGCGTCCACGTATGTTCCAGTTGTGCAGAGAACGCAATATTCCCGCCCGCCAACACGTGTCGTAGGCCTTCTCGAGGTCAAAAAATATCCCAACTGTGGGGCTGTTCTTAAGAAACCCGTCCATAATCTGAGTTGACAGAGAGACAAGGTGGTCAGCAGTTGAACGTCGTCGTCGAAAGCCACACTGGATGTTCGTCAGAAGATTGTGGGATTCCAGCCACCACACCAACCGTCCATTGATCATGCGTTCCATCACCTTGCAAACGCAACTGGTGAGGGAAATAGGACGGTAACTGGAAGGAAGATGGCGGTCCTTTCCAGGTTTAAGAATGGGTATGATGGTGGCCTCCCGCCACTTGTCTGGAAAAATGCCATCAACCCAGACACGATTATAGACCTCGAGTAGGAAATCTTTGCCATCAGGAGAGAGATGTTGCAACATTTGGACGTGGATACCATCTGGGCCTGGTGCTGAGTGTCGTGAAGAGGAGAGTGCATTGTCTAGCTCTGCCAGGGTGAAAAGGCGATTATAATCCTCAAGGTTGCCAGAAAGAAACGAGAATTCTTGAGATTCCACCTGGTTCTTAACTGTAAGAAACTCAGGGGAATAGTTGCCTGAGCTAGACACCTCAGCGAAAGCACTGCCTAAGGTATTCGCCACGTCAAATGTATCAACAACAGCTCCGGTAGGTGTTTTGAGACCGGCGATGGGCATATGGTTCGGTTTCCCAGCCACACGTCTTAACTTATCCCATACGACAGAGGAAGGTGTATGTCGATTAAAGGAACCCACGAATTTATTCCATGACATCTTTTTGCTATCCTTAATAACCCGCCTAGAATGTGCACGCATCCGTTTATAGTGTATCAGGTTATCCAGTGTAGGAAAACGCTGGAAAACCCGTAGAGCTCGTCTGCGAGCGCGAATAGCATCCCGACAGTCAGCGGTCCACCAAGGTACCGGAAATCGACGGCTGTAGCCAGTCGAACGCGGAATGGATTGCTCAGCAGCAGAAAGAATGGTCCCTGTAAGATGTTCGACCAAGTGGTTCACAGAGTCGTGCTCTTCGTAGCTAAATTCAGCCAAGTGGGAGTACAGTTCCCAGCCGGCGTGGTCTAGGCGCCAACTAGGTAAACGGGTGGAACATACAAGACACTAATACGACAAGGAAAGTGGTCACTAGAATGCAAATCCGAGATGATATTCCAGCATAAGGTGACTGCCAGCTGAGGGGAACAAATTGCAATGTCAATGTGTGAAAAACTATGAAATGCGTCAGATAGAAAGGTGGGCTCTCCGGTGTTCAAGAGAGCAAGATTCTGACTATCCAAGAAGTCTTTAAGTAGCGTACCTCTCGCACAAGCCCGAGGAGAGCCCCAAAGAGGGTGATGGGCATTCACGTCGCCTACCAATAAAAAGGGTGGTGGCAACTGCGAAATGAGGTGTTCTAAGTCGCTGTGCGAGAGGTCCGCAGATGGAGGCAAATAGATACTGCAAATGGTGAATGAAGCGGAGGGTAGCTTAATGCTGACAGCAACGGACTGGATTGCAGATTGTATGGGTACGGAGTTGGCAAAAATATCATCTCGAATAAGCATCATAGTGCCCCCATGTGCCGGGACACCGTCCTCCGGGGATAAATCACATCGTACGGAGGAGTACTGCCTGATGGTAACGGTGTCCTGCGGACGGAGCCTCGTCTCCTGCAAACACACAGCCAAGGGTTCATGCTGGCGCAGCAACAAGTCAAGCTCTGGTCGATGTGGTCGAATTCCGCGTATGTTCCAATGGAGGATAGCCATTGAGTATATTATGGGATAAGTTTCAAATCGAAAGACGCTTCTGCAGATTGGGATTAGCTGGTCGGTTCAATTTGTTCTTCTTAGGCGTTGGGCTAGTACTATTTTCAGGAGCACGATCCTGCCGTTTCCGCACTGTCCCTCTGGCAGTGGCGGCAGAATCCTCCTGGTCCATCTCCTCCACAAGGGAGGTCCCTTTTTCAAGAGCAGTTTTAGGTCCAAGTAGTTCGAACCGATTGGATGTGCTGATCGGCGAAGACGGCCGTCGCCGATTCACGCCCTCCTCCCCAGATGACCCTTCAGAGGAGGATACACGTGTGGAGTTGCGTGAACTTTTCTTACCTTTAGATGACTTGGTAATAGATTGCACATTCTCTTTCAAGAAGTCTTGTCGTACATACTTGGTCTTAAACTGTTTTTCCGGGGCAGAAGACGTCGTGAATTTACCAACTTTAGTTCCAGAGGTCGAGGCTTTCGGTGACAACTGTGCAGGACTATTCTGTAAGCTAGCGGATTTGGCAGATGTTGATACCAACTTGGGTGTAGGTGCCGAAGGCTTTGGTAGCGCTTGGGCTAAAATAACCTTTTCCGCAATTGTAGCCCCGTTCATATCGCCGGTCTGTGTTGCGATTTCCCGACGCGGTACCGGTTTAGCTGCAACTGAGCTATAGGTACCGGACCTCGGGGCAGAGGGTTGGCGGAGTCGCAGGAGCTTCCGGGCTTCCAAGAAGGACACCTTCTCTTTCACCCGTATCTCCTGGATCGCTCGTTCCTCTGCAAAACGGGGGCAGTCTCGGGAACTAGATGGGTGTTCCCCGTTACAGTTCACACACGATGGAGCTGAAGCACAAGCCCCATCGTGGGAGATGTCACCGCAGTGGACGCAGGTGGACTTGCCGGTACACAACTCACTAGTGTGACCAAAACGTTGGCATTTAAAGCACCTCAGCGGATTGGGTATATAAGGCCTAACTTCGATGGCTTCATACCCTGCTCTAATCTTTTGAGGCAGATCAACCCGATCAAAAGTAAGAAACAGGGTACGAGTAGGCAGGAATTCACCGTTGATCTTACGTTGTACCCGATAAACAGCTGAGACACCCTGAGTCGCAAGATTTTCTTGGATCTCCTCAATGGTCAAACCGTCCAACGCGCGGGTTGTTACTACACCGCGGGAGGAGTTCAGCGACTTGTGCACCTCGACCTTCACTGGATAGCTGGCTAACATGGTGGCTTTAAGTATCCTTGCAGCTTGAGAGGCGGAGTTGGCTTCGACAAGAAGTGTACCATTGCGAGCTCGAACGCAGGATTTAACAGGACCAGCAATGGCATCGAGACCCTTTTGGATAGTAAAAGGGCTCACCGTAAGGAACTTCTTACCTTCCTCTGTCCTATGAATGACCAAGTAGCGAGGACCACATGACTCGACTACTTCCTTTCCAACGTCTTTATTTGAAATCAGGGGTTTAAGTTTTGGTGATGGCAGAAACAAGCTCATTACTTGCTTCCTTGTAAGTAGAAGCAAAATAAGGGCGTACCATAGGTTAAAGTGATAGACAAAAGCTGGTTGCTATGTGACTGAAGTTTCTTTGTTTATATGAACGGGAGTTAAAAAATTCCTGTATGAGAAAAGCATACCCTTTTTAAAGCTGAAACCAAAAACAAAGAATATGCCAAAAATGATCAACTCCAAAAAAAAAAACAATATATAACATAAATTGTATGTTTTAATGTGCTCTACATTTTTTGTGTAGTGAGATTTTTTGTATCTCATACGGTTTAGCAGTTATGCAAAGTTTCATAGGATTCATCCAGAATAATGTAGTCTGGCTATTGCCAGAAAATTCAAGATATACATATTATTTGTGAAGTAAATATTTTTAATATACAAAATTTTGATCAAAATCGTTAGAGACATTTTTGAGAAAACCATTTTTTTTTAAAAAAAGTTCCATGTAAAGAGTAGTTGGAGGTGGGGGGATTTTCCTATAAATCTTCGTGTCACATCCTTGGAAGAAACGAAACCAAGTTTGATATTCAACGGTCTTTTCGTTTTTGAGCTATGCTGTCCACACACACACAGACACATACACACACTCACGCACACACACAGACTTTTGTCTAAAAATCTGATGTGTTTCATTCACATGGCTTTCCCTACGTCTGTGTAACAGATTATTGTTAATAAGCTTATTCTTCTATTTACTTCATGCTAATCGAGAAACGATTAGCAGAAATAGTCACATTACTTCCTTCTTTGTAAGTAGAAGCGAAATACGGAAATATCATAGGTTAAAGTGAAGTCAAAAGCTGGTTACAAGGTGATTGAAATTCCTTTGTTGGTATGGACACGAGTTGACAAATTCCTGTATAAGAAAAGTACAAGCTTTATAAACCTGAAACCATAAAATAGAATATCTCTAAGACGATCAACTCCTCGAAAGAATTTATATAACATAATGTGCTCTACATTTTTGTGTTGTAAGTTTTTATCCATTTCTTTCGGTTTAGCAGGTATGCAAAATTTCGTAAAATTCATCCAGAATAAAGTAGTCTTCAGAGGCTATTCCCAGAAAATTCAAGATATACATATTATTTGTGAAGTAAATATTTTTATATAGAAAATGTTGATAAAAGTCTTTAGAGACATTTTTTAGAAAATCATATTTTTTGAAAAAAAGTTCCATGTAAAAGGTAATTGGGGTGGGGGATTTTCCTGTTAATCTTCGTGTCGCATCCTTGGAAGAAACGAAACTTAAATACCAAGTTTGAATTCAACGGACTTTTTGCTTTTGAGCTATGCTGTCCACAGACACACAGACATACACGAACGCACACATACAGATCTTTGTGTATTTTTTGGGGGGGTTCAGGGGGACATATATTTCCGGTGAAATCTCGGTATTGAATTTTTGGGTGGAATGCAATACCTTATCTATACACTATTACATAGTACGTATAGAGAAAGTAAAATCCCATATGTTCCATTCATACGACCTTTTCTGTATATTATGCAGAAATCTACACTAATAAAAAATATGCTTTTGTCTATTTTTCAAGCTAATGTAGATAAAATTAGCAGATATAGTCTTATACTTATTAGCTTCTAGATACAGAATAAATTGGGTAGTAGACTAGGCTAAAGCTTTAGTCAAATATTTAGAAACTATCTACCATGTGACATTAATATTATATTCTAAGTGCATGGTTAAGAGTAGGAAATGAAAAAAAAAAAAAAAAAAAACATTATTACTTCTCATTAGAGTGAAGTGATGGCATTGAAAAGTTTAAACCGACAACAAGAATACCTCGGGAATGCTTATACTCAAATTGGTACTCACTTGAATGTGTGTTTTGAATATATTTACACATTCTGTGTAGTGAATTCTTATCTAACTCATACAGTTTAACGGTTAGGCAAAGATCAATCACAATGAATATGATTTCGGCGACTCTTTCATTGGGATTAGCTGTCTCTCAGATACTACTCCTCTAGAAAACGGAAACTGACTTTTATTTATGGAGCTCCCTAACTGATCTGATTCTCAGCGTCCCATTCTATATTGCGTGTGAAAGACCGCTTAATTTTACTTAGCGGCTTCTTTTATCAGGTTTGAAGCTCTTTTACGTGCCGTAATTCTACGACACGGGACCAGCGGCTTTACTTTCCTTCACAAGGAAGCAATGCGAAGGAATTTTACGCCCGAAAAAAAATCTATCGTTCTCCGCAACTTCGGTTTTGAACCATTGACCTTTTTATATGAAGTTAGCATGATAACCTTTACACCACGGAAAGCGACACACTACTCCTCTACTTGCTTATCTCACCTCCTCAGTATTTGCGGAATAGCGACAGTACGCCATGTCTCAAGTGCGAGCGGCAGCCGTCATTCAATTTCTGCAAGGCAATAGCGGAAATTCATCGCAAAATGAGCAATGTCTTTGATGAGAGTTTTACGAGCTTGAGCGAAGTGCGGCAGCGGTGCCGGAAATTTCCAGAAGGTAGCAGCAACATTCATGATGAGGTTGACAAGCTAAAGTTTGATTTCGGATCATGTTCAACGAGTGCATCAAATTCTGACGAAGCCGGCGTCCACTTCATAGATAGCGGGCATATACTTTAGCGTCATCCGGCGCATGATTGGTTGGAGAGAGAGAAAAAGCGGAGGTGCTTCCGGCTTAGGAAACATCCGGAAGGGTAACTGTGAGGAATAGCGAAACTACTGGACAGCGTAAGAGGTTTTACAGAAACGTCAACTATGAAATTCCACCTTGGAGACAAAAATCTCAGAAATATTTAGAAATGTCTCGATATGCCAAGAATGAATACACAACAAATGTTGCATAGAAATCTACACTGATGGTTCCCAGTCTGAGTATGGAAACGGATGCTTTGTTTTATTTCCAGAACACACAATAATATGCAGATAAAAATCTTTTTCAGTGAACAATTTGCAATTAAAAATATGTTTGAAAGCTGTTTCTGAAGAAGTAACATTTTCTATACAACAGCCCCATTATCTCAGAAACTAATTGGACTAATGACTGATTTTTTCACCACACATTTGCACCTAAATGGCCCTTATTTTAACAACAAAGTTTTTATGTATATGGATTAGTTTTTTTTAATTTACTAATCATTGCTTTTCAATAACATTTTAGGAACTCTATTAAAAAAGCATACCTTTCCTTACAATCAACAGAAGTATTCTATTTCTCATCAACCAACAGTAAAGGCATTGCTGAATATGCCATTAAAAAATTAGCTCATTTTCAATAATTGCTGAGATAATGGGTCAAACTTTAACACTTGCAAGACTTCCCTTAAATGTTTCAAAACTTATAGTGTTCTCAAATAGTAAGTGGTCTTATATATTGCTAATACGCTAAGAGAAACGAGTTTTATTATTATAATACACTTCTTAAAAGAGATGATTATTGATTTAGGCTAATGTATACCTTTACGTCGCTCCTACCTATATAGATGTAAATAATAAGATAATTTCAGTTAATGTTTATCTCGAGAAACATGAACCTGATAAATAAATAGGCTTTTGTAAGAAGAGTTTGTAGTAGAATAGGTAAAGAATTATTTTTACTTTCTCTACACGTACTATGTACATAGTGAATAGAAAAGGCATTGCACTCCATCCAAAATTCGAGATTTTAGCGGAAATTTATATTTTAGGGTCCCCTGTATCCAAAAGAATGACTTTCAGGAAAAGGTCTGTATGTGTGTGTGTGTCCATGTGTTCGTGTGTCTGTGAACACCATATTTCAAAAACAAAAAGTCGGTAAAATAGCAAACTTGGTATTTAGGTTTAGTATCTTCCAGGGATGCGACACGTAGATTTTGAGAGAAATTCCCCCAACCCAAACTAACCTTTGGTTGAAACTTGTTTCGAAAATATTAATTTTCTCAAAAATAGCTCTGACAATTTTGATTAAACTATCCTATATTATATATATTTACGTGAAAAATAAGATGTATATTTTGAATTTTCTGGGAATAGACTCTGAAGACTACATTATTCTGAATGAATGTTACGGAACTTTGCATAACTGCTAAGGCGTAACATATGGACCAGATCTTACCACACATAAAATGTTGACCACGTTAAAAGCCACAATTTATGTTATATACATTTTTTCGTGACCTTGATCGTTTTGAGTATTTCTTGTGTTTGGTTTCAGCTTAAAAAACATATTTTTCTCACACAGGAATTTGTTAACTCCTGTCCATACACACAAAAGAACTTCAGTGACCTAGTAACCGAATTTGACTCTCATTTTAACGTATGTTACTCCCTATAAGACTATTTCTGTTAATTTCTTCTCGTTTAGCATGAAGTAGATAGAAACTTACGATTTTTAACAATAATGTGTTTTAGAGATGTAGAGAAAGTCATGTGAATGTAACTCTTGTTTTTACTTTCTCCATACGCACTATGTACATAGTGTATAGAGAAAGTATTGCACTCCACCAAAAATTCGATACCGAGATTTCACCGGAAATATATGTTTTAGGATCCCCAATATCCAAAAAAAGCATTTTCACAAAAAGTCCGCGCGCGTGCGTGTGTGTGTGTGTGTGTGTGTGTGTGTGTCCGTGTGTCCGTGTGCCTGTGAACACGATAACTCAAAAACAAGGAATCGGTAAAATACCAAACTTGGCATTTAAGATTAGTATCTTCCAGGGATGCGACACGGAGATTTTGAGAAAAATCCCCCCACCCCCAACTACCTTTTACATGGAACATTTTTCGAAAATTTTTATTTTCTCAAAAATGTCTCTAACGATTTTGTTTAAAATTTCGGATATTAAACATATTTACCTGGCAAATGATATGTATATCTTGAATTTTCTGGGAATAGCCTCTGTAGAGTAGTGTATTCTGGATGAATTTTACTAAATTTTGAATGACTGCTAAACCGTAAGAGATGGACAAAAACTTACTACACAAAATATGTAGAGCACTTTAAAACACACAGTTTATGTTATATACATTTTTTTCGTGGAGTTGGTCGTTTTTGTGACATTCCTTATTTTTGCTTTATGCTATGAACAACGTATACTTTTGTCATACAGGAACTTGTCAACTCCTATCCATATAAACAAAGGAACTTCATTGACCTAGCAACCAGCTTTTGACTATCACTTTAACATACGGTTGTTCCTTATTTCGCTTCTACTTACAAGGAAGCGAGTAATAAGGCTATTTCTGCTAATTTTTTCTCATTAGCATAAAGTAAATAGAAGTATAAGCTTTTTAAGAATTATTTGTTGCAGGGATATGGAGAAAATCATGTGAATGGTACACATCAGATTTTTTTCAGTAGTGTTTTATTTGTAGGTTGCGTGTAAAACACGTGGTTTGTTGGAAGATAAGTTTGAACGCTTAAAGGACACGGTTGGTCGGTATGTCCGTTAAAAGGATAAACTAGTTATGTGCATAACCAGTTTAGGAACCAGGTTTAAACCACTTACTCGGGTAAAATCCAAAGCGTAGAGGAATTATATGGCATTAGTGAGATGAATGAGAGTGGCAAGGATTCCACTAAATCGGGATTTAGCTTGTCTCATGTAAATATCCACGGAAATCAGATTAAACTCGTATGTTAAATACATGCCGGGACTTTTTGCAATGTTTATTTTGACGACTATCTATAAGGTCATAAATAACAATGAAATTATATAGGTAGAGTCAGACTGAAAAAGTAAATGCTATAGTCGGGGGGATTTGAACCACGGATCTCCCAATCTCTAGCCGGTTGCTGTGCCATTGAGCTATCATGGCAACTTGACGGTAGAGTACAGAATTTCTCAACTGAATCGCAAGTTTCCCGGTAAACCACCTATCCAACTCCTGTCCTGCACATGGCGTGTGTGAAAAACAAATAATCCAATACCAACTGACCATAATAGTGGGCTATACTATGAATCCTGGGACTTAAAGTATTGTAAGTTGCCATTGAGGTTGAAATCTAAAAATAATTTCAGAGCATCTTTGGTTTACCGGGAAACTTGAAAGTCAGTTGGGAAATGCAATGCTCCGCCTCCATGTTGCCATGGCAGAGCAACCGGCTAGAAATCGGGAGATCCGTGATTCAAATCCCGGCTATCCATTGAATTTTTCAGTCTGACTCTACCGATCCAACTCCTGTCCTACACACGGCTTGTGTGAAAAAAGGTAATTATTGAGCACTTGGGCCCCTCTAGAAATTAAACAAATTGTGGTTTGACTGTAAGTTTGGTTTATACTTGTTACGTTTTCAGCAATTTTTTTTATCGGAAAAGCTCCGTAATTAAGTTAGACGCTAATTTATTACGTGCGCGTAGCGATTCTTTTTTTGTGAATATTTATCAAGTATGCTGCCTAGAAGGAGTATAAGTATTGTAGTACTTTTGCAATGTAAATATATAATAATACTACACACTAAAGTCCATAAAACTTGAGTTTCATTGTCGGCGGCAGGCGAACAGTGTTGTGGGATGCAACACCGGCATATGTCGCTAGACGCTGTGCTGATGTATGACAAGTATGTTTCACGCAGATACAGCTGTTCAGTAAATTTTATTATGTAGAACTTCGGCCACTCTAAACTCTAATGAAACTAAGTGCGATTGATTGGCTTTGTATTTATGATGATAATTTCAAAGCCTGTAATTTCAAATTTAGCGCGAGGTTAGGTTCCAATCCGTTTAGGTTAGTGTGTGTGTATAAATTTATGTTTCTAATTTTATATCGTGGTAGTACCTCATTATCGATATTTCTAACAACCCCTAACAGGGCAATGGATACAACATTAGTTTTTTAAACCATCTCCCCACCCATAATCCCTCTCTAACCACACCGGTCCCGTTAGAGTGCAAAACTGGCATAAGTCGCAGCGGAGAGACTTAGCGGTCCAACTTGTAAATAATTACCGAAAAAAAAAATTAATCCAATACCAATTGAACATAATAGTTGGTCTGGGTCTAAAGTACTTACAACATTGTAAGTCGCTATTTGGGCTGAGATTACCTTGTGGTTTACCGGGAAACATGCGAGTCAGGTATTCAACGGTATGCCGGCATGTTGCCATGTAGCCCAGTGGCAGAGCAACCGGCTAGAGAACCGCAGATCCGTGCTTCAAATCCCGGCTATGGCATTGAACTTTTCAGTCGACTCTATCTACCAAACTCCTGTCCTACATACGGCTTGTGTGAAAGAACAATTAATCCAATTAAATTGTATTTTTATGCTTATATGACTCCATAAAGTTAATCCCTCACACGGCCTCTCTCCACTGCAAGAGAGGAGAATCGTTGGTTAAATGATACAGGCAAAGACGGATCAAAATTCTTACCTGATAGTAAACGGAAGGATTGTTGAGCTTCTGCTCCTAAAGGCAGTATATGTGATGTTTACTTTCTCTACATTGTGTATGGAGAGGGTATTGCATTCCACCCAAAAATTCAATACTGAAATTTCACCGAAAATACATGTTTTGGGTCACACTGAACGCCCCCCCCCCAAAAAAAAATCTGCTGTATTCCATTTACAGTACTTTCTCTACAACTCTGCAACAAATTATTGTTAAAAATCTTAGGCTTCTATTTACTTCATGCTAATTGAGAAAACATTAGCAGAAATAGTCTTATTACTTGCTTCCTTGTAAGTAGGAGCGAAATAAGGGAGTACCATAGGTTAAAGTGACAATCTAAAGCTGGTTGCTATGTGACTGTAGTTCCTTTGTTTGTATGGACAGGAGTTGACAAATTCCTGTATGAGAGAAGTATAAGTTTTTGAAAGCTGAAACTAAAAACAACGAATATCTTAAAAATGATCAACTCCACAAAAAAAAGTATATAACATAAAATGTGTGTTTTAATGTTCTGTACATCTTTTTTGTGTGGTAAGCTTTTGTCCAACTTTTACGGCTTAGCAGTTATGCAAAAATCCGTAAAATTCAGCCAGAACAGTGTAGTCTTCAGAGGCTATTCCCTGAAAATTCAAGATATATATTTTATTCGTCAGGTAAATATCTTAAATATAAGATATTTTAATCAAAATCGTTAGAGTCATTTTTAAGTTAATCAAAGTTTTCGAAATTTTTTCCATGTAAAGGATAGGGGGATTTTCTTAAAAATCTTCGTGTCGCATCCTTAGAAAATAACCAAACTTAAATACCAAGTTTGGTTTTTAATGTACCTATCATTTTTAAGCTATGCTGCCCAAAGACACAAACACACAGATAGACAGACACACACAAACAGAATTTTTTTTTGATTTAGGGTGTCCTAAACATGTATGTATATAGTAAATACAGAGAAAGTAAAGACATTTTAGAATTACGTCCGTGTGTGCTAGAGTGTGTGTCTGTGGACAGAATGACTCTAAAGCTAAAAGACCGTTGAATACCAAACTTGGTATTTAAATTTGGTAACTTCCATGGATGCAACACGAAGATTTTCCAGAAATTCCCCCACCCCCTTAAACCCTTCACATGGAAACATTTTCGAAAGTTTTGATTTTCTCAATAATGGCTCCAACGATTTTGATTAAAATATCGTATATTAAATATATTTATTTACCTGACAAATAAAACGAATATCTTGAATTTTCTGGGAATAGCCTCTGAAGACTACTTTACTCTGGATGAATTTTACGGAATTTTGTATAACTGCTAAGTGGTAAGAGATGAACAAAAACTTACCACGTAAAAATGTAGAGGACATTAAAACACATAATGTATGTTATACACACTTTTTTCGTGGAGTTGATCGATTCTGAGATATCCCTTCTTATTTGAATCTTTTCTCATATAGGAATCTGTCAACTCCTGTTCATACAAACAAAGGAACTTCAGTAACATAGCAATCAGATTTTTACTACCACCACAACCTATTGTAATCCCTTATTTTGCTTCTACTTACAAGGAAGCAAGTAATATGACTTTCTGCTAAATTTTTCTCGATTAGAATGAAGTAAATAGAAGCATAAGCTCTCTAACAATAATTTGTTGCAGAGCTGTAGAGAAAGTAATGTGAAAGGAACACAGATGTCTTCACTGATTTTCAAAATAATATTTATAATGTCCATAAAAACTTATGTCTTCCATTCACATGGCTTTCTGTACATCTCAGCAACAAGGTGTTGTCAGTAAGCTTATTCTTCTATCCAATTCAGACTTATCGAGATAAATACTAGCAGAAAATGTATTTTTTTTTAGTTCCGATTAGGTAGAACGGAAATAAGGGAATACACTAGGCTAAACCGACAGTCGAATGTTTCAAAATGAAGTTGCTACGGAATTGAAATACGTTTCTTTTGCGTGGCTAGTAATTGACGGGTTCCTGTGCGAGAAAAGTTAAAAAATTTAAAACTGAAACCAATAATAAGCAATATCTCTAAAACGGCCAACTGCATGAAAAAATGTATGGGACATAAATTGTTTGTTTTAAGAAGCTACATGTTTATGTAGTCATTTTTTTACTATATTCTACCGTCTACAAGTTACACAAAATAAAAAAAAATTATGCAGAATAAATAGATCTCTATAGGTAATTTCCAGCAAAGTCATGCTTTACATTTTACTTGTCATGTAAATAACTTAAAAATAAGAGATTTAAATCAAAACCATCAGAGCCATTTTTGATAAAATACAAATTTTCGAAATTTTTTTCCATGTAAAGGGTTGTTGGGGTTGAGGGGATTTTCTTGAAAATATTCGTGTAGCATTCTTGCAAGATACTGAGATAAAATAATACGTTCGGTATTTAATGGACTTTCCATTTTTGAGCTATGTTGCCCACAGTCACACACACTCGCACACACAGTCATGGATCTTTTTCAAAAAATGTCTTTTTTTTATTCAGGGGTCCCAAAACATAAATTTCCGGTGAAATTTCAGATTGAATTTTTGGGTGAAATAAAATATCTTCTCTATACACTATATAGATATAACGTGTAAAGAAAGTAAAAACCACCACCACCACCACCACCACCAATGAATGTTCTTTACATGACAAACACTTTAGCTTTAACAATTTTACCTAAAATACCATATCTTTAAGACATTTTTATGAAAAATTAAATGTGCATCTTTAATTTTGTGGGAGTAGCCTCTGTGGTTCTATGTATTGAGAACGACTTTATCATAACTGGTCTACTATAAGAGAGAGATAAAAATTAGCTACACAAAAAATGTAAATCTCTTTAAAACACATACGTATTTGAAAGACTGTGGGAATAACTATTTCCCATAAATATTTCTTTTAAAATTTGATACAATGTTTTACTAATTTGTTTGAAAATTGCTACACTGATTTGCAAAATAATTGGCATATTCTTTTTAGTTTTTCTACATAGTACATCGCACATAGGTAGAGAAGGTGTTGCACTGCACCCAAAAATTTGATATCAAGATTTCACCGGCAATATACGTTTTAGGAAGCCCTATGTCAAAACAATTTAAAGGCACAATAACTCAAAAACGAAAAGTTGGTAAAATACGAAACTTGGTATTTAAGTGCAATATTTTTCCACGGATGTGACACGCATATTTTGAGGAAACCCCCCCCAAGCTAACCTTTACATGTTTAAAATTTTAAAACTATTGATTTTCTCAAAAATAGCTCTAACAGTTTTGATTAAAATATCCTATATTAAAAAAAAAGTATATGACTAATAACATGTATTAACTTTCTGGGAATAACCTCTGAAGACCGCTTTATTCTGGATTAATTATGCTGAATGTTGCATAACTGGAAAACCGTAAGAGATGGACAAAACTTACAACACAAAAAATGTAGAGCACCTTAAAACACACCATTTATATTTATACATTTTTTCGTGAAGTTGATCGTTTTTTAGTTACTGCTTGTTTTTTGGTTTCAGCTTTAAAAACATACTTTTCTCATACAGGTCCTTACAAACAAAGGAACTTCTGTCACATAGCAACCAACCTTTGACCATTACTTTAACTAACAGTACTCCTTTATTTCGCTTCTACTTTCTAGGAAGCAAGTAATAGGCTATTTCGGCTAATATTTTCTCGTTAAGCTTTAAGTGAATATAAGCATAAGGTTTTTAACAATAATTTGTTGCAGAAATATAGAGAAAGTCATGTGAATGGAACACATCAGATTTTTTCAACCTGCTTTGCTTAAAACCGACTTATCAGCACCTGATACCAAAACGTTTAACGCTATGTAGCTGCGTTATGTTTATCCGGGGACCATGCATCGCCGATCTCAAATTACTATATCAGTCACGTGTACAATTTCGCAAATTATTTCTGTGTAGTTCATTAACATCCTCTAGGTACTTAGATTCTGCAAATTTTACAGATGCATTGCTTTAAATAGCTCTTGGTTTGCGGAAATAGATGGCACTGCTGGATGTTAGATGTCGACTGTCTCCTGACAGCCCATTTGGAATTCTGAACCGATCACCAATATTCCTCTTCGCTTGTGCTGTATTGACGGTTGAAGTCCTTCAAGTGACCTGCGTAATGCTCGTGAAAGGCTCGATGAATTGAATCAGCAAAACACCAGAGCTCAGTACACGTCAGATTTACTTTCTCTACACGTATATGTATATAGTGTATAAAGAGGGTATTTTAATGCACCCAAAATTTCGATACCGAGATTTAACCGGAGATACATGTTTTGAAACTTCCTGAAACTCCAAAAAAAAGCATTTTTAGCAAAATGTGCCTCTGTGTGTGTGTATCTGTGTGCAGCACAGCTCAAAAATGAAAATACCGTTAAAATTAAACAGGATATTTAATTTTGGTATCTTCCAAGGATGCGACGGAAAGATTTTCAAGAACATTTCCCCATCACAAAATACCCTTTACATGGAAACATTTTCGAAAATTTTGTTTTTCTTAAAATGGCTCTAACGATTTTGATTAAAATCGTATATATTTAAGATATTTTCTGCGAATAGCCTCTGAAGACTATTGTATTCTGGATCAAAGTTACGGAATTTTGCATAACTGCTAAACCGCAAGAGATGGACAAAAACTTAGAACACAAAAACTGTAGAGCACATTAAAACACACAATTTATTTTTATACATTTATTGGTGGTGTTGGTGAATTTTAAGATATTCCTTGTTTTTAGTTTCAGCTTTGAAAAACTTACTTTTCTCATACAGGAATTTGTCAATTCCTGCCCATATAACCAAAGGAAAGTCAGTCACATGGCAACCAGCTTTTGACTACCACTGTAACCTATGGTACTTCCTTATTTTGCTTCCACTTAAAGGAAGCAAGATATTTTTGCTAATTTTTTCTCAATTAGCATAGATTAAATAGAAGTTCAAGATTTTTAAAAATAAGCTTGTTGCAGGAATGTAGAGAAAGTCATGTGAGTGGAACACATCAGATTTTTATTTTATTTATGTATATTGGAATGAGAGAACGAATAAATTATATTTTATTTAAATACCAGTATAAATACTAGGAACTATTCAGTGGAACACAAAACGTGTATTCACAGTGAACTTTTGGTATTGCTGAAACTTTGGTAATAATGGAATAGTTACTCTACCAGCTCTATGTAAGCAGTTAAGAATAGAAAGTTTTTGCAACTTTCATTTTCTCCACCACACACACACTACAGATTTTTACCAAAAAAAAAAAATGTTTTGAAGGCCATTGATTCCAAGAAGCATTTTTAAAACTGTCTGTGCTGTGGTGTGTGTTAGAGTGTCTGTGCATAGCAAAATTCAAAAATAAAAGTTCGGTTATGTTCATTAACTTCTGGGGATGCGACACGAAGGTTTTCAGACATTTTGAAATGCTCAGTTTTTTCATGAGTGGCTATTACTATTTTGATTGAAATTTCATATGTTAATTCTATTTAAATCATAAATAAGACGCATAATCAGAATTTTCTGGGAATAGCCTCTTAAGCACTCTTGCGCTAGATGATTTTTGTATAACTGCGAAACCATAATAGACAATCACATATTTCACAAAAAAATGTATATCTGGTTAAATTACATTTTATGTGGCATTAACCATTTTCGAGATAATCTTAGTTACAATTTAAAAACATTTATACTTTTCTCAAATGGGATGTCGTTATTCGCTTTTCTTGCTCCAGGTGAAGCAAAGATTAGAATTCATCACATTTTGGCTATCCCTTTGCCCAGTGTGTTTCTTGTATTTCTAAGGAAATATGCCATAAAAATCTTATGTATTCCATTCTCATGACTTTCTCCATCCGTTCTGCAAAAAAACTATTCTATTATCTACAATGAATTTCTCTATTTAATCAACATAAGCATGAACACAAATGGTGTTACTACTTGTTTCCTTGTAATTAGAAGGCAAATATTGCTAATCATATATTTTAAAAGCTGGTCGCTATGTGAGCAATTAAAGTTCGGTTCGCTTTGCAAGGCCAGCAGTATATACAAAGAATGAGAGGAAAGGTAACAAACTCCGTTTGAGAAAAGTTACGTATTTTGAACTTGAAACCCATAAAAAGGGAGATTTCGGAAACGATCAACTATAGAGCAAAATTACATATGGCAAAACTTGTGTGTTTTAACGAGACCTACATTTTTGTCTAGTAAGCTTTTGTCTATTGCTTATAGTTTACAAGCTATGCAAAGTTCAACAGAATTCAAGATGAATGAATAATCTGTACATTTTATTCCTCTCTATAATATTTGATTTTTTAATCAAAATCGTTGAGGTCATTTTTATTAAAAACAATATTTTCAAACATTTTCCCTGTAAAGAGTAGTTTGGGGTGGAGATTCTGTTGAAAATCTTCGTGTCGCATTCTTGGAAGGTATTAAACTTAAAAACTAAGTTTGATATTTAACGTTGTTTTATCTACATAAGCTAGTAGTCCAAAGATATACACTAACATAATAAAACACTGATCTTTTTTTAAAATACGTTTTTGGGAGGCTCAGGGGGGCTAAAGAATCTTATTTCCGGTGAAATCCCGGTACATACGTCTTGGGTGAAATAAAATAACTTCTCTATACACTATGTACATATTACGTATAAGAGAAACCGGAGGAGAACAGTGGATTTTTTTTGGTCGAAAAATGAATAGCATTGCTTCCTTCGGAAGGGACCGAAGTCGCCGTAGATTTACTCATAAAAGAGGTCTCTGAACGAAACTAAGCGTACTTTCAAGCCCAATATAGAATGAGACGCTGAGCACAATAGCTAAAGAGCGTCCATATTTAAAACTCCATTTCCATTTTGTAAGAGAATGTAAAAATTTAAACATGTATTATGTTTGATTTAATTGTTTTTCACACAAGCCGTATGTAGAACAGAATTTGGATAGGTAGAGTCAGACTGAAAAATTCAATGCCATAGACGGGATTTGAACCACGTATCTCCTGGTCTCCAGCTGGTTGCTGTACCACTGAGCTAACATGACACCATGCCGGCATAGTATTGAATTTCTCAACACATTCGCACGTTTCCAGGTAAACCACCAGGTAATCAAAAATTATTTTTAGATGACATACCGCAATGGCGACTTACAATGTTTTAAGTACTCTAAGTCCCAGGATTCATAACATAGTCAACAATTACGTTCAATTAGTATTGATTTCATTGTTTTTTTTACAAAAGCCGTGTGTAGGACAGGAGTTAAATAGGTAGAGTCAGACTGAAAAATTCAATGCGAATCTCCCGGTCCCTAGCCAATTACCCTAACAGGCAACATGCTTAAGAATTTGTAGAGAAGGTCATGATTATATAACACATTAGGTTATGCAACTCTTATTTTCTGTTATGTACCTATCACACGTAAAACACATTCTATTTTTACTTTCGCTATACGTACTACGTACATAGTGTATTAGAGAAGGTATTGTAAAACTCGATACCGAGATTTCACCGGAAATATATGTTTTGAGACCAACTGAATCCAAAAAAAAAAGCATTTTTAGAAAAATGTCCGTGTATGTGTCTGGCTTGGTGTGTCTGTGTATGTGTGTGTGTGACCTCCAAAAACCAAACTTGGTATTTAAGTTTGGTATCTTCCAAGGATGCGACACAAAGATTTTCAAGAAAACCCCCCACACCAAACTACAATGGAAAACATTTCGAAAATGTTGATTTTCTTAAAAAGGGCTCTAACGATTTTGATTAAAATCTCTTATATTTAAATTATTTACTTGCCAAATAAAATGTATATCTTGAATTTTCTGGGAATTGTCTCAAAATACACCTTTATTCCAGATGATTTTTATTGCATTTTGCATATCTGGCAAACGGTAAGAGATAGCCAAAAACTTAACAGACAAATAATGTAGAGCACTTTAAAACACACAATTTATGTTGTATACAGTTTTTTAGTGGAGTTGATCGTTTTTGAGACATTCCTTGTATTTGTTTTCAACTTTGAAAAAATTATACTTTTCTTATACAGGAATTTGTCAACTCTCTGTCAATACAAACAAAGGAACTTCAGTCACATAGCAACAAGCTCTTGACTATCACTTTAATCTATGGTATCCCTTATTTCGCTTCCACTTACAAGGTAACAAGTAATAAGTCTACTTCTGCTAATTTTTTCTCGGTTAGCATTAAGTAAATAAAAGCATTAGCTTTTTAAGAATAATTTGTTGCAGTGATGTAGAGAAAGTCATGTGAATAGAACACATAGGTTTTTTTTATTCACCAAGGGCATAAAATGTCGAATGAAAACCATTGCCTTGGATTTACATCTCATATGTTAGAATCAAACGCTTCAGAAGTTCAGCGTATAAAGCAGTCAAGGCACAAATCATGCTGAAAATAGGGGTACAAAATCAATAGGAAGCGTCCTTTGAAGAAAACACGTTCCAATCCCAGTATAATAAACTTATTTAATTTTGCACCGCCTTCTTTCTGCAGCACTGCATACGTATATGCTAAAACGCGAACGTTCCAAAGCTTAGGCTTCCACGTATTACTTCCTCTATGTGTAGATATTAGGTGCATAAAGTATATAAAAGATATTGTATTGTACCAAAAAAATGTATAGGTACCAATATTTCACCAGAAATACAGGTTTTAGGTTCAAATATATTAAACAAAACATTTTTAGAAAAAAGGCCACATGGAAAAATTTTCAAAAATGTTTATTTTCCCAAAAATGCATGTAATGATTTTAATTAGAATATCGTATATTAAAGATATTTACCTAAAAATAAAATGTTTATTTTGAATTTTCCAGGAAAATCCTCTGAAGACTACTTTATTCTGCATGCATTTTAAGGAATTTTTCATAACTACTAAACCGTAAGGGATGGACAAAAACTTGCCACACAAAAAAGTGTAGAGTACGTTAAAACACATCTTGGAAACCATACACTTTTCTCATACAGGGATTTGTCAACTCCTGTCCATACAAACAAAAGGACTTCAGTTACATAGCAACCAGCTTTTGACTATCACTTTAACCTACGGTACTCCCTTATTTCTCTTCTACTTACAAGGAAGCAAGTAATAAGACATTCTCTGCTAATTATTTCTCGACTAGTATGAAATAAATATAAGCATAAGGTTTTTAACAATAATTTGTTGCAGAGATGTAGAGAAAGTTCATGTGAATGCAACACATCAGTTATTTAGAAAAAGGTCCGTGTGTGACCGTATGTCTTTGATCACGATAACTCAGAAACGAAAAGCCGGTAAAATACCAAACTTGGTATACAAGGATACGAAACGAAGATTTTGAGAAAAAATTCCCTCCCCGATTGACTCTTTACATGGAAGAAAATTCGAACATTTTTGTTTTCTGAAAGACGATTTTGGTATAAATACCATTTACTAAAGATATTTATATGACAAATGAAATGTGTATCTCGAATTTTATCGGAAAAGTATCCGAAGACCTCTTTTATCTGGATGACATTTGCTGAATGTTACATAACTAGTAAACTGTAAGACATAGAATAGAACTTACTTCACAAAAACTATACATCTCGTGAAAATACATAAGTTATATCATATGTGCACTTTTTCGTGGAGATGTCCATTTTTGAAACATTTATTGTTATTGGTTTCATTTTTAAAATACTTTTAACTTTAACATGAGGGGATTTGTCAACTCTTGGCCATGAAAAACAAAACGGATTTAAACCACTTGGAAATCAGTTTTTAAAACATTTGACTATCGCTTTATCCTGCATATTTCCTTATTTTTCTCCTACCTACAAGAAAGTAAGGAATACGACTATTCCTTCTAATGTTTATCTAGATTAGCGTGAAGTAGAGAGAAGAAATAGCATTTTAACAATAATTTGTTATAGAAATGTAGACAAAATCATGTTAATGGATCACATAAGATTTTAATTTCTCTACACGTACTAAGTGCATAATGAATACAGAAAGTATTGCATTCCACTCAAAAATGTCATACCAATAATTAACCGGAAATACACGTTTCAGGTTTCCCTATGTATGTGTGTGTATGTGTGTCTGTGTGTCCATGATTCTGTGAACATGGTAACTCAAAATTAAAATGTCATCAAAATCCCAAACTTGATATTTAAGCTTAGTAACTTCCAAGGTTGCAACACGAAGATTTTGCGAGAAATGCGGTCACTCCTAAATACCCTTTGCATGGAACAAATTTTTAAAAATAAGATTTATTTTCAAAAATGGCTCTAACAATTTGGATACCGTTTATTTTAGGTATTTACATGAAATATAAAATGTATAGCTTGAATTTTCTGGAAATACCCTCTGAAGTAGATCTTTTTATTTTGGGTGAATTTTACTGAATTTTGTATAACTAGTAAACCGTAAGAGATAGACAAAAACTTAAGCTACAAAAAAATGTAGAACTCATTGTTCAATTTGTGTCTCATGCATTTTGTTTTGTGGAGTAAAATATTTTTGAGATATTCAATTATTGGTTTCAGATTTAAAATAATTAATATTTTCACTTATGGGAATTTGTCAGCTGCTGGCAATACTACGAAATGGATTCAATCCACATGGCAACAAGCTTTTAAAATATTTTTCTGTCGCTTTTGCCTTATTAACTTTGTTGTTTAAAAGGAAGCGAGTAATAAGAACAATTTGTGAATCTTTATCTCTATTAGCATTAAGTAGATGAAACAATAAGCTATAACATAATGTGTTCCTGTTTTTATTTATTTTACTTAAATCAGATACACATAGTTAAAAATATATTAAATTTTTATTTATCCTATTAATCATAAATTACATTACGTGCCATTAAACAACTCATCTAGTGGTATCCAATATTAACTAAAGCTGGAATATAGCTTTATGAACTATGTAAAATTTATATATTAGTTAAAGTAGATATTGTATTTTACCCAAAACCTCGATAACGAGATTCTACCGTAAATATACTACTGTCTTAAGAAAGTTCCGGGAATTTGCCAATAAAACACTAAAAATGTATTATTCATCAATTTTATTTTATCGCCTTCAAAGGAGGCCCCTTTTGAAATTAAACATTGATGCCAACGAATAATCCAACCATTAATACATTTTTGCAGGTACTTTTAGGAATCGATGTCAATTGTTGCCGCGAATTTTCCTTTATGTCTTCTATCGACTGACAACGGGTGCCTCGAAGTGGTTATTTGAGTTTTGAAAAGAGAAAGAAATCAGCAGGAGCCAGATCAGGCGAATACGGTGGCTGTTCGATAAAATTTGTTGAGCTTTTGGCCAGAAATTCGTTCACAATAATTGCCTTGTGAGCTGGTGCGTTATCCTGGCGCAGAATCCATGAGTTGTCGTTCCACAAATCTGGCATTTTTCGCCGTATTTGTTCTCTCAAACGCCGCATAACGCTCAGATAATAGTCTTTATTTACCATCTGACCTTCTGGCAAGAGCTCTGAGTGCATGACACCGCAATATTCGAGAAAAAAAAACTGTCAACTTGACCTTCAGTTTTGATTGAGTTTGATGTGCCCTTTTAGGTTTCGGTTCAGTTGGAAGCCGCCAATCGGAAGCTTGTTGACTGGTTTGAGTGTCAAACTCGTAAACCCACGTCTCACCACCAGTTATAATGCGTTTCAAGAATGTGGGTTCGAAACTGGCTCGTTCTAACATGTCTTCAGCAATCCTTATGCGATTGAGTTTTTGTAGAAAATTCAAATCTTTCGGAACTAACGAACGGCTGCAACGCATTTCATGTCCAAACAATCATTAAAATGGTACGAATCGATTCATGAGACACAGAAAGTTCAGTGATAATCTTTCTCAGACCTAAATGACTATTTTCAGACACCACTTTTTTCACTTTAGCGATGTTCAGTTCAGTTGAAACCGTTGATTGCCGACCAGAGCGAGGCAAATCTTTCACCACATCTCCACTACTTTTGAATGCACTTTACCACTCATATGCACGTGATTTTGATAAAGTCGATTCCCCGTAAGCCCTCTGTAGCATTTTCAGCGATTCGGCACATGAAATACCATTTGCAATGCAAAATTTGAGGCAGATTCTTTGTGCAATATTTGTATCCATCGTAAAATCGCAACTCATCTTTGAGATGAACTAACAAAATGGCGTACTGTAAACAAACTAGATGACAGAGGACGAGCAACCTCCGCGTGGGTATAGAGGAAAGTTGTACCAACTTAGCGACAACAATAATTTCTTGACAGAATGTATGTTTTGATGAACCTGGAACAAAAAAAAATGTTAAAAATCTGATGTGTTCCATCTACATAATTGAATTGATCTTATTATTTGCTTCCTAGTAAGATGCATTACGCCGAAGCGATAGTCAAATCTTTAAAAAGCTGGTCCTATATGAGAAAATTCAGGTACGGTTCGTTTTGTATGGTCTCATTTGAGAAAGGTTAGTTTAAAATTGCAAGCAATAACAAAGAATATGTAGAAAACGATCAACTCTACAAGAAAAACGTATATGACATAAATTATGTGTTTTAGAAGGAATACTAAGCTTCGGTCTATCACTTACGGTTTAACCGTTAAGCAACAATCTGCAGAATTCATCCATAAAATTATAAATCTTATTTGTGATCTAAATATTTTTAATATACAATATTTTAATGTTATTCAATAGCGCTATTTTTGATAAAAATTAAATTTTTAATACTTTTTCCATGTAAATGTTAGTTTGTGTTTGGGATGTTTCTTGCATATCTTCGTGATGCATCCTTGGAAGATTCCTGAGCTTAAATACGCTTGGTCTCTTCCTGCAGTGAATGCCGAAATGAAATTATACGCCAGAAATGTTACAAAATCAATGAAGCAAACAACTATTTGTGAGCATATTGCGATTGTAATGTGTCTGTGAAAGGAAAAATCGGATCTGTAACATGACTTTCTCTAGCAGCTCTACACAAAAACTTCTTACAAAAGATTATTCTACTTTTTACGCAACGGTAATCGAGATAAACCTTAGAATACTATTCTTATTAATTATTTCTTTATAATTGGAAGGGAACTAAGGGAATACACTAGGCTAAAGTAATAGTAAAATGTTTTAAAAGCTGTCATTATGCGATTTGTCATTGCATCGCTTCTTTGCTGGCCAGGAGTAGAACAAAGGAAAAACGAACACTTCATATCTGAGAAAAATATAAGTACTGCAAAATTGAAGCAAATAACAAGAAATATCTTGGAAACGGTTACCTCCACAACAAAAATGTATAGCCCATGAATTATGTGATTAAACCAAATATAAGTTTTTGTTATTGCAATAGGTTTTGGTTTATCTCTTAGGGTTTAGCAATTATCTATGCCAAATTTGGCAAAATTCATCCAGATTGAGAGGTCTTCACGGATTATCCCCAGAATATTCAATATATGCATTTTATTTGTTATGTAAATATCTTAAATATGCTGTAAATTTTTGTCTATTTCTTGCGGTTTACCAGTTTCACAAAATTCAGCAAAATTCATTCAGAATAAAGAGGTCTTTAGAAGCTATTCCCAGTTATTTCATTATATACATTTTGTTCGTCATAAAAATATCATGAAATATAAGACATTTTAATCAAAATAGTTACAGCCATTTTTAGAAAATCAACTTTTTATATAAGTTCAATATAAAGGATAGCTGGGGTGGAGGGATTTTCTTGAAAATTTTTGAGATACTGAACGTAAATAACAATATTATGGTATTAAACCAACTTTTTGTGCTATACAGCCCACAGTCAGACAGAACAAACACATGCGCACGGATTTTTTTTCTAAAAATGCTTTTTTCTGACCCGGGGGACCTCAAGGTATATACTTCCGGTGAATATATATATATATGAATTTTTGGGTGGAATACAATATCTTCTCTGTCCATTATGTACATTGTACATATTGACAAGAGAAAGTAATAAAAAGCTGTTGGTTGTTTGGAATAAAAGGGAATTCTTAACAATACAAATGAAACTGCAGGATTAATAACCACACTCCTTTACTAGACAATCTAATGGCTAAACCAGTTCCCAAATTTACAAAGATAAGATTGGACTTGATACTGTAAAAATTATAGTTTGGAAAATGTTTGGTAAACATGGTGTTGGTCTATTTAAACAGTCTATTACTAAACACATACTTGATAATCTTGCTTTCTATGTTTGCTTCTGAATATTTGCGTGAGTAATATGAGTTCTCACAAATGAATTTTCTTCTTTACTATCCTCATATGATGACTTACCCCTAAAACGTATACGCCAATGTCTGTGATGAGATATCTGTTGAGTAGACGGGCTATGGACCTGATTATATATCCAAAAATGGGGCAATAGCCCAATGTCCGGTGTTATGGTCAGTAGGGGAGAAGCAGGGAATGGCGGTCATTGCTGTAATATCGCTTCGTAAGGACATAGAAGTGTCTATCGTGTTCTGCGCTCTGTTCGTAAAGAGAGATAACTATTTCAATAGTAACTTCACTGTTGGGTTGTAAGTTTACGAGGTTAGAAGTGTTTTTCTGTATTTGGTGATTTTCTTATAATTTCGAACAGAAAATCAAGACATTATAACTATATTTAATTGTTTTAAATTTGCTCAATCTTTCTGTAAAACGAGTAGCGTATTTATTGCTGATTAATTGAATAGTTTTTGTTTTGAGAGAGAACACACTATTTCTTGGTTATGAAGTATTTTCTGTAACGCTGTTCGTGAAGGTAATTGCGGTCATTCTCTGCGCGTGACCGTCCTCCCTTAAAATTAAATTCAATATTATTATTATTATTATTATTATTATTATTATTATTATTATTATTATTATTATTATTATTATTATTATTATTTCGTATGAAAATTCAATCTTCTTACAATATTAATAACAGTGCTTATGCTGATGAAAAATATCAGCTAAAGATCCTAAAAGTAATTTAAATCCTTACATTGCAATGAACCTCGCAGGCTATACAGTCTGACGTAACTAAAATGTGAACAAGAACGGTGTAGCAATAGCATGATTAATTCTGTCGCCTACTGCATTGCTTAGGGCACCTATATGGCAAACAGGAGATTCAATAGTTTAATTTTTATGTTCTAATTTTCCGTTTTCATAATTTTCATAACTTGTAAAAAGCACTTTTTTTTTATTTAACTTCATTTCTTTAAGAAATGTTCTATTAAAGAAGAACGATGAGGTTTAAATTTTTAACTTCTCAGCATCGTAAATTTATATACACAGTTAGTAAATACTTCTAATAATAACAGATCAATTTACAGAAAGAATCCACCCTCTCCTTAGGGTGGGGGGAACTGCAACTCCTAAGCGACCGTCATTGACTCCATCTCCCCTAGGTAGAAGGTTTCAAGTTTGGGTGAAATGGACAATAGGAAAGATTATGATGAAGTAAATGGTGCAATAAATGTCAGAGGGAAATATCGAATAAAGTCCACGCAAACACGGCTTCACCCATCACAAATGCTACACGCGCTCACTTACAATTAAACCCGGGCCGCCTAGATAAGAGGCGAGTGGTCTAACGTACTTCACCATGGCGCTACCACCAAATGGGTTATGATAAATACATATTTAGTTTGACTGAGGAATGATATTAACAAGCATAATTTTCTTGCCATTTAGTATATATAATTGTTTATCATATTCACAGATTATAAATATGTTACACGTCTTACAAAATGACTCAATTTTGTAATCTACTGTTCAAATAAAATTATATTAAACAAATGTGGGTACATCAGAAAATTGTTTTAGAGAAGGTATGAAATTATTACAATTTAAAGTAAAGTAATAAAATAAAATATTATGTTAGTATTCTTACATAGGTAATTTCGCTGTTCTCAAAACAAATAGGTCCTATTTAGCTAACAATCAGTAACCGGCACTCACTCACAGTCTGTTTCTTTCTCTATCTACTAGTTCCTTTCAAACTATGTGGCGTGTGTGTATGCAGCCATTCGCTTATTATACCTCAGAAGCTAGAAGGATAGGATGAAATGAGAGTAAAATAAATGGGAGGCCGAAACCGGACAGCGGGGGTAGAGCCAACGTGAATGGTCCCTAACTGATCCCAACCTGTTCTTTATCTTGACGTGGGAAGCGCTAGGAGCCCCTGCCTCAGTTCAGAGCACACTCTGAGTCTACAGACGACTTCCAACGCCATCCTGCCTCCGAGAGGCAATCAGAACGCAATCACCACCACGAATGGGCGCCATCACCGCAGCCCTCGCCGACACTTACAACCCTGAAAGATGCCGGTTGGATGAAATGGATATGAAATTAAGGTAGAGGAAGTTCGGTGGGATGAGGACACCTACCAGCATTTACTAGTGACCGAGAGAACTGACGAAAAAACCCATGGGTCGGAGAGGTGTGCTACAGGAATTCGATCCCACGACCTCCCGAATCTGGTTGTAATTTGGCTTGCGGGTTGCGTATGGCGTGTTTTGGAGTTTGTCCTTACCTATTTTGAGATATATTATCATGTGGCTTCTGAAGTCCATATTCTTGGATACTCACAAGATACGCGAGTTGAAACCAAGTTTATCCATTTGCCTCCGACTTCTCAACGGAAAGCGTGCAAAAGTTCGCCTTGACTAGCAAATCGGCTCCTTCCGATGAGGAAGGCATTGATATTTTATGGAGCAATAAAGTTGTTTGGAGCGATGTTACAAGACTCATTCCTGAGATTCGCTTCCTATAAGTCAATGTATGGAATATGTTACCGTTTCTCAAACAAACTGGACATTTTATTTGTTTACCAACCATTTCTTCCCTTAATACTAGAATATACCACAATGATTTAAAGATTCCTTTTAGGCACGAATTTGAAAAAATAATTTAAGTAATAAAACAACATAACGATACTTATTTTAGAAAAGGTATTTGATAACACAGATTTTTCTTTTGGAACTGTTCAAATTTATATAGGTCTTTCGAAAACACACTTCAAAATTTAAACCATTATAATTATTTGAGATAGGAAAAGAACAAAAGAAATCACATACTTGGAAAATAGTGGGGTTTAATAATTTTTGCAAGCCAATTCACGAAAACAAATGTGGTAGATATAAAAAACTGTGTGTTTTAACAATTTACATTTTTGTGTAGTAACTTTTTGACTATCTCTAAGGTTTACTAGTTTTGCAAAGTCCAGTGAAATTCATCCAGATTAAAAGGACTTCAGAGGCCAGTCTTAGAAAATTCAATACATAGTTTAATTTGTCGTGTAAATATTTTTAATATATGGTATTTTAATCAAAATGATTCAACCATTTTTGCGAAAATAAAAATTTTCGATAATTTTTCCATTTAAAGGGTAGTTTGGTTGGGGGATTTTCCACAAAATCTTCGTGTCGCATCCTTGGAATATAATAAAACTAAATACCACTTTTGGTATTTAACGGTCTTTTCGTTTCTCAGCTGTGCTGTGCAAAGACACACACGGACCTTTTTCTAAAATTCTAAAAAGACTTTTTTTTTGGACTTGAGGACCACAAAAGATATGTTTCAGATGAAATCTTGACATCGAATTTTTTGCTAGAATAGAATACCTTATCTATCCACTAAATATATTCTCATTCCGGGGTAGGGAAAGTAATTAATTTAAGAATAAAACCATATAACGATGCTCATTTTAGTAAATGCATCTCAGGATTTTGTGATAACAGTTTTTTATTTTCTCTACATGTATTTACTATGTACATAGTGTAAAGAAAAGGTACTATATTACCGAAAAATTCTATACTGAGATTTCACCGGAAATACATGTTTTGGGACCCCCTTAGTCCGAAAAGGCATTTTTAGAAAAAATTCCGTGTAATTGTGTGTCTGTTTTTCTGTGGGTAGCATAGCCCAACAACGAAAAGTCGGTTAAATACCAAACTTGGTGGTACTTAAGTGTAGTATTCTTCCAAGAAAGCGACATGAAGATTATCAAGAATATCCCATCACCCCCAACTACACTTTATATGGAACATTTTACGAAATGTTTGAGTTTCTCAAAAATGGCTACAACGATTTTGATTACAATACCTTTATGTTTACGATATTTTTGTGACAAACGAATTGTATATCTGGGAATAACCTCTGAAGAAATCTTCATTGGGGAACACTTTTAAATAGACCGTAAGATATACTCAAAAACTTACTGTCTCATTAAAAAAACACAATTTATATCCTGTACATGTTTATTTGTAGAGTCAGCCGTTTTCGACATATTCCGGATTATTAGCTTCAATTTTAAACAACATTAAACATTTCTCAAAGAATCTTCTTCTCGTTACTCGTTTGTTTAGTCCTGGTAAGCAAAGAGATTGGATTTTAAACTGTTTCACATAGCGACCGGCTTTTAAAGGACGAGATTATCGTTTACAAGTAAGTTCTACTTACATGTAAGCGAGTACAAAGATTAATTCTGCTGATTTTTATCTTGATTAGCATGATGTAGATAAAAGAATAGTCTTTTTTGAATAGAAGGTTTGTTTACCGGACAGCTACAGGACAGCATGTGGATGGAGCACATCAGATTTTTTCCCTTCTACTTACAAGGAACCAAATAAAAAGAACAATTAGCGTTATGTAAATATAAGAAAAAGCTTTTTAACAATAATTACAACTTACATTACAAATAAACTTATATTCTGAATTTTCTGGGAATAGCCTCTGAAGATCTCTTTATTCTGGATATTGTTGCAGAATCTGCCATAACGATTAAACCGTAAGATAAAAGCATCACTATACACAAACCGTAGATATCGTTAAAAAACATAATTTATGGCATATACGCCTTTTATGTAGAGCTGAGAGTTTCTGAAATATTCCTTGTTATTGATTACAATTTTAGACTACATATACTTTTTTCAAACGACAAGTGACGTTTCGTTTCATTAGACCGTTTTTGCTAATGTTTATCAAAATTAGCATGAATTAGATAGAAAAAAATCTTATGTGTTACATTCACATGACTTTCTCTATATATCTGCAACAAATTTTTAAAAAGCTTATGCTTCTATTTACTTCCTGCTAATCCAGAAAAAAATAGCAGAAACAGACTTGCTTCCTTGTAAGTAGAAGCGAAATAAGGAAGTATCATGAGTTGAAGTGATAGTCAAAGGCTGGTTGCTATGTGACTGATGTTCCTTTGTTTTTAGGGACACGAGTTCACAAATTCCTGTATGAGAAAAGTAAGTTTCTTATTGCTGAAACCAAATACAAGCAATATCTCAAAAACAATCACCTCAACGAAAAAAATGTATATAACTTAAATTGTGTGTTTCAAAGTGCTCTACATTTGTTGTGTGGTAAGTTTTTGTCCATCTATTACGGTTTAGCAGTTATGCAAAATTCCGTAAAATTGACCCAGAGCAAAAGTAGTCTTCAGAGGCTATTCCCAGAAAATTAAAAATATACATTTTATTTGTCAGGTAAATATCTTTAATAAACTATATTTTAATCAAAATCGTTAGAGTCACTTTTTAGAAAATCAAAATTGTCATAAAACATTTCAATGTAAAGGATAGTTTTGAGTGGGGAATTTTTCTCAAAATTTTCGTGTCGCATCCTTGGGAGATACTAAACCTAAATACCAAGTTTGGTATTTTACCGACTTTTCGTTTTCGGGTTATCATGTTCACAGACACACGGACCTTTTTCTGAAAATACTTTTTTTGATACAGAGGACACTAAAACATATATTTCCGGTGAAATCTCGGTATCGAACATTTTGGTGGAGTGCAATACTACTCTATACACTATGTATATAGTGCTATAGAGAAACTAATAAGCTTATTAACAATACATTGTTGCAGAAATACAGAGAAAGTGATGTGAATGGAACACATCTGGTTTTTACTTTCATTATACGTACTATGTATATAGTGTATAGAGAAGGTATTGTATTCCACTCAAAAATTCGAAACCGAGATTTCACCGGAAATGTGTTTTAGGGTCCCCAATATCCAAAAAAAAAGCATTTTCACAAAAAGGTCCGTGTGTGTGAGTGTGTGTGTGTGTGTGTGTGTGTGTGTGTGTGTGTGTGTGTCTGTGAACATGATAACTCAAAAACGCAAAGTCGGTAAAGTAAGAATTCTGGTATTTAAATTTAGTATTTTCCAGGGATGTGACACGAAGATTTGAGAAAAATCCTCTCACCACCTATTACCCTTTACATTAAACTTTTTTCGAAAATTTTGATTGTCTCAAAAATGGCTCAACGATTTTGATTAAAATTTCGTATGTTAAAGATATTTACCTGCAAAATAAAATGTATATCTTGAATTTTCTGGGAATAGCCTCTGAAGAGTGGTTTATTCTGGATGAATTTTGCTGAATTTTGAATAACTGCTAAATTGTAAAAGATGGACAGAAACTAACTACACAAAAACTGAGCACGTTAAAACACACAATTTATGTTATATACATATTTTCGGGAGTTCGTCGTTTTTGAGACATTCCTTATTTTTGGTTTCTGCTATGAAAAACATACTTTTCTCATATAAGAACTTGTCAACTCCTATCCATATAAACAAAGGAACTTCATTGACATAGAAACCAGTTTTTGACTATCATTTGAACCTATGGTAGTCCCTTATTTCGCTTTTACTTACAAGGAAGCAAGTAATAAGACTATTTCTGCTCATTTTTTTTCTGATTAGCATAAAGTAAATAGAAGTTTAAGCTTTTTAAGAATAATTTGTTGCAGGGATATAGAGAAAGTCATGTGAATGGTACACATCAGATTTTTTATCTTTAAAGAATAATTGAAATGAAATGTTGTGATCTAAATAAACTGTTTAATTGGCGGTGCTGATTAATTTCTTGTGGTTCTGTAAGCTTATCTTTCCTTGGGTGATTTCTATTGTTTCGTTGGATGCTGCTAGTAGTTCGTTGAGAGCAATGAGTTTCAATGCCTGCATGTTCTTCAATTCTTGTAGTTTGTTTTTCTTTAGGCTTTCGATGAATATCTTTATGTCATTGAGGAGTTCTGGTAGATTTTTTGTAGCATACTCATTAAGTTCTGTATGTTGATTAAGATGGTGTATTTGAAGTTTTGTGGAGTTTTTACTGCCTTCGATCTAGAGTTGTTGAAGTTCGCGTGGTAGCTAAGGTTTTATTGGTTGTGAATTCTGTGGGGGTCCATGGTGATTGGTTCCCATGCGGAGAAGTTTCTCTTGTGTTGTCTGTTCTTGTTGGTGGTGCCGCTGTATTGTGCAAGTTTCCCGAGGATAGTATGGTTGTCGTGTCCATGACAGAGAGGTCGTGCTGCCTACATCTCTATCGATGGTAGGATAGAGCTCCACAGTAGTGGCAGCATGGCGTTGAGGAGCAGATTTTTACTTTCTCTATACGCACTATGTACATAGTGTATGGAGAAGGTATTGCACTCCACCCAAAAATTCGATACCGAGATTTCGCCGGAAATATATGTTTTAGGGTCCCCTTTATCTAAAAAAAAAAAGAAAGGATTTTCGGAAAAAAGTCCGTGTGTGCGTGAGTGTGTGTCCATGTGTCTGTGAACACGATAACTCAAAAACGAAAAGTCTGTAAAATACCAACCTTGGTATTTGAGTTTAGTATCTTCCAGGGATGCGACACGAAGATTTTGAGAAAAATCCCCGCACCCCCAACTACCCTTTACATGGAACTTTTTTCGAAAATTTTGATTTTCTCAAAAATGGCTCTAACGATTTTGATTAAAATTTCGTATATTAAAGATATTTATCTGTCAAATAAAATGTATATCTTGAATTTTCTGGGAATAGCCTCTGAAGAATGCTTTATTCTGGATGAATTTTATGGATTTTTGCATAACTGTTAAACCGTAAGAAATGGAAAAAAACTTACAACACAAACAATGTAGAGCACCTTAAAACGCACAATTTATCTTATATACGTTTTTTTCGTGGAGTTGATCGTTTTTGAGATACTCATTGTATTTTGATTTAAGTTTTAAAAAACATACTTTTCTGATACAGGAATTTAGCAATTCCAGTCCATACAAACAAAGGAAGTTCAGTCATATAGCAACCAACTTTTTAATATCACTTTAACCAATAATACTCCCTTATTTCGCCTATACTTACAAGGAAGCAAGTTATAGAACTATTTTTTTCTCGATTAGTATGGAGTAAATAGAAGCATAAGTCTATTAACAATAATTTGTTGCAGTGATACAGAGAAAGTCATGCGAATGGAACACATGGGATTTTTTGTAGTGTGTCCATATTAGCAGCATATTCTGTACGGCAGAGACCATTTTGATCGGCTTTCCTCAATCTGTGGAAGGTCATTCTGGTGTTGAGAGCTACGGTGTACTCATCTGCCCCGGAAAACAAGTTGGATCAGCGGTGTTGGTCCTATGCAGTTATTATTTCTTATGATCTTGACTAACGCAGGCCAGAATCTGAGCCTGCTCCAGCAGAACCCGTAATTTAGAATGTGTTATTGATTGAAGCATGTTAAAATTTAATTCTTGTTCTTTTAATTTTTATTTAATTTAATTTATTTTATTTAATTAAATATTATATTTATATTTTTTCAAGATTTATTTTAGTGTATATTGTATTATGAAAAATACAATTTATATATCAAGAATCGTTACGCACTAAGGTGTTCATAGCGTCCTGTGACCTCATCAACTGATGCTGCTGTAGTTGCCATTTTGATGTGTATCAGTGTTGATTGTTACGAGGGTCTGTGGGTGGCAGGGGCGCTGGTAGTGGATGTGGTCAGTGTCTGAGCTTGATTTACCGGATATGAATGTGCTGTAGGCTTTCGTTGTGATCCTCGGTGTTCATCATCTCATCAAATATCGTACACGTCATTATTGATATTTATTTATTTTTTTTTTTTTTATTCTTTCTTCTTCGTCGACTTTGTGGTCGATGTAGTTGATGTCCCGGGAGTTTGTGTCAATGTTTTCAATTTTAGTGTGTCGGTATCTTGTGCCTTTTTTTTTTTTTTTTTTGGTAGTGCTTAACGCCCGCACCGCAGGCGATGACACTACTGATATATGAAATGAAGATGGAACGATGGCATGGGAACCCGGAGAAAGCCCGCCCCTGCGCCGCTTTTTCCACTACAAATCTCACATGCTGTCGCTTGGGATCGAACCCGGGCCGTCTAGGTGAGACGCCACGGCCCGGCAATCTTGTGCCTTATTTGGCATTGTGTTTCTAGGCGTGATGCTCTGCGATTCGTCAAATACAATCTTCATTGTTACTGCGGCATGTTTCTTCAAACTTTTCTTCTCCCCATCTTTGTGGAGCTGCAGTGTCTGCCAGCAAACTTTGATTAATTCTGCTCTTTTTACCTCCTACAAATACCTACCCTCGACAAAATATACGCATAAATAAACAATTTGTTCAATTATAGGCAGGTCTAAAAAGCCAGTATTCTGGCAGTAAGAGCTAATGTTTGGTGAAGTTGAGGCGGTTCTGGAGAATGCACTTCTGTTACAGTTGGCGAATTTCCTGCATTGACCCTGGAGCATATAAGCAGTGCATACGCAACCTTCATGCTTATTCAACTGTACATACCTTTTATTAGTAGTATTAGTATTAGCCCACAGCGTCCCCTGTGGGCACGGGCTCTCTCCTTGGAGAGGTGGCTTGGTTTGGCAGTCCTGGTTAATATTAGTACTAGCCCATAGCGTCCCCGGGGACATGGGTCTCTCTTCTTGGAGAGGTGGCTTGGTTTGGCAGTCCTGGTTAGTATTAGTATTAGCCCATAGCGTCCCCGGGGACATGGGTCTCGCTCCTTGGAGAGATGGCTTGGTTTGGCAGTCCTGGTTAGTATTAGTATTAGCCCATAGCGTCCCCGGGGACATGGGTCTCTCTTCTTGGAGAGGTGGCTTGTTTTGGCAGTCCTGGTTAGTATTAGTATTAGCCCATAGAGTCCCCTGTGGGCACGGGCCTCTCTCCTTGTAGAGGTGGCTTGGTTTGGCAGTCCTGGATAGTATTAGTATTAGCCCATAGAGTCCCCTGTGGGCACGGGCCTCTCTCCTTGTAGAGGTGGCTTGGTTTGGCAGTCCAGGATAGTATTAGTATTAGCCCATAGCGTCCCCGGGGACATGGGTCTCTCTTCTTGGAGAGGTGGCTTGTTTTGGCAGTCCTGGTTAGTATTAGACAAAACGTCCATTGGGGGCATGGGCTTCTCTCCTTGGAGAGGTGGCTTGTTTTGGCAGTCCTGGTTAGTATTAGTATTAGCCCATAGAGTCCCCTGTGGGCACGGGCCTCTCTCCTTGTAGAGGTGGCTTGGTTTGGCAGTCCTGGTTAGTATTAGTATTAGCCCATAGAGTCCCCTGTGGGCACGGGCCTCTCTCCTTGGAGAGGTGGCTTGGTTTGGCAGTCCTGGATAGTATTAGTATTAGCCCTTAGCGTCCCCTGGTGGCACGGGGCTCTCTCCTTGGATAGGTGGCTTGGTTTATCTTAGCCATTCCTCAAAGGATCCTCTATTTGATTTTAAGCGTTCAGCTTACTTGATCTAAATATTCACTATTATAAACAACGCCATACTTTTGAAAGTTACTTTAATACATTTACATATATTTCACTTAATATTTTTCTGCGCTGTACTTTCTTAGTGTGATTTAAACATTAACACTGACCTTTAGATGACCTTATTATTTTCTTCTGACCTCGGCGAAGGCACTGGGTTGTAATCCACTCATATGTATCAGTAGATGACATTTTCAGCTAGCTAGAGTCCTATGTTTCTGCGTTGCAGTGGGATTAGTGTTGCTCACCTTGTTTTGGCGTATTCCTATGATGATTATTTAGATCACCACACCCCACGCCGCCCCAAATACGGGGCGATATAGTTGGAGTGGAGGTGGAGCAGGGATTTCGCTGCTTGAATTCGCAATGGCAGAATGCCCTCTGAGAATTTGTGCATCGAGCAAGGAAGACAGTTTGCCGAGAGAATCACCATAGAAAGGACCAGCTTAGCAATCTCGAGCTGGCATGGTTGTTTGCTGTTTAAAATTTAAATACATTTGTAGTTTAGCAGTTAACTTGGCAAATTACTTTAACTTTTGAGTCAGTCTCTTTCTCGTATGGAGAATTCTGGAAAATACTTTAATATACTATATTTTATGATACTTTGTTAACTGGGACAAATTTGACATCGAAGCCTAAAAATCTGATGTGTTCCATTCATATAACATTCTTTTCCATAATGAAACCATTCATACAAAAACTGTTTCTATTATCTACATCATACTAATCGAGATAAATATTAACAGAATTGGTCGTATTACTTACTTCCTTGTACGTAGATAGGAAATACTGTTTTAGCCTAATTAGACTAAAGCAATAGTCAAAACTTTTAAACGCTGGTCGCTATGCGAAACATTTGAAGTTCGGTTCGCATTACATGTTCCCGTTTGAGTAAAGTTAAGTAGTTTAAAACTGAAACCCAAAAGAAAGAATATGTCGAAACGGTCATCTATACAAGAAAAACGTAAATGATTTAAATTATGTGTTTTATCGAGAAATACATTTTTGTATAGTAAGTTTTTGTCTATCCTTACGATTTATTGCTATGCAAAATTCTGCAAAACTCATCCAGAATAAAGAGACCTTCAGAAGATATTCTACAAAAAGAGCTAACATATACATTTTTATTTGTGATGTAAATATATTTAAGTCTCCGTCGGTCACACCCTAATTTCGACAAGGTCAGTCGAGAGGCATCTAGAAGGCGCCAGTAACTTTCTAACCACTTTGTATTCATATATGTGAATGTAGCAGCAGACGTTAAAATATAGCATGACAAAGTAAAGCAATTGATTACATTAAAATATAACATATAAGCTATTTTACATATTACAACAAAAGACGATTACTTATTTTCTCTGTTCGTTCTGTTTTTCTATTTTACAAGATCCTATTTTTCCAACTCCAAAATCGCAAAGCACTCATTCTACCATGTACTCTTTAAACTTCCTGCAGCTATTTCTTGTCATTCTGGTGGTCTTCTTTGGTTTATTAAGCTTGCATGTGTCATAACGCTTCTTTTCAGAACGTTCTGCAGCTACTTCATGTGCAGTTTGAGTTTCAGGTCACTACTTTTGGAGCTTCAACTGCAGATCTCTATGCAATCCTACTGGATACATGCTCCTGCGTAAAAGTTCTTCTGATACCAGTTGCTCAGACAAAGTTCTAAGGAACAACATTTTCTTTCAAAATCTTCTCGGGCTTCTAACCAGGTAAAAACTTGGCAACGTCGCCAGGAAAGCTTCAGTTCTTATTTTAACATTTTCTTGTTCACCTCTAGTCCATTTCCAATTGCTACTATTTGAGCATTTATTCCAGTTATATTTAGCATGGCAACGACAACAACTTGTGGCTAAGGTTTTCTATCTGTGTGTCTATCCATCTTCACTGGGCAGCAACAAAATGTATAGCACCACTAGTGACCGCTAGTAAATGGTATACAGTACTATAATAGAGCAGTTCTTATCTGTGTGTCTATCCATCATGATGATGGTCCATCTTCACTGAGCTGCAACAAAATGTATAGCATCATTAGTGACCCCTAGTAAATGGTATACAGTACTATAATAGACCAGATCTTATATGTGTGACTATACATCATGATCAGGGTCCATCTTCACTGGGCTGCAACAACATGTATAGCATCACTTGTGACCTCTAGTAAATGGTATACAGTACTATAATAGACCAGAACTTATCTGTGTGTCTATCCATCATGATCATGGTCCATCTTCACTGGGCTGCAACAAAATGTATAGCATCACTACTGACCTCTAGTAAATGGTATACAGTACTGTAATAGAGCAGTTCTTATCTGTGTGTCTATCCATCATGATCAGGCTCCATCTTCACAGGGCTGCAACAAACTCACATCTTATCCAGTGTCAACTCCACTTTTTGTTGTGTTGTAGAAAGTCAATATCACACCACCACCACCACCACCACCACCACCACCACCACCACCACCACCACCACCACCACCACCACCACCACCACCACCACCACCACCACCACCACCACCACCACCACCACCACCACCACCACCACCACCACCACCACCACCACCACCACCACCACCACCACCACCACCACCACCACCACCACCACCACCACCACCACCACCACCACCACCACCACCACCACCACCACCACCACCACCACCACCACCACCACCACCACCACCACCACCACCACCACCACCACCACCACCACCACCACCACCACCACCACCACCACCACCACCACCACCACCACCACCACCACCACCACCACCACCACCACTGCTTTATTACAAAGTTATGGGATTTTTATTTTACAAGCGTGCACATTTTATACGTATTACATTAGTTTTGCAATGTAGATACATAGTCCGTAGAATTGCAATCTGATATTTTTAGTAGTGTCAGGTTTTGTTATATTTAATTTTACGTTCACTTACATGTGTATTAATAGTTACATTTAATGGCAGACAAAGCACCCGTATATAGTTTCGTTTCATAATCGGCTTACCCTCCCCGTAATTCTAGCACTGAAACCCCCCACCCCGTTTAGGACTTAAAACCCAATGGCTAGGGATCACAAGCCTGCCGCATATAGTAATAAGTTGAACTACATTCTGATGTATTGCATTCATTGCACTCACAAGACTTTCTCTACCTATTCTTCTTCTATATAGGTGCATGATGGTAAACGAGATAAACGTTAACAAAATTTGTCTTACTACTTAGTTCCTTGTAAGCAGAAGGAAAATAAGGGAAAATGCCTGGCTAAAGCACTAGTCATGTGTTCTAAAAACCAATGGATATGTGAATAATTGTGGCACGTTTCGCTTTGCATTACCAGAAAAACAAAAGAGAGATGAAGTGAAAGGTGACTCGTTTGAGAATTTGTGTAGTTCAAAACTGAAACCAACATAAAGGAAAGTCTCGGAAACGGTCAACTCTGCAACAAAAATGTGTATGACATAAATTGTGACGGTTTATCAGTTATGTAAAATACAGCAAAACTCATTCAGAAGGAACAGGTCATCAGAGGCTATTCCCGGAAATTTCAAGATCCAATTTTATTTGTGATGTAAATAGCTTTAATATACGATATTTTAATCTAAATTAAGAGAGTCATTTTTGAGAAAAAATGTAAAGGGTATTAAAAATCTTCGTATTGCATCCTTGGAAGATACCAAACCAAGTTTGGTATTTAACGGTCTTTTAGTCTTTGCACAGGCACACACACTTTGCTTTTTCTAAAGATGTTCTTTTTGAGCTCAGGGGACCTCAAAGCATATATTTCAGTGAAATCTTGGTATCGAACTTTTGGGTGCAATACAACACTTTCTCTATGCACGATGTACATAGCAGAGAAAGTAAAAAAAGAGTATACAAAAGGGTAAACATACGGTATTTTTTGATGTCCGGTATCGCATAGAGCAGCAGCAGTTTGGCAGACAGTTGGAGTTGGAACTCAGGTGTCTCTGCACAGTATGTACGCTATCATTGGTTAAAAGAGAAACGTCATTGAACAAACTGTACATGAGGTCACGATTCTTTCACCTATATTTTGCCATAACTGCTACGCTACGGTTGCCTACAGGAAGATCACCATTGTACAAACACGAAGTAGGTTACTCCTCACATCTACTTTCTCCTCAGGGCAGCAGTGACTTCTGAAATTGTGGCTTTGTTTTCTATTTATCTATCTAGATGAGGCATATTTATTATTATTATTATTATTATTATTATTATTATTATAATAATAACGTTATACCCTTCTGCTTACAACCCTTAAACATTTAACACATTAGCAAAGTGCACACGTGATTTCAGTTCTTTAACTAATATTACAAAATGCTACTTAGCTAATTTGTTCGCTTTTAATTATGGTTACATTAGTACAAAGTCTTGAAGATGCGCTACCCACTGGTTTAACAATGGTACTCACATATAAGATAAGTTACATTTTATTTTTGTCAACGCAAACAGTGACTTTTAAACTGTATAACTATGGTTTCTACTGGACCTATTTGATCATCATTTCTCCGCTACAGCACCTCCGTCTATTTGAGGGCTAGCCTGCAGATCCGAACTTCTCTGCGCATGCCTGGACAAGTCAGGAGCTCCCCTATTGGAGAGGAAGGATCTCGGCTAGCCGCTGTGCTACGAGTGGCAACCAGTTGCTTTTTTACCACTCATTGGTGTCGTCTTCATACAGCGTCAGGAGGGTGCATTTCTTCTAGGACAGTTGCGCCGTGCTAGATCAATGTGGAGCGAGCTTTCGGCTTGTTTAAATTTATTATGTTTAACTTTGTATCATTCTAACTTTAATTTGGCAAAATTTATTAACTTTCTCGCTCCCATATGGTGAAATATTTTGACCGGTCTGAAATCGCTTTATAGTTTTTTTTTTTTTTTTTTTTTTTTTTTTTTTTGTATTTGTGGCGAGCACGAGCCGTTTCTTAATGTTTTTGTGTTTTATGTAATAAAGGTACAAAATGTTAATTAAGTGGGTGAAGTGGGCTGAATTATTTTAATTTGGAGATACACTTTAATCTATGCATAGATTTCAACTTTGGGCAGTCTGTCTAAATTGTGCGTTTCTACAAAAATTGCTCAAATTATGCTATTAGTAAAAAATCTAACGATATCGAAAGAGTAAAAATGTCCGGAGATGTACAATTGTTTGTAAACTACGAAACTACTTTGGCAATATGCACATGGTTAAGCTCTGCAAAATTGTGCACTATTCCTAATATTTTATTTATTCTTTTGGATAAAAAAACTTATGTGTTCCATGCAAATGACTTTTTCTATCTGTTTTGCAAACAATTGTTCTTAAGAAGATTAATCTACCTCTTGATAATCGAGATAAGCTTTAACAGAAATTATGTTTTTACTTTAAGATGATTCACTAGGCTAAAGCAATAGTGAAATCTTTTAAGAGCTTATCGATGTGTGAACCATTGAAGATCGGTTCAATTTACATTTCTATAATACAAAATAAACATAGAACGAAAGGTGACCACGTTTGATAAAAAACTACACGGTTTAAAATTGAAGCCAATAAAATGGAATATCTCGGAAACGGTCAAGTCTACAAAAAATTTCTATACCGTAAATTATGTGTTTAACGAGATCTAAATCTTTTGTTTAGTAAGCTTTCGTCTATTTCCTATGGTTTATTAGGTATGCAAATTTCAGCAACATTCTTTCAAACTGAACAGAAGTTATTCCCAGAAACAGAATGATATACATTTTATTTGTGGTATAAATGACTTTAATATACAGTATTTTAATCGGGTCATGTTTTTGAGAAAATCAAAATTTAAAAAATTTTGTCGTATTTGGGGTGGGAGAATTTTCCTCAACATTTGCTGTCGCATCTTAAGATATTAAACTTAAAGATTAAGTTTGGTATTTTACTAACTTTCGTTTTTAACATACTGTGTTCACAGATACACGGACACCGACTCACATACGCACACACGCAGGCACACAGACGTATGTTTTTCTATTTTTTTTTTTTTTTTTTTTTGGTACAGGGGATACTAAAATGTATTCCCGCAAAATCTCGATATCAAGTTTTTGGTTGGAGTGAAACACCTCCTCTACCTTGAGCCAAGGTTTACATCGTTAACCATGTTATCGACATTTTATCAATTTTAAGACTTTTCTATAACAATATTTATCATTCAGATGTTTTCTCGTTTCATACTGAAACCAAAATCACCGGATGCAAGTTAATTATTCAGTATGCTTTCGTTAGTTAAAAGTATTTTAATCTTTTCTCTGCGACTTTGTTTTATTTAAAACAAGTTTTGTGGTAACGTGTTTAATTTTGGTTGTGATGCCAGAGAATATAAAAGAGGCTAACCATAAGCAAGAAAAGTCTGATGTTTTCCATTCAAATGACTTTCTCTGCATCTCGCAACAAATTATTATTATTATTCCTTTATCTACTTCATGCCAGTAGATAAAACATAAGCAGAAATGGTCTTATTGCTTGCTTCCTTATAAGTAAAAGGAAAATAAGGGAGTACCATAAGTTAAAGCGATAGTCAAATGTTCTAAAACTGGTTGCTATGTGATTGAAGTTCGTTTGTTTGTATGGCTAGGAGTAGAGAAAACTACAAGTATTTTAAAGTTGAAACCAATATCAAGGAATATCTCAAACACGGTGAGCTCCACGAAAAAATGTAGGTATATAACATAAATAGTGTGTTTTAACAATATCTACATGTTTGTGCAGTAAGCTTTTGACAGTTAAGCAAAACTTCGCAAAACTCATTCAGAATAAAAATGTACCCAGAGGCTATTCATAGAAAGTTCAAAGTATACATTTTATTTATCATGTAAATATCTATAATATGCGATGTTTTAGTTAGAACCTTTAGAGCCATTTTTGAGAAAATCAAAATTTTTGAAAATTTTTCCATTTAAAGGGTAGTTGGTGCGGGGGATTTTCTTGAAAAGCTTCTTGGAAGATACCGAACTTAAGTACCAAGTTTGGTATTTAACGGAATTTTCGTTGTTTTGCTATTCTGCCAACATACATACACAGACACACACAAACACACACACACACACACACACACAAGCACTGACAGACACACCGGATTTTTTTCTAAGAATGTTTTATTTGGATTCAAGACATATTTGCGGTGATATCTCGGTATCGAATTTTTGGGTGCAATACAATGCCTTCTCTGCACAGTATGTACACGTACGTATAAAGGAAATAAAAAGGCACTCGGAGATTATTCATGGTCGAGTGAGGTCGATCGAGTCTTCGCTCGGGCGATACTTCCTAGGCAGGATATTCTAGGACACAATGCAGCTAATTTTACGCGTTGTTTGGAGAACTTGCAGTGAAATATAATTCAACTGCCACTAATTTAAAGATAGAATCTGGATTAGTCCGAGAAAGTGGATATATTTGTCGAAATCGACGACAATACATAAGTCCCGAGATAGTATGTTCGCATTGATGAAACGCACTATGCAGTGATTGGGATTTCATGAATTGTTTGTCAAGATTAATTAAAATAAGCTTCAGTTCTACAAAAGGAAGGGGTTTTAGTTATGTACGGTTTTAAAAGTTACTAACCACATTTATGGCCTGGATTTAGAATTGGTAAATTCCTGAAAGCGGCCTGAGAAAAAGATCTCATAGCTCTCACCAATTATTTACAGCTTCACTACGTACTGAGTAGAGAAAGTTATGTGGTTGCTTGGACTTCACTAATTCATAATATATTTCCAACGTAATAATTGTATTTTATTTGATGTCCGAGTGTAAGTGTGGACCACAAACTTTTTCCTGGTGCTTCAACTTCCGGAGGAGTATCAGCAAGTAATTGGTCCAGACCCCACTAGATAGTGTGGTGATCATTTTCATGAAACCAATCAAGATTGATCGCGGATAGCAGCGTCAGTAAACAGAAGCGACACGGTAAGTCATTTGGAAATGGCCAACATGGTCTCTTCGGAAATTACAATGGTGTTCCTTGGGGACTCCTGAACGCAGCACGAAACCTAGACAAGTTGGGGCATGGAAGCCTGTGTTGACACACGGTCGATGCACAAGCAAAAAGTACAGAAGCTCTCCATTAGCAATTGGCATACATGCATAAAACAAAACTGCTGACGGAAATAATTATCAAAGTGAACAACGAACAATTACAGCACATGAAGCAATGCAGCTATCTAGGGCATATAGTAACATCTTTCGGCGAGAAATACAGGGTCCAGCATAGGTCAGTTAACCGAAAATTCAGTTTTGTTCCAACAATATAATTCATATTCATTTCCTACTTAATTGCCAAATGTCCACCATTGTTGTCCAGAAATTCTACACAACGTTTAAATACTGCTTTATATATTGTCACGTATGTGATTGACGAGTATTTTTAAATTAGCTTATTGTTTGCTTTAAGTCACATTATTGTAAATGTTTTAGAATTCCATTTTCTTATAAATTTCTGTATTTCTTAACAACCGGATGCTTGGGTTGAATAAGAGGAAGCTTTATGGTTTTCTTTGTTATTATAACCGGATGTGTCTTCCTCTGATTATTGCAACATGTTTACCAAATTTTGCAACTTTTGAGCTTGCGTGGGCTTTCAACCACTTCCCGGAACCTATGTGACAGTTCGTAGACTTTAATCCCAAGCACGTCATATAGGAAGCCCTGTCTTATCCTTTAAATCTGTATTTTGATTGGTGGATTTATTAAGAGCCTGGGCCTAGATTCTGAAGAATCCCCTAGAGACAATTGTCTAGTATATAATTGTCAGGAATCTTGAATTCCGGGCGCTTTTGTTTCTCAGTACTTGAAAGAGGCAGACTCGCTGCCCGAGGGACGTCTAAGGCCCCACCCCGGGTCACTGGCACGCCGACACACATCTTTCTTCTCGTCGAGCTAATCAACGTAAAAGGTAAGAAAGAACTCTTTGTTGAATATTAACTATTTTGCCAATTCTTGCCTTTCGTATTTGGAATTAGTTCTCGCTCGAAACGAAACGCATGACACGCTTAAGTCTTGTTTATTGTAATTTATCTTCCTATTTTATTGTAAAGTATATTTGCCTTTCGTACGTTATTTCTCAATATATTTATATTATCTGGATTCCCTTTGCGTTGTTATCATTGCTCTACCATCTGCCTTCCTTTTACCACCCTCAAATAGCTATCCCTCCCTGTGTCCAACTTTAGTTGTGACAATATCTTAACATAGCTTCTCACCATTACCAAAAATGTTTTAAAACTCTTGTTCAATCCAATTCCTTAAATGCTCTAGATTTAAGGGTACAAGGTGCGAGGGCGGTTTTCTTTTTCAACCTCCGATAGGCTATAAACAAAAACAAAGTTAATAGAAAACAATTATTTTATTACTAAATATACCTTTCAACATAATCATCGAAAAAATTTGAGACTTACCGTACCTGTGCACAAGCTTTGCAATACCCGCTTACAAAAATGTTGCCCCATGATTTCAAATGACCATTAACGTTGTTTTGAAGATCTTCGTTGGTTTGAAAGTGCTGCCCTCGTAGCCTTGTCTTCAGTTCAGAGAAAAGGTGAAAGTCGCTGGGTGCTAGGTCAAGACTGTATTGCAGATGATCGAAAATGTCACATTGAAATTGTTCAAGGAGCCGATGGGTTGTGCCAGCAGTGTGTGGACGAGCGTTGTCATTGATCAAGACCATTCCTGAAGTCAGCATTCCTCTTCATTTGTTTTGAATGGCTCTCCACAAAGATCCTCAAAACAATGTCGATGCTCATTTGAAATCATTGGCGGCAACATTTTTTGAAGTGGGTATTGCAAAGCTTGTGCACAGATACACTAAATGTCTCAATCTTTTCGGTGATTATGTTCAAAAGTAACCATAAGTGTGCAAAACTTTTAGTAATAAAATACATATTTTCTAAAAACGTGTCTTTTATTTATAGCATATCAGCGTGTGAAAAAATCGGCCCTCATACTATGAAGAAGTCAAAAATGAAAATTTAAATTTTGGCATAGTTAAATTTTCTGAAGTTTTCTGATTCAAAAATATATATACGTTAAATATGATGCGTCCATTTTTTAGCATTTAAATGTCCTTTTAAATATGGCGTGCAATCTTATAAATGCTCCCTGACAGAGCACTACACCCCCTTTTCTCCATCTTCAATCTTTCTGATTTTTAAGATGGTAGAAACTTGAAGGACATTTTGATGCTGAACGAGATGCCCAACAGTCTACAAAGCAAACAGAGACCAGAAATAAAGATTCAAATCATCATCACCCTGGAATGTATTGAAGTAAGTCAGATTAGCATTGCAAATGTTTAAGTTCAATTTTTGTCGATATTACATTTTCTGACACACGAGTACTTTTTACTCAGGAACCATTTAAAGTTTCTACACTTATCTAACACACATTAATGACTTATGATTGCCTGATTTATACACCTAGCTTACAAATTATGGAAATTAGAAATTTTTAGCCACATGAAAATTCAGATATTTTAATATTTTTTTTCCCACAAATGTGGTATTTTTAAAATAATTACCTTGAGCCATGTACTTCTAATGCGGGCGTTTGAGTAGACAAGTATAATTAACATATATGTCACAATTTAGAATCTTCTGCTTTGTAAGTTTTCTGAGTCAGAGGTACATGAAATCACTCACTTTTTTCATGTATACTTTTTTTTTATCCCCAACATTATAATTTTTTAAAAATAAAATGTTGAAGATAAAAATATGAGCTTTCCACCAGGAGAAATGCAGACTGTTGGTTTACATGTCACAAAATTTTCTTGAAAATCCATATAGTACTTCCTGATATGTGAGTTCACTTTGACTAATTCTTAAAGCCACACACATTACCTTGTATCCTCAATGGTTTCCTAGCATAAACTTTCTCTTTCAATGTCCCCCACATTGAAAGACCACACGGTATGAGGTCCGGTGATCTTGGAGGCCAATCAATTTTACCCCGCTTTCCACTCTTGAAAATTGTCATCAAAAAACGCACGGACACCTAATCCGTATTACGGTGGACCACCGTCTTGCTGCCTCCGTCTTGTTCGGCTTCTAGTGACTGTAACCCCGTGACACAGCTCACTAAGAGCTCACCCAGCCACTGCGACTCCCATTGGTCCATTACAGACGACATGGATGGGGTGCAGTATCGGTGAGACCAGTTAACGCGGTGTTCCGACTTGGAGCCACTACTTCTCCATCAAGTAGCTCCTCAATTTGCCCTCCAGGGACCTCACGAGGCTGAGTGTACCCAGGTCTTGCACTTGGCAATCAGCAATTCTACCACCGCGCAGCTTCTAGTGGAAGGGCATAATTCCATAATAACTTCTCTTAAAATTTCAAGATACATTTCCACTTCTTTGTTGCAAATTCCAGTCCAAACTATTACTCCAGGAACATCTAAGTCCTCCTCGCTATCAAATCGTCGATTTTCAGAAAACCAATACATGCAATTGTGTTTGTTCACTCTTCCATTTAACATAAAAGTTGCTTCATCAGAACAGAATTGTTTTGTAAAAGTTAGGATCACTTTCACATCCCATCACATATTACAGAATCCACGTTTTTTTAATAGGATCATCCTTGGGAAGGGTTTGTAGGAATGTAGGCTTATAAGACTTCAAATGTAATGTTTTTTACACTCTGCTTACTCTTTTGACAGAAATTTGTAGTTCCATACAAGCGCTTTTTGTAGTTTTCTTTGGTGATTGAATGTATGTCTGTGCAACGAGCTGAAAATTGTCTTCAGTAGTTATGATTTTGGGTGGCCCCTGCGTGGTAAGTCAGCTACGGAACCTGTCACTTCCATTCTTCGATTTAATTTGTAGATAGCTTGCCTGCATGGTGTCTGCGTATGCGGCAGCTTTTCAACGAAATATTGTCTTCTATTTTCATAATTGCGATTAAATGCCCACCACACGTGTAAAGCAAACACGTGCTGTTCCATAAACAATTTTAGTATCATAATGTACAATTTTCACGCAAACAATGAAGGCACAAGTTGCCAAGGCCGCGATTGTCGCTTGTTAATAACAGTAACAAACCAGTCCTGCAATCACGCCTTCAACAGAACAAAATCCATTGCAATTTCCGATAAATTTCAGATAATAATGTAACCTATATGCGTGTATGTATATATACATATACAGGATGTTAATGAACTATACCGAAATATTTTCACAGAATATGTAGACTATTTAAATAAGTAATTTGAGATAGGAGACTAATGGCCTGTTTATTGAAATTTCGAAATAACAGCTACAAGTTTCTGAAGTGCCTGTACACCACGTATCACGCCACTTCGTCTAGAATGAAAAAAAAAATAAATAAAATAAAAAAATAAAAAGTATTTACTCTATAACAGGAATCGAATTCTTGACCTTTGGGATAACAGCTTCCCGCGTTACGCATTAAACCACCAGCGCAATTAAAAAAAAACACTAACTGAAGAATGCAGTTAATGAATGCTCAGTGTCGCACTGTCAAGTTTTTAGCTCTAGATTTTACAGATTTTTGCGACATCTTGAGAATGCTAGTAACGAGCTGCTAAAAATCGATTTTCCTATACTCGGGCAGCAGTTTTAAAGACATTCTAAGCCATTTTTTCAACCTGCTCTGCTTTAATACCAACTTATCAGCACCTGATACCCACACGTTTAACGCTATATAGCTGCGTTATGTTTATCCGAAGACCATGCTTCGCCGATCTCAAATGACTTATATCAGTCACGTGCAGAATCTCGCAAATTATTTCGGTGTAGTTCATTAACATCCTCTATATGTATATACACATACAGACAGTTTGTGAACTATGGCGAAATATTTTCACAGAGTATGTAGATTACTTAAATAAGTAATTTGAGATAGGAGACTTATGGCCTGTTTATTGACATTTCGAAGTAACGGCTATAAGTTTCTGAAGTGCCAGTACGCCACATATCGCCCCACTTTGTCTGGAATGAAAAAAAATAATAAAAAATATTTACTCTATGACAGGAATCGAATTCATGAAATATGAAATACCAGCTTCCCGCGTTAGGCATTAAGCCACCAGAACAGTTGAAAAAACGCTTCCAGAGTAGGTTACATAACTCAAAAACGCAGATAATGAATGCTCAGTGCCGCACTGTCAAGTGATTAGCTCTAGATTTTACAGATTTTTGCGACATCTTGAGAATGCTAGTAACGAGCTGCTAAAATCGATATTTCTATACTCGGGCAGTGCAATAAAAATTAAAACTACTGCAGGTCAAACTGTTCAAAGGATTTCTAAATATTGACCGTGTATTACATATCGATCTATAAATTTATTTATTAAAGACATTCTAAGCAATTTTTTAAACCTACTTTGCTTTAACACCGACTTTTCAGCACCTGATACCCACACGTTTAACACTATATAGCTGCGTTATGTTTATCCCGGGACCATGCATCGCCGATCTCAAATTACTTATATCAGTCACGTGCACAATCTCGCAAATTATTTCGGTGTAGTTCATTAACACCCTGTATAAAGGTAACTTTTCCTTTCTGGAAAAGTGACATAGACAGAAGAGCCAATTTGTTTGACCTTCTTAGTTCTAAAATTAAAATTTACACCAGGATTGTATTCATGTTATGTTATTCAGAATTGACGTAGCATCAAGCAATCTAAAGTGTCAGATAAAAATTATTTCTGTGATTTTTGAGTTCTTTATTTTCGTCACATATAAGTACAGCTATATTTTACTATGGTTGAATAATTTCTGTAAAAAATATTATACACATAAGGAGTTATTTTTCAGTTTTCCACAAACTTGACGCTCTTTTATGTGTCACTCTCTTTCAGATAAATTTTCGGTTTTACTACCTTCTCTGCACTGGACATACCGTAGTTTTGACTGAATCTCTTGAGGATGTTTCTGCTGCTTTAACTCTAACATTTCATTCAGTCTCTAAGAAGGTTGAGAATAATCACAATTAATGAAAACGTTCATCACCTGACTGGAAATCCAACCAGGGACCATCGAGTGAGAAGTGTGCCCTTTGCCAAATGATAAGATAACAAATGTACAGGGTTACTACAAATGATTCATTCGTTTTCAAAATGCTATATTTTCCACAGAGGACTTGTAAATCCACTATGTTTACATTGTGAATGTAAATATGTTGGCAGCATGAATGTAGTGCCTTTACAAAATAGCGACTAAATAACAAAAGAGTAACAGAATGATGGTAAAGTATATATGGAATGAACTGAGCTACCGCTTAGACATATGATGTGTTAACTAAGGGGAACACATAAAACATTTGTAGAGTGTGAGGAGAAACTTGGTAAGATTAAGTTCTTTTTACTTTCTCTACACGTACTATACACATGGTGTATAGAGAAGGTATTGTAATGCACTCAAAATTCGATACCGAGCTTTCACCGGAAATACATGTTTTGGGACCCCCTGAATTTTTATGAAAATTGTTCGTGTTTGTGTCTGTCTGTGCTTGTATATGTGTTGTGTCTGTGGGCCTCATAGCTCAAAAACGACAAGTCCATTAAAAACCTAACTTGGTAGTTAGGTTTGGTATCTTCCAAGAAATGCGATAAGAAGATTTTCAAGAAAAACCCCACCCCCAACTACCCTTTACATGGAACATTTTTCGAAAATTTTATTTTCTCAAAAATGACTGTAACGATGTGAATTAAAATATCGAATACTAAACATATTTACCTGACAAATAAAATGTATATCTTGAATTTTCTGGGAATAGCCTCTGAAGACTAGTTTATTCTGGATGAATTTTACGGAATTGTGCATAACTGCTAAACTGTAAGAGGTGGATAAAAACTTATCACACAAAAAATGTAGAACACTTTAAAGACAGTGGGTCGTGTGGAAAGCACAATACCTGAGGATTAGAATTTTTATATACTGAAATACGAGGTACGTCCGGAAAGTAAGTTCCGTTTCAATTTATCTCCGCTGCAGCGCTGCGATCGTAGATCCGCACATAATGCATTTAACTCTTTAAAATATGACCTTTCATACCAACTTAAACTTGCTATCAGCTCGAATGCAGTTTCATTTCATAGAATTGTCCAATTTTGACAAAGTGTAATGATAATGGGCACATTTTCAGGAAATATATGGGTGGGGGGAGTGACGAGGCGCTGATCACATCTCAACCACCAGCCTTACACTCCATCATGACGCCTTACTGGACCGAGATGGGGGATGCAGCGGCCGGGCGGTAGGCCTTGGTTACTTAGGGATTGCTGTGCCATGGATTTTAAGGAGTTAAACTTGTATCTCTAGTGAGAGGTAGTAGGTTATTAACAAAAGCTGCTTTAAGAAGATCTCTTATTAGTCCCGGTAATTGACATCTTCTCCTTCCCAGAGCTTTAAAGTTGATGATTCAAAAGGATGTTGCTTCCTCTGTATTGCACAACCTACTGTCATATGTTTAGTTTACATTAATCTGATAATATTTTATTAATGCGTTCATGATAGTTTGAATTTATCTTGGATTTCATTTAGAAGAATAACTGCTTGTTATACTAGGCGCAACAGATCTGGACATGTGAAAATCATAATGAGAGCTAGAAAGCGAGTTGTACTTTAAGATAAGTAGTTCAACAGTGGATTCATGCATGCTGGAAGAGTGCCTGTCACAGTCAATGTCAAACATCTGTCACCTGCACTATACGGCGCTGCACTGATAAACATGTGTTTTCTTATAAATATTCATATCTACAAAACATCTATACAAATGGCCTACTATATAAACAATGCCAATTGCCTGCCTCCAATTCTTCCATACCTGACAGTCCTTCGTCTTCGCTCACGTCATTTTCATCATCAACGCTATGCACAATTAGCCTGGATTACAATTCTTTTTGATTTTCTGCAATTCCTTTTAATGATTTTCAATGTTATCAACATGTCGACATACATTTTCCCATTCTGCAATTAGCTGACGACACAACTGTTCCACATTTTTAATTTAAAAGTGACATATTAAGTTTTATTTTTCTTTCTTTCTTATCTTTAAGAACCCTGGAAACGGAATTCAGTGAAATATCAGTTGCCTTGGCTACTCTTTCATTCACTTTCTACAGGCTTTTGAAGAACTCGGGGAATATAGATTTTCTTCCTTCATCTCTGCCTCTTGTTTCATGAAGTCAAGGATATTTGCAATTATTTCTCTGCCTAAGTAATACCTTGCCACTTAACTTTGAAAACGTGCGAACCACGATTAAGAAAATAAAATCAATAAAATGAACACTATTTACTGCCCACTTTGAATACAAACATATGCGGAACAGTTTCGTTACTGCCTGTACAAAGCTTGACTTTGAATAAGCAAAGTATCATATCTCCGATAAGCTGGACTTGGTAGCTGGATTGGCGGTCGAGGTCACGATTCCAGAAGTTTTGTGCCGGCAATATACGATGAGGAAGTAAGAAGATGGAAGTACACAGTGTTTTCCTGTGACAATCCCAGTGAATTCCTTGAAGACATAAATTTCCGCTGTTAGACGTGCAAATTTACACATTTGTCATGCAACTTTTAACCTCTTTCGTCACATTCTGTTCTGATTGTCTGTTACCAACCTGGGCGCTGGTATTCCATGTTTGGAAAGGCTTACGCCTAAATTGTCAAAACTCCTTTAGGCAGGGATTTATAACTTTCTCCACACGTACTATGTAATAGTGTATAGAAAAGGTTTTGCACTCCACCCAAAACTTTGATGCCAAGATTTCATCGGAAAATACATGCTTTAAGTCCCCCTTCATCAAAAAAAAAAAAAAAAAAAAAACATTTTCAGAAAAAGGTCCGTGTGTGCGTCCGTGTGATAGTGTGCTTTGAACACAATAACTCAAAAACGAAAAGTCGGTAAAATACCAAATTTGGTATTTAATTTAAGTATCTTCCAGGGATGCGACACGAAGACTTTGAAAAAAATTCCCCCAGCCCCAACTTCCCTTTACATGGAACTTTTTTCGAAAATTTTGATTTTCTCAAAAATGACTCTAAAGATTTTAACTAAAATATCGTTTATTAAAGATATTTACCTGACAAACAGAATGTATATCTTGAATTTTCTGGGAATAGCCTCTGAAGACTACTTTATTCTGGATGAATTTTAAAGAATGTTGCATAACTGTTAAACACAAAAAATGTAGAGCACTTTTAAACATACAATTTATGTTACATACGCTTTTCCTAGAGTTGATCGTTTTTTTAGATATTCCTTGTTTTAGGTTTCAGCTTTAAAACACTTATACTATCTGACGCAGGACTTTGTTAACTCCTATCCATACAAACAAAGTAACTTCAATCGCTATAAACCAGCTTTTGACTGTCACTTTAACCTATGGTACTTTCTTATTTTGCTTCTACTTACAATGAAGTAAGTAATAAGACTATTTCTGCTAATTTTTCTCGATTTGCATGAAGTAAATAGAAACATAAGCTTTTTAGCAATTGTTTGTTGCAGAGATGTAGAGAAGGTCATGTGAATTAAATATGTCAGCTTTTTATATAAGGGATTGCAGATTGGTTTTGTGGGGCCTTGTCTTTTGCTGTTCGTCGTACGTCTGTGAGTCTTACTGCGGCGATCCGAACCCATGTCCATGTGGACACAACATATCTCCAAAGGCAACGAAGGACTTGTGTTCTTGAAGTTACTAACACGGTCTTTAGAATATTTGTCAAGCCAGGTTAAAGAATTCCATTATCATTCACCCAACTTTGTAAACCAAACATTTTTACTTTCTCTAGCCCCATATGTGCAGTGTTCATAGGGATAGAGAAGTATTGTATTCCACCAAAAAATTCGATACCGAGATTTCACCGGAAATACATGTTTTATGACCCCCTGTATCCAAGAAAAGCATTTTCAGAAAAAGGTCCGTGCTTGTGTCCGTGTGTCTGTGAACACGATAAATCAAAAACGAAAAGTAGCTAAAATACCAAACTTGGTATTTAAGTTTAGTATCTTCCAGGAATACGACACGAAGATTTTGAGAAAAATCCCTTCACCCCAAACTACCTTTTACATGGAACTTTTTTCGAAATTTTTGATTTTCTTAAAAATGGCTGTAACGATTTGGATTAAAATATCATATATTAAAGATATTTACCTAATAGATAAAATGTTTATCCTGAATTTTCTGGGAAATGCTTCTGAAGACCTGTTTATTCTGGATGAATGTTGCTTAATTTGGCAAAACTAGTAAACCGTAAGAGATAGACAAAAAATGTAAGTCTTGTTAAAATACACAAGTTATGTCATAAAAAATTTTTCCTTGTGGAGCTTACCGTTTTCGAGGTGTTCATTGTTATTAGTTTCAGTTGTGAAGTACTTATACCTTTCTCAGACGGGAGTGTCCGTTTTTCTTTTGTTCTACTCCTGGCCAAGAAAAGAAGCGATTTGTAATGACAATCGCATAACGACAGCTTTTAAAACATTTGACTATCGATTTAGCCTAGTGTATTCCCTTATTTTGTTCCTACTTATACGGAACTAAATAATAAGAACATTGTGCTAATGAGTACGACAATTAGCAAGGTGCAGAAAGAAGAAGAATCTTATGTATGAAGTTTATAGAACAGCTAGAGAAAGTCATGTGAGTGTAACACATCAGATTTTTACTGCATATACCACTCACTTACTAAAATATATATTAGCTGTATTTAATTCCCATTGTTATTATGGCTGTGCCATCTGCCTTTCTTTCCCACCCTCAAATAATTACCCCCAACGTCTCGACACTTCATACTGGTTCTCGTTAACAGAATCTTATTGTACTCGTATGTAGATGCATCCTTAATCTGCAATGGACCGTCATAAATCCTGATATTAGGTTTATTTGGGATTTGGCGAGGTTAATTAAGTATTCAGTTAATCAGGAAGATTTTCTACTCATCGTGCGCTTATGTGCTTGCATCCTTCTGTTTACAACATCAATGGTTTTTACTTTCTCTACACGCACTATATGCATAGTGTATAGAGAAGGTATTCACTCCACCCAAAAATTCGATACCGAGATTTCACCGGAAATATATGTTTTAGGGTCCCTTATATCCAAAAAAAGCATTTTCACAAAAAGGTCCGTGGTGTGTGTGTCCGTGTGTCCGTGTATCAGTGTGTCCGTGTGTCTGTGAACACGATAACTCAAAAACGAAAGGTCGGTAAAATACCAAATTTGGAATTTAAGTTTAGTATCTTTCAGAGATGCGACACGAAGATTTTGAGAAAAATTCCCCCACTCTAAACTACCCTTTACATGGAACTTTTTTAGAAAATTTTGATTTTCGCAGAAATGGCTCTAACGATTTTGATTAAAATATCATATATTAAAGATATTTACCTGACAAACAAAATGTATATCTTCAATTTTCTAAAAATAGCCTCTGAAGACTACTTTATTCTGGACGAATTTCACGGAATTTTGCATAACTGCTAAACCGTAAGAATTAGATAAAAACTTACTACACAAGAAATGTTAAACAGGTTAAAACACACAATTTTTGTTATATACATTTTTTTCGTGGACTTGATCGTTTTTGAGATATTCATTGTTTTTGGTTTCAGCTATGAAAAGCTTACTTTTCTCATATAGGAATTTGTCAACTCCTGTCCATATAAACAAAGGAACTTCAGTCACATAGCAACCAGCTGTTGGCTTTCACTTTAGCCTATGCTACTCCGTTATTTCGCTTCTACTTATAATAAAGCAAGAAATAAGACTATTTCTGCTTACTTTTCTCGATTAGCAAGAAATATATAAAAGAATAAGCGTATTAGCAATAATTTGTTACAGAGATATAGAGAAATTCATGTGAATGGAGCACATCAGATTTTTTGAACAGTATTTATAAGAATGCTAAAACCCGTTTAGGACTAGTGAATAATTGTGCAGAGCCTTTTCTTGCCAAGGTATCTGCTTTTTGATTGCCAAAAGCACCCTTGTGTCCTGGCGCTCACCCAAGGATAATCCTGTTGTATTTTGTCAGTTTTACAAGATTTATTAATCAGTTCCAGAGAAATTTAGAGGTTACAAATTAACTTGCACTTGCCTTTAGGCTTCTAGGCTCCGAGAGATAAATCCCTTAAATATACCTATATATGTTAATGGGAGCCCATGTGATATTTATTTGGCATTATCATAGAAAAAATAATTTCAAATTCTATACAACAAGGCATAGCATTATTCCTTGGAGGATACTAAACTTTTGTACCAAGTTTGGTATTTGACCGACTTTTAGTTTTGAGTCATGGTGTTCAAAGACACACGGACACACATGCAAGGACCTTTTTCTAAAATGCAAATTTGTGCAAATCCGGTATAAAACTCATTTTCGTAAGAAACTGGCTCATAACCGATCCAAGGTATACATATTTTGAGGCAAACATTTATGCTATGCTACGCTAATGTTTAGGACATGCTTTTCTTTCTGTGAGAAATAAATTTAAAATACAAGTTGTTATACAGAAAAAGGAAAAGCAACATAAAGTTTATATAATAAGTAGGAATTAAGAATGTCTTAAGTACTTCAAATAAAAAAGCTCTTGAAAAAGAAGGGAAGATACATTAAACTTTCAGACATACATACAGATGCAATAAAGCATGGAAAACTTAGAACTGCTAAAGGCACGGGTATATATTATACAAATTGTATATTTTAATGAGATCTAAACTTTCAGTTACGTAAGTTTTAGTCTATCCCTTATGTATTAATGCGAACAAAAAAGCTAACAAGTTAAAGAATAATAAAGGTAACTTATTATGTTACTGAAACAAATTTCAAGATTCACTTTTTCAGGACGTCAATATTCCAAACTTATACGTTTATTTATAACAAAATAAAAACTAAAGAAAAGGGTTCTATCTAAGGATAGTTTGGAAAGGAAGTTTCTGAAGTTTTCGTGCAGGAAAAAAATCAGTTTTGGAAAAAGATCCGTGTGTGTGCGTTGCGTGTGTCTTTGTGTGTGTATGTGGACAGCATTGCTCAAAAAATAAAAGTCCGTTAAACACCAAACTTGGTAAAAAGTCAAGACATAAATTTTATTTGTTGGGTAAACATGCGATATTTTAATCAAAATCGCTACAGACGTTTTTGAGAATATCAAAATAGTTGAAAATGTTTCCATGTAAATCGTAGTTGGGGTTGGGGAGATATTTTAAAAATCTTCCTACGCATCCATGAAAGATTCTGAACTTAAATACAAAGTTTGGTATTTAACACACTTTTCGTTTTTGGCTATGGTGTCACAGATGCACATACACGGACCTTTTTCCAAAAATACTTTTGTTTTCAGGGGGACTCATAAAATGTATTTCCGGTGAAATCTCGGTATTAAATTTTTGTGTGTAATACAATACCTTCTCTATACACTATGTACATAGTACGTGTAAAGCAAGTAAAAATCTCTAATTCATTAATAAAATGTTTTGAAATATCACCGGATAAATATGTGTGTGGCTTAAAGCTTTAATTAAAATATTTAAACAAATATTCTCAAATTTCTAGAATTTATAAGATACTTTTTACATCACAAAATATGTGTTAATGAAAAATTTTATGTTAACACAACAAGAAATCAAGTATAGTAAAATCCCTAGAAAATACTATACAGAAATATACAAATTTGAAATCTTACACACAGCGTCACTTAATATGGAGGTCAGAGATTAATTTAGCCCTTTATTTAGAATACGGTCCGAGTTTTAACTAAATCTGTCTTTTTTAAATGATTAATTCTGGACATATACGCCCATATCAGTATCCGTACACGATGTTTCAAATTAGAAAAAAAAATCTGATGTGTTCCATTCTCATGACTTTCCATTCATCTCTGCAAAATACTATTGTTAAAAAGCTTAATTTCTTTTTGGTAGTGTTTAAAGCCAGCTTTAACTACTTATGGCACCGCAGGCGGTGACACAGATGCTACATGAATGATGATGGAGCACCGGTGGAAGGCGATGGCGGGGAAACCGGAGTACCCGGAGAAAACCCGCCCCAGCGCCGCTTTGTCCACCGCAAATCTCACATGCGCTCGCTTGGGAAATAAACCCCGGCCGTATAGGTGAGAGGCAAGTGGACTAACCACTCGGCCACGGTGCATCCTAAAACGCTGAAGCTATTTACTTCATGCTAATTGAGAAATATTGGCAGAAATAGTCTTATTACTTGCTTCCTTGTAAATAGAAGAAAAATAAGGGAATACCCTAGATTTAAGTGATAGCCTAAAGCCGGTTGCTATGTGACTGAAATTCTTGGTTTTATGGACAGGAGTTGACAAAGTCCTGTATGAGAAAGGTCTAAGTTTTTTAAAGCTGAATCCAATTAAAACTTTCAAAAATTTGTTTCATGAAAATGCTGGTTAGAGGTGGGGGGATTTTGTTGAAAATCTTCGTGTCGCATCCTTGGAAGATACCACACTTAAATACCAAGTTTGGTTTTTAACGGTCTTTTCGTTTTTGATTTATGCTGCTCACAGACACGCACAGACAGACAGAGACACAAACGGACATTTTTCTAAAAATGCTTTTTATGGATTCAATGGTTCTCAAAGAATATATTTCCCGTGAAATCTCGGTATCGATTTTTGGATGCAATACAATACCTTTTCTATACATAATACGTATAGAGAAAGTAAAAATACACATAATTAGTAAAACAAAATCCCAACAAAGAAAGTTCTTCCTTTCGTTCGCATTTTCAGGAAAACTAATATAGGTATGTGAGATTTTATGTTCCTTTTAGGGAGATTGCGTGACTTCCATTGTATTGATGTTATACAGAATGAAAGCAAGGGGTGAAGTTCAAAGGTGAACAGTCTCCAAATTCACGTTTCACAGTCCTTTTGTTATTCAGCTTTTCGTTGGTTCGGCATAATTATACAACCCCATCTCAATTTAAATACTCTCAAAATGCACAAATTGCAAACGCGTTTCCCACCTTTTATTCCATTTTGATGAGGTTGGTTTCTAAAACACACAGTGTTAGTGTTTACAATAAAGCACTTTTCAAATCGTTTGAAATTATTTGCGTGTTTATTCAGGTACCTCTGTTTCGTACAGAATTAATACATAGATATTTATTAACTATATGATAAGGCTTTTGTGAAACGGGATCTTTTAAGCGATTTTAAGAGGAAATAAAAGTTAACGGTATAAACCACATATGTAGATCCTAAAAACAAAATCTGATGTGACTTTCTCTACATGCTAATCCAGAAACAATTAACAGAAATAGCCTTATTACTTGCTTCCTTGTAAGTAGAAGCGATAAGGGAGTACAATAGGTAAAAGCTGGTTGCTATGTGACTGAATTTCCTTTGTTTGTACAGACAGGAGTTGACAAATTCCTATATGAGAAAAGTATACATTTTTAAAGATGAAATTAAAAGCTAAAATTAACTAAAAAAACGCTCAACTATATAAAAAAATATGTAACATAAATTGTATGTTTTAATGTGCTCTACATTTTTTGTGTGGGAAACTTTGTCTATCTCTTACGGTTTAGCAGTTATTCAAAATTCCGTAAAATTCATCCAGAATGAGTGGTCTTTAGAGGCTGTTCCCACAAAATCGTTAGAGCCATTTTTGAGAAAATCAAAATTTTCGAAAAAAGTTTCATGTAAAAGTTCAAAGTTTGGTATTTAACAGTATTTTCGTTTTTGAGCTATAGTGCCCACAGACACAGACACCACACACACACAGAGACAGACAGACAGACAGACAGAGAGACAGACACATACACATGGACATTTTTCTAAGAATTCTTCCTTTGGATTCAGCTGGTCCAAAATCATGTATTTCCGGTAAAATTTCGGTATCGAATTTATGGGTGGAATACAATACCTTCTCTATACAGTATGTACATAGTACGTGTAGAGAAATTAATACTTATTCCATAATACCTCCATACATGAATATGTAAATCTTTTTGTAAACAAATTTAAGAGTGGAACATGATTAATAAATGTAGAAGGACTATGCTGGCCATCATTAATTTTAACATTTTCATGACATATTAATTCCAAAATTAATTAATTGCTCACACAAGCCTTTCTTCAGAAATTAGATAACTTGCTTTTACCTTTAATGTTGGGTGTTTATATAATAATGTTGTTTATTATAAAAGATAGAACATTTATCATCCCAAATATTTCCCACTGAAATTTAACCACAATTAATGCTTTAAAACATACTGAATGATTTTACGAACGTACCTTCATGGCACGACAGTACATACGGTGCAGTGCTGGAGGATGATACAATGTTCAGAAATAAGTGGTGCCAACCACAGATTTACACTTATCTTATTTGAATGTCTAATATCAAATTAATACAAAATATTTTTTCAAAAACGAGTCCCTCCCGGCCGGTTATTGCGGTCTTCTCGAACTGGTACCGCTATTTCTCCATCAAGTAGCTCCTCAATTCGTCCCCTAGGGATCTCACAAGGCTTCGTGCACCTCGGTCCAGATTTCCCAACGGGGGAAATTTACCTACGCTTGTACCGGGAATTGAACCCAGGTCTCCTGCGCTACCACCGCGCCAACGAGTCAACGATTTTACCAACACAAACGTAAATATCAACTGCTTTGCAGTATTTATTTTAATTTATCAAAATATCATTTACTTCCCATAGTTCCGTTGAAAATGTGCTGTTATCATAAAATATCATGTGCAAAATAATATGCAAAGGACAAACAGAGCTAAAAAGATCTTATATAATACATTTACATGCTTTTTCTACCCATTCTTCAGCTAGCTAATCTTACAAAAGTCACCTAATTCACGTTAACAGAGATAAATATTAACAGAAACGACTTTATTACATATCTCCTTGTAGATATAACGGCCATAATAAAATAAATTTGACTTACCAGGATAAATCCATGATATTTGGAAAATATACAGTATGTAAGGTATCTTATTAAATTTATATAAAATATTTTACACAACAATAGTGATATTTTTTCATGTGTCAGAATTCTAACCTACATGTTTCTTTCAAAAATATATTTATTGTGTAAGTTCATTATTCTATTAAATTTTCATGTGATGCATTTTAAAAATATTCATATACAAAAATCCATTTTTACAAATAACCAGTTTATAAATTGGTGTGTGATAGTGTTATTTTTATGTTAGTAAGAAAAATATTACTTTTTGTAGTCTTCAAAACTGTTGATTTTTCAAAATGTGATAATATGATTAGCAAAGTGGAGCATTGTTACGAAAAAGTGATATAAGCATTTCCGTTAATGTAATTTTGAGGGGTAATGAAAAAAAATTAGAGAAAAATTACATCTTGGTTTTGATTATGGAAAACTGTTACAAAAAGTTTAGGAGCAAATAAAAGTATAAAGATGGGAGTGACTATTGATAACCATGCGCCTATCCGTCTATAGCTTCAGTTATTTATTAGTGTGCCAAGTACAAAAATCGATATATTTTCCTAAATTTTACATTTCATATACTTTTATTATGTAACTACCTATACATAGTATGTACAGAAGGTGCATGCAACGATTCAATACCAAGATTTCACCGGAAATACATGTTTTGGGACCCCTGAATAAAAAAGAACATTTTAGATAAAGGTTCGTGTGAGCGTGTCTAGGGGCAGCACAGCTCAAAAACGAAAAGACTTTAAATACCAAATTGGTATTTAAGTTTGCTATCTTTCAAGGATGACGTCATCCTCAATAACCTTTTACATGGAACTTTGATTTTATCACAAATGCCTTTAGTGATTTCAATTGAAATATCGTATATTAAAGATATTTACATGACAAATAAAATGTATGTCTTCAATTTTCACGAAATAGCCTCTGAAGACCTATTTATTCTGGATAAATTTTGTGAAATTTAACATAACTAGTGAACCCTAAGATATAGACAAAAACTTACCAATCAAAAAATGTAGAGCTCTTGAAAAACTCACAATTTATGTGTATACATTTTTTTCGTTCATTTGGCCGTTTTTCAGATTTGCTTGTTATTAGTTTTAGCTTTAAAATACTTATACATTTATCATACGGGGGTTTGTCAACTCCTGCTTATACAAACCAAGCACTTTTGTCACATAGCAACCAGTTTTTAAAAGATTTCCCCATCGATTTAGCCCTTGGTATTCGTTTACTTCCCTACGCAAATAATAAGAATCTTTCTGCTCTTTTTTACTTTCTCCATACGCACTATGTACACAGTGTATAGAGAAAAGTACACATTTTTCAAGGCTGAAACCAATAACAAGGAATAGCTCAAAAACGACTAACTCCACGAAAAAATGTAGGTTATAGAAAGTGTGTGTTTTAGGGTGATTTACATATTTTGTATGGTAAATTTTTGTGTATCTCTTACGCTTTATCAGTTATAAAAATTCCGTAAAATTCATCCAGAATAAACTAGTCTTCAGAGATTATTCCCAGAAAATTCAATATATACATTTTATTTTTAGGTAAATATCTTTAATATCGATATTCTAATCGATATCATTAGAGGAATTTTTTGAGAAAATCAAAATTTTTGAAAAAATTCCATCTAAAGAGTAGTTCAAGGTGGGGGAATTTTCTTGAAAATCTTCGTGTCGCATCTTTGGAAGATATCAAACTGAAATACCAAGTTTGGTATTCAATGGTCTCTTCGTTTTTGAGCAGACATACAGACACACACGCACACGCACACACAAAGTCGCACACATACACAGGGAACTTTTCCTGAAAATGTTTTGTTTTGGATCCAGGGAGACCCAAAACGTGTATTTCCGGTGAAATCTCGGTATCAGATTTTTGGGTGGAATGCAATGTCTTCTTTATACACTATGTAAATATTACGAGTAAAGAAAGTAAAAATATATATGATATATATATTGTTTTAAGGAGATCTAAATTTTTAAGCTTTGTCTACTCTTATGGTTTACCAGTTGTGCAAAAGTTATGCAAAAGTAATCGAAATGAAGAGACCTTCAGAGGCTGTTCCAAGAAAATTTAAGTTATACTGTTTATTTGCCATGTAGGTATAGAAATTTAATATATGGTATTTTATTTAAAATCATCAGTCATTTTTGAGAGAATAATACTATCCTTTACATGGGAAAATTGTCGAAAATTTTGTTTTTCTTAACAATGGCTCTAACGATTTTGACTAGAATACGACATATTAAAGCCATTTCTATCACAAATAAAATCTATATATCTAGAATTTTCTGGGAATAGCTTCTAAAGACTGTTCATTTTGCATGACTTTTGCTTAATTTGGTATAACGAGTAAAACGTAAGAGATAGATGAAAACTTTCTGTACCAAAAATGTAGATCTTGTTAAAATACACAAGTTATGACGTATACATTTGTTATTAGTTTCAGTTGTGAAGTAGTTACACTTTTCTCAGACGGGAGTTTCCGTTTTTCTTTTGTTCTACACCTGGCCAAGCAAAGAGGCGATTTGCAATGACAATCGCATAACGACAGATTTTAAAACGTTTGACTATCACTTTAGCCTAGTGCACTCCTTAGTTCCAGTCAACTTATAAGGAACTAACTAACAAATTTCTGCTAATGTTTATCTCGACAAGCGTGGTGTTGAAAGAAGAATTGTCTTTTGTAAGACTTTTGTTTGTAGGGTAGCTAGAGAAAATCATGTGAGTGTAACACATCAGATTTTTTTAAAGGAATGTCAGTCCTACATAATTAGAGGGTAAAACGACTATGAATAATAATTTAGAAATTAAATAAAACGTATAGTATTTTGACCCTTTACGTTCATTGGATGCAGCTACCAGTTTTCTGTTTTCTGTGGTGGCAGTTTCCATGGCCTTATATGAGTTTTTATGTTTGTTTTAAAATACAGCCCTCGCGTACCTATGTAATTTCATGTTAACACAGTAATTACAAAACACTCTACGCACACTAAAGATATATTGCAATTAAAACTCGCACACATTATACACAACGCTAACCTTTTTAAAACATGAACATATTTTCCTACATAAGAATTAACGGAAAAAAAAATGGTGGCTGTGGAAGTGTGTTGCTTCTAGGTGGGGCTTCACAACCAAGCGCTCGGAAATAATCGTAAGGGCTTAGCTACAAGAGTTCCTCAAGGTAATTCATCCGAGCAATTTTGAAAATACCAGTATGTAAAATATCTTTTCAAGGTTTTAGTTTCTCTAATCCCGTATGTACAATGTACATAGCGATAGAGAAAAATTCGATGTCAAGATTTCACCGGAAATACATATTTTAGGACCCCCTGAATCCAAAAAAAAAAGCATTTTCAGAATGAGTCTGTGCACAGCATAGCTCAAAAACAAAAAGACGGTTATACACCAAACTTGGCATTTAAGTTTGTATCTTCCAAGGATACAACACGAAGATTTTCAAGAAAACACAACAACCCCTAACTGCCTTTTGCATGGGAAAATTTTCGAAAATGTTGTTTTCTTTAAAAATGGCTCTAACGATTTTGATTAAAATACGTCACATTAAAGCCATTTCTATCACAAATAAAATCTATATATCTTGAATTTTCTGGGAATACCTGTTACAGACAGTTCATTCTCATAGATTTTGCTTAGTTTGACATAACTAGTAAACCATAAGAGATAGACAAAAACCTACCATAAAATGCAGATCTTGTTAAAATACACAAGTTATGTCATATACATTTTTTTTTCGTGGAGCTTGCCATTTTCGAGATATTCCTCGTTATTAGCTTCAATTGTGAAGTATTTATACTTTTCTCAAATGAAAGTATCAGTTTTTCTTTTGTTCTACTCCTGACCAACCAAAGAAGCGATTTGCAATGATAATCGCATAACGGCAGGTTTTAAAACATTTGACTATCACTTTAGCCTAGTGGATGCCCTTAGTTCCTTTCTACTTATAAGGCACTAAGTAATAAGTACATTCTGCTAATGTTTATCTCAATTAGCATGGTGTAGAAAGAAGAATTAGCTTTTCAAAACAATTTGTTTATAGAGTAGCTAGAGAAAGGCATGTGAATGTAACACATCAGATTTTTAACAGATATTGTATACCATAATAGTAGTAATGTTTAAAATTCTGGCTTGCATGACTATTTAAAGCATAATCAGCTTTTACCCACTGATTTCAAAGTTACTTTCTCTACATAGTATATGCAGACTCCTCTCAAAAATTCGATACTGAGATTTCACTAGAAATACAACTTTTAAGGTCCAGAAAAAGTTTCGTGTGTGTATGTGTGTTCATCTGTGTGAACATAACTCAAAAACCTGATACGTTCCATTCACATAATTTTCTCTACATCTCTGGAAGAAATTATTGTTAAAAAGCTAATAATGCTTATATTTACTTCATGCTAATCGAGAAAACTCTGCTTTGATCCATTCACATGACTTTCTATACAACTCTGTAATAAATTATTGTTAAAAAGCTTATGCTTCCATTTACTTCATGCTAATTGAGAAAAACTTACCAGAAATAAGTCTTATTACTTGCTTCCTTGTAAGTAGAAGCGAAATAAGGGAGCTTAAAATGATAGTCAAAAGCTGGTTGCTATGTGACTGAAATTCCTTTGTTTGTATAGCCAGGAGTTGACAAATTCCTGTTCGAGAAAAGTATAATTTTTTCAAAGTTTAAACCTAAAACAAGGAATATCGAAAAAACGATCAACTCAACGAAAAAATGTATCTTACATAAATTGTGTGCTTTAAGGTACTCTACATTTTTTTGTCTTAAGCTTTTGTCCATCTCTTACGGTTTATCAGTTATACAAAATTCCGTAAAATTGATCCAGAATAAAATACTCTTCAGAGACTATTTCCAGAAAATTTAAGATACACATTTTATTTGTCAGGTAAATATTTTTAGTATATGATATTTCAATCAAAATCGTTAGAGCCGTTTTTAAGAAAATTATAATGGTAGTTGGGGTTGAGGGATTTTCTTGAAAATCTTCGTGTCGCATTCTTGGAAGATACCAAACTTAAATACCAATTTTGGTGTTCAACGGTCTTTTCGTTTTTGAGCTATGCTATTCATAGGCACACACACACACAAACACACACACACGGACACACACAGACACACACGCACACACATGGACCTTTTTCGGAAAATGTTTTTTTTTTATTCAGGGGCATTCAAAATATGTGTTACCTGTGAAATCTCGGTATCGAATTTTTGAGTGGAATGCAATACTTTCTCTATACACTATATATATAGTACGTGTAGAGAAAGGAAAAAGGAAACGTCCGTTAAATACCACCTTGCTATTTAAGTTTTTTTATCTTCCAAGGATGCAACACAAAGATTTTGAGGAAAATTCCCTAACCCCAAACAACCTTTTATATGCAATAAATTTTGTAAATCTGGATTTATCAAAATTGGCTCAAAGGATATTCACTAAAATCAAGACAGATAAGATATATATTTTCTATTTTCTGGAAATAATCTCTAAATGCGTCCTTATTCTGGATGAGTTTTACAGAATTTTGTGTAACGTTTAAACCGGGAAAGATAGAGAAAAACTTAATATACAAAAATATAGATGGCGTCAAAACACATCATTTATGTCACATATGTTTTTCTTGTAGAACTGACCGTTTATGAGATGTTCTATCTTATTGGTTTTAATTCTAAACGACCTAAATTTTCTCAAGCAATGATTCGCAAAGCGAACCGAAACTCAATTGTTTCATATAGCAACCAACTTTTAAAAAAAATTGACTACGGCTTTAGTGTAGTGAATTCCATTATTTCCTTCTACTTACAATAAAATAAATTCTGCTAATGCTTATTCCAATTAGCGTGGTGTGGATAAACGAATAATCTTTTGTAAAAATAGTTTGTATTTGAAACAGCTAAAGAAAGGAACACATCAGACTTTTTATGTATATTCACATAAAATTGCAAGTTTTACAGAAAATTGGTTTAAAAATATACTCATGTCAAATCACATAGATCTTTGCTTTCTCTAGCAGAACATCCAAAAGGCATTTTTAGAAAAAGATTAGTAATTTTAAATCTAAATGTGTGTGTATGTTTGTGCGCGCGCCTGTGGACAGCATAGCTCAAAAACGAAAATACTGTTAAATACCAGATTTGGTATTTTTGTTTAGTATCTTCCAAGGAATGCCACACGAGGATTTTCAAGAAAATTTCCGCACCACCAACTACTCTTAAATGGAAAAATGTTTTAACCTTTTTTTTCGTCAGAAATGGCTGAAATAATTTTGGTTAAAATACCATATATTAAAGGTATAACAAATAAAATATACATTCTGAATTTTCTGAATAAATTTCGCAGAACCTTGTATAAAACTTAAACCAAGAGAGAGAGAGACAAAATCTTAGTACACAACAAATATAGATTCTCGTTAAAATACAAAATGTATGTCATATGCTTGTTTCTAGAGTTGATCGTCAAGATACCGCTTGTTATTGGTCAATGCTCATTTGAAATCATTGGCGGCAACATTTTTTGAAACGGGTATTGCAAAGCTTGTGCACAGGTACGCTAAATTATCAATATTTTCTGTGATTAAGTTGAAAGGTAACCATAAGTGTACACAGCTTTTAGTAATAAAATACTTTTTTTCTATGAACATGCCTTTTATTTATAGCCTATCGGAAGTTGAAAAAAACGGCCCTCGTAAGATTTAGATTTTAAGTAAAAAGGCTTAAATGTCACTAAGGCACGAGAAGACACTATAGTGTTTAAGAAATCGAGTAACTGAGTGGATTTCTTCGCGAGACCTGTTTTCCAAACAAGTCGCCATTTGTGTTTACCTTGCAATAGCGCTGTAGGTGGCAGTTGGCTGAAACTTTGCACAGTTGCCAACCACATATATGAGAAATACCACACACTGCTAAGTTCACTGTGAAAGTAGTCATCCAGAATATGGGCCTTTTAACCGTAGTTTCTGATCATCCCTGCTATAAACAAAGAAAAGCATAAACCTCTTCTACACTTTCGTTCCACGAGAAGAGTCTCCTGAATTCCACAAACCCAAATATCTGTGCATTTTTGGAACAACCTATTTTATTTTTTCTTCTCATAGTGTATAGAGAAACAGTGAATATAGTATATATTGCACCCAAAAATTCGATACCAAGACATCACAGGAAATACATGTTTTGGCAGCCCCTAAGTCCAAAAAAAATAATTTATATAAAAATATCCGTGTGTGTGTGTGCCTATGGGCAGATAGCTCAAAAAGGAAAAGTGCGTTAGAAACCAAACTTGATATTTAAGTTCAGTATCTCCCAAGAATGCAACACGAAGATTTTCAGGACACTTCCCCTACCTCCAACTTCGTTTCACCTGGAATAAAATTCGAAAAGAATTGTTTTTCTCAAATAGGGCACTAACGGTTTGATTAAAATCTTTTACATTCAAGATATATACACGACAAATAAAATGTATATCTTCAATTTTCTGGGTATAGCCTCTTAAGAACTATTTATTCTGGATGACTTTTTTGAATGGTTAGTAATCTGTAAGGTATAGACAAAAAACGTACTACAAAACTTGTAGAGCTTCTTAAAACACACAATTTATGTCACATATATTTTGCTCCTGGAGTCGACCATTTTCGATATATTTTTTATTTGTTTTTAAAATATCTAAGCTTTCTCATGCAGAAATTTGTCAACTCCTAGCCAGGCAAAGAAACGGATTTCGATGCCATAGCAACCATATTTTAAAACATTTGACTGCCAGTTTAGCCTAGTGTATTCTCTTATTTCCCCGTCTATTTATAAGGAACTAAGTAATAGGACCATTTCTGCTAGTTTTTATTTCAATTAACATGAAGTAGATAAAAGAATAAACTTATTAATAATACTTTTTATACAGAGAACTAGAGAATGTTATGAGAATGGAACATATCACCTTTTTATAGGCGTAACCATTTCCGAGACATTTTGCAATATTAATTTCAAATTTAAATTCTTTTAGTCTTCTCAAACAGCAACACATCTATCATTGCAACTATTCTGTTTTACTCTTGGTAATACAAAAAAAAAACCGATATTCATTCATTTCACATAGCGACAGAATTAAAAAAATCTAATGTGTTCCATTCACATGACTTTCTCTATATCTCTACAACAAATTATTGTTAAAAAGCTTATGCTTCCATATATTTCGTTCTAATCGAAAAATTGGCAGAAATAGTCTTATTACTTGTTTCCTTGTAAGTAGAAACAAATAATGGAGTGCCATAGGTTAAAGTGATAGTCAAAGCTGGGTACTATGTGACTGAAGTTTATTTGCTTGTATGGACACGAGTTGACAAGTTCCTGTATGAAAAAACTAAAGGTTTTTCAAAACTGAAACTAAAAACAAGTAATATCTCAGAAACGATCAACTCCACGAAAAAAGTGTATACAACATAAATTGCGTGTTTTAATGTGCTCTACATGTTTCATTTTAAGTTTTTACCATCTCTTATGGTTTAGCAGTTATGCAAATTCATCCACAATAAAGTGTTCTTTAATGGCTATTCCCAGAAAATTCAAGATATACATTTTATTTGTCAGGTAAATATCTTTAATATACGTTATTGTAATTAAAAGCATTAGAGCCATTTGTGAGAAAATAAAATTTTTCGAAAAAAGTTCCATTTAAAGGGTAGTTGCGGGTGGGGAGATTTTCTTGAAAAACTTCGTATCGCATCCTTTGAAGGCATCAAACTTAAATCCTAAGTCTTTTCATTTTTGAGCTATACTGTCCACAGACACACACACACACACAAACACACACATACACACACACGGGCCTATTTCCAGAAATGCTATTTTTTGATTCAGGGCACCCAAAACATGTATTTCCGGTGAAATTTCGGTATCGATTTTTTGGGTGGAATACAATACCTTCTCTATAGAGAAAGTAAAATGGCCCAATAAATGGAACACATCTTATTTTTATTGTTTATACACATGATGTTCTTTTTCTAAAGCGTTTTACCACGGAACCTCAAAACCTGTATTTCCAGTATTTCCGGGTATCGAATTTATGGGTGGAATGCAGTACTTCCTCTACTTACTGTTATTAAGGAGAGGAGAAACTAAATACATTCGTAACTTGTTACTCTCAGAAGGTAGAGCAGATGAATCCTTTATTGACTTGACTCCTCAACTAACCGTCATTATGTAACGAACTGCGGAGAAACAAAGGAAAAGTTAGGAACAAATTAAGTTTTAAAGGGAAATGGCACTTTCGCCATTTTCTGGGCTGTCGCTGCAAATTCGATATTGGGTCCCAGGAGATTCTATCTGGTCCAAATGGGTTCCCATAGAGCTTTTATCCTTAAGTGTTTTAAAACTGATAAAACCCAAAAATATACAAGAAAGAGCTTTAATTCCTGAAGCTATTTGTGAAGTTAATGTACATTCACCGAGCGAGCTGCGCCGTGTAACATGTGCGACTTGCGTTTAGGGGTTTTGGTGTTCGATTCCTGTGCCAGGCGAAAGCGGGGAAGGTTCATTACATTTCCTGTTTCCATCACTTAATTTGCTCTAACATTGAAGGGCCAAGAGACGGTGTTCGGTACGTTGTGGCTGGCCGGTGTCATAGTACTATAGAGGTATATTCCAGGCGTTGGTTGCAGTACTTGTACGAGGTACGCCTAGAAAGTAAGTTCCGTTTGTTAATAAAATTAAAATGTTTACAGATACAGAATAATTATTTATTGCACAAAATTCTACAACTCTTAAACTGCTTTTCCACATAACTGCCGACATTTTGCAGGCATTTGTCATAGCGTGGCACAAGTTTTTGTATACCTTCTTCATAGAAGTTTGCCGCCTGTGTCTTCAAAAGTTGGAAACATTTTCTTTCAGCTCTTCGTCATTGTTGAAGTGTTGAACACCAAGGAAAGACTTGAGATGTAAGAAGAGATGAAAGTCGCTGGGAGCGAGGTCAGGGCTGTATGGAGGATGGTCAAACACGTTCCAGCCAAATCCCTGTAGGAGGTTTTTCGTCGTGTGTGTGTGTGGTCGTGCGTTGTCGTGAAGAAAAACAACACCTTTTGACAGCAATCCTCGGCGCTTATGCTGTATTGCGCGGTGCAATTTCCTAAGCGTCTCGCAATAAGCATCTGCTTTGATTGTTTGACAAAGCGGTAAGAAATCAATGAGTAAGATGCCTTTCCAGTCCCAGAACACTGTGCACATCATTTTTCGAGATGTCAAGATTTGTTTCGGCTTAACCTTTGCTGGGGATGAAGTGTGCCTCCATTCATTGATTGCCGCTTACTTTCAGGGGTGTCGTAAGAAACCCAAGTCTCATCTCCTGTGATTATCTGTGTCAGAAATTCTTCGCCGTCTTCATCATAACGGGTTAAAAATTGAAGTGCACTACCCATCCATTTTGTTTTGTGTTTATCAGTAAGAATCTTTGGTACCCAACGTGAGCAAAGTTTACAAAATATCAGTTTTTCGGTAACAATTTCATGAATTAGTGATCGTGAGCTTTGGGGAAATTCCATAGTGAGAGCAGTAATTGTAAACTTGCGGTTTTCCTGGATATTGTCATCAATCGCGTGAGCCAGTTATTCTGTAACCAAAGATGGACGCCCACTTCGTTCTTCATCGTGCACTTAACCACGTCCTTAATTGAACTGTCGGACCCATCTTCTCACCATTGACTATCTCATCGCATTTTGTCCGTAAACTTCGCAAATTTGCCGATACATTTCAATTGGTTTCACTTTCCTAGCATTCAGAAAACGAATCACAGATCTGATTTCACAAGCGGCGTGATTTTCAATCAACACCAACATTGTAAACAAGCACAACAAAGCGTATATGGCTGACAGCGATCATAAAATGGCGCACGTTTCTTCTCCTTGATACAGAGCGTCTACCGCGCATGTGCGCAACTGCGATCGCAGCACTAAAGCGGTGATAAATTGAAACGGAGCTTATTTTCTGGACGTACCTCGTTTATAGAGATCCGCTTTCGAGTGATTTCATGCTAGGGGCCTTTTGGGATATGTAAGTAAAGTACGGGCGGCGCCAAAAGCGTTCATTCTGGAACGGTTCGGGAACCCAACCTTGAATGCGCCCAACATCTGGATTTGGTCATTCTTAGGATCTCTACCCTCATCCTTCCCTCTCTTCCGCCCACACATCCATTCCTAGGGTCCTGTCTATCACAAAAGGTCCCAAGAGCCTCCGAGCGGTTGTCAATGACTGATGACCGCGTCTGTGGGTTACACTTAACCATAATCAAAAGTCATTTCAAAGTTTACACCGCTATAACTATTCCATTATTTCAGATAGAATAAGAATAAAGAAAATCCGAAGTTAGGCAAGTAATGTATTTGATTTTCTTTTCTTTTATTTCAGTTCAACGTTGCAATGGGTACCGTTTTGATGACTTAGTAACTTTATTCATATTGGTATTAGAATGAAATAATAGAATACAGCTGATTCAATGCCATTGTGAAAGCAAGAATAGTTTTTCACAGGGTGTGAGAAAATTTAGAGTTCTTAACAATTTAAGAGCAAGCTCATGTTCCATTCATAATTGTGAGGATTTTATCAGGAAGTTTGAGGAATTGGTTCTTTGCTGATAAGATCCTTTGGAAGTCTAAAAGTAACACAGGTCAACACTGATTTTGCTTTTTTAAATATTCAGGTATTTATAAGTAAATTCCATGTCCTGATCCGAAAATGAAGTCCATATTGTCGTATTATATACAATTTCTTTCAAAATTCATATCTTCCATATTTATTTATTTGTGTACCTTTTATGTGATCATTAACCACTGCAATACTACTATTATTGGATTAAAACTACTTAAAGGAAATGTTTGTGTGTTTTATAGCAGTTGTAAAAACATTCTAAACTGTTTACGCCGTTTTGTATTGAGAATTCATCTTTTACAGAGCTTAGTGGTTATTTAAAGCAAGAAAATAGCATTTAAATAGTTCACTTTTGTATCTTATTCTATGTATCTCAGTACAGCATAATAGAAAGAAGGCGTAAATAATCTAAATTATTGCTATTATATTTGTGGCAGCTTTAGTGTGAAGAAGCAGCGGAAAAGCATAATCTCATTAATAAGGAAAAGGTACAAGGCTTACCTCGGAATTGAAATAGGAGTTTTTGACTCCTCATAATGTAAGCAGTGTTTAAGTTGAGGATTTACGAAATTGGACAAAGGGGAAGAAACAATCACTACATTTCGGTGCGGCGTGAACATCACAATCACAGTACTGACTGTTACTTTTGTACATGAAATGTGAAGGGTTTTAATACAAAACAGCAATTACCCATATACCCAAACTTGCCACCTCCTATGAGCCCAGTGCTCCTTGGTCCAGACATTTTTGTACCTACAGACATTAGTGAACATTTTTCAGATACAGAGAGTAACAGTGACTAACCATCACCACTTGTGTCTGAGGAGTTAGTTCCTGAAACATCAAATACATCTTTAAGAGCGCAGCAAAGTTTCACTGCACAGCTATCAAAGGGTAGGCAAAAATGGGCTTTCTTTCGTCTTGGGCAAACTTCTGAGATTAAATATATGTTGGTGAGTATAAATTATTATTATTATTATTATTATTATTATTATTATTAATATTATTACTATTATTATTATTATTATTATTATTATTATTAAAACCCACTTTATTAGTTGCAACAATCAGATGTTTCTTTCATCACAAGATCATGTTTCAAACTCTTAATTCAAAACCTGTAACTTATAAATGTAACGAATGTACAACTAATTCTTGGCAAAATGCATTAACAGTAAATTCAGTTATATTTTTAATGGCTGCTTGTTAAAAAATATATAGGTAATAAATTGTAAAACTCTGGCAGTGTTCTTTTGCAGTTTCCTGGAATCTTTCTCTATAAGCATTTAAGGAAACTCTGGATTTAGTAATTTAGTTATTTTGCATAGGTTAACAGTGGAGTTAACCATTATCTACGTATTTGTTGTTATTGGTTTAAATGTTCCAATACTCACACTTTTCTCAAATTGAAAGTCGTTATTTGCTTCTTTCTCTCCTGGACAAGTAAAGGGAATGGTATTTCAAAATCATCGTATTGCGAAAAGTTCCTAAAAGGTTAGCCTAACCTTTAATGTAGTGGATTGCTCCATTTTCAGGTTTTCTACAAGGATATACTTAATGTAAGTCATTTTAAAAAATAGTTATTTTCAAATATATAAAAATGTAAGAAGCATAATTTTTAATAAGAATAGTTTGTGAGGAGAAAATAATGAAACACAGGAGTTTTTACTTTCTCTGCATAGGTAGAGAAGATAGTGCATTCCACCCAAAAACTATATACCGAGATATCATTGGAAATTCACGAAGTATTTGCCTAAAATGCAATTATGGAAAAAGGTCTGTGTGTGTGCCTGCGCGCGCACGCGGTTTGTCCCGTTAAAAGCCAAATTGATTTCAACAGCTACATCTGTAAGAATGGAAGATGAATATTGTCAAGAAAATTCATACTAACCAAACTAGCCTTTTTTACTGAAACATGTTTTGAAAATTACCTCAAAATCTGATGTGTTCTATTTACATGACTTTCTCTACTTTTGTGTAACAAATTATTGTTAATAAGCTTATTCATCTATTTATTTCAAGCTAATGGAGAAAAAATTAGCAGAAAAAGTCCTATTACTTGCTTCCTTATAAGTAGAAGCGAAATATGGGAGTATCATAGGTTAAAGTGAAGTCAAAATCCGGTTATTAGGTGACTGAAGTTCCTTTGTTTGTATGGACAGGAGTTGACAAATTCCTGTATGAGAAAAGTAAAAGTTTTTCAAAGCTGAAACCAAAAACAAGGAATATCTCAAAAACGATCAACTTCTCGAAAAAAAAAAGGCGTATAACATAAATTGCGTGTTTTAGTGTTTTCTGCATTTTTTGGGTAAGTTTTTATCAATTTCTTACGGTTAAGCAGTTATGCAAAATTCCTCCAGAATAAAGTAGTCTTCAGAGGCTATTCCCAGAAAATTCAAGATATACATATTATTTGTTAGGTAAATATATTTAATATGCGATATTTTAATCAAAATCGTTAGAGCCATTTTTGAGAAAATCAAAATTTTCGAAAAAAGTTCCAGATAAAGGGTAGTTAGGGGTCCGGGGAGTTTCTTGCATATCTTCGTGTGGCATGCTTGGAAGATACCAAACTTAAATACCAAGTTTGGTATTTAACGGTATTTTCGTTTTTGAGCTATGTTGTTCACAGACAGACAGACACACAAACTCACAGACACACACACGCACACACAGACCTTTTTTCTGATTGAATTTGTGTATATTACATACTGTTTAACAGTTGTGCAAAAATTTATCAAAAGTTATACAGAATGAACAGGGCTTCTGAAGTTATTCTCGGAAAACCCAAGATATATTTCAATGTAAATATATTTAAAATACGTATTTTAATCAAAATCGTTAAATACATTTTTGAGAAAAGCAAAATTTTCAGAAAAAGGAGTTTGTTTGGAAGATTTTCTTAAAAATCTTAGTATGGCACTCTTGGAAGATACTGTTATTGAATGCCTATTTTGGTACTTAATGGTATTTTAGTTTTTGAGCTATGCTCTCTCTCTCTCAACATACACACACACATGTTTTCTACAAATACTTCTTTTTTATTCAGGGGACATCAAAATACACATTTCCAGCGGAAGTCTCGAATTCGAATTTTTGAATGAAATAATATACTATGTACATAGTAAGTGTAGAGAAAGTAATCATTAAAATTTCACTAAAACACGTATACCAAATTCACATTTTGTGGGATTATTTCCTAGATGTTGCTAGTTATTATTACTGGTTTCAAGGTTTCAATAGTCTGTATTCTCAAATAGGAATTTGTCGTTAATTTTTTCTTGTTTTATTCCTGACAATGGAAAGAAAAATAAAATTCAATTAATGACAAGCAGTTTCATTGCTTTAACCTAATGTATTCACTATTTCTCTTCTATTTATAAGAGATTAAGAAGGCAACTTTTCTAATGCTTTTCTTTTCTTCCATGAAATAGACAGAAAATAAAGCGTTTGTAAGAATAATTTGTTATAGATTAGCTATATATATGCATCTAAATCGAACAATTTTCTAATATTTATACTTTTTTTAAATGAAAAGATCGTCATTCGTTTTTCTTTTAATTTACTTCAGGCCAAGAAGCAAGAATGGAAAAAAATGTTGACTAAGGCTCTACCCTTATTTATTTTTGATTAATAGGAAGTAAGTAATAAGACCTCATTTTCCACATTTCAGTATAGCATGAAATGATTGAAGAGGCAGGTGTTGTTCAGAATAGTTAGTGGGAGAACAGATAGAAAAAATGTTGTGTGAGTAATATATACGAATTTCATTTCCCTATCACGTATGTAGAATGTACATAATATATAGAGAAAGTATTGTATTCCACCCAAAAAAAAAAAATATGTTCCATTCACATGAGCTTCTGTAGCTGCTTCACAAACTTTCCTTACACAACTATTCTTTTATCTATCATCTGCTAATCGAGATAAACACTAACAGAAATTGTCTTATTACTTGCTTTCTTGTAAGTAGAAGGGAAATATGGAAATGTATTAGGCTAAAACGTTAGTCAAACCCTTTAACGAAATTTTAAGCAATTGAAATTCGATTTTTTTTTTTTGATTTACCGGGAGTAAAGCAAAACAAATTATACAAAAATTTACTTAACCCTTGAGAAAAGCTTAAGTATTAAAAATTCAAACCAATAAAAAGAAATACCTCAGAAACGCTTAGCTCTACAAAAAAAAAATGTATACGACATAAACTGAGTGTTTTAATAAGATCTACATTTTTGTGTAGTAAATTTTTGTCTATCGCTTACAGTTTATCAGTTACACAAAGTTATTCTGAACGATCAAGTCTTCAGAGGACAGAAAATTTAAGATATACATTTCGTTTGCCATGAAAATGTCTTAAACGTATGTAATTTTAATCAAAAGCATTAGTCATTTTTGAGCAAATAAAATGTTTCAAAACATACTCTATGTAATGTGTATTTTCGTATAGGGGACTTTTCCTGAAAATGTTCCTGTCAAATGTTGGAATATACTGATGTTAATTACCGAGTTTGGTATTTAAGGGAATTTTCGTTTTTGAGCTATGCTGTCCATAGACACGCACAAAATATAAACACATGCGTGAGCGCACGCACAGACACACTTGGAGATTTTTCTACAATAATTTTTTTTCAGGGTGCCTCAAAATATGCTTTTTCGGTGAAATTTCGTTAGCGAATTTCTGTGTGGAATACAGCACCTTTTCTATATGTCATGTACATTGTACATGCCTACTAGAGGAAGCAATTGGATATTGAGTTTCCTGGAAATACATGTTTAGACGATCCTTAAATAGAAAAGAATTGTTTGTGTGTGTCTATTTGCTCATGTGTTTCTGTGCCATCACAGCTTAAAAACGAAAAGACTCACAATTTATGCCATACATTTTTGTGCAGCTAATTATTTTAGAGGTAAACCATGTTAGTGGTTTCAATTTTAAAAGACAAACTTTTCTCAACTGGCAAAACTTCGTCCTTGTCATACCTCTTTTGTTTTACATCTGGCCTTAAAAACACAAGACTAAATTTTTACAAAGATCGCATAGCGAAGGCATTTTAAAGATTTCAATGTCACTGTAGCCTATTTTATTGCGTTATTTCCCTTCTACTTATAAGGAGCTAAGTAACAAGGAAACACCTCTATTATCTTTAATATTATTATGTCAACAACAGTAGTATTTTGAAAGAAAAGCTTATTTTTCAACACATCAGATGTTTATTCATGTTTTTATTTATGCCCTTCTTAGAATTTCAGAGATAAATTCTACTTTTGGGTGGCGTCGTGGCCGAGAGGTTAGACCACTCGCCTCCCAGCTAGGTGGTCCGGGTTCGATCCCAAGCGCCTGCATGTGGGATTTGTGGATGACGAAGCGGCGTCTTGGAGGGCTTTCTCCGACTCCTCCAGTTCCCCCCCCCCCCCGCAGTCATGCCACCAATTGCTCCACACATCTATTTCGACTACATTTCATAACATCCAGTACCTCACGCTCATACGGTCTGGTCCGGTCATTCGTTCCAGGTTCTCCATTCTGTGGTTCCGTGTCGTTGGCTCCCCAACATGCTTCTGACCCCTAGGCATCCAATTGTAACTCTCAGGGGGTGTCAGCCCTAAATAATGGGAGGGTAAATCGACTAAGGAAAAACAAGATCTACTTATTTTCATGAATGAATGCGTGATCACAGGATGAAAATACTTACCCTTATTTTCTCCTTTCTCCAGAAAATATAAACGCTTCCTCTTTCTGAAACCGGCACTTAAATAGACAGGATGCATAAAAGACATGAAAAGGGTAGGTGGGAGTTAGACGTGAAAGAGCGACGTTAGATGGCAGAAAGAGGAAATGGAAAATACTTCTAGCAAAAGGCCAATATGCCGCTCTTATACCTATAAGCTGAATTTTCAAACCCAGTCTAATTACGTTTCAGTTATTTTTGTGTCACTGGTTCCCAAGTGAAATGTATTTTTGCTTTCTCTATACGTGCTATGTACATAGTGCATATACACCCAAAAATTCGATACTGAGATTTCACCGTAAAATACATGTTTTGAGACCTCCTGAATCCAAAAAAAACATTATTAGAAATATGTCAGTGTGAGTGTCTGTCTGTCTGTGTGTATGTGTGTGTATGTGTCTGCGGGCAGCATAGCTCAAAAATGAAAAGTCCGTTAAAAACCAAACTTGGTATTTAGGTTTGGTATCTTCGAAGGATGCGACACGAAGATTTTCAAGAAAATCCCTCCACTCCCGTTACATGGAACTTTTTCAAAAATTTTGATTTTCGAAAACAAGGCTCTAACAATTTTTATTAAAATGCTACTAAACTGTAAGAGATGGACAAAAACTTAACACACACAAAATGTAGAGCACGTTAAAACACACAATTTATGTTATATACGTTTTTTTCGTGGATTTGATCGTTTTTAAACATTCCATGTTTTCTATTTCTGCTTTGAAAAACTCATACAGGAATTTGTCAACTGGCTCGCATGTGAGATTTGTGGTGGACGAAGAAGCGTCTGGGCGAGTTTCTTCCGGTCCTCTGGTTTCCCCCCTACTCAATCCACAAATTGCTGCGTCATCATATTGTCAATCATCCATTTCGCTTGTATTTGATAGCATCCTTCCTCACGTTCATGCCTGGCTACAGGCCAACCACTCATTTCAGGTTCTCCATTCTGTTGTTACGTGCCGTTGGCTCCCCGACAGTCTTCTGACCCCTAGGGATTCGCTTGTAAATCCTAGGGGGCGTCAGTTCTACATAAGGGGATTAAGTCGACAGTAAAAAAATCTGATGTGTTCCATTCATATGACTTTCCCTACATCTGTGCAACAAATTATTGTTAACAAGCTTATGCTTCTATTTACTTTATGCTAATCGAGAAAAAATCAGCAGAAATAGTCCTATAACTTCTTTCCTTGTAAGTAGAAGCGAAATAAGGGAGTACTATAGGTTAAAGTGATAGTCAAAGGTTGGTTGCTATGTGACTGAAATTCCTTTGTTTGTATGGACAGTAGTTGACATTCCTGAAGGAGAAAAGTACGATTTTTTTAAAGCTGAAACCAAAAAATAAGGAGTATCAGAAAAACGATCAACTCCACGAAATAAATGTGTATAAGTTAAATTGTGTGTTTTAAGGTGCTCTACATTTTTAGTGTTGTAAGCTTTTGTCCATTTCTTACGGTTTAGCAGTTATGCAAAATTCCGTAAAATTCAACCAGAATAAAGTAATCTTCAGAGACTATTCCCAGAAATTCAAGATATACACTTTATTTGTCGTGTAAATATCTTTATATACGAAATTTTAATCAAAATAATTAGAGATATTTTTGAGAAAATAAAAAATTTCGAAAAAAAGTTTCATGTAAAGGGTAGATTGGGGTGGGGGGATTTTACTCAAGATCTTCCTGTCACATCCCTAGAAGATGCTGAAACTAAATACCAGGTTTGGTTTTACCAACTTTTCGTTTTTGAGTTATTGTGTTCACAGACACACGGACACACTGACACATGGACACACACACACACACACGGACCTTTTTCTGGAAATACTTTTTTTGGATACAGGGGACCCTAAAACATATATTTTCGGTATCGAAATTTTTGGTGGAGGGCAATACCTTCTCTATTCATTGTACATAGTACGTGTAGGGAAAGTAAAGCACAAATTCTACTTTCCTCGTGAAGGAATGCGTGATCAAAGGATGGAGATATTTATCCCTACTTGCTCCTTTCTCAGAATATAGAAACTCTTTCTCTTTTTGAAAATGGGGCTTAAACAGACCTGATTCAAAAAGGACAGGAAAAGGATAAGTGGGAGGTAGACGGGAGAGAGCAATGTTAGAGGGCAGAAAGAGGAAATAGAAAATATTAATAGCACAAGCGAAATTGCCTCTTTCAAACCTGTAGGCTGAATTTTCAAGTTCAGTCTGACTACGTATCAATTACTTTTGTGTCAATGGTTCCCAAATGAAATATATTTTCGTGTGTGTGTCAACCTTTTTTCTCACGGTTTATGTACCTCTTTTAAATCCCACAAACGAATTCAGCTATTGTATCTAAAGCACCAGAGTGTGAAATTCTGCTTCGTGGCGTTTCCATTCATTCTTGCTACTTGCTGTCTCGCGTTTAGAAACTTGTTGCAGTGCTAACCACAGACTATGGTATACATAGTAGCAAACGCGAAATTCTGAAAATTACTAACCCTTACTTGCATTGTGTTGCAAACAACATGATTCACCAAAGTTTTTAATATTCTCAATAGAGCTTTTTTTTTCCCTAATTTCGTATTAAAGTAACTTTCACCAATAAAACTAGGTAATTGTAAGTGTCTTATATTGTATAAATGTTAATATTTTGCAACTAAAATATAGTGTTTTTAACAGAAATTCGGATGTGCTGCATTCACATGACTTTCTCTATATTCCTGCAACAAGTTATTGTTAAAAAGCTTATGATTCTATTTACTTCATGCTAATTGAGAAAAATTAGCAGAAGTAGTGTTAATACCTGCTCCCTTGAAATTAGAAGCGAAGTAAGAAGTATCGTAGGTTAAAGTGGTGGTCAAAAGCAGGTTGATATGTGACTGAAGTTCCTTTGTTTGTATGAACAGGAGTTGACAAATTCCTGTGTTAGAAAGGTATAAGTTTTTCAAAGCTGAAACCAAAAACAAGGAATATCTCAAAAACGTTCAACTCTAAAAAAAATGTATACCACATAAATTTTATGTTTTAATGTACTGTACAGTTTTTGGGTGGTAAGTTTTTGTTCACCGTTTAGCAGTTATACAAAATTCCGTAAAATTCATGGAGAATAAAGTAGACTTCGGAGGCTATTCCCAGGAAATTCAAGATATACATTTTATTTGTCAAGTAAATATCTTTATTATACGATGTTTTACTTAAAATTGTTAGAGCCACTTTTTAAGAAATCGAAAATTTTGGAAAAAGTTCCAGGTAAAGGTTAGTCGGGTGTGGGAACATTCTTTTGAAAAATCTTCGTGTCGCATCCTTGGAGGATACCAAGCTCAAGTTTGGTATTTAACGATCTTTTCGTTTTTGAGCTATGCCATCTATAGACAGACACAAACACACTCACATGGATCTTTTTCCGAAAATCCTTTTTTTTTTTTTTTTTTTTTTCAGGAGGACCCTAACATGTACGAGTATATCCGGTGAAATATCTGTATTGAATTTTTGGCTAGAATACAATACCTTCTCTGTACACTATGTAGATAGTACGTGTAGGGAAAGTAAAAATAGCAACATCCATGAAACTGCAATCAAATGTAGCCCTGTCAGCATCCAAGTATGCCACCACAACACCGGTTATTTTACTTGGGCCGTCCCCATTCTTTGACACCGGCACCTTTCACTGCAGTCGCTGGATTTCACGTCACCTTAAGTGAATCGTTATATCTCTTCTACATATAAGTAATAAGACCACTTCTATTAATCTTTATTTTGATTAGCATTATGTAGACAACATTAGTATTTTGAAAGAACAACTTGTTTGTTCAGCATATAGAGAAAGTAATCTAAATTGAATACATCAAACGTTTTTTCTTATATTTAGTTTTGCCCTTCATCGAATTTCAGAGATAAATTCTACTTGTCTTTGTACATGAATGTGAGATCAAAGGATGACAATATTTATTCTTGCTTACTGCTTTTTAATCTTTTTGAAAACGGTATTTAAATAGACAGGATGTAAAACCTCTGATGTGTTCCACTCACATGACTTTTTCTACATATCTGCAACACATTATTGCTAGAAATCTAATTCTTATATTTATTTCCTGCTAATCGAAGAAAAACTTAGCAGATATGGTCTTATTGCATGTTGTCTAGAAGGTAGAAGAGAAATATTACAAGCTAAAACTGTAGACAAATGCTTTTAAAATTGGGTTGCTGTGGGACTGAATTCCGGTTATTTGTGTGGCCATATGTAAAAGTATGTGAATATATATGTGTATAAGTATTTTAAAACGAAAGTCAAAAACAAGGGGTATTTCAAAATCGGTCGAGGCATGGAAACAAATGTAAGAATAATAAACCGTGTTTTTGAACGTGCTCTACATTTCTATGTAGTAATTTTTTGTCTATCTCTTACGGTTTATCAGTTATGCAAAATTCATCTAAAATATATATGCCTCCAGAGACTATTCTCAAAAAATTCAAGATATGCACTTTATTTGTCACGCAAACGTTTTTAATCAAAATCGTTAAGTCATTTTTTAGAACATTAAAACTTTCAAAAAAAATCCAGTAAAGGTAGTTACTGAAAATATTTATGTCCCATCCTTGAAAAACACCGAACTTAAATACCAAGAGCCCTTTAGTTGTTGAGCAATGCTGTCCAAAGACACACACATTCACGCACACACACACACTGTCAAATACATTTTTTTAATTTTTTATTATTATTTTTACTTTCTCTATACGTACTATATACATGGTGTGTAGAGAAGGTATTGTATTGCACCCAAAAATTCAATACCGAGATTTAACCGGAAACGTATGTTTTGAGACCACCTAAATCTCCCCCCCCCAAAAAAAAAAAAATATATTTTTAGAAAAATGTCCGTGTGTGTGTGTCTGTGGGCAGCATAGCTCAAAAATGAAAAGATTATTAAAAACCGAATTTGGTATTCAAGTTTGGTATCTTCCAAGGATGCGACACAAAGATTTTTAAGAAAATCCCGCCACCCCAAACTACCCTTTACATGGAAAACATTTCTTGAATTTTGATTTTCTTAAAACTGGCTCTAATGATTTTGATTAAAATCACGTATCTTTAAGATATTTACTTGACAAATAAAATCTATATCTTGAATTTTCTGGGAATAGCCTCTGAAGACTACTTTATTCTGGATGAATTTTACGAATTTTTGCATAACTGCTAAACCGAAAGAGATGGACAAAAACGTACCAGAAAATATAGAGCACATTAAAACACACAATTTATGTTATAGACATTTTTACGTGGAGTTGATCGTTTTTAAGATATTCCTTGTTTTTAGTTTCAGCTTTGAAAAGCATACTTTTCTCATACAAGAATTGGACAACTCTTGTCCATACAAACAAAGGAACTTCAGTCACTTAGCAACCAGCTTTTGACTATAACTAGAACCTTTTGTACTCCTTTATTTCGGTTCCACTTACAAGGTATCAAGCAATAGGACTAGTTCTGCCAATTTTTTCTCAATTTAAACAAACTAAATAGAAGAATAAGCTTTTTAAAAATAATTTGTTACAAAGATGAAGAGAAAGTCATGTGAATGGGACACATCAGATTTTTTTATTCAGGGAATCTCAACACATATTTTTCTGTGAAATCCCGGTATACAGTGTTTGGGTGCAATATAGTTATTTCTCTATATATACATAGGGAAAGGATAAGAGAGCGGTACAGGGGAAGGAGCAGAGGTAGATAGCATAAAGAGGAAATGGAAGAAATTCCTAACTTAGGTCAAATATGTCCCCTTTTAAACCTGTAGGCTGAATTTGCAAACTCAGTCTAATTACATATCAATTACTTTTGGGTCAATGATTCGCAAATGAACTATATTTTCATTTGTGTGAACCTTATATTTCACGGTTTAGTCACCTCTTTTAAATCCCATAAACGAATTCAGCTATTGTATCAAAGGCACCAAAGTGTGAAATTCTGCTTTGTGGCGTTTCCATTCATTCCTGCTACTTGCTGTCCCACGTTTAGAAACTTGATGCAGTGCTAACAACGGTTAGCAGAGGCGAAATTCTGAATATCTGCATATTCACGAGCTCATTATGTTAGTAGGGTTTTATTTTATTTTCTTTACAAGTGCTATGTGAATGGTATTGTATTGCACTCAAAAACTCGATACCGAAATTTCATCGGAAATATATTTTCAAGACCCCCTGAATACAAAACAAGCATTTTTAGAAAAATGTCCTTGTAGCTAAGTGTGTGTCTTTGGGAAACATAGCCCAAAAAAGAGTCCATTTAATACCAAACTTGGTATTTAGGTTCAGTGTCTTTCAAGGATACAATACAAAGATTTTCAATAAATTAAGTATCTTTTAAAAGTGCGGATCTTTTTGGTAAAATTATTCTTTTAATTCCTCCATCCACTATATGGGTTTAAATCATGGGGTCGCAGGTCCACTCGCAGATTCTGTACTGCCAAATGTATCATAAATAAATACTTCTTGGGGAAAGGCAGACCAGCAACATCTTTTTTAAGCTCAACGTTGGTCATATCGGACAATGAATGAAATCAGTAGAATGATACTCAAATATCACGAGGTCCATGTAGCTAAAAGCTGCTCGACTTTCGTCTTCTCAGGATAAGGGAAAACACCGAAAAAATCTTCTCTGGGAAACTCACACTAAGCGAGATTCGGTTGTGAGGCAGACGCTGTACCGCCACACTACTCAGACTGGCTTATGCACTTTACTGTGTGAACTAACAAACCGTGCCACATTTTCAATAGTTCAACTAACATAGAAACCTCGCGTCTCACCACCGGCCAATTAAAAGCCCTGAAACCGGTTTTGCTCTAAGCTGATCAACCAGTAGATCAGTGGTGCCCAACCTGTTCTCTCACCTTGTGGCTTCAAGTCTACTGGCGTAAACGGTTGAGAATGTAGGGTAATTCGCGTGGGCATCAAAATTAAAGAAGGTGTGCAAACCATTAGGACGGGATGCATTTGGATGGTGGGGCAGAGAAACAAATTAAGAACCGTCTCTGTGATATTGACAAACAGCTAATAATGCGCAATGCACCGAGAAGGTTTCATTGGAAGTACAGTCTGGGCTAAAGTCGGAGTGGGGTATAGAGCAATACATCAAAACAGATACCAAACTCATTAGAGGTGTGCTCTCGTAGATTAGACTGAAAGCATAGCGGGTGATAAAAATTACTGACGAGAATGGTATGAGAATCTGCCCCATTTGCGAGGAGGAAGAGTCGTGGACCCATACCTTGGCAAGATATTTACCACATTACTTTATCGCTGCAAATTGAGAGTTAGAAGTGTATTGGACACTACTCTCCCACACCCTCAACTATCCATTACACGGAGAACATTTCTAACATTTTGATTTTCTCAAAAATGGCTCTTGTTCGAAGGGCAACATGTTAGGTGAATGTGCAGATCAGGGAAGCAATGGCACCCGTCGTTCTTTGAAGAAGGCTTGTACATTCCTCGCATTATATGACCCGGCTGAAATGTGGCCTGTGGAGATGCCTAAAGCAGGCGAAACGTCTCGGACTCTACAATCTCCCTCAGACACCGGCTGCAGTTCAAAATGCCCTCAATTTGTAGGAGGCGAGATCGGTTGTTATAACCAATGGCGCCCTTACCCATTACACATTGTATGATTTCAAATGAGCATTGACATTGTTTTGAAAATCTTCGTTAGTTTGAAACAGATGCCCTCCTAGCATCATCTTCAGTTCAGAGAAAAGGTGAAAGTCGCTGGGAGCTAGGTCAGGACTGTATGGCGGATGATCAAAAATGTTCCATTGAAATTGTTCAAGAAGCCGATGGGTTGTGCCAGCAGTGTGTGGACGAGCGTTGTCATGGATCAACACAATTCCTGAAGTCAGCATTCCTTTTCATTTGTTTTGAATGACTTTCCGCAAACGTCGTAAAGTACGAAGGTCTTCAAAACAACGTCAATGTTCATTTGAAATCATTAGCGGCAACATTTTTTTAAGCGGGTATTGCAAAGCTTGTGCACAGGTACGATAAATGTCTCAATATTTTCGGTGATTATTTTGAAAAGTAACCATAAGTGCACAAAACTTTTAGTAATAAAATAATTGTTTTCTATGAACTTGTCTTTTATTTATAGCCTAACGGATGTTGAAAAAGATGACCCTCGTACAATGTACATACTAAACAGTGAAGGTGTTACATTGCTTCCTTGCTTCGTTATAAGTAGAATGAAATAAGGGATTACATTAGGCTAAAAGAAATAATGCAATATTTTAAACCCTTGTTTGCGATGCGAAAAAAACATAATATTTAATTCTCTTTTCATGATTAAGAATAAAATGAAAAAGAAAGATAAAATGAAAGACGACTTCCCGTTTGAAAAAAAAATAAGTTTAAAATTGAAACCAATTGCAAAGAATATCTCGGAAACGGTTAAGTAACACAAAAAGTGTACATTGTCACGTGCGTGATTGGCGATTGGTGTAACTATATTATTTTGAGAATACTTTATTTGGGACGCTAGAGATTTAATTGTAATTTCATTTTACAGTTTCTTAAAGTATAAAAGCTTTGTTTAATTACGTAAATAAGAGAAAAACTGTAGTCTCTTGTTTCCGCTGGCACATCCCGTGGACATTAAAATGGTCTACGTGCAGAGTTGATCAGAACAACATGGAGCTTTCCTTCTGCTCATGCCATACGAGATGTTCTGGAACAATAGAAATATGCATTGCTGATTGACTGCTTCAATTCGAAATCAGCGCGAGGCAGACTATATTTGGAATTACTTCGCTTTGTTGCAAAAGGCTTCCGGAAATGACTATATAACTGGACGCAAGGGCCAACACGGTGACACTCTGGTTGAAACGTGATTCTGGCTGGCACCTTCGGCGTGGCATTCTAGAACTCGACCACTTACCCGCTCGCTCATTGTTGATACAACTTTCAAAGTATGACTTACGAGTTACTGTCCAGTTCAGTTATAATAATGTTGTCAGTATTTAGCTTACAAGCCCCTCTGTTTGTAAAAAAAAAAACACATATTAGAAATATGCACAAATTCTTCAGTATATTGTTATTGTTAATTCCAACGTTTGTTATTGCTTTACTACCCTTAACCCTTAACTCCATCATAGCTATTCCTTTAGTCACAACCTTAATACCATAAATTGCTTTAACGAAATCAACATTTTTTGTACAGTAAATGTTCATCTATCTCTAACGCAAAATTCATCTGGATAGAAAAGGTCTTCAGAGGCTATTTGCAGAAAGTTCAAGCTAAGATACTGAACTTAAATTTATTATTTAACGAGGTTTTCGGTTTTGAGTTATCAATACTTTGCGAAGAGAACCACACACACACACATGCACACACAAGACGCACGCATTTAAAACTCATTTTTTACTCAGACGACCCTAATATATATTTTTCCGTTGAAATTTCTAAGTAGATTGTACATACCTGCAAGAGAAAATAAAAACGAACTTACTAAAGGACATATATATTAATATACCTAATAACAAATATCTGTATTTATACCTTTAGCATCCTGTATAAGCCATATATGTGTATATGTTCATTTTTTTTTAATTGCTGTTTTTCCGATTTATCCCTTAACTAATGAAAATTCAGCATATTATTTTCGCCTCCAGCTTGTTAAGCAAAGCTGGTATGCAAATTAAGTTAGAGATACTCAAAGGGCACTTGTTCGAAATTCCCCCAAAAGGAACATAACGCTGACTGGCACGAATGGTGTTAATTGAAAGTTTCTTTGATGAAGCTTTCTATGAAGCTCTGGTTACGATTCTTCTGAATGACATCTACCATTTTACTTTCTCCACACTTATAGATAGCCACAAAGAAGCGCGCGCGTGCGCACAACAACAAATATATATTTCATTAACATTACACAAACTATTCCTATCGAGATAAACGTGAGCAGAATGGACATTTTACTTTTCATTGTAAATATAGCATTATGTAGAACAGGTTACGAGGCTCTTAGTCGGTCGGCGGTACTGCATTCGCACTGTGAGGTGATAGCACATGTGTAGTAAATGGTATACCATAGCTTAACGCGAGGGTTATCTTTAATAAATATAGAAAATGTATAAAAAAAAAAATACAGGAGATATTAGAAGTGCCTCTCTTCGTTGTTCAAGCTTCACTGGGACCTGATTAAAATGCACCATTACATTCTGCAGTTCCCTCAGAAAAATGACAGAAATTTCTTGACGAATATTATTAAGTTTTTTAGCCTCTATGTACAATGCACATAGTGGATAGATGAGTTATTATATTTCACCCAGAAATTCGTGTCGAAATTTCAACGGAAATATAAGTTTTGAGATCACCTGCGTCCGAAAAAAGCATGTTTAGAAAAATGTCAGTGTGTGTGAAATGAAATGGCTTTATATTTATGTACGCTCTTTAATTGCTGTGGTTCTCAACATCCCAATCTATACTGGGCGTGAAAGACCGCTTAATTTTGCTCAGAGGTCTCTATCAGGCTTGAGTTTCTTTTACGTGCCGTAAATCTATGCCACGGGACCAGTGGTTTTACTTTCCTTCCGAAGGATGCCATGCTAAGGATTTTTATGCCCAAAACAGTCCATCGTCTTCCGGCGGGTTTGAACCCACGACCTTGGGTATATATGAAGTTAGCATGGTAACCATTACACCACGGAGGGCGAAAAGAAGACGAAGGAAGTAGTACTCGTAGTAATAGAAGAACATAAAAAAGGGGGAAGAAAACGAAAAAGAGGAAGATGTAATAGTAGAAGAAGAAGAGAAAAAAGATAGAAATATATTCGAGAATGTTTGCTACCATAAAAATAAATGCGAAAAATAACGACAATATTTTTCTCCTCATATGCAATTGTTGCACATCCCAAGCTTTTGTTTGAATTGTATATAAAAAGCTGTTAGTTCAGAAAGTGGAACTTCTTAGCTCCTGAGCCTGCATCTCCCCGGAAACGGAAGTAATAAACAGCTTGCTTGAATAGAACCTGTTTGCACTTGCTCCGAGTCTGGGAGAAGGGAAAGTGATGTTCTTTTGTATAGTCGTCTGTTTCTCATGGGAAACAGTTAGTTTTCTGAGAACAAATAAACACCACAAAGGTATTTTTGTGTAAAACAACGCGACTCAGGTAATGAAAGACAGCACAATGTGAGCATGAATTTCAAATATATTTCTTTGTTAAAGCTTTAAAGGGATGTTACACGAAAAAAGTTTGAAAATGTTGAAATATCATATCCACTTTCTTTACAGAGTACATACTGCATAGATATAGAAGGTGTGACACTCCATCCAAAAATTGGATGCCGAGATTTCATCTGAAATCACGTTCTAGGATCCCCTGTATCCAAATAAAATTTATTTTTAGAAAAATGTCCTTGTGTGTATGTGTGGTATTCAATATTTAACTTTAGCATCTTCCAAGAATGCGACACGTGGTTATTGAAGGAAATCCTCCACTTCAAACTACCCTTTACATGGAAAATATGTTGGCTATTTTGATTTTCTTAAAAATGGCTCTAAAGAATTTGATTAAAATACTGAAAAATAAAAATATTTACATGAAGAATAAAAATGTATATCTTTAATTGTTACTTTCTCTACATAGTGTACATAGTGTATAGAGAATGTATTGCACTCCACACAAAAATTTGATACCAGGATTTCACCGGAAATATATGTTTTCGCGTCCCCTGTATCACAAAAAAAGCATTTTCACATAAAGGTCCGTGTATGTGAGTGTGTGTGTGTGTGTCCGTGTGTCTGTGAAGACGATAACTCAAAAACGAAAAGCCGGTAAAGTACCAAACTCTGTATTTAAGTTTAGTAGCTTCCAGGGATGCGCACGAAGATTTTAAGAGAAATCCCTTCACCCCAAACTATTCTAAACATGGAACCTTTTTCGAAAAGTTTGATTTTATCAAAAATGGTTCTAAGATTTTGATTAAAATGTCTTATACTAAAGACATTAGCCTGACAAATAAAATGTGTATCCCGAACTTTCTGGTAATAGCCTCTGAAGACTACTATATTTTGGATGGATTTTACGGAATTTTACATAACTGCTAAACCGTAAGAAATGGAGAAAAAATTACGACACAAAAAATTTAGAGCACATGTAGAGAAAATCATGTGAATGGAATACATCAGATTTGTTGGAATAGCCTCTGAAGTCTTCTTTATTCCAATGATGCGGGTTAATTAGCATAATAATGGTACTCAATGTTTAAATCTTTTCTTGTGTGTAAAGAGTGTCAAGAGCATCAAAATATTTTATGCATGCCAGCAATCTAGGGCTTATATAATTACTGGGCACTATGCGGGACCCGAATAATGCCTGGCCCATACTGCTTGACGTGGTTATATCATATCCGAGCGGAGGTTTCACAGATATTCCCAGCACCCAGCAGCCATTGAACTCCGTCTGGACGTCGAATAGAATAATGAGATTTTCCCTCCACGGTGAAAAAAAAAAAAAATAAATAAATAAATAAAGTAAAGCAAAAAATAAACAAAAACAACTACAACAAAAGTAGTGGTAGCTCAATTGGTTAGAATATCCAGCGAAAGCCGGGAGCTCCGTGCTTAAAATATGGTTCGGTGTCAGTATTTCACCATAAATATATAAATATACATGCTTTGACGTCACCTAAGTCCGAGAAAAGCATTTTTACTTTCTCTATATGTGCTATGTACATAGTGTATAGAGAAGGTATTGTTTTGCACTCAAAAATTCGATTACGAAATTCCATCAGAAATATATGTCTTGAGACCTTCTGAGTCCAAACAAAAAAAACATTTTTAGAAAAATTTCCGTGTGTGTGTTTGTGTGTGCCTGTGGGCAGCATAGCTCAAAAACGAAAAGTCCGTTAAAAACCAAACTTGGTATTTAGGTTTGGTGTCTTCCAAGGATGCGACACGAGGATTTTCAAGAAAATCCCCCTACTCCCAACTACCATTTACATGGAACATTTTTTGTAAATTTTTATTATCTAAAAAATGGCTCTAACGATTTTTATTAAAATATCGTATATTAAAGATATTTACCGGGCAAATAAAACGTATATCTTGAATTTTCTGGCAATAGCCTCTAAAGACTACTTTATTCTGGATGAATTTTGCATAATTACTAAACCGTAAGAGATGGACAAAAACTTAACACACAAAAAATGAAGAGCGCATTAAAACACACCATTTATGTCATATACATTTTTTCGTGGAGTTGATCGTTTTTGAGATATTCCTTGTTTTAGGTTTCAGCTTTGAAAAACTTACTTTTCTCATACAGATATTTGCCAACTCGTGTCCATACAAACAAACAAACAAACAAACTTCAGTGACATAGCAACCAGCTTTTGACTTTCACTTTAACCTATGCTACGCCCTTATTTCGCTTCTACTTACAATAAAGTAAGAAATTATACTATTTTTGCTAATTTTTCTCGATTGGAATAAAATGTATAAAATAATAAGCTTATTAACACTAATTTATTACAGAGATATAGAGAAATTCATGTGAATGGAACACATGATATTTTTAGAAAATGATCCGTGTATGTGTGTGTCCACGTGTGTCTGTGAACAGTAAAGCTCAAAAACGAAAAGTCCGTTAAATACCAAACTTGGTATTTAAGTTCAGTGTCTTCTGAAGGTGCGACATGGTGTTTTCCAAGAAAATCTCCCACCCCAGCTACCCTTTATAAAGAAACAAATTCGAAATTTTGACTTTCTCTAAAATGTCTGTAACAACTTTGATTAAAATATCTTAAATTAAAAATATTTACATGACAAATAATATGTATATCTTGAATTTTCTGTAAAAAAAAACTCTGAAAACATCTTTAATCTGGACGAAGTTTCCGGAAAGAACTGGAAAGAGATTGACAACAACTTACTTAACAAAACATGTAGATCTTGTTAAAATATACAGTTTATGTTATAGACATTGTTTTTCATTCAGTTGACCGTTTTTGAGTCGTTCCTTGTTATTGGTTTCAGTTTTAAAATATTTACACTTTTCTAATACCGGATTTTGTTAACTCCTGTCAATGCAAAGATATTTTTTCCAACCACATGATAACCAGCTTTGAAAAGATTTGATTAATGCTTTTGCCTAATGTATTCCCTTATTTCCCTTATACTTACAAGTAAGCAAGTAGTAAGACTATTTCTGCTAAGTTTATCTCGATTAGCACGAGGTAGATAATCAATTAAGCAACTTAACTATAATTTGGTACAGAATGGTAAAGAAAATCATGTAAATGGAACACACAAGTTCTTTTAGGTAAAGGCTTTTCTAATATGTATGTGTGTGTAGTATTAAATATTTAACTTTAGTATCTTTCAAGGATGCGACACGTGTTTTGGAGGAAGATTCCCCACCCCAAACTACCCTTTACATAGAAAAGATTTAAAAAGTTTTGATTTCCTCAAAAGTGGCTCTAACAATTTGGATTAAAATACTACAAAATATAAATATTTAAATGAAAACTAAAACTGCATATCTTGATTTTTGGAGGAATAATCTCTGAAGACCTCTTTATATTTGTTGATGTGGGTTATTTGACATAATACTCGTAAAAGTACTTAATGCTCACATTTTCACTTGTTTGTAAAGAGTGTCAAAAAGGTCAGAATATTAAGATATGTATGTACTTTGCCTGGTGTTGTTCAGGTTTCAAGGGCAGTCCCAGCTTCACTAACATAAAATGCGGGACCCAAATAATACACAAATGCACAAAGCATAATGCAGGACACGATTAATTGAAGTGGTTATACCGCGTCCAGGCGAAGAGTTCCATATATATTCTCAGCACACAGCAAACAGTGCCCTCCAGGTGAGAATCGAATGCAATAATGCGTTTTCCTCTCCACGGTAAAAAAGGGGGATTGGGGGTTGGGAGAAACAAAAGTAACGGTTAGAATAGCCGCGATAAACCGGAAGATCCGTGGTTAAAATACGGTTGTGACATTGCATTTTTTAATTTCATTTTAACTTTATCACTCCGCCACATGACTTGTGTGAAGAAAAATTAATTACTCAAAGTGATTTTATTTTACAGTAAAATATGGCTTGAGTTCAAAACCAAATCCCTTTTTTTACTTTCTCTAGCAGTATGTGCATACAATGTACATTATAGCTAGAGAAGATATTGTATTCCACACAAAAATTATATGTCAAGACATCACCGGAATATATGTTTTGAGGTCCAATGAGTAAAAAAATCATTTTTTCGAAAAATATTTGTGTATGTGTGTCTGTGTAAGCATGACTCAAAAACGAAAATACAGTTAAAACCAGACTTGGTATTTATGTTTTGTATCTTCTAAGGATGCGTCACAAAATTTTCAAAACTATCCCCCCCACCAAAAACTAAAATTTACATGGAAAATCCTGCTTTTCCGAAAAACGGCTCTAACGACTTTGATCAAAATTCCGTTTATTAATTACTTTTGCATGACAAATAAAATGTATATATGTAAATATGTAAATGTGAATTTTCTGGGAATAGCCTCTGAAGACATATTTATTCTGGATGAGTTCTGCAAAATGTGGTATAACGATTAAAACCGTAAGAGATGGACAAACACTTATTATATACAAATACAGATCTCATTAAAACACATAATATATGTAATATCTGTTCTTCATGTAGAGTTGAGTACTTTTCTTATTGTTTTCAGTTTTAAACTGCCTGTTCTCAAACGGGAATATGCAAACCTGAAGTGTTTCACACCACGACCGGCTTTTAAGACATTTGACTACCGCATTCCCCTATTTCTATTCTACTTACACAGAAACAAGTAATGATACATATTCTGCTAATCTTTACCTTGATTACATGATGGATATAAAACAATATTCTTTTTAAGAATAGCTTGTACATGGAACAGCTAGAGGAAGTTATTTAAAAGGAACACCATCAGACTTTTTTTCAGCGAGTGCTTTTCTAATGTTTACCATTCAAATTTCGTATATTTCCTGAAAGATGATCTTATTTATCACTTAAGTATCTAAAGCATGTTTCATTTGAATCAGAAACCTTAGAGCCGCTTACAGAAAAAAAAAAAAAAAAAATCTGGTGTGTTCTATTCACGTGACATTTGCTATATTTTTGTATCAAATTAGTGTTATTAAGCTTATTCTGTTTTTTTTAATTTATTTATTTTATGTCGCTTTAACTTACAAAGTAGTCATATCGCGACAACATGTTTTAATGGTACCATTTACAAAAAATTGCCATTGGTAAATACAATTTCATGAATAATAATATATTTCATTATACATATTTGTTAGTTTTAAGTATTTAAGTAGTATTTTGCTGTGTGATGAATTGTTGAGTGCTTCTTGGATGTCCGGTAGATTGGATTCTGCTCGCTGCTGTTGATACTGAGGACACTCTGAGAGTAAGTGGCGTACTGTGATGGTAGTGTGACAAATGTTGCATTTAAGTTGGTCTGTTTTGTTCAATAGATCGGAATGGGTTAACTTGGTGTGTCCAATACGTAGCCTGGTGATGACAGCTTGATCTTTCCGTCTCAGTTTCTGCAGTGGATATAATGTTCCGGAGTTCTGTTTAAGCAGGAGGTGATTGTGCCCATGTTGTTTGCCAGAAGTTGTAAAATTTTCTGGATGCATATTTTGCAACATCTTTGTGGGGTAAAGGTGTCTCTTCATGTATTGGAAGTCTTGTGGCTTCCTTTGCTGCAGAATCTGCCTGCTCATTACCTAAAATGCTCTGATGTGAGGGTATCCACATTATGGCTATTTTCCTTCCTTCTTTCATTAGAAGTGTAGATAATTTTTGAATCTCTTGGACTAATGTATTTATAGAGAACAGATCTTGTAGCGCCTGTATGCTGGATTTAGAATCACTGTGTATTAGGTAGGCTTCTGTTTTGTTTGTCTCGAATAAGTACAGTAATGCTTTCTTGATGGCATATAACTCACAACTAGATATAGAGTAAAAACGTGGTAATGTGTACAGCATAGTGTGATCAGGATAAACCACAGCACAACCACACCAGTTTCCAGTCTGCGATCCATCGGTATTTATGTGAATATAATTTGGGTATTGCAGCCATTGTTCTTTCAGTAGTTGCTGGTATAACAGTTTATTTGTTTGGCTTTTAACAAGGTAGGATATTTCCATATTCATTTCAGGAAGTGTAATTCTCCAAGGAGGGATGTCTGTGGTTTGATTAATTGTGGCTTATTCTTCTATTTCATGCTAATCGAGATAAATATTTGCAGAAACAGTCTTACCACTTGGTTCCTTTAAGTATAAGGGAAATAAAGTAATACACTAGGCTAAACTGATAGTAAAATGTTTTAAAATATGGTTGCCATGGGATTGAAATCCGAATATTTGCGTGGTCAGGAGTTGACAAGTTCCCGTATGAGAAACGTATTAGTATTTTAAAACTGAAACCAATAAGAAGAAAAAACGAAAACAGTCAACGCCACGAAAAAAATCTGATCTTTTTCATTCACATGACTTTCACTACATCTCTGCAACAAATTTTATTTAAAAAGCTTATTCTTCTATTTACTTCTTGTTAATTTTGAAAAGTTATCAGAAATGGTCATATTACTTGCTTCCTTGAAGTAGGAGACAAATAAGGGAGTACCATATGTTAAAGTGATAGTCAAAAGCTGCTTTCTATGTCACTGAAGTTCCTTTGTTTGTGTGGACACGAGTTGACAAATTCCGAAAGAGAAAAGTGCAAGATTTTCAAAGCTGAAACAAAATACAAGGAATACTTAAAAAAGGATCAACTCCACGAAAAAAATGTATATGACATAAATTGTTTGTTTTAATGTGCTCTACATTTTTGTATGTTAATTTTTGTCCATCTCTTACGGTTTAGCAGTTATGCAAAATTCCGTAAAATTCATCCAGAATACAGTAGCCTTCAGAGGTTATTTCTAGAAAATTCAAGACATACATTTTATTTCCCTGGTAGTCTTTAAGATTTGACATTTTAATCAAAATCGTTTGAGCCATTTTTAAGAAAATCAAAATTTTCTAAAAATGTTCCATGTAAAGGGTAGTTGAAGGTGGGGGGATTTTCTTGAAAATCTTCGTGTCGCATCCTTGGAAGATGCCAAACTTAAATACCAAGTTTGGTATTTAAGGTCTTTTCGTTTGTGAGCTATGCTGTCCACAGACACACAGATACACAAACAGACACATACACACACACGCACACACATACGGGCGTTTTAGTAAAAATGTTTATTTTGGATTCAAGGGGACCCAAAACATGTATTCTCGGTATCGAATTTTTGGGTAGAATACAATACACTATGTACATAGTACGTGTATAGAAAGTAAAAATGTACACGACATGTGTTTTTTAAGGATCTCTACACTTTTGTAGTAAGTTTTTGTCCATCCATTACAGTTTAGCAGTTATACAAAATTCAGAAAAATTTCATCCAGAATAAAGAGGGCTTCAGAGGCTATTTCCAGAAAATCTAAGATTTAGGTACATTTTATTTGCAATATAATCATAAATATACGAGAGTGTAATCAAAATCGTTGTATTCATTTTTGAAAATCCAACACTTTCGAAATTTTTTCCATGTAAAAGGTAGTTGGGGGTGGGAGAATTTTGTTTTCTTCAAAAATGTCATGTCATCCTTGGAATATACTGAACTTAAATATCAAGTTTATTATTTAACGGATCTTTCCTTTTGTTTCTGAAAATGTGATTTTTTTGGGATCAGGGGCTCTCAAATTATGAATTTTCGGTACAATCTCGACTTTTTGGGTGCAATACAATACTTTCTCTGTACTTTATGTATATAGTACCTGTAATGAACGTAAAAATGGAAGGAAACGGATTTCATGCTTTTAAAAGTTTTAACTATTGCTTTCGCCTAGTGTATTCTCTTATTTCCCTTCTACTTACAGGTAAGCAAAAAATAAGACCATTTCTGGTAATGTTTATCTCGATTAGCTTTTTAACAATTTGAGGCCGAGTTGTAGAGAAAGTCATGTGAATGGAACACATATTTTACTTTATCATCGTATATCACGAATATCTGAAGAAAGGACTGTCCAGCATAAGAAATCTGAGAGAGTGTATTCCTCTCGAAATGTCAGAAGTATGTATTTTCATTAAGACATTTCAGTAATAAGATATGCTTTTATCCTTTGTGGAGACACTAATACAAAGAAAATTATAAGGATAACTAAAACAATGCTGATATATAAGTCCATGTAGACCAGTCTGTATGAGTTAGATATTTTAACTATTACCAATGTTTATATTTTAAATGTTTTAGTTTATGTACACAAATTTTCTGAAAGCCAAACATTAAGAATAGGTATGCATGATTATGGTATAAGGATAAAATCTAATAGTAAATATTCCTTGTTTTAAACTAACAAAAGCTCAAAATAGCTATATGTACGTATGTATCAAGTTATACAATAAGCTGCCAGAACATATTAAACTTGTAGATAACAAAACTTCTAAGGCCAGAATACATGCACGGTTGGTTTCAAATCCAGTATATTCTATACAAGAATTTTTAGAAGTTAAAACCTGTAATAAAATATGTAATCATACAATTTTTATATCAAACGATGTCGAGTGCCTGTAAAAATTATTTCAAATGAGCATTGACGTTGTTTTGAAGCTGTTTGTACTTTACGACGTTTGTGGAGAGCCATTCAAAACAAATGAAGAGGAATGCTAACTTCAGGAATTGTGCTGCTCCATGACAACGCTCGTCCATACACAGTTGGCACAATCCATCGGCTCCTTGAACAATTTCAATGGGACATTGAAGTTCTGGCCTGGCACCCAGCAACTTTCACCTTTTACTTGAATTGAACACGTGGCTAGGAGGGCAGCACTTTCAAACCATCGAAGATCTTCAAAACAACTTCAATGCACATTTGAAATCTCAGAGGCAATAATTTTTGAAGCAGGTATTACAAAGCTTGTGCACATGTACTATAAATGTCTCAATCTTTTCGGTCCATAAATTTATACGGAAATTTAGAAAATAGATTAACATTAAACCTGTTACCTAATAACTTTTTACTAAAATATATATATATATAATACTATATATTGAAAAGTAGCCGTAAGTGTACAAAATTTTTAGTAATAAAATAATTTTTTCTATGAACTTGTCTTTTATTTATAGCCTATCGGAAGTTTAAAAGAAATGGCCCTCGTGCAAATACAAATAAATACAAATGAATATTAAGCATGTTTTATTTTAATCAAAGACGTTAGAGCTATTTTAAGAAAATAAAAAAATACCGTCCAAAGATTGTCACTGTTTTATAACCGAGTGATTATAAGCATGTCTCACCTTGGAGGTATAAAGGATTTCATAAAAGGATTACATCGGCGCTTCATGCTTTGATTACGAGATTAATATCGAATATCGGTGTTTTAAACGAGGCTGTAGAGTTTCGTTTGTTCCCATAATATCACATTACAAGAGCGGTTGATTGATTTATGTGAAAAATAATAAACCCTATCGTGTAAAACGCTTTTAATGAAGTTTCAACATCTGATAGAGTTGGCTGTCCAATAAACAAACTCCCTGATACAGGAGTTACTCATCTCAATACATTAATCTGAAAGTCGATAAAAACTTTCTAACAAATTAAAAATGCGATTTATTGAAGTATTAGTGAAATACAGGTGATAAAGCAGCATGGTGTACTTATCAAAGATTGGCTTAAACGATATTTGGCAAAGGGGTAACGAAAGTAGATATAACATCGTAAATAAAGTAAAAGCACGACTTTGCAATATAAACAAGCAGGAAGCAGAATCTGAATGTAGAAAAAATCATAATTGGAGTTACAAAATGAAATAAATTTGTTTGACGTAAAGAAACATATATTTTAGAATTGGGTATGAAACAAGGTTGGGAATTATGCGGGTATCAGGAAGGCTGGACTCATATTTCGGCAGATTGTGTGCAGTTCTAGATTGTTAGGAAAATATTATTGCTAGAAGGACAGCATCTGGGATTTGATTCTATACAACCAAAACTGGCTAAGCCTGGGCACATACTTAATGGAAGTATGTGCACTAAGAGATAAAATATTTGTGTAAATATTGTATAGATTTATTTAATATTTGAGTAATCTATATATCTATATGTATGAATACGTGGTGTAGTTGTGAGTATAAGTGTGTGTGTGAGTGTGTATGTGTGTGTGTGTGGGAGAGGCATATCAGTGTTGTTTCCTTTATATTTCCTTTCCTAAATATTGTATTATTGTAAACTTAACATATACTACCACTACCACCACCATATCACCACTATCACCAGCATCACTACCACTACTTCTAATATCACTCCGCGGGATACCATTCAGGACCTCCACGCGGAGATCCTGAACGTCGGCGCCCGCTTAGCTGCGCTGGAAGAGGCACTCTCCAGCGCCGTCAATGAGAAGCTTCAAGAGCTACAAGCTTCCGCGACCACAGCGGTCACCACACTGCAGTCCAGAGCAGCTGACTTGTGGAAGGCATCTCCACGCAGCTCAAGCAGGTGCTCCTGCAGCAAGATGCCCACTGCGCCGAGTTATTCCGGCAGATCAACACCGCTCCTCTTCCTGCACAGGCTGAGGGGCAAAGACACAGCGTAGAACTTGGGAACGCTCCTGCCCAGCTTCGCGGGGTCAAAGTTCTCGCATCTCTACATGAATCGACAGATACATAGTTAAGCTCACCACCAAAAACTCCTGCACAACCTACACCTATATTCCTTTCCAATATAAGCGTTAATTCCCCTACGCTGCAGTCAGGTTTCGTGGCTGTAGCCTAGATACAACCTTTTACTCGTTCCCGCCGATAGTGCGGCAGCATCCCAGATACCACTTACTACCGCGGGACCGCGCAAAGCTTCGTGCACTGTGAAATTCAGCAAACTACGTGTCATAACGTGGAGTTTTTTTTTTAAGTGGGTATGCCGCAGCATGGCGGATACTCCCACATATCCTCCCAGCCATTGCACCTCGACTGGGGGTAGAATGCGTAATGCATTTTTCCCCTCCAGGGTAAAAAAAAAAACAAACAAACAAAAAACACTACCACCAACACCATTACTACTACTACTAGTTTTCACAGTAGCGTAGTGTAGCGTAGCCAGACATGATGCCCCTCATGATGGGCATCATGTGAACCACAGAAATTTGAAGAAATGTATATTTATTTACAACTCTCTTTTGAGAACTGTAAATAACACCATTTTATTAGGGACCGCGCCGTGGCCGAGTGGTTAGACCATTCGCCTCTCACCTCGACGACCCGAGTTCGATCCCAAGCGACCGCATGCAGATTTGTGGTGGACAAAGCGGCGCAAGAGTTATCCGGTTTCCCCCGCTATCGCATTCCACCGGTGCTCCATTTTCATTTCATGTATCACCAGTGTCATCGCCTGCGGAGCCTTGGTAGTAAAAGCGGGCGTTAAACACTATCAAAAAATCAAAATCACCATTTTATTAAGTGATTTAGAAAACTAGGTACAAGTATAAATTCAAACTTTGCTTGTTATTACTTTCTCTACATAGTACAGGGTACAGTTAAAGACTAAAATACACCTGACGTGTGATTTTGCTGAATATGTGAATGTTTGACGGGGACTCCAGATAACATTCTCATTGGTGGCATTCTGCTACAACATGCCACACGAGTAAGAAAATGCGAAACCGATAGGACAATCCGCCCCTTTACACCTCAGCCCCGCTCTACGCTCCCTCAAAACAGATTGACCTGTATAAGCAATGTATTAATTAGTGCGAAAAGTCTCCCGTTTTACGATATTTGTAGGCGTATTTTTAATGTATTTGAATGCACGTAGGTAGAGAACGAATTGCACTCCACCTTAAAATCCCATACTAGATTTCACCGGAAATTCACGTTTAAGGGTTCCATGTGTCCAAAAAAGATTTGTTTTGAAAAAGAACCGCGCGCGCGTGTGTGTATATGTGTATGTGTGTGTGTTTCTAGTAAGACAATAACTCAAAAACGAAAAGTCGGTAAAATACCAAAATTATTATTTACGTTTAGTTATCTTCCTAGTATACAACACAAGATTTTGAGCAAAATCCCCTAAACCCAAACCACCCTTTACTTGGAAAAGTTTTAGAACATTTTTATTTTCTCGAAAATCACTCCCAAGGATTTGATCAAAATACCGAATACTTACATGACAAATAAAATGCATACTTTGGATATTCAAGGAATAGTTTCTGAAGAGTTCTTCATTCTGAAATAATTTTGCTGAAATTTACATAACTGACAGTAATAGCTTGCTCCACAAAAAGCGTAGATCTCATTAAAACACAAAATTTATGTTATATAACTGTTTATGGATTTTATAATTTTTGAAGTATTCCTTGCTATTTGTTTTTTTTTTTTTGTTTTTTTTTTCTCATACGGTTTGTCAACTTCGGGCAATGCAAAAAACGGATTTCAACCCAGCTTTTAAAAGTTTTGACTTCACTTTAGCCTAGTATATTTCCTTATTTCCCTTCTACCTATAAGAAAGCAGGCAATAATACCATTTCTGCTAATGTTTTTTCGATAAGCATACTAAGGAGAATATTAATTGTTTTAAAAATAATTTTGACAGAGTGTTGACAAAGTAATGTGAATGTAACACATCAATTCTTTCTATAACGTTTACGACTATTTATTACACCCTTCCAAGTAAAATTGTATGTATTACTCCATTAGAAAATTCAGTTGCAACTTCAGCTTAAAGAATGGCTTACATGTGCCTAACTGAAACACTCCTAAAACATTTGTGTATTTTTTCATAAAAGTTTTATTTTTCAAGTGCTTTAGGGAATTGACACAAAGCTTTTTCTCTGTTTGAATTTATATCCTTTTGCACTGTCACTAGTACCAATGCAGTAAGCTTCTATTCTCCAGAATTATATCAAAGTATACGCGGTTAGTACTATTTGCTATTTGAATTCACTGACACTGACTTACGCGCAACAACCATCTCTAAATTTTAAAATATTATTATATTGTTTCTTCAGATTTATTCGGTCTTTGCTCTCATCGTTTGTTCGCGCATGATGGTGAAACAGACCCAAGAATTGCCTAAAGCAAGTGTAAAGATAAATTAAATGTAATTCTAGTTTCTAGCCAATGTATGAAAAGATGAATTTGTGTCAGAAGAAAACGCGCCAAGTTCGTGCATAAGCGAATAATAAATTTCTGAAGGAGAGGGATATTATACTAAAATGTAATAATTGCTAAAGAGATGTAAACAAATGTAGTTTTATTTCAGACTACTAAAGATAGAAGCATGATTCCAACGCTTTTGGAGAGAGAAAAGTTTACAATTGAAATAGCGCGGGGGGTAGAAGTTCCAATCACGGCCGCATTGGCGCTGTTGTTTGTTGTTGTATGTCTGTAGTGAAATGGCGGCGACACCACAAGAGAAATTTTTTTGTGTGCTGCAATTATCAAAACTAGAGTCAATTTAATAAAAAGTTGCCGCGTCACAAGCACATTTACGAAAATTCGTAGAAGATGATTGCATGTGCAAAAGGAAAAGCACGGGACGTCCTCGCACATGACGTAAATGTCGAGCATATTCGTACACTATACGAAAGGAGCCCAAAGAAATCCACATCACGAACAAGCAACCAACGGTATAGCGAGTTCTAAAACATCGTCTGCACCTGAAGCCATAGAAATTGCAAGCATTGAATCCTGGTGACTACAACGAAAGGCATGAATTCTACATTGGCAGGTTAGAAAATGTGGAAGAAGATTTACTCAACGATTAATATTTTTCATGCAAGATGGTGCCCCGCCTCATTTCTCCTACCACGTCCGATGTTACTTGAATAACACATTTGCAGGACGTTGGATTGGGAGAGGAGTAGCTGATCAACTTTCATGCCGGTGGCCTTCCAGGTCTCCAGATCTCACTCCATGTGTTTTTTGTCTATGGGATTACGTAAGAGACCGAGTTTTTATCCCTCCTATGCCTGGCACTCTTTAAGATCTACGACATCGAATTGTTGAAGCTGTAAATTCGATAACTGGAGACCAGCTGGTTCCTGTGTGGCAAGAAATGAGCCACTATTTTGACATATGTCGTGTAACACAAGGTGCTCATATTGAATGCATATTATAAACATGTACACTTTTCTCTCTCCATGGACGCTGGAATCATGTTTCTATCTTTTGTAGTTTGGAAGCAATAAATTTTTAAATTCTGAACTTTCTTTTTGAATAATCCTGTATATGTGTAGCATTGTTGGTGCACGTAAAGTATGACGAAAGTAGTATATGAAGCAACTAACTTCTTAGCTTCGCTTCGAGCGGTACAGACGCTAACCGTATGTTATGTTCCCGTAGTTTTGACGTTTAGTGTAATAGTGTCAATACTAACCAGCGAGTTTATCATGTATTACCTCTTGCAGAGGACTAACAAACTATGAGTACAAGAGGTGGATATCAACAGTTTCGAGGTCAGTTTTGTGAAATGAGACCTGTATAGTACATTTCCAATATTTACATTTGGAACATTCGCTTGCGTCTCGTAAACTCATAATCGCAGCATTTATGCTCATAGGTAACCCATTCTTCCAGTTCGGAATTGGCGCTAAACCATGCATCTTCTATGATCGGAGGTTACTTCCATCTCCCGTGAAAAGAACGCAGAAAATGTCCTAGAGAAAAATAGTTCTACACCACCCAGTACATATACCTGTTTTGGGCCGCGCCATTCGCCTCTCATCTATGCGACCCGGGTTTGATCCCAAGAAACCGCATGTGGGATTTGTGGAGAGAAAAAAAAAAAGCGCCGCAGGGGCAAGCTTTCGCTGGGTTCTCCGGTTTCCCCCGCCATCACATTTCACCGGTGTTCCATCTTCATTCTATATCTCATCATCGCCTACGGTGCCATTGTAGTAAAAGCGGCCGTTACAGACCATCAAAAAAATCAACCACTTTACAAAATCGGCATTACATGCAGTCCAAGACTCATTTCCGTACCTTCCCTGTGAGACAGGTGGCGCGCAGAACAAATAATGACGTCATGCATTTAAATCCACTGGCACTAAAGGCCGAATACATCTGAAGACCCGGTATATATGTATACTGAATATAACTTTCCGAGGGGATCGGTGTCCCACTTGTGTCTTAACAATGCCGGCATTACATGTAGTCTAAGGTTCAATTCCGTACCTCCCCTTATAGACAAGCGGCTCGCTGAACTAATAATGACGTCATGTATTTAAACCCACTGGCACTAAAGGCCGAATAAATCTGAAGACCCGGTATAAGACGTCTATATAGTATATACTTTCAGGGGGGGGCGGTAGGCGATCCGCTTCTGCCCCTCTTCTGGCCTGTCTCCTAGTTTTCAAGTCTAACAGTTCCATAAAGAGTAATAGGCAGTGCTGCTTCTTGTATAAAGGGACGATAGGGCCCAGAATTTCGCTTTCACTCCCTTCTAAGAGTAGAGGGATCTAGATTTCCAATTGATTGTGGGGCAAAGGACGTTAATATAAACGTCAAGAAGAACAAGATCAAAGGACAAGAAGCCTCTGTCTCTGTTTCACCACGTCTAGTCGATGAGCAATGCTTTGAGACCTTGCATGTCAAAGATTTCCTTTCTTGGATCGCCTTCGTATTAATTGTGTAAGATATTGCGCTTCGATCTCTGCGTGACGAAAATAAATGGTAATTTTCTTATGATAGGATATGGAATGTAACACAAGGTAATTAAAAAATCTGATGTGATGCATTCACATGAATTTCTCTAAATCTCTGTTGTTAAAAAGCTTATGCTTCTATTTACTTCATGCTAATCGAGAGAAAAAATCTGATGTGTTACACTCACATGACTTTCTCTAGCTGCTCTACAAAACCCCTACAAAAGATTCTTCTTCTTTGTACACAATGCTAATCAATAAAAATTTTAGCAGAATGTTATTACTTAGATCCTTATAAGAAGAAAGGAATAAGGGAATGCACTATGCTAAAGTGATTGTTTTAAATGTTTTAAAATCTGTTGTTATGCGATTGTCATTGCAAATCACTCCTTTGCTTGACCAGGAGTAGAACAAAAGAAAAACAGACACTTCCGGTGTGAGAAAAGTTTAAGTACTTCACAATTGAGACAAATAACAAAGAATATCTCGAAAATGGTTAGCTCCACAACAAAAACGTAAAGGACAAAAGTTGTGTGTTTTGTCTTGAGGTACATTTTTTGTGCAGTGCGTTTTTTTCTATCGCTTACGGTTTAACAGTAAAGCAAAATTCAGCAAAATTCAGCAAAATTCATTCAGAATAAACAGGTCTTCAGAGCATATTCCCAAAAATTTCGAGATATACATTTTATTTCGGGCATAAATAGCTTTAATATAGGGCATTTTAATCAAAATCATTGGAGCGATTTTTAAAAAAATAAACATTTTTGAAAAGGGTAGTTTGTCGTGGGGGAACTTTAATGAAAATCTTCGTGTCGTATCCTTGGAATATGCTAAACCTAAATACCAAGTTTAGTATATAACGGTCTTTTTGTTTTCGGGCTATGCTATCCACAGACACACACACATACACGGACCCTTTTTTTTAAAACCTGATGTGTACTATTCACATGACTTTCTCTACATCTCTGCAACAAATTATTATTAAAAAGCTTATACTTCTATTTACTTCATTCTAATCAAAAAAAAAAAAAAAAAATAGCAGAAATATTCTTATTACTTACTTCCTGGTAACTAGAAGCGAAATAAGGGAGTACCATAGGTTAAAGTGATAGTCAAAAGCTGGTTGCTAAGTGCCTGAAACTGCTTTATTTGTATGGACAGCAGTTGACAAATTTATTTATGAGAAAAGCAGTTTTTTAAAGCTGAAACCTATAACAGGGAATATCTCAAAAACGATCAACTCCACGAAAAAAATGAGACCTAAATTGCGTTTTAACGTGACCTACATTTTTGTGTAGTACGCTTTTGTCTATCGGTTAAGTTTACCGGTCGTCTCCTTAGCGCGGTGGTAGCGCGGCTACTTACCAAGCGGGAGACCTGGGCGGCGTGGAGATTTTTCTCCCGCTGGGAGACCTGGGCCGGGGTGCACTCAGCCTCGTAAGGTCCCTGCGGGACCAATTGAGGAGCTACTTGATGGAGAGGTAGCGGTTCCAGATCATGAGGTCCGCATTAACCGGCCGGAGGGGACTCGAGGCGCTGACCCCATCCATGACGTCTGTAGTGGATCGAGATGGGGGACGCAGCGGCCGGGCAGTAAGCTAAGGTTCCCCGTGAGCTGTCGTGCCATGGAGTTACCAGTTAAGCAAAATTTAATACAAATCATCCAGAATAAACAGGTCTTTAGAGGCTATTCTCACAAAATTCAACATGTACATTTTACTTAGCATGTAAAATATGTTAAATATAAGATAGAGATTTTAATCAAAATCGTTAGGGCGATTTTTGAGGAAATCAAAGCTTTCGAACTTTTTTTAATGTAAAGGGTAGTTTGGGGTGAGGGGATTTTCTTGAAAATCTCCGTATCGAATCCTTGGAAGATAAACTTAAATATCACGTTTGGTATTAAACGGTCTTTTCGTTTTTGAAACAGACACACACAGATATACACGCGTAAACACACACACACATACATATACACACACAAGGACTTTTTACCAATTTTTTTTGTATTCAGAGTGGCCCAAAATATGTATTTCCGGTATCTAATTTTTGGGTACAATATAATACCTTTTCTATACACTATGCACATAGTACGTGTAGAGAAAGTAAAAAGATATTGGAAAATATAGATAAGAAAGACAATAAAGGCGACAGTATGCTATTATTTTGCCCTATTTTTCGATCTCACCGTCATAAATTCATATTTAAAACCTTTCTTAACTTAATATATGATTTATGTTTGTTGGATAATTTAATTACCTTCTCTACCAATACCACGTAGTACAAATGTACTGAGTAGAGAAGTTTTTTTTTTTTCTTTGGTTTAACGTTTTAATTTTGTTTAACCTGGTATATAGATAATATCAGACGATAAATGAAGTCGGTGAAATCATACTCAAAGGAGGCCGGAGCCCATGTAACTTAAGAGTTAATTGACATTTTTTAATCAGGATAAGAGTAAGTTCAGGAAAAACACTTATCCGGGTAACTCACCCAGCGGAGATTCGAAATCGGCTCCTCTTGAACATAAGACAGGCACGATATCCCCACACTGCAGAGGCGGGCCTGAAAATATTGTATTCCACTCCAAAATTCTGCACCAACATTTCATTCGGAATAGAAGTTTTAAGATGAATAAAAAATAACGATTTTAGAAAAAGACCCTTATGGTTTCAGCATGTCAGTCTCTCTCTCTCTTTCTCTCTCTTTCTCTCTCTCTCTCTCTCTTTCTCTCTCTTTCTCTCTATCACTCTCTCTTTCTCTCTCTCTTTCTTTCTTTCTCTCTCTCTCTTTCTCTCTCTCTTTCTCTCTCTCTTTCTCTCTCTCTTTCTCTCTCTCTCTTTCTCTCTCTTTCTCTCTCTCTCTGGAGCTATGCAGGTGTGAAGAGCGGAACTCAAAATACCAAATCTATACCAGTATTTAGATTCAATATATTCCAAGGATGTTACACGAATATTTTCAACACAATTATTTTGAATGGAAGAACTTTTTAATAAATTTCTCATAAATAGCTTTTGATTAAAATATCATATATTAAATGTATTTACCTGAAAATTAGAGTGTATATCTCGAATTTCTGGAAATAGGCTTTGAATCTGTCTTCAATCTAGGCGAATTTTGCAAAATTGGTATACTGTAAAAGATGAACAAAAACTTATTACACATAAATTTAGATGTCGTTGAAACCAAATTTTATATGATATGCACTTTTGTCGTGGAATATACTTTTCTTTTCTTTTTTTTTTTTTTTTTTTTTTTTTTTAAAATCTGTTTCTGTTTTAAAAATCCTTACAGAGATTTTTCAACACTTGGCAATGCAAAGAAATGGATTTCAATCACATTATAACCAGGTTTAAAATATATGGCTATCAATTTAGCCCAGTATATTCCCTTATTTCCCTTCTATTTACAAAAAGCAAGTAATACTGCAATTTCTGCCAATATGTATCTCTATTAGCATGAAGTAAATAGAAGAATAAATTTTTAACAATAATTTGTTACAGATATATAGAGGAAGTCACGTGAACGGAACATTATTTTTACTTTCCCCTCTTGTATAGAGAAGATATTGCATTCCACTGAAACGTTTGATGCTGAGATTTCACCGGAAATAGACATTTTAGGGTCCCCTGTATCCGAAAAGGTACTTTTAGAAAGATGTCCGTAAGTGTGTGTGCTTCTGTGTGTGTTTTTGTGTGCGAACACAATAACTCAAAAACGGTAAAATATCAAACTAGGTATATAAGTTTCGTATCTTCCAAAAATGCGACACGAAGATTTTCAGAAAAATCTCCTACCCCAAACTACACTTTATACGGAAAATTTTTTGAAAGTGTTGATATTCTCAAAAATTGCTCTAATGATTTTTATTAAAATATCGTACATCAAAGATATTTACACCAGAAATAAAATGCAGATATTGAATTTTCTTCGAATAGCCTCTGAAGTCCTCCTTATTCTGGATAAATTTTACTACATTTTGCTTAACTAGTAAACCGTAAGAGATAGACAAAAATGTAGAGCTCGTTAAAACATGCAATTTACGTTATATACATTTTTCGTGGAGTTGGCCGTTTATGAGATATTCCTTGTTATTAGTTTCAGTTTTAAAATACTTATTCTTTTCTGATACGGGGATTTTGTCAGTACCTGGACATAGAAACAAAGGAATTTCAACCACATAAAAACCGTTTTTAAATGGTTTGACTATATTTAGCCTATGGTACTCCATTGTTTCCTTTCTACTTATAAGGAAACAAGTAATAATACCATTCTTCTAATTTTATCTCGATTGGCATGAAGTAGATAAAACAATAAGCTTTTTAACAATAACTTGTAACCGAGATATAGAGAAAGTCATGTGAATGGAGCACATCAGATATTTTGTCTAGCAACCACCATTCCCCGAAGATCGTTACGAAATTATTCACCTCTGCTTAAAGCGTATCCGGTAGGACAGGCTTTGAGAGGCACAGCCAGTATACTCTGACGCCCGCTTTTAATTCTTATGGACTCGCAGGCTATGACACTGGTGATATATGAAATGAAGATAGAGCACCGGTGGAATGCAATGGGGGGGGGACCGGAGAACCCGGAGAGAACCTGCCCCTGCGCCGCTTTGTCCACCACAAATCTCACATGCGGTCGCTTGGGATCGAACAGTCTAGGTGAGAGGCGAGTGGTATAACCACTCGAGTGAATCTCTATTTGTTTACTACTGCATGTGCTTCTTCTTGACCTTTATACCTAATTAGGTTAGGTAAGATTGATACGCACATTTCTATTTAACTCGGTGTATTTTTTTTTAACTGAGGGGGATGATTTTTTTTGGGGGGGCGTAAAATCCTTAGGAGGGCTTCTGTCGGAAATGAGGTAAAGCCGTTTGTCCCGTACCGTAGATATACGCAAAAGAACCTCAAGCCTGATAAAAGATGCCTCTGAGCAAAATTAAGGGTCTTTCACCCCCAATATAGTCTGGGACGCAAAGAATCACAGAAGTTAAGGAGCGTTCATAAGTAAAACTCAATTTAATTCAACTAAAAGTTCGTTTACAAACAATGTTGAACCATATGTAGTTAGCTTCTCCTTGTCTAACATGAAGGTGCTCCATTGCATTCAGATAGCTTGTACAAAGACATTATAGCACCACCTTCTGGGAACAGTGGATAGGAAGAGGGGGACCTGTGCCATGGCCATCTCGAACTAGATTTCTTTCTTCAGGGGCATATCAAGAGTGTCGGGTGTGTTACCTCTTTTAAAAACCGGGAGGAATGAATGCGCGAATTTTACCTGTTTTTGAAGATGTTCAATAATCCTTGAGTTGCTTTTTTAATACTGTTTGACGCCCGCTTTTACTTCAAATGGCATCGCAAGCGATGACATTGATGATAGATATAATTAAGAAGGGGCACCGGTGGAATGCGATGGCTGTGGAAACCGGAGAACCGGAAAAAAAAGCCCCTGCGCCGCTTTGTCCACCACAAATCCTATATGCGGTCTAGGTGAGAGGCGCGGCCCGAGTTGTTCGAACTTACGGCTGTACAAAGATTGTAATCGTGTTCACTTTCCTTACTGAACAGTCCTCTATTTGTTGCGCAATCTGTTAAATGATGCACCAAGAAGAATGCCTTCTCAACAAATATTACAAACGCCAAGCCAATGAATCGGAAGATGGCTTAGCAAATCAGCTGATGTTTTACACTCACTGGATTTCTCTACTGCTCTACAAACAAACTTCTTACAAAGGATTATTCTTCTTTCAGCACCATGACGGCAACTAAAGGAATGCGCTATGCTAAAGTGATAGTGCAATGTTTAAAAACCTATCGTCATGCGATTGTCATTGAAATTGGCAGTTTTCCATGGCCAGCCGTAGAAGAAAAGCAAACATCTGATGTGTTCCATTCACATGACTTTCTCTACATCTCTGTAACAAATTGTTGTTATAAAGATTATGCTTCTATTTACTAATCCAGATCATGCTAATCCAGAAAAAATAGCAGAAATAGTCTTATTACTTGCTTCCTTGAAAGTAGAAGCAATATAAGGGAGTACTATAGCTTATAGTGTAAGTCAAAAGCTGGTTGCTATGTGACTGAAATTCTTTTGTTTCTCTGGACACAAGCTAACATATTCCTGTATGAGAAAAGTAAGTTTTTCAAGCTGAAACAAAAAACAAGGAATATCTAAAAAACGATCAAATCCACGAAAAATATATATAACATAACGTGATCTAAATTTGTTGTGTGATAAGTTTTTGTCCATCTCTTACGGGTTAGCAGTTATTCAAAATTCAGTAGCATTCATCCAGAATAAAGTAGTCTTCAGACACTATTCCCAGAAAATTCTAAATATACATTAAATTTGTCAGGTAAATAGGTTTAATATACGATTTTTTAATCAAAATCATTAGAGCCAGGTTTTAAGAAATAAAAAATTTCGAAATCAGTTCCATGAAAAGGGTAGTTGGGGTGTGGGGATTTTTCTCAAAATCTTCGTGTAGCATCGCTGGAACATACTAAACATAAATACCAAGTTTGGTATTTTACCGACTTTTCGTTTTTGAGTTATCGTGTTCACAGACACACGGACACACGGATACATACACACACAAATGGGCCTTTTTCCGAAAATGCTTTTTTTAGTTAAAGGGGACCCTAAAACATATATTTCCGGCGAAATTTCGGTATCAAATTTTTGGGTAGAGTGCAATACCTTCCCTACACCTTCCCTATGTGTGCGTATAGAGAAAGTGAAAACGGCTACTTCCTGTCTGAGAAAAGTATAAGTATTTTAAAATTGAGAACAATAACAAGAAATATGTGCGAAACTCTCAATTGAACAACAACAATCTATAACATACATTGCGTGTTTTAACGAGATCTACCAGAACGAAGAGGTCTTCAGAAGCTGTTTTTGGAAAATTAAAGATATACATTTTCTTTGTGATTAAATATGTATGAATGAATGAATAAGTGTATTTATTAACATAGCAATATCATACATAGAATTTCAACAGTCGCACGGGTCCACAGACCGTACGTGCTTTTGTAATACACATTACAAGCAATATTAAAACAACAACCACAACAAAGAATTAGAAGAGTAAACACGAAAATAAAAAGACAAAGGAAATACACAGTCAAAAGCAATATTAAACAACAATAAAATTAAGAGTGAATCCGAAAATAAAGATACCAAGATATTAAAATATAGCAATTTAAATTTACAGCACAGAGTACACCTTCATAAATGCACCCTCTTATAATAGATAATTACACTTAAAAGACATATATACACATAATATATACAACCCTAGCACAACAGTGACCTAAGTATGACATAATATATATGTATGTAGAACATTGTAGTCACTTTTGTTTAGTTGATGGCAGCCTCCTCAGATCTCAGCTGTCTTGCCTTAAGTAAAAATTTACCTAGCCCGTCCATGTTTTCCGTGCCTGCCAGTAGCGTCCAACATGCTTCTATCCCTACATTCGCAGTGGTAAAAAATCGCGGCAAATATTTTTCCCGCCATTCTTCCGTACCTCTACATCTTGCCAAGATGTGAGTCCACGACTCTTCCTCCTCGCAAATGGGACAGATTCTCGTACCATTCTCGTCAGAAATTTTCGTGCTCCTCCATGCTCCTAGTCTTATCCACGCGAGCCCCTCTCTAATGAGTTTGGTACCTGTTTTGATGAATTGCTCCATACCCCACTCCGATTTCAGCCCAGACTGTACTTCTAATGACACCTTCTCTGTGCTTTGCGCAATCATTTGCTGTCTGTCAATATCACAGAGACGTTTCTTAATTTTTCTCCAAATACTTCGCCTGTTTTCCTGCCCCGCCATCCAAATGTCTCCCATCCCAATGGTTTCCAACCCTTTCTTTAATTTTGATACCCTCCATTCGCAACTGTTCACGGTAGCAGACTGTTCTAATTAGAGATTGGTTTCCGTGAACGATTCTCAGCCAATATTTAACTGCTCTGATTTTGCACTCTATCGTTTCACTATGTGCCCCGAATTCCCTCATTATTCCGCAGTTTGCCGTACCCCTCCCTACACCCAGAATTCATTTCAAAAATTGGGTCCTCACTTGATCCAGATTCCCTGTTTGTTCCCACCCCCATATTTCTCCTCCGTATGTCATCGTGGATCTAACTGTCGCTCCGTGTACAGTTTCCATTAAGGTTATGGAGATATTCGGAATTCTGCAGCGTATCCGGAGAGCTTCCGCCGCTTTCACCCTTGCCTTGTGTTTCGCAATGTCAATATGTTTTGTCCATTTTCCGTTCATTGTAAATGTGAGTCCTAAGTACACAAAAGATTTAACATTGTCCAGTATCTGTCCTGCATATGTCCAAGTCTCCACCCTGCTATAAACACAACCCTTTTTGAAAGTCATTGCCTTAGTCTTATTCACATTAACTGTAAGTAGCCATTCATCGCAATAGTTCTTAAGTGTGTCCAGTCCTCGTTGCAATCCGTTTACTGTCGTAGAGCACAATACTAAATCGTCTGCGTATAAAAGTGTTGGGATCTGCAAATCCGCTACTACTGGCGCTTGAATATTCTCTGCTATCATTGTATCAGTAATATCATCCACAAAGAGATGAAATAGCAAGGGAGATAAAATACAACCCTGCCTCACTCCCCTATAGCTTCGGCAGCTCTCGGACACTCTGTTTCTGTCGTACTTCACACAGAATTCGACATTTTGATACATTGCCTGCAATGCTCTAAACATTTTACTTGATAGCCCCTTTCTGCCTAGTTTGTACCATAATGCATTTCAATTGATGGAGTCAAATGTCTTCTTAAAGTCCACAAAAGCACAATGAAGCTTTCCCCACTTAACTAACAGTTGCTTCGTCCTTAAAGTGTCTAATATAAAAGCGGCATCTATGGTACTGTGTCCTTCTCTGAAACCCATTTGAAATTTTGAAAGTTTGCCAAATTTAGATTCCCAGTCCTTTATTCGGTTATATAACACTACAATAAATTTTCTCCATAATTGGCAAAAGAGTAACCCCCGTATATTTATCCGGATTTCCAATAGTTCCCTTCCGTTTATAAATGGGATATGTAGATATAATATATATGAAATTTCAATAAAAATCATTAGAGCAATTTTTTAGAAAAACAAAATTTTCAAACATTTTCGATGAAAAGACCAGTTTGTGGTGGGGATTTTCTTGAAAATCATCGTGTTGCATCCTTGAAAGATAAACTTAAATACCAAGTTAAGCTTTTCAACTATGCTTTCCACAGAAACACGGAGCTTTTTCTTAAATCCTTTTTTTTTTTTTTTTTTTTTGGACTCAGCGGACCTCGAAACATATTTTCGGGGAAATCTCTGTATTGAATTTTTAGCTGCAATGCAATACCTACTTATACACTGTGTATATAATACGTGCAGAGAAAGAAAATACCTCATTCTGTGAGATCTATCATTTCTTAAGTGTTTTTCGTAGATGCCCTGAATCACCCCTTGTATAGGTAGTTAGAAAATAATTTTACAATAAATTTATATTTAACCTATTCTCTTACTTGATGTTTATTCTCTTCCTCTTACAGATTTTATAGAAGATCATCACATAATATTCCAGCTAATGCTTTCTGCACATGTGTAACTGTGACGTGAAGTCAAAAGCACCCGTTTGTATAAACTATTAGATTTTTTTTACTTTCTCTACACGTACTATGTACATAATGTATACAGAACTTAACTGTAATGCACCAGACAATCCGACACCGAGATTTCACCGGAAATACATGTTGTAGCACCCTCTGAATCCAAAAAGAAATTTCAGAAACATTTCCTTATATGTGTATGTGTGTGTGACTGTTGGCAGCATAGCTCAAAGTCAAAAACTGCGTTTAACACCAAACTTGGTATGTAAGTTCAGTTTCTTCCAAAGATGCGACATGAAAGTTTTCAAGAAAATCCCACACCTACATGGCCCTTTACATGGAACATTTTTCGAAAATCTTTATTTTCTCAAAAATGTCTGTAACAAGTTTGATTAAAAGATTGTATATTAAAAATATTTACATGCCAAATAAACTATCTTGAATTTTGTGGAAATAGCTTTTGAAAACATATTTATACTGGATGAGTTTTGCGTAATGTTGCATAACTGGTAAAGTGTTAGACAAAAACTTTATAACAAAAAATATAGATCTTGTTAAAACACACAGTTTATGTTGTATTCATTTTTTTCGTGAAGTTGACTGTTTTTTAGATATTTCTTATTATTTATTCCAGTTTTAAAGCACTTAAGCTTTTCTCATACTCGAACTTATCAACTCCTGGTCAGTCGGATTTCAATTCCATAGCAACCCTATTTTAAAGCACTTGACTGTCGGTTTAGCCTAATGTATTCCCTTATTTCCCTTCTACTTATAAGGAACTAAGTAATAAGACCGTTTCTGCTAATATTTATCCTTATTAACGTGACGTAGATAGAAGAATATCCTTACTAGCAAAACTCTGTTACAGAGATGTAGAGAAAGTCATGTGAATTGCAACACATCAGTTTTTTTCTCATGTTTACGCTTCAGTACTTGAGGCTAGCCTAAGCGAAAGTCTTTAACATTGCAGAAAACATTTAAGCGATGAACTTATTGGAAATACAAGTATAAGCATACTGTCCTCAATTAAATGTATGTAGACTGTTCTCATTTCTTTCTCTATGAAAGTGTAAATTTCATATAATACAAATAATGAATATTTGGGAGCATAAGAGCCGTACCTTATCCTCCATGTGTTATTAGTATCTTGCACTTCATTGCACGCCTTCTCAAGTTACCTGCGCTTGGAGCATTAGGTAATGCTAGCACTTTTTACTTTCTCTATACGCACTATGCACATAGTGTATAGAGAAGGTATTACACTCCACCAAAAAGTTCGATACCGAGATTTCACCGGAAATATATGTTTTAGGGTCCCATGTATCCAAAAAAAGTATTTTCAGAAAAAGGTCCGTGTGTGTGTCCGTGTGTGATAGCTCAAAAACGAAAATTAGGTAAAATACCAAACTTGGTATTTAAGTTTAGTATCTTTCAGGGATGCGAAACAAAGAATTTGAGAAAAATCCCCCCACCCCCAACTACCCTTTAAATGGAACTTTTTTCGAAAATTTTGATTTTCCCAAAAATGGCTCTAACGATTTTGATTAAAATTTCGTATATTAAAGATGATTATTTACCTGACAAATAAAATGTATATCTTGAATTTTCTGGGAATAACCTCTGAAGAGTAGATTATTCTGGATGAATTTTACCAAATTTTGAATAACTGCTAAACCGTAAGAGATGGACAAAAACTTACTCACAAAAAATGTAGAGCACGTTAAAAAACACCATTTATGTTATATACATTTTTTCGTGGAGTTCGTCGTTTTTGTGACATTCCTTATTTTTGGTTTCTGCTATGAAAAACTTATACATTTCTCATACAGGAATTTGTCAACTGCTGTCCATACAAACAAAGGAAGTTCAGTGACATAGAACAAGCTTTTGATTATCACTTTAACCAATGGTACTCCCTTATTTTACCTCTACTTACAAGGAAGCAAGTAATTTGGCTATTTCTGCTAATGTTTTATAGATTAGCATAAAGTAAATAGAAGTATAAGCTTTTTAAGAATAATTTGTTGGAGGGATATAGAGAAAGTCATGTAAATGGTACACATCAGATTTTTTGAATAGATACGAAAGGAACCACTCGATCGTTCCGTTGTATATATATAGTGCGGTGAAGGACAACGTTGCTACCTGATTTGAATTCCAGTCAGCATTTTGGCAACATAACTTTATTATTCCACATTCCGATACCAAGCATTAATGAATATTTTAATGGAATATAATCAATAAAATAATTTCCTTTTACAACTCACACAGTTTTATTGCAATAAAAACAACATACTTGTTTTTCTAAAATAAGCAAAATCAATGAAATTCAACACATATAAAGTGTATCTTCAAATATCTGCATTTGCTGCAAACATATTTGTACTTTTTATATGGTGCTTAAAATTGCAGTAATTCTGGTTGAAAATCCCTCTCAGATTCTAAAATGTAAGAGACTTACTTCTTATAATGAAATAACTACGCCCAAACTTTTCTACATATTTAAGCAACTTCGGTATGTTTATTTCTGATATGTCTGTCGTTCTTACAACTCTGTACTGTTCTTTAGTACATGTTAACAATGAGTGCCTGTCCAACTGCTATATATCTAGACTGAATTGATGGATGTGACGTGATAAACATTAAGTCATCCATGCTTAGTCTACGTGTATCGGGGTTCCGAGGCAATAAATTTCCAGCTCTAGTAATTCTTGTCGTATAGAATTTGTCATCGCGAAGCCTGCCCAAAGTGAGTTACGCCTCCTAATACTCCTACCACGCAGTTTTGAAGAAAATAAACACCTATGACTTGAGTGGTACACGTCCCCTTTGAGGTACTATCCAACCTGAAAGCGAACTGCCCTTAGTAACTAAAAGTATTAGTCTGTAAATAATAAAACATATTGATTTAATGTTGTGCACTACACTGTGCTCAAATATGAATACAAATATGGTCTTTATTCTTAAGATCTTTTACTTTTATTGTTACAGGAGGTGGTTTGTGTTGGCCCCTCGCTCTGTTCCAGTGGCTCCATCTGGTGCTAGTCCTAGCTGGGGATCCCACATCACACGGTAAGTGAATACAAATTTATATCGGGACTAGATTGATGTCCACTGCTAGCTATTGCATTAAGAAAATAATAATAAATAATAAACCTCCGAAAGAAAATAACTCCGAGGCGAAAGATTTATGTTAACAGAAGTATCTTTTTAAGTTCATCTATTCTTGCACTTCACCTAATATTGTCATTGTAACGGCTGTCTGCTGCGCCCAGGAAATAATCTATTTAACTAAGGTATGTGCTCAACCCTATGCTGGATGATTCAAGTATACTTTTACAAATTTTGAAGACAGGTTCCTTACATCAAAACAAGAAAAACTGTTCATATATACATATGCCCATAAATCCTTTGTTCTTGATGTATTGAGGTTCAAAATGCTATTAATCAAAACATTTTAAAGTGACACATTCCATTATTGACGTTGTCAGCTTGTTAGATATTCCATACAAATATCACTTATAGCAAATGATCCAAATATCCTTCTTGAGCGCCTAGACACGTGTGCACTCGTCGAAGCATGGAATTCCAAACAATCCCAGTTGGTGTTGTATGATTTTGAAGGCTTTCAGGACGTGTAGATTAAAAGTTTCTTCATCCGGGATGTCTTCTGCACAAACCAATGGTATAAAGTGCCCTCAAAAGATACAAACTCAAAGGAGTGAGGTCGAGGGAACGTGCAGGCCATGGAACTTGTCCTTCTCTACCTATCCATTTGTCACGCTTGATACCAGCCAGTGCGTCTATGGATGAGACTAAAATGTACTAGAGCATTACGAATAGATCACATGTTGCTTCTTATTTGCAGAGGCAGAATTTTTATCAAGTCGTAAGTAAGGCGTGCTGGAGGAATGATAAATGACAAATGTTAACAAGTTGCCATGGCACAACACAAGGCAAACTCCGCAAAATAATATTGGCCAAAACTTTCTATGAATGAGTGCATAAATGAAGTTATTAAGTTGGACCCGCAAAGCAGTTGAAGGTGACTTTCACCTAAAAATTTATTGCGCGAAAATGAAACATGTTTATATGAAGCTATTTTTGGTGTTTCGAGGTCAGGTTGTAAAGGCATTTTGAATCACCCTGTATATAGTGAGATCTAAGAGAGAATATCGGGCAATAGGTACGCTTAATTTCAGAGTTTGAGCTCTTAGGTGTGAATGAAAACCTTCTGGCAAGATATCAGAAATGTATCAATAGAGGTCAACTTTTCCAACATCTCATATAAAGTTTATATTTATTTTAATTGCAAGTATGTGAATGTTAGGTAGTTGCGCATCTGCTATTTATTTATTGAAATAGTAACAAGAACAACTCTATGTATTTACGGCTGCAGAAAAAACAGACAAAATATGGAACAGTAGAGTCAGAATAAAATATACAATGCCATAGCCAAAATCTGATCCATCAACCGGTCTCCGTCTGGTTACTCTAACCACCAAGTTAACATAGCACTATGCCAGCACGACATTAAATTCCTGAAATGATTCGCATGCTTCCAGAAAAACCATAAGGTGCTCACAACTTCCGCTCTATTCACGAAATTTGTAGAAAAAAATTAATTAAGACAAATGGGATATAATATATAAAAATATTATAGTTGAAACACCATACGTATAAATATAACAATACAATATATTCAGTTCGATTTTTACTTTTTTTACCAAGTACCAAGATTAAAATATCTGACTATCGCTTTAGCCTAGTGTATTCCCTTATTTCAGTCATCTCCTTAGCGAGGTGGTAGCGCATCTGCTTACCAAGCGGGAGACCTGGGTGGGGATTTTTCCCCCGCTGGAAGACCTGGCCCGGGGTGCACTCAGCCTCGTAAGGTCCCTGGGGGCCAATTGAGGAGCTACTTGATGCAGAAGTAGCTGCTCCAGGTCATGAGAACCGCATTAACCGGCCGGGAGGGGGGCTCGAGGCGCTGACCGCGTATCAACCTCCAACCCCATCCATGATGTCTGTAATGGCCCGAGATGGGGGACGCAGCGGCCGGGCGGTAGGCCAAGGTTCCCCGTGAGCTGTCGTGCCATGGAGTTATTATTCCCTTATTTCCCTTATACTTACAATGAAGCAAGAAATAAGACAAATTCGGACAATTTTTATCTTGATTAGCATAACGAATGTAAAAAATAATCTTTGATAAGAAAAGTTTGTTTGTGGAACAGCAAGAGAAGGTCATGCAAATGGAACACATTAAATTGATTCTATTAGTATAGCAATTATAACTAAAAATTAAAGGTGCAAAAGAACTTGACGTCATAAAATAGCATGCAATAGGTAACATAAAGAAGTGGAACATAAACCATGTGTTCCATTGACATCACTTTCTCTAAATCTCTGTAAAAATTTTTGTTTAAGACACATATTCTTCTATCTACTTCATGCTAATCGAAATAAGCATTAGCTGAAATGGTATTATTGCTGGCTTCCTTGTAAATAGAACAGAAATAAAGAAATCCGCCAATCAAGCAACAGCCAACTCTCTTAAAAGCTGGTTCTTATATAGATGAACTCCTTTTTTTTTTTTCATGGTCAAAACTTGAAAATTTCCCGTATGAGAAAAGTTTAAGTAAAGGAGAGTAAACGCGATGTTGTGATCAATTCAGGAAACTGGTTTGGCACTTTTTATTTATCGCAATCCTCGCTAGTTTCTTCGTCGATACATAACTTTGGATGAAACATGAATACACTACAACACTCCAGAGACAAAAGCACAATTGAAAGGCTCCGAAGAATGCAAATGTGGTGAAAAGCCTCAGCTTTTTTGGCATGCATGCGAAATCATCTACATTAATTACTTGCAATAGGGAAGAACGATAAATGGAGAGTATTAGGAATCGTTATTACACCGATTGAATGCAGAAATCAAGAAACAGCGCCCTCATCTGGCAAAAAAAAAAAAATAAATAAATAAATAAATAAAATAAAAAAAAAACAGATTCTCTCCATCAAAACAATGCAAGAGTGGACACCTGCTCAGTTCCAATGGCAAAAAATATGTAATTAAGGTTAAAATTATGACAACATCCACCGTATTCACCAGATTGACTGACATTGACTTTTTATCTCCAAACTTGGAAAATATCTCGGAAACGATTCATATCTAAGAAGAAGTCATCTCACAATGGATGCCTATTTTGGAAACCTTCCGAAATCCTAATTTTTAGAAGGCTTAAAACATTTGGAGAATCACAGAGAAAACTGTACGGAGCTAAAAGGAGATTATGTAAAAAAAATCTGCCAAAAAATGATCATTTGTTTTTCTATCTTTTTCTAGGGACACATTGAATAAGAACGATGGACATCTCAATGTTTTCTTATACTCAGTGTTTGCCCAACACCATGATGTTTTCTTCCTATACTATATATTATAATATTTATAGAGGTTTAATATTTAACTTACTTTTGATACATCCTATACTTATGCACTGAGTTGACAACGGTGTAATAGTTCTTATATGGTTTTATTTCATTACAATCTGTAACTCATTTCCACAAAGTCCACTAGGAGACCTGGTCCGGAGTGCACTCAGCCTTGTGAGGTCCCTGGGGACCAATTGAGGAGCTACTTGATTGACAAGTAGCGGCTTCGAATCCAGACGACCACATCAACCTGCCGGCAGTGACTCGAGGCGCTGATCACGTCTCACCCTCCAGCACTGCTTCATGACGCCCTCGGGCCGAATTAGCCATGTAGCGGATGGGCGTTAGGCTGGACTGGACTGTCGTACCATGGAATTACGTTTACTTGGTATATAAACATGGAAAAATTCCATATTGAAGTTTAAAAAAAAAATTACGTTTACAGTTCCCTGTATCCAAAACAGGCATGTTTAGAAAAAAGGTCCGTGGTTGTGAGTGTCCGTGTGTTCGTGTGTCCATTTGTTTTTCACACTCTATGAAAAGTCGGTAAAATACCAAACTTAGTATTTAGGTTATAAAGATTTTGATTAATATACTGTATATTGAACATATTTACATGAAAAATAAAGTATATATCTTTACTTTTCTAGGAATAGTTTATATTCTCCATGAATTTTGCAGAACTGGTAAACCTAAGAGATAGACAAAATCTGCCTACATAAAAAATGTAGATCTGGTTAACACACAATTTATGTTATATAGATTTTTTCGTGGAATTGACCAGTTTCGAGATATTTCTTGCTACTGGTTTCAGTTTTCTAATATTTTTATAGTATTATTAGTATAGTACTTTTCTACTTGCGGAGGTTTTTCAACTTCTGTACAAGAAAAGAAATGGATCTCCATCATATTGTAACCGGTTTTTAAAAGATTTTACTATCGCTTTAGTCTATGTTTTTTTCTTATTTCCCTTCTACTTACAAGGACTAACAGTAGGTAGATAAAAGAATACTTTTTTAATAATAATTTGTTATAGAGATGTAGAGAAAGCCAAGTAAATGGAACACATACCATTTTTAGTTATGTTGTTCAAAGACGTAACATTTTCATTATTATTCTTGAATGTTTTAATGTTGATAAGTAATGGTTTATGAAAATAATACTCAAAATTAACTATTATGCTCCCTTTGCACACTCAAAATACTACTGCTCTTCAAATAATTTTCAGCACACTCCCACAGACACACACATTCGAACATTCAGGGTAGCTCAAAATATAAATTTGCGGTGAAATCCCAAGTACACAAATACTTGGGCTTTCAAAGCTGTGGTCTAAAGTATTTAATTGCCGACGTTTCGCCGAAATCTGCGTCCGGTTTCTTCAGGGAACAAAGCTATACGTCCAGCTCCGTAGTCCAACGGACTTGGTCTTCGGAGCTGGACGCAGATTTCGGCGAAACGTCGGTAATTAAATCATTTGGACCATGGTCTACAAACCTGGCTACCATCTATAACCACGTTTAAATTCCGAGTAGCTTATGGATGGAAAGCAATAAACAGTTTCTGTACTTCCTATGTTCAGTAAAGTAAAAATCTTTTTTGTACTCAGGGAACCTGAAAATATGTATTTCCGGTAACATATCTACATCCAAATTTTGTTTGGAGTACATCTTCTTTACCTATAACGTATGATAGAGAAAGTAATGCATTTATGAAGGAATTATGTGTAGTAGACTGAGCAGAATTTCCGGTTGCCTTAAGACCGTAAAATATATTCAGCAACTTTATCTATTTCACTGCATTTCGTAATATTTATTTTAGAAATACAAATTACTGGACGCTGTTAATTCATGTAGAAGTTTAATTGGTTCAATTCTGTTTCAGCATTTCACATAATAATTTGTTTTTATTCTACGAACTCTTTAGGTCAAGCGTGAAAAAGTTAGATTATTGATATTAGCTGGAAGCAAATATACTTCGGAAGGAATAATTCTGTTTATATTTTGATGTTTACTGAAGTGATAACTCAGTAACTTCCTAGAACAGGGACTGTCAAAGCTTCCATAACGAGGGTGCATTAGTGCAACGCATCTCTGAAGCATGAAAGCTTAACGTCCTTTAACCTGGTTGATCATATCGGACGATGAACGAAATTAGTGAAATGATCAATGTTCTCGGGGCCCATGGAGCTTTAAGCTGCATCTTCTCAGCAAAGGAAAAGCCCTAAAGAAAACCTCATCCAGTTAACACACCCTAAGTGAGACTCGAGTTCGCGACGTGTTGATCGTAAGGCAGGCACGCTTAAGCTACATTGTTGAAAATTATATCAATTATTACTAAAGAGGTGGCGCCGTGACCGAGAGGTTAGACCGCCCACCTCCCACCTAGGCGGCCCGGGTTCGATCCCGAGCGCCCTCAGGAGGGATTTTTGGTAGACGAAGCGATGCTTCAGCCTTTCTCCGAGTATTCCGTTTTCTCCCGCCACTCATTCCACCATTATCACCTCTACTAACAGCCATTTCGCTTGCATTTCATATCATCCACTTCCTCATGCGCATGCGACCACTCATTCCAGGTTCTTCATTTTGTGGTTTCATACCGTTGGCACCCCGACCGGTTTCTCAACCCTAGGCATCCAGTTGTAAGTCCTGAATACTAGACAAATTCAGCATTCCTTCCTCTATGCATTGGCAGCACTACAACAGCAGATGATTGCAGTTCAAGATTTTTATAGCTTTGCTGCACCAAGCCAAGTGGATCAGCGTTTTCATCTGGCTCTGGCATTTGGGAAGTCATGGAATCGGTTTCCGCGATCGACCTCTCTGATACATACATGGGTTTTTCAGGGGTTTTCTCGGGTCACCGAACTTAATGTCCCTTCATTTCATCCCAGATTGTAACTATCAACGAGGCGCCATTTCATGGAGGTGACTACGCTCGTGGCGGTGGGATGACACTGGTAGTTGTCTGCGCACTAAGATGGCCTATCCGGGCCGGGACTGCGTGGCGGCTCCTGGCTCTCCCTCCCCTGATTGGGAACAGTTAGGTACGCTCTACACAGCTTTCTTCCTACCGGATTTCGGCCGCCAATTGAAATTGTACTCATCTCATCCTTCCTCCAGAAGTCTGATGTACAATAAGCCCACAGCTGCAGTGTGGAATACTCCATAACGGACGCACACACACACTGCTATTCTACATGCGCTTTACATTCAAGAAGTGGCGAGTTCGAATCTCACTTAGGGTGGGTTAGTTGGATACTCTTTTTCCGGGGTTTCGCTTATCCTGAGAGGCGAATATCAAGTAAATTTAAGGTTCAGGGACCCCGAGATAATTTGAAGATGATTTCATGGATTTCATTTATCCTCCGCTATGACCAACCAAGTTAAAGGACGTTAAGCTAAATAAAATCGGATGTGTTTCATTCACATGACTTCCTCTAGCTGTTCCAGAAACAAACTTTTCTTATAAAAGATTATTCCTCTATCTGCATTATACTATCGAAGCGACTGTCAAGGGGTCTCATAGTCATCGGTTCTTAAAATACTTGACATATGCTTTAACCTAGCACTCCCTAATATCCACAACGGGCATAAAATACATTTTTTGCTACATTAATTATTTTGGTTACTTGAATCCAAATATGCTGTAGTTATCCAATTATTAAATTACTATTCGTCTATTTAGTTTCTTCTCGTGTCTTATCACAGAGAACTTCAAAGCCATTATATACAAACCCGCGTTTAAAATATTCGAATATTCTTAAGCCTAGCATATCCCCCTTGCTCGTACTACGAAACATGTAATAAAGTAATTTCTGGAAATGTTCACCTTGCTTAATACGAAAAATGAAATTAAATGAAGTTTTATTAATGGAATATGGTTTTCAGTGTCCCATTCTATACGGCTTAATTTTGCGCAGATGCCTCTTTATCAGAGTTGAGATTTTCACGTGTCGTAAATCTACGACATAGGATCAACGGATTCACTTCCTTTCCGAAGGAAGCCATGCTAAGGATTTTACACCCGAAAAAATCCATCGCTCTCCGCCTGGTTTGAACCCGCTACCTAGATGGTAGCTATAGCATGGTAGCTGTTAGTAAAAGTAATGTGAATGTTACGCGTTTTTAACACTTTAACACACACATTGCCTACTGTAATAGATACAGTTTGCAAACACGAATAAAAAGTTGCGGTACCAGCACGATGGAGCGCCGCTTCATTCGTCATACCAATAATATTTATTTCCGCTACCAAGAAGAACAACAAACACAAAATTGAATGTCTATAGGGAAAATGAGACTGAAAACATGCTGTAGAATTGTTTATTCTCCTCTCAATTCAATTACTGCCTAGTTTCACATTAACGTGATTTTATTGTTTATTTACCGTGTTCAAAGAAGTACATTCAAATAATAATTAGTGGTTTTTCTAATTAAAATTCACATAATTAAACATTTTACATTAAAACGTTTCACAGAACAATCACTTCTACATCTACTCTATGCAAACTTTCTGTTTTCTATTTTATCGCTGTAGAGAGCAAAACAAGTTCAGTCAATACGTTAAGTTCCCAAGAGTTTTTGGTTAGTGTTGTTTACATTCGAATACCATTCTGACAAAATCTGATGTGTTACACTCACATGATTTTCTCTAGCTGTTCTACAAATTCTTACATAAGATTATATTCCTTGTACACCTTGCTAATCGAGATAATCGTTAGCAAACTGTTCTTATTAGTTCCTTATAAGTAGAGGGGGCTAACTGCTCTGCCTTAATACAAGATAATCTTTTTCTTTACCAGGTGAGGGCTTTTTTTCTTGATGTCGCCATTCAACCGATGCAATAATGATGCATAATACTCTCAATTTATCGTTCTTCCTTTCTACAAGTAATCAATGTAGATGATTCCGTGTTCATCCCAAAAAACCGAAGCCATCACCTTGTCTGCAAATTTCACCACTTTTGCCTTCTTGGAGCCGGTAGGTCTTAAAACCTCCACTATTTCGACTGTACCTTTGTCTCTGGAGTGTAGTACTGTATCCATATTTCATCCATAGTATGTATGGATGCAGAAACTTGTCAGGAATACGACAGAAAAGTACCAAACCAGCTTCCGAATTGATCACACAATAGCGTTTATTCTCCGTTGAGAGCAAACTTGGCACCCAACTTGACCTTTGTCAGGCCTATTATTTGGTGCATGTGATATGCCGGTGGAGCATTTTGTGATCCTTGATTCATGGATCACTCAAAACTGTATCCTCGATTTTGCCAATAATTTCGAAGAAAGTAACTTCTACTGGACGTCCGGAATGATGTTCATCATTTGTGGATGTATAACCAGGTTTAAATACATTTATTCAAATGTAAATTGTTACAAACGCAGGAGCAGATGTGGCATGAACTTCACTCAACTGTGCTTTTATCTATTTCGGTGTTAGACCTTTTAAATAGAAGTGCTTAGTCATCTTACGAAATTCGTTGTTTGCCATCTGTCTAAAACAGCACAAGTTTGTCGATTTGTTAGCCTATGACAATAAAACCACGTGATGGATATAGCTGCAGTTTTACCTGCCATTTAGTAAGAGACGACGGTTACTAAATAGTTTTTTACTTTCTCTACACAACTATATACATAGTGTATAGAAAAGGTATTCTATTGCACCAAAAATTCGATACCGATATTTCACCGGAAATACATGTATTGGGTCCCAATGAATTCAAAAAAAGCATTTTTGGAAAAAGGTCCATGTGCGTATACGTGTGTGTCTGTGTGTGCCTGTGTATGTATCTGTGTGTCTGTGGGCAGCATATCTTAAAAACGAAAAGACCGTTAAATATCAAACTGGGTATTTAAGTTTCATATCTTCCAAGGAGGTGACACGAAGATTTTCAAGAAAATCCCTCCACTACCAGCTACCCTTTTCATGGAACTTTTTTCGGTAATTTTGATTTTCTCAAAAATGACTGTAACGATTTTGATTAAAATATCGTATATTAAGGAGATTTACCTGACAAATAATATGTGTATGTTGAATTTTTTAGGAATAGCCTCTGAAGACTACTTCATTCTGGGTGAATTTTACCAAACTGCTAAACCGTAAGCAGTGGACAAAACCTTACGTCACAAAAAATGTAGAGCAAATTAAAACACACAGTTTATGTTATATATATATATATTTTTTTTTTTTTTTTTTTTTTTTTTTTTTTTTGAGGAGTTGGTTTCAGCTTTGAAAAACTTGTACTTTTCTCATACAGGAATTTGTAAAATCGGGTACATACAAAGGAACTTCAGTCACCTAGCAACCAGCTTTTGACTTCACTTGAACCTATGATACTCCCATATTTCGCTTCTACTTACAAGGAAGCAAGTAATGAGACTATTTCTGCTAACTTTTTCTCGATTAGCATGAAGTAAATAGAAGAATAAGCTCAATAGCATTAATTTGTTACACAGAAGTAGAGAAAGTCATGTGAACGGAACACATCAGATTTTTTTCGATGCAACGAGTGTAATTTCTTGGATTTCTTAAGAAGTTATTGAACTTCCTTCGTAATGTGATGCTATATGTAGAGTCGTATTAACCAATTGCTTCAGATATGGAAAACTAAGAAAAACTAAGAATAGCACTGCACATCTTCAAAAACTTCAGGAAAATACAATTTCGCCCATGGAACTGGAACAGCTTTTTTTGCATGCAGTAGTACACAGTTGTCGTTTGAGTTACATTTCATTCCTAAAATTATACGGCATCCACAACCCTTATTATCCTTAAATAAAGCATGAGTTGATAAATGTAAAAATCTAATTTGTTCTATTCACATGACTTTCTCTACATCTGTACAACAAATTATTGTTAAAAACCTTATGCTAATTGAGCCAAATTAGTAGAAATAGTCTTATTGCATGCTTCCTTGTAAGCAGAAGGGAAACAAGGACATACACCAAACTAAAGTGACAGTCAAACGCTGGTTGTTATGTAAATAAAGTTCCTTTATATGGACAGGAATTGATAAATGTCTGTACGAGAAAGGTATCAGTTTTTAAAAGCTGAAATCAATAACAAAGAGTATATAAAAAGCGAACAACTTCAGGAAAAAAATGTGTATGACATAAAGTGTGTTTAACCGTTATCTACAATTTCTGTGTAGTAAGGTTTTGTCTGTTTCTTGTGGTTTACAGTTATGCAAAATTCAATAAAACTCATCCAGAATAAAGAGGTCTTTAGAGGCTATTCTCAGAAAATTTAAGATATACATTTTTTGGCATGTAAATATCTTAAATATAAAAGATTTTACCATGTAAAGGGTAGCTACGGTGGGGGGATATTCTTGAAAATCTTTGCGTTGCATCTTTGGAAGATACCAAACTTAAATACCAAGTTTGGTTTTTAACGGTCTTTTCGCTTTCAAGCTATGCTATCCACGGACACGCATAAACAGACACACACACACATGGACCTTATCCAAAAATGCTTTTTCTAGATTCAGATGGACCCAAAATATGTTTTTCCGGTGAAACCTTGGTATTAATTTTTTGGCTGAACAAAATGCATTCACTAGCTACTATGTATATTATATGTAAATACGTGCTAGAGAAAGTAGTTATACGCATTAACAGGCTTTGCACAAATGGATATAATAGTTAATTACATTAAATTAATTATTTTAATATTCCCATGCATTAACTATCTAATAGTATGTCCAGTAAGAATGCCTTTAGTATTTATAAGAATATAAAATCACAAACGTACAATGAAATATATTTTACAATATTATACAACATTTATTGAATTAATAGTTTTTGTAAATTTATTCCACGACAGAGGACCGACTTTAAAGGTTGCTGGAGGCATTTCATTCTATTTTAATGGGTATTTTATCACAAGAGAATTTTCCTGTCAGTTCTGAACCTTTTACTCTTAATTTTGAACAAATAGTAATTTTCTACATAATATGTTGGGTTCTCTAATTTGTGGTAACGTCCATCCGTGCATTTAAACCAGCCTAAGCCTTAATTAATACCCATAACCTCCATTTCTTACGCCTAAATTAATCTCCTGTTCTTTTGTAGGCTCTAAATATTTACTCCAGCCTTTCTCTGGATCTATTCTAAGGTACAATTTGATTTATCTTTAAGGGTCCAAACATATTCCTCCATACTGCAAAACCGGCCGTAGGAAGGACTTGTAGCCAATTTCCCTGGACTTTGTACTCTCCCTTTTTAGAATCCTCATTAAAAATTCAACGTTTTTCACGCTTTTCGACATGTAGAATTAACCTGATCAGAACAGCCTAGTACACTCCAAACATTAATAGCTGTGGAATTTGTTACCCACCCATGTGATAGTTATGCAGAATTTTCCACTTAGATCTACTAAATGCAATGGACTTACTACTTTCTCTAATTGTACTGTGTACACAATGTATTGAGAAGGTATAGTAATGAAAATCATATATTTGAAATCTAGAGTTCACCGTAAGTACATACTCGTATTTTAGGACCCTCTGATTACAAAAACTAGGTTTTTAGAAAAAGTTCCTAGTGTGTGTGTGTTACGGTGGACATCATAGCTCAAAAACGAAAAGACCGTTAAACACCAAACTTGGTATTTAAGTTTGATACCTTCCAAGGATACGTCACGAAGATTTTCAAGAAAATCTACCCACCCACAGCTACCATTTACATGAATTTTTTTCTCGAAATTTTTAATTTTCTCAAAAATGACTAACGATTTTGATTAAAATATCTTATGTTTAAATTACTTTTAGGACAAACGAAATATATATCTTGAATTTTCTGGGAATAGGCTCTGAAGACCTCTTCATTCTGGATAACTGGCAAACCGTAAGATTATACAAACACTTACCACACAAAACATGCAGATGTTATTAATTAACACACTTTATGCTATATACATGTTTTGATAGAGTTAACAGTTTTCGACTGGTTCCAATTTTAAGCCACAAACTTTTCTCAAACGGGAAGACTCTTTTTTCTCGTTTCTCGATTACTGCTGGCAAGCAAAGAGATTTGAATTTTAATTGTTTCACATAACGACTGGCTTTTAAAGGACGAGAGTATCGTTTTAGCTGTGCATTTTCTTATTTCCCTTCAATTTACAAAGAAGCTAATAATAAGGCTAATTCATATTATTCTATTTTATGGTTTATTTTGATTAGTATGTTGGAGATAACAGATTAATGTTTCGAATAAAAGGTTTGTTTGTCTAACAGCTAGAGGACATCATGTGAATATAACACATTAGATATTTCCCACTTTACTTACAAGAGAGCAAGTAATAAGGGCAATATCATGCTAAAGTTTATCTACATTATCATGAGGTACGATATAAAATAGAAGTAGGTAGAAGAATTATCTTTTTAACAATAATTTGTTACAGAAACATAAAAAAAGTCATGGATTGGAACACATAAGATTTTTGTCATATGTAATGAACTTTGCAGGCATTCGCACAGCAACGCAGAGCAACCCCACAAAAAACGTGGCAGAGAAAGGCTCACTATGGTAATCGAACCTTCGATCTCCAGAATGCGAACTGACATACGCTGTTTTGCCACTTCGCTCGGTGAAAGCAGAGGGAGGAGCCATAAATTACATAGGAGCCATTTGAGGATAAAGTCAAAATCTCATCACATGCAAAACCTCTACTCTACAGTATTTTCCTAATAAGCAACTTGGGGAGTAGCAGACATTCTTACAACATTCATGCAGCTCTTTAAAATCCACCTTGTTTTAATTTATCACCGTTTTCGAGAGAGTTTCTCAAATGTCCACTTTGACCAAAGCGAAATACGACTCGCCCCTTGAGGTCGTGGTTGTCATGCAGGCAAGTCAGAGAAGTTGCCTACTCCTCACGGCTGAACTAGCTAAAGGTACCTTATTCACTTCTACTGGAAAAAGAAAGTTGAACTCTTTTTGTTATTCCTTTAAAAAGAACAGATAAAATTAAATATAATTATCTCTCATTATATACATAAAAAGGGTGTTTTAAAACAACTAACCAAGCTGTGGACGTTAATGCTCAGAACCTATGTGACACAATAGAGTTACTTAAACAAAACCATGGTCAACGTGGATTAAACAGTCATCCAGAAGCAAAACCGAGTGCCTGGCCCCCAGCAAAGTTAGGAAGCACCCGTAAGTAATGCTTTCTAAACATACCGCTATTTTGCACAGTGATAGCTAACATTAAGGGATGCCTCATTTTACGAAACCCCATTAAAGGTCTTTAGTTATTTGTTTATTCTTCCAACAAAAAATGTCATACATATGCCACTAATACTGCCTTCCAAGGATATTTCACATAGTAATATCAAAAATGGAGGTAAGGAAAAAAGAGGTAAGTATACATTCACAATACTCCACACTATTGTAGTGAGACTATGTGATTATTTTATTGTGGTTAACTTATAATATTAAATTATACATTTGCGCATTAAATGGAAGGTTATCTTTGGAATTTGCAATAAGATATTGAGAGTTGACCATTAGGAGAATTAAAAAATTATTAGGATAATATGCACAAGATACTGTGTTAGGGCAATATAACTATACTTTGTATTCAAGACAACATCGAAACTGTTGAAATTAAATTAAACAACTGCTTACTCAAATTATCACACTGCAATTTGTCAACTTCTGTGCATACGAAGAAATGAACTAGCTTTTAAACAATTTGAGTGTCGCTAAAGATTGTGCTATTCCCACATTCCCCTGCTATTTACAATAATGCAACAAATAAGACTATTTCCGTTAAATTTATCTTGATTAGTATGAAGTAGATAAAATAATTAACCTTTGTTACAGAGATATAACGAAAGTCTTGTGAATGGAACACATATTTTTTTATAAATTCCATATATAATGGTTTGCCAGTATTACAACAGTTTAAATGTGCATCGAAGATCCTTCTTAGTTGCTCTAGAACTAGGCAGTGAAATAAAAGCTGTTCAGCAATTTGCTGTTCAGTATATATATGCACATTGATATACGTTTTTTTTTTTCTTGATAGTTTAACTTCCTTTAACCTGGGTAGTCATATCGGACGATGAATGAGATTGATGTAATGGTGCTCAACATTACTCGACATTCGTCTTCTCAGGATAAGGGAAAATCCGAAAAAAAAAAGCCTTATCTGGTAACTCTCCTTAAGCAAGATTCGAACTTATTACCTGTTGAATATGAAGCAGATACGCTACCACCACACTACCCAGGCGGGTTAATATCCGTTTTGTCTTTGTATTGTAATATTTCAAAATAAAATCAAAACGTATCATATCCTGACAAAATTTGAGTTGTAATGAAGTCTGCAGTGTAGACGACATTAAAATGTTAGATAGAAGATATCTCTTGTGGTGGTTAGAGATGGATATGCACTGCTCGTTCCAATGGGATATAATACACTCCTTAAGTTTATTTCTAGCATAAGATATGGGACATAAATTAGAGGAAGCAGCATTTTTTTTTCCAATTCATCAGTTCTTTTGTTTCCTACTGAACCGATATGTCCTCGTACCCAGAGCCGCGCCGTGGCCGAGTGGTTAGACCACTCGCCTCTCACCTAGACATCCCGTGTTCGATCCCAAACCACCGCATGTGAGATTTGTATGCGTATAGCAGTAAGCGCAGTTTGTGGATCTTTGAAAATACCCAAGGTCGCGGAGGAGGACGATGGATTTTTTGGGGCGTAAAGCTCCTTAGCATGACTTCCTTTCGGAAGGGAAGTAAAGATGAGGGTCCCGTGTCATATATTTACTGCACGTAAAAGAACCTCAAACTTGATAGAGAGGCCTCTGAGCAAAATTAAGTGGTCTTTCACGCCCAGCATAGGATGGGACGCTAAGAACCACAGCGGTTAAAGAGCATCCATAAATAAAACGCCGTTTTTTTATTTGTAAAAGCAACGATCAAAATTCTGAGCTTTGGAATAAATTATTGACCGAAAATTGCAATGTTATAGCCGGGATTAATCCAATACCAATTGACTATAATGGTTTGTTATGCTATGTATCCTGGGACTTGAGTACTTACAACATTGTAAGTCACCATTGGGGTTGTCATCTCAAAACAATTTGAGAACACCTTGTGGTTTACCTGGAAACATGTGAGTCAGTTAAGAAATGCAATGCTATGCCGGCATGTTGCCATGGTAGCTCCGTGACAGAGCAACCGGCTAGAGATCGGAAGATCCGGAGTTCAATTCCCATTTATGGCATTGAATTTTTCAGTCTGACTCTACCTTTCCAACTCCTGTCCTACACACGGCTTGTGTGAAAAAAAAATTAATCCAAATGACATATTCTTTAGCTTGTACAATTGCGTCCCTTAGAGTCTAGCCATTTTGAATGAACAATACTGCATCACAAAACCGCGTCAGACATTATGTGTCATTACTTCTTTAGAGCTGTGTGTAGAGACTTCGATTAAAATATCATATATTTAAGAAATTTACCTGGCAAATAAAATGTATATCTTGAATTTTCTGAGATGAGACTCTAAGGACGGCTTTATTCTGGATTAATCTTACGGAATTTTGCATAACTGCTAAAGCGTAAGTGATACACAAAAACTTGCCACACAAATAATGTAGAGCACGTTAAAACACACAATTCATGTTATATACATTTTTTGTGGAGTTGATTGTTTTTGAGATATTCCCTGTTATTGCTTTCAACTTTAAAAAACTTTCAAGAAATTTATCAACTCCTATGTATACAAACAAAGGAACTTCAGTCATGTAGCATCCAGTTATTGGCTGTCATCTTAACCTAGAGTACTCCCTTTTTTCCCTTCTTCTGCTAATTTTTTCTCGATTAGCATGAAGTATATAGAAGCATAAGGTTTTTAACAATAATTTGTTGAAGAGATGTAGAGAAAGTCATGTGAATGGAACACAGCAGAGTTTTTAAATTTATGGTAAAGTTTCACAGTTGTATATGCTTACCTTCGCCAGCTTGGACATATTATGGGAACGCAGAATACTTTGCCAACACCGCCTCTATCATTATGCTCGGAGAAAGAAGGTGGTCATAGTTTTAGAGAGTGGGTAAAAATTTGGTTAGCACCAACATAAACAGACTCGTTCTATTATAAGCACTCGAATATTTCTCAGATAATGGATTTGACTTTCAGAGAGGCTGAAACGTATATTTTCGATGATTGAATTTTTAGTCGGAATGCAATACTTCAGCAATTCCACTACCTCAATCTAAGAAGTAGGGAAAGTAAAACTCCCTCTCATGAAAGTATTAAAGCTGTAGCACAAAGCAGCTTATACTTGACCCGATCGATCATCACAAAAGCAACGTCTATCCATTTGTATTTCGTCAGGCCTTATCGCCTCGTTTAGACTTCAAAGCAGTAATGTTTCTTTTCCATTAACCAACGCTCTTACAGTCTTTCCTTATCGTAAAAGAACACTGTATGTGCAGATGTTTTAGGGGACTTGTTTGTTTTTACATAGCTTTTACAAGCAATTCTTATGTAAGGTTATTACATTCTCTACCACGCACACTGTACAGTCTCAAACATAAGACTCTGGTGTGATGCTTTCGCATAACCATCCACAAACTACTTTTCTTACTTTTTCAAGATTATTATGTTCTCTACATCATTCTGATGTAGACACCATTTAGTAGAAACGATTTTATTTCTTGCTTCCTTATAAATAGAAGGGAAATAATGAAATACATAAGGCTAACGTGATAGTCAAAGCTTTTGAAGTTCGGTTTGCTTAGCATAGTCTGAAACCATATTGAATATTTCGAAAACGGCCAACTCTACAATAATAATCTGATGTGTTCCATTTACATGACTTTCTCTGCATCTCTGCAACAAATTATTATTAAAAAGCTTATGCTTTTATTTAGTTAATGTTAATCAAAGGAAAAATCGGCGGTAAAAGTCTTATTACCTGCTTCCTGGTATGTACAAGGGAAATAAGGGAGTACCGTAGGCTAAATCACTAGTCAAAGCCTTCAAAAGCTGGTTACTATGTCATTGAAGTACCTTTGTTTGTATGGACAGGTGTTGAAAGCAATCCCATATCAGAAAAGTATCAGTATTTTAAAGCTGAAGTTAATAGCAAGGTTTATCTAAAAATGGTGAACTCCACGAAAAGAAATGTATGTAACATAAATTGTGTGTTTTAGTGAGCTCTACGTTTTATGTGTGGTAAGTTTTTGTCTATCTCTTACGGCTTAGCAGTTATGCAAACTTCCGCAAAATTCATCCAGAATACACATGTCTTCAGAGGATATTCCCAGAAAATTCAAGATATACATATTATTTGTCACATAAATATCTTAAATATAAGAGAAATATTTGAGAAAATCAAAATTTTCTAAATTTTCTCCGGTGTGGAGCATTTTTCTCAAAAGCTCCGTGTCACATCCCTGGAAGATACTAAACTTAAATACCTAGTTTAGTATTTTACCGACTTTTCGTTTTTGAGTTACCATGATCAGAGACACACTGACACACGGACGGACACACTAACGCGGACCTTTTTCTGAAAATACATTTTTTTGATACAGCGGACCCTAAAACGTATATTTCCGGTGAAATTTCGTTATCAAAATTTTGGGTGCAGTGCAAAACCTTCACTATACACTATGCATATAGTACGTGTAGAGAAGGGAAAACGTGTATGACCCCAATTAAGTTTTTTTTTTTTTTCTAGATCAGCGTCTTTGTACAGTAAGTTTTTGTCGACCTCTTACGGTTTAACAGCTATGCAAAATTCTGCAAAACTCAAACGTAATAAGAGATCGTCAGAGGTTATTTCCATAAAAGTATATATATATATATGTGTGTGTGTTGTTTGTGATGTGACTTTATTTAATATAAGGTATTTTAATTAAAATCCCTGGAGCCAATTTTGAGAAAACAATATTTTTCGAAAAATGTCCCATACAAAGTATAGTTGGAGGATTTTTCTGAAAGTGTCCGTGTCGCATCCTTGGAAGGTACTAAGCTAAGTACCAAATTGGTGTTTAATGGTATTTTTTATTTTGAGCTATGATGTAAACAGATAAACACACGCGTGCGTGCGGACGATTTACTAAAAAAAAAAAATTCGGACTAAGGGGACCTGAAAACATATTTCCGGAGAAACATCAATTTTTGGGTGGAATACAATACCTTCTCTATCCACTATGTACATTATACATAAAGGTGAGAGAAAGTAAAACTCGTATGTGTTTCATTCACATGGTCTTTCCTACCCATTCTCTAACTATTCTTACAAACGTTTATTCGTCTATGTACCTTATGTCAATAGAGATAAACATTAGCAGAATAATTTTATTATTAGTTCCTTATAAGCAGAAAGGAAATAAGGGAAACACTAGACTAAAGCTATAATCAAATCTTTTAAAAGCTAGTTTTATGTGATTGATATTCGGTTCTCTTTTCACACACGCACACACATGGACCTTTTTCAAAATATGATTTCTTTTTTTTTTCTTGGCTCATGGCGACCCAAACATGTATTTCCGTTGAAATCTCGGTATCAAATTTTTAGGTGGAATACAATACTTCCCAGAGACTTAAACATATGCTTTTTATTATTGAGGGGAATTGCTTTTATATGTGGCATTTTAATCAAAATCATTAGAAAAAAAAACAAATTTCGAAACTTCCACTTACCGCAAAATATCCTTTACTATACACTATGTATATTTAGAGAAAGCAAAAAATAATAACTTATGCAAAAACACACCAAAATTGTCAGTAGATTTTTAAATAGTATCAGTTTTGAAAATTTCTAAATTAGTATATAAACGCAATTTTATGAAAATGTTTTGTATCTCTCAGACTCATTAATGAGTTAAATTAATCATAAAGTTTACTAGATAGAAATTATAATTCATCTAATTTATTGATTTATAATTATATTTTATATTTATATTTTGTGTTTATCCAAGCATGTAGTATTACTCTTGATGTAAAAGAATATGCTGTTAAATAGTTTATATATGCACACACACACACACACACACACATACACACACACATATATATATATAAGTTCAATACTGAGTCGTCCTCTGTGGTCTAGGGGTAAAATATGGTCTCTACATCCCAAGGTCGCGGATTAAATAAGGCGGAGGGTGATACATTTTTGAGGGTTATAACAATCCTTACAGAATTCAAAATCTTCTCACGTCGCCAGGAAAGCTTTAGTTCTTATTTTATAATCCTTACAGAAATTCCTTCGGAACAGAAGTAAGCCGCTAGTCCCTTTCGTACATTTGCAGCACGTAAACAAACCTCAAACCTGATAAACGGGTATCTGAGCAAAATTAAGCAGTATTTCACGTTTAACATACGAGGGTCACTATTTATATTTTGAGCCTTACTATACTGATTGCTGTAGGTACCTTGTGGTGTTTCCATTTGAAAGTTCGACATTGTTAACCTTAACTTACTTCCGATATTTTTTCAATATAGAGTCACTTTAAAATAACGTGTCAGCGAAAATGAAATTAGCTCGTGAAAATGTTCGTGCGATGATTTATTATGAATTTTGACGTGGATTATCACGATAAGAGTGCAATGATCAACTGACAACCACAGTTTACATTGAAGCTCCATCCTTTGGCACTGTAATACGCTGGTATAACGAGTTTAATCGTGACCTCCGTTCGCTCAGTGACGAAATTCGCGAAAATCGTCCTAAATCAGTTGTGTCATAAAACATTAATGCTGTGCAAAAACTAATAGAGCAATATTCTCATGCCACATACTGTGAGATAGACGCTACCATAGGTATTAGATCCACCACATATAAAATATTGCATGCGCATCTAGCCGTGAAAAAGTTTTGCTCTCGTTAGAAGCCATATATTTTGACTCAAACTCAATAGGATGCCCGTGCCGATTGGTGCACACAAATGCTCAACGATAGGGCTTTAAAAGAGTATACATGATTATATTCACGGATCAATGCATATGAGCGGGAATGTAAACAGCAGTCGACTGTAAGGGTGTTTCAGGTTAAACCAAATCCAACAAAAGTTGTTTGCACTCGAAGCACTTCGAAATAAATGATCGCTACTTTTTTCAGAGAAACTGGTCATGTAGCAACTGTGCCTTTAGGGGAACCTAAAACGGTCAATTCTGAATAGTACTTAACCATAAGGTGACCGGAAGTTCTTCGGTGAAGTAAGAAAAACAAACAAGTGTCATCAGATCGTTCCTCATCGAAACAATGCGAGCACTCGCACATTTCGTCTATCAATCTATTTGAACGCCCAAAAAAACTGAATTGATACTCATCCGCTGTACAGTCCTGCTTGGTATCAAAAGACTTTTCTCTGTTCCCGAGCAATAATAATAAAATGCGTGGACACGAGTTTCGTCGGCAAAAGAAGCCGTTGATGTGTTCAGAAACTATATCTTTGAACTGCCTATAGCAGATGAGAAGAAAATTATAAAAAATTGTGTGCAAATTTACATAAAAAAATAAAAATTTTCAATGATAAAATGCTGATTATTTTATTATTATGCTCAAAAAATAAATAATGTCTCTCGTAGAATGATACTCTGAGAACCGCATAAGTTAAAGAGCAATCATAAATTAAATTGGATTTAATTTATCGCATGTAACTAAACTACATGGCACACCAGTCCACAAGAGACCTTGCCTACCGCCCGGCCGCTGCATTTTCCATTTCTGCCCGAAGGCGTCATGAATGGCGTGCAGTGCTGGAGGGTGAGACATGATCAGCGCCTCGAGTCCTTCCGACCGGATCATGCGATCCTCTCGATCTGGAACAGTTACTTCCCAATCAAGTAGCTTCTCAATTGGTCCCCCAGGGACCTCATGAGGCTGAGTGCACCGCGGACCTGATCTTCCGACGCAGAAAATTCCCCACGCCGGTATCGGTCATCGAACCCGGATCTTCCGCTTGGCAAGCAGCAGCGCTACCACCACGCTAAGAAGACGACCAATTTAGCACAATCATGGACCTTTTTCAAAAGATCTAAGGATGTGGTACGGCTTGGGATCAGCCAGTCAAATGTGCCTACAACGGAACGGGTAAAAATGCACTCACCTCTCTCTCTCCCTCCTCTCTCTCTGCCTCCTCGCTCTCTCTGTCCCTCCTCTCTCTCTCTTTCATCTTTTAATGCAGGTTGACTGTAACACATGGTTCTGTATTTTGGCTCGTGTTTTTGCTTTGGATTGTACGTGGTAGTGTAACAAAAGAAGAATAGCATGCTCCTCGAGGTACCAAAGGTTTTGAATTAGTCTTCTGTGAAAAGAGAGCATTTTCTTATACAAGAGTAGAGGAGAATAAAGAGTGGATGTAGAAAAGATACAACATGACTTACACCCTTTCAGTTCAAACCAAGTGTTACTGCCATTCTAATTTAAACCTTCTCTTTTCAAGTGGTGTGAACAAGAAACTCTTGCAATTCTCAGATTTCTGGAATTCAGAGAGTTAATAATCATTATGTTTCGGCGTCATAATTTAAGTAAGAGGGACTTTTGAGGCTCAAAGTTTGTTTACTGTATAAGTGAGTCCAAGATCTTTAAAAAAAATTCAGTCTGTGATCTTTTTCGATTATGTTGAGGTACTTTGTCCATCTTCAAATCCAGGGTGTTTGATTTCAAATATTGGCGCCTGCATATGATATGCTTTAAGAGAAGAAACATTACATTCCAGCCAAAAATTCCATAATTAACCTTTTTCGTTCCGAAACATCAAGAAGAAAGCGCGCGGACGACTTTCGTCGCCAGAAGAAACCACTGATGGTCTCAAAAACCATGTTTTGTAGTTGTATTAAGCAGATTAGAGAATTCTATCTGAACACTCGAAGGTGGGTAGTTCTCTGTACATTCGGCTGATTTGGCATCCAATGACCTATTACTTTCTCTATACCTGATATGTACATAGTGTATAGAGAAGGTATTGCACTTCACCAAAAAATTCGATACCGAGATTTCACCGGAAATATATGTTTTAGGGTCCCCTGTATCCAAAAAAAGTATTTTCAGAAAAAGGTCCGTGTGTGTGGTGTTCATGTGTCCGTGTGTCAGTGTGTCCGTGTTTCCATGTGTCTGTGAACACGATAACTCAAAAACGAAAAGTCAGTAAAATACCAAACTTGGTATTTAAATGTACGAGTATCGTAGTATCTTTCAGGGATGCGACACGAATATTTTGAGAAGAATCCTCTCACCCCAAACTACTCTTTACATGGAACTTTTTTCGATAATTTTGATTTTCTTAAAAATGGCCCTAACAATTTTTATTAAAATATCGCATATTAAAAATATTTTGCTGACAAATAATACGTATATCTTGAATTTTCTGGGAATAGCTTCTAAGGACCTGTTTATTCTGAATGAATTTTGCTTAATTTGGCATAACTGGTAAACCGTAAGAGGTAGACATAAACTTGCGATACAAAAATTGTAGGTATTATTAAAATACACAAGTTATGTCATATACATTTTTCTCGTGGAACTTACAGGTTTCGAGGTATTCAATGCTATTGGTTTCAGTTGTGAATTACTTATACTTTTCTCAGATGGGAGTGTGCGGTTTTCTTTTGTTCTACTCCTGGCCAAGAAAAGAAGGGATTTGTAATGACAATCGCATAACGACAGCTTTTAAAGCATTTGACTATGGCTTTAGCCTAGTGTATTCCCTTATTTTTTGCTACTTATAAGGAACTAAGTAATAAGAACATTGTGCTAAAGAGTACCTCAATTAGCAAGATGCAGAAAGAAGAATAATCTTATGTAAGGAGATTGTAGAACAGCTAGAGAAGGTCTTGTGAGTGTAACACATGAGACTATTTTTGATCGCAAACATAAAGAATAAAATGCGTGAACAACTATTTTCGTCGGCAGAAGAAGCCGTTGTTGCGTTCAATATTGGAGGTCTCCAGCAGATTGAAAGAGGGCTATGAGGAATAGTTCAAAAGCCTGCAAATGCGTACTGATCATAAGCAAAGAAACTAACTAATTACAATAAAGAAATACTGTTTTTTACTTTCTCTACACGTACTATGCACATAATGTATAGAGAACGTATTGTAATGCACCCAAAAATTCGATACCGATATATCCCTGGAAATGCATGTTTTGGGTCCCCCTGAATCCAAAAAGAAGAATTTTTTAAACAGGTCCGTATGTGTATGCGTACCTGTGTGTATGCGTGTGTTTTTGTGGACAGCATAGCTCAAAAACGAAAAGACTGTTGAATACCAAACTTGGCATTTAAGTTAGGTACCTTCCAAGGATGCTACACGAAGATTTTAAAGAAAATCCCTCCACCCCCAACTACCCTTTACATGTAACATTTTTCGAAAATTTTGATTATTTTAAAAATGCCTCTAACGATTTTAATTAATGTATATCTTGAATATGAGAATAGCCTCTGAAGACTACTTTATTCAAGATGAACTTTGAGGATTTTGCACAATTACTATACCGTAGGCGATAGACAAAAACTTACCACACAAAAGATGTAAATCACTTTATCACACACAATTTATATTATATATATTTTTTCGTGCAGTTGATCGTTTTCCTTGTTTTCGGTTTTAGCCTTGAAAAACTTATACTTTTCTCATACGGGAGTTTGCAACTCCTGTCCATACAAACAAAGGAACTTCAGTCGCATAGCAACCAGCATTTGACTATCACTTTAACCTATGGTACTCCCTTAATACTCTACTCGCAAGGAAGCAAGCAATAACATTATTTCTGCTAATTTTTTTTTTCGATTGGATGAAGTACATACTAGCATAAACTTTTTAACAATAATTTGTTGCAGAGATGTAGAGCAAGTCTTGTGAATGGAATACATCAGATTTTTTGTTATTAGTTTCAAAATATAAACACTGACCATCGTAGAATGAGCTGTTGAGAACCGCAGAGGTGAAAGAATGTCCATTAATAAAACTGGATTTATTTTTACACACCTCATGGATCTGTTTCCAAAAATGCTTAGAAAGTTGTATGGGTATGGTACGGCTTGGGATCAGGCCGTCAAGTGTTGCCTACAACGGAACGAGTATTAATGCACCCACCTCTCACTCTCTCTCTCTCTCTCCCACCTGCCCTTTCCTCTTTCATCTTTTAAACCAGGTTGACTGTAACACACGGTTCTGTATTTCTGCAAGTGATTTTGCTTTGGATTGTACGTAGTAGAGTAACAAAAGAGAAGCAGCTTGCTCCTCGGGATACCAAAGGTTTTGAATTAGTCTTCTGTGAAAAGAGAGCATTTTCTTATACAAGAGTAGAGGAGAATAAAGAGTGGATGTAGAAAAGATACATACAACATGACTTACACCCTTTCAGTTCAAACCAGTGTTACTGCCATTCTAATTTAAACCTTCTCTTTTCAAGTGGTGTGAACAAGAAACTCTTGCAATTCTCAGTTTCCTGGAAATCAGAGAGTTAAGTAATCATTATGTTTCGGCGTCGTAATTTAAGTAAGAGTGGCTTTCGAGGTTCAAAATTTGTGTACTGTAAAAGTGAGTCCAGTCCTTTGAAACATACACTCTGCTATATTTTTCAATGCTGTTGAGATACTTCTTCCATTCTCCAATCCTGAGTGTTTTGATTTCGGATCTAGGCAGCTGAATAAGCTAAGTTTTATTTTTTCTACCACATGTAATAATAAAGAAAGAATCGCATTCCATCCAAAAATCCATGCTGAAATTTCATCGCAAGTACACATTCTAGGGCTCTGTGAATCCATACAAAGTTATTTTTAGTCTTTCTACCGATTGCATGTATCTACATATTATATTCCTCCAAAAATATCACACTAAATTTTCACTGGAATAGGTGTTTTGAAGAACTATAAAAAAAAAATAATGGTCCATGCATGGACAGCATAAGTAAAAAATCTGTCAACCATTCACATGACTTTCTCTATCCCTGCAACAATTCTTATACTTATATATACTTAATGCTAATCAGAAAAAAATAGCATAAATAGTCTTGTTACTTGCTTCCTTGTAAGTAGAAGCGAAATAAGGGAGTATCATTCATTAAAGTGATAGTCAACAGCTGGTTGCTATGTAACTGAAGTTCCTTTGTTTGTATGGATACGAGTTCACAAAGTCCTATATGAGAAAAATATAAGTTTTTATAGCTTAAACCAAAGACAAGGAATATCTCAAAAACAATCAACAGCACGAAACAAATGTTTACAAGATAAATTGTGTGTCTTAATGTGCTCTACATTTTTTGTGTGGAAAGTTTTTGTCTATCTCTTACGGTTTAGCAGTTATGCAAAATTCCATAAAATTCACTCAGAATACTGTAGTCTTCAGAGACTATTCCCAGAAAATTCAAAATATACATTTTATTTGTCACGTAAAAGTCTTTAATGTACGATATTTTAATCAAAATCGTTAGAGCCATTTTTTAGAAAATACAAATTTTCAAAAAATTTTCCATATAAAGGGTAGCTTTGGGTGGGGAAGTTTTTCTCAAAATCTTCGTGTCGCATCCCTAGAAGATACTAAACTTAAATACCAATTTTTGTATTTTACCGACTTTTCGTTTTTGAGTTATCGTGTTCACAGACACACGGACACACTGATACACGAAGACACGGACACACACACACGGACCTTTTTCTGAAAATACTTTTTTTGGATACAGGGGACCCTAAAACATTTACTTCCGGTGAAATCTTGGTATCGAATTTTTTGGTGGAGTGTAATACCTTCTCTACACTATGTACATAGTACGTATAGGGAAAGTAAAAATTGATGATATACTTACATTTTAATTGGTATGTACATATCTTCCCCATCCATGACGTCTGTAGTGGACCGAGATGGGGGACAGAGGCCGGGCGGTAGGCCAAGGTTCCCCGTGAGCTGTCGTGCCATGGAGTTATGTTATGTACATATCTTAAATATAAGATACATTAATAAAAATCGTTAAAGCCATTTCGCGAAAACCAAAATTTTAGATTTTTTGTTCCATGTAAAGGGTAGTTGGGGATGGGGGATTTTCTTGCAAATCTTTGTGTCGCATTCTTGGAAGATAATGCCAAACTTAAATACCAAGTTTTGTATTTAACGGCCTCTTCGTTTTTTGATCTATGCTGCCACAGACACACACACACACACACACACACATATACACACACTCACAGACATGGACTATTTCTAAAAACTTTTCGGTGAAATCTCGGTTGCTTTTAAATGCAACAAAAGGCTAATAAAACAAGTGAAAACAAACTCTAATACTTTGTGTGGTCCCCATTATTTGCTATCAGTGCCCTCACTTTCCCGGGCATGGAATCCACTAGCGTTTGAAAATAACTAACGTCTTCTATAATGAGCCCCAAGTGTCTGTCATGGGACACCAGAGTTGTGCAGCATTATTCAATCTGGGACCTCGAGAAAGCATTTACTTATGTCCAAACATTTTAAATTGGTTTGAGATCTGCTGGCTTTGTAGGACATGGATATTCGTGTGCTCCGAAAACCACTTTTGAACTTTGGCTGACTTGTGGACCGAACGGTTATCTTGTTGGAATTTAATAATGCCTTCAGGATAGCGCTCTTGGACAAGTGGAAGCTGAAGATTTTCAAAAAAAGTCCCCCACCACAAAACAAACTACCCTTTACATGGAAAAATGTCGAAATATTTTAATTACTTAAAAATGGCTCAAACGTATGTTTTTGTTGTGGAGGTAACCGTTTCCGAGACATTCCTTGTTATTGGTTTCAATTGTGAAGTATTTAAACTTTTCTCACACAGGAAGTGTCCGTTTTTTGTTTTCTTCTACTCCTGGCCAAGCAAAGATGTGATTTGCTATGGCAATTGCATTCAATGGCGTATAACATATTTGACAATCACTTTAGCATAGCGCATTCGCTTATTCTCTTCTACTTACAAAGAACTAAGAATATTATATTCTGCTAATATTTATCTCGATTGGCATTGTGTACAAAGAAGAATAATCTTTTGTAGGAGGTTTGTAGAGCAGCTAGAGGAAGTCATGTGAGTGTAACACATCAGACTTTTTACGTAGAGTTGACAACCTTTTAAATATTCTTGTTATTGGTTTCCATTTTAAAATAGTTTTATAACTTCTGGCAAAGCAAAGAAACAATTTCATCTATATGGTAATCAGCGTTTGGAAGATTTGGCTATCATTTTAGCCCAGTGTATTCCATTATTTCCCTTCTGCTTAGAATAAACTAATGTTAATTTTAAGTAACAGAAGTGGATAGAAGTATAAGATTTTAAAAAATAATTGGTTACAGAGATGTAGAGGAAGCCATGTAAACGTAACACATGAGAGTTTTCAATTTCCAAGGTCCCAATTTTAATGAATATGAACGTGTTGTTCATTTGTTTGAACCAAGAGCTGATGAACTATAGTAACTTGTTGCTTATAAACAAACTTTCTATTAGAAATGTACATACGAATAATATGAATAACATGCAACAAAGGTTAAAAAAACATTCCTTATTATCAGTGTAGCAGTAAATAGAACCCGCATGAAAGGCTAATGCATCTCATTCAGCTTTGATACATTTTTAGAAAATTATACTCTTCATCAAGAGACAACATATAATGAAAGCTCTTTGAATTCGTTTATTCCTGAAACATACCTCATTGCCTGTCACATATTTTTACTTTCTTTACACGTACTACGCACATAGTGAATAGAGAAGGTATTGTAAGGCACAAACAAATTCGATACCGGAAATAGATGTTTTAGGGTCTTCGGTGTCCAAAAGTAAGCACTTTTAGAAACAAAGTCCATGTGTGTCAGTGTGTCTGTGTGCCTTTGAAGACAATAACTCAACAATAAAAAGTTTGTAAAATACCAAATTTGTATTTTAAGTTTAGTATCTTCCAAGGATGCGACACGAAAATTTTCAAGAAAATCCTTCACCTCAAACTAACTATCTTTTAAATGCAAAAGTTTTGAAAATGTTTTTCTCAAAAATAGTTCAAAGCGTTTAGATTAAAATACCGTATGTTAAAGATACTTACACGACCAATAAAATTTATATCTTGAATTTTCTGGGAATGGTCTCTGAAGATCGTTTTATTCTTGATGAATTTTGCTGGATTTTGCACAACTGGTAAACCGTAAGAGATAAACAAAAATAATGTAGATCTCGTTAAAACACACAACTGTGTCATATACGTTTTTCTTGTAGAGTTGACCGTTTCAGATATATTCCTTGTTATGGTTTCAGTTTTAAACAACCTAACATTTCTCCAACGTAACCATACAGAGTGAACCTCAATTGTTTCACATAGCAACCAGCTATTAACATATTTGATAATTAGTTTAGCATAATGGATTGCCTTATTTTCCTTCTTAGTGCTTATAATGAAGCAAGTAAAAAGATTAATTCGGCTTATATTTGTCTCAATTAGTATGACGTGGGTAGAAGAAGCTTTTGTAAGGATAGTTTGTATTTGGAAGAGCTAGAGAAATGTAGGTATGTGAATGGACACATTGTTTTCTTAGCACATAGCTCTGAGTAACAACGTCTACAGTCGGTTTGAAATTTCCTTGTGGTGTGTGTCGTCTGCTGGAGGGGGTTTCTCAGGTTACTGACCAATCAAGTGTGAGAATGCATAATCGTCAGAGGGGTCAGGCCATTGGCGTTGCAACACCTATGAGTTCAGGAGCAATTTATCCCCAACGTTCTCATGAAATACTGATCTGATTGTTTGATTTCATTCTGTGAAAAATTCGGTTGCTATAAATATTGGTTGTCGCCCTCCGTGGTGTAACGGTTACCATGCTAACTTCATACACCCAAGGTCATGGGTTCAAACCCGGCGGAGGACGATGCATTTTTTCGGGCGTAAAAAGCCTTAGCATGACTTCCTTCGGAAGGGAAGTAAAGCCGTGGGTCCCGTGTCGTAGATTTACGGCACGTAAAAGAACCTGAAGCCTGATAGAGAGACCTCTGAGCAAAATTAAGCGGTTTTTCACGCCCAATATAGAATGGGACGCTGAGAACCACAGCAGTTAAAGAGCGCCATAAATAACACGCATTTACATACATAATGGATCCGTAAGGATTTACATGTATAATCATTACTGTCTTTTATATCTCACGGACACTGCTCTTGTTCTTTTTTATAGTGTTTAACGCCCGCATTTACTGCTAAAACCCCGCAGATGAGGACACTGATGATAAGTGGAATGAAGGTAGCACTGGTGGAATGTGATGGCGCGAGAAACCGGAGAACCTAAAGAAAACCCGCCCCTGCGCCACTTTGTCCATCACAAATCCCACATGGAATCGAACCCGGGTCGCCTAGGTGAGAGATGAGTGGTCTAGTCAATTGGCCACGGCGCGGTCACGCTCTCATCCTAGAATTATCATGACTGGCACTGTGGTTTGAAAATGTCTTACAACCGTGATAAATGAGTTGAGGTTACATTAGCCGAAATAATAAAACGTTTAGATTTAGTGAAGTACAGGACCCAATGTTGAAAGAAATAGTTAAGGTAATATTGAGAAACGGGGAAAAGTAGTTCAACATACGAGACGTGTGATAGAAAATGCATGGAAAGAAGGCATTTTAGAGGAAGTAGTGGATCATGTTTCGCTGCAGACGGATACATATGGCAACAGCAAACCGAAGCAGTCACATGTCAGCAGGAATGTCAATCACTAGGTTTGCTTTCATTTTGAAACACACTGTATACTGCGAATGTGTGACTGCCGCTGTCGCTGCTGAAGTTTATAAGCTAAACAAGGGTGAACACTGGGTGGCAAAGGATATAATTTATTCTCTCCGACTGCTGGTAATACCGAACAGAAATCTGATTTTCTCTTTAAAGCTACGTGACTGCATTGACATTCGCCGGTTACTGACATCTACTGCGGCAGTAATGTGTCTGTGATCTGTGATGGAAGTCCGGACCATGTTTGTCCATATACTGGAACCTGTCAGGTCTCCCATTTCAAGCCGAACAAAGGCGCCAAACCTGTCAGCGACAGACCGTGCTGATTACGGTCCCAGCTCAACTTGCGTGTGAATTTCTTTGTTTTCATTCTGTTAAAGGAACTGCTCTGAGGATTCAGAGGGGAAAGCTTTAAATAGTATAGCTGTTCACTCTATTACTTGGTGCTATAGTTTACAAGCGAATAAAGCTGTCACGGATAACACAAAGTAAATACATCATAGATTAGTCCATGGAGCAGCTGCATAAGGACGATATTAAATTAAGAAGCTCATTTTCACAGGACATTTGCTCCTGCTATTGACATTGGTTCACTATTTTTACCTTCTCTAAACGTAAAATATAAAGTACATAACAGATAGAGAAGGTATTTTATTCCACTCAAAAATTCGATGTCGAGATTTCACCCGAATTACGCATTTTACGATAGCACGTATCAAGAGAAAAAGAAAAACATTTTTAGGAAAAGGTTCGTGTGTGTTTGGGTATTTTGCAATAATTATTTTTTCAGGTTCTGAATTAGTTACACCTTTAATTTTGTGTGTGTGTCAGTGTGTCCGTGTGTCTGTGAAAACAAACTCAAAAACAAAAAGTCGGTATAATATTACTTGATATTTAAGTTTAATATCTTCCGAGGATGCCACACGAAGATTTTGAGGAAAAATAGTTCTAATGACTTAAATTAAACGAATTTTTTAAGGCAAATAAAATGTATATCATGAACTTATTGGGCATAGCTTCTGAAGACCTCTTTATTGTGGATGAATTTTGCGGAATTTTGCATAACTAGTAAACGGTAAGAGATAAACAAAAACTTACTAAACAAAAATTTAGATCTTATTAAACCGCACAATATATGTCATATATAATATTTTCTTAGAGTTAACCGTTTCCGAGGTGTTATTGGTTTCGGGTTTAAAAGGTGTATATGTTTCCCATACGGGAATTTGTAAACTCCTGGCCAAGCAAAGAAACTAATATCAATTCCTTAGCAACTACATTTAAAACATTTGACTGTCGGTTTAGCCTAGTGTATTCCCTAATTGGTAATAAGACTATTTAATCTAATGCTTATCTCGATAAGCATAATGTAGATATAAAAATACACTTATTAACAATAATTTGTTACAAAGATGTGGAGATGTGAATGGAACATAAGATTTTTAGAAAAAGGTTCCTGCATGTGTGTGTGTGTATGTCTGTAAACATGATAACTCAAGAACAAAAAGCCAGTAAAATATCAAACTTGATAAGTAAGTTTAGTATTATCCGTGATGCGACATGAAGATTTTGAGGAAAATCTCTCATCCTCAAATATCATACATTAAAGATTTTTAGATGCCAAATAAAATGTGTGCATTACAGTATATTAATTTTCTGAGTATGCACAACCATATCTTTCTTAGATTGTGCAAACACAATTTAGTCATCTTCATATAGAAGGTAATACATGGTATTATTAAACTATCGACGCAAAACAGTGCATTGCGTTTTGGGCATTGTTGAATCACGAACACAATTTTCAAACTGTTCGTCATTTCTAATGAGGCCCTTACCACACTTGTATCGCATTATAGCAGAAGCAAACATTTGCATTTGGCAGTCAAATAAAAGTTTCCACGATCTCCGGTCCCTAGAGATAAGCTTCTTATATTCGCAATATCTCCCCCAAAATGACCGCATTTGTTCCCTCACATTAGCCAACAATGCCCATTTGTAAACGTCCCACACACCTTGGAAATCGAAACTCCTCTGCACAATGCGTTAACGTATTTGTGCAGAGGCATTGTGTGGAAGGTGCATTGTGCTGGCAGGTATGCTACGTTTCAGAAACGTTACGCAAAATGTGTAATAGTATTTGTGGAAATAGTGCGTCAGTAGCGAGTTTACAGATAGAAATCGCGTAAGCTATGGTAAAATCCAATACTGTGAATACTATGTGCATACTTCGATATTGTTGTGGCAGTACAGCCTGATAAAATTTGAATCGATATAACCGCTACTGATACAACCTGTAAGAATGCGCAGAGTTATCTTTACATTGAGCAGCAGCGAGAAACTACATTCAATTGTTTCTATACTGACGTCATCACGTGTAATATTGAAGAGCTCTACCAGATATATTGGTTATAGCAGGTTATTAGGTTTTGTTGAAATTAAGAAAGTTGTATATCTTAAGCAATAACTACTAATTAGGTATGCGTGCGTGCGAGATCTAGTAGACTCGAGATGAACCTAGGTGAAATTGCTGTGTACTTTCCCTATTAGAGCTTAGCTACAGTAGTGATGGATGGTTGAGGTTTGGTGATTTTGGTAAAGTTTCGGGTGTTGGTTTTAAGGGGGTAGCGCTTGCTATTTTCAGGAGCAGCATTCTATTCCTCTGCCCTGCTAGTATTTAGTTTGTTTACATATTACATTTTTGTTGGATTAGTCGACCACGCCTAAGGTTGGAATGGGGAGTACTTAGTTCAGATGGTTTGCTGTTGGCTGGATTGAAGCCGTTGTTACCGGGTGTGCCCGCAAGCCACGTGGGAAACCTGGTACTACCTGTATTGGCAATCAGTTAGTAAGGGGTCTCTCAGTGATTTGACAAATGTGTTCTCATGTTGGCGTAGAAATTTTGCACCCGGAGCCTAATCACATTCTCCACATATGGGAGGGCCGAAACTTCATGTAGTAGCCTCACTGGGAAACGCCAAAATACAGAGTAAATGGACCGGAGTCCTCTATTTTTTATCCACAGTAACCAGAGAAACCAGTTGTCTCCTGCCATGCCCCATACTTGGAAGGCGCTATCTAGGTAAGCGCTAGAAAATTGACTTAGTTGCCAAAGCAAGCAATAGTTTGTGAGCTACTATCCATTTTTGGCAAACTGCATAACCAAGAATTCACTACTATCTGTGAAATTGATTTGAACTGTGTGACTCGGCGGGTAAGAAAACACTGGAACTCAGAGGGTAAGAAAACGCGCATAGTACTACTCTCTCCCTCTATCCATCCATTCATCCATCCATCCATCCATCCATCCGTCCGTCCATCCATCCATCCATTCATCCATTCATCCATCCATCCATCCATCCATCCATCCATCCATCCATCCATTCGTCCGTCCATCCATTCGTCCGTCCGTCCCTCCGTCCGTCCGTCCGTCCGTCCATCCATCCATCCATCCATTCATCCATCCATCCATCCATCCATCCACCCATCCATCCATCCACCCACCCATCCACCCACCCATCCACCCACCCACCCATCCATCCATCCATCCATCCATCCATCCATCAATCTATCTATCTATCTGTCTATCTGTCTCCTATCTATTTATTTATCTCTCTGGTTCAAAGTTCAGTCTGTGTAGTATCTTTGGATCAAAGGAATTATACTAGTGCATGGATGTGTAGGCTACCTATATTGAAAAATTATATAGAAAATACATGCTTCGTTAATGTTGTTTCTTAAAAGTTTACGGAACAGGAGACCACATCATTAACGCACTTCATTAATTTCAAATGATTTGCCTGTACAGTCACCAGATAAAGCCTAAAAGCGTGATACAAATGAACATGAAAGTGCTAACGTAGGGGTAAGTGTATCCACTATTATTCCACTACCAAAATATGATTGACCCAGGATAAAAAAGACAAAGGCAAAGAAATTGTACAGTTTTGTCTACAAAAGGCCATTGGTAAAATAAGACAAGCCAGAAAAAACCAAGAAGAGACCAAATACGAATACCCAAAAACGCAGAGTTGCTGGGTCAAATTTGGATTTATACCATCCATCAACCTCAGGAATATCCAGGAGAGGTCCAATGGAATTTGCCCTTTGTGCGTTGAAATTTACAAGATGCCTATTACAGAAGACTAGATCAAGTGTTATAGTTGTTCCCATTGGTGATAAGAAGAATGCACAGCTTATGAAAGTCATGATGAATATGTTTGTGGTTTATGTTTGACCCAATGTTGCGTAATTTTAACAAACCATATGATCAAGAGCACGAATATTCCACATTTTACAATTACTAGCACTGAAGGTTTATGCTTAAAGTTGGAAAGCTGAACCTGAAGTATGTAGTTCCTAAATAAACAAGCAATAATTTGGCGAGAGAAAAGTTTATCTTAACATTCCCATCGTTTAGATATGAGTGGCTAAACACATCTGCGCACTCTTTCTGTACTTTCCCCTAGAGGCAAAATTGTTTTCTCAAATGCAGCTTATGGATATTATAGAGGCTGTTGGAGGTATCAGTGAATATATTTGTATTTATTTGTAAGTGAATATTTATCTATACTTTAGGACAATATAATTAAAATTGAGTTAAGATGATTGATAACTTTAGTTATAAAGAAACTAAAACTAAAGTTATAAAGACTTGTATGTTTTCTGGTTGATTAGCACTAGTGTTATGCGAAACACCCTCATTGTTTAGTTCATGTTTGCCACTATCGAAGTTTGCTTCTTAGACACGATACAAGCTAAGAACGTCGACTTTGTCCCCGTTTACGGGATGGACTATCCTTGCTCTCTCTTTTATGCGGTCACTCAGTCAGAGGATATGTACTGCTTTCGGAAAATGGGTAATACAGCTCATGCATATACATATTATCGATACATATTTTCGATGCTTAACGCAATATGTATTGAAATTAAGCAGACACACATATATATATATACACATACTCCTTCAGTAATCGGCTTACCTTCCCCATATTTAGGACTGACACCCCCCTAGGACTTACAAGCGGATGCCCAAGGGTCAGAAGCCTGTCGTGGAATGAAGAACTTAGAACGCGCACAAGCATGAGCAGGAGGACGTGGATGATATGAAATGCAAGCCAAACAGAGGGTAGGAGAGGCGATGATGAACTAGTTGGTGTAAGCAGTTGCGGGCGAAACTGGAGGAGGGAGGAGTCATCGAAAAGCCTCCCAGACGCCGTTTCGTCCACCAACATGCGGGCACTTGGTATCGAACCCGGGCCAGGTGGTGGGAGATGAGCGGCACCACATTATATATATGTGTGTGTATTTTATATAAGCACACAAAATAATATAACCACGTTTATGAAAACAAATCTAACGCGTTCCTTTTGCATGACTTCCTGTATAAACTTTTATTACAGAATATTGTTATTTTGTCTTCATCGTGGTAATCAATATAAACATTAGCAGAAGCGGTTGTAATTGTAACCTCTAAACAGAACGGAAATAATACAATAAGCTAAGCTAAAGCCTTAGTTAACTATTTTAAAACGCCGGTCGCTATATAAAATAGTTTAAATTCGGGGTTCTTTGGGTGACCAGAAGTAAACAAAGAGAGAAGAAACGAAAGATGACTTTCCATTTGAGAAAAGTTTTTAGTAGATCAAAATTTAAACCAATAACAACGAATATCTCGGAAATATTTAACTCTCCAAAAAGACTATATATATATATATATGAATGAATGAATAAGTGTATTTATTGGCATAGCAATATCATACATAGAATTTCAACAGTCGCACGGGTCCACAGACCGTACCTGCTTTTGTAATACACATTACAATCAATATTAAAACAACAACAACAACAACAACAACAACAACAGAGAATTAAAAGAGTAAACACGAAAATAAAAAGACAAAGGAAATACACAGTCAAAAGCAATATTAAACAACAATAAAGAATTAAGAGTGAACCCAAAAAATAAAAATACAAAGATATTCAAATATAGCAATTTAAATTTACAGCACAGAGTACACCTTCATAAATTCACCCTTTTATAATAGATAATTACACTTAAAAGACATGTATACACATAATATATACACCATATATAAAACCATAGCACAACAGTGATCTAAGTATGACATAATATATATGTTTGTAGAACATTGTAGTTACTTTTGTTTAGTTGATCTTATTCCTCCCCCCCCCCCCTTCTCTACTGGCAACCTCCTCAGATCTCAGCTGTCTTGCCTTAGGTATAAATTTACCTAGCACGTCCATGTTTTCCGTGCCTGCCAGTAAGCGTCCTAGCCCTACATTAGCAGTGGTAAAAAATCGCGGCAAATATTTTTCCCGCCATTCCTCCGTAACCCTACATTTTGCCAAGATGTGAGTCCACGACTCTTCCTCCTCGCAAATGGGACAGATTCTCGTACCATTCTCGTCAGAAATTTTCGTGCTCCTCCATGCTCCTAGTCTAATCCACGCGAGCCCCTCTCTAATGAGTTTGGTACCATTTTTGATGTATTGTTCCATACCCCACTCCGATTTCAGCCCAGACTGTACTTCTAATGACACCTTCTCTGTGCATTGCGCAATTATTTGCTGTCTCTCAATATCACATAGGCGGTTCTTAATTTTTCTCCAAATACTTCCCCTGTTTTCCTGCCCCGCCATCCAAATGTCTCCCATCCCAATGGTTTCCAACCCTTTCTTTAATTTTGATACCCACGTCGAATTTCCTTCCATTCGCAACTGTTCACGGTAGCAGACTGCCTTAATTAGAGATTGGTTTCCGTGAACGATTCTCATCCAATATTTAACTGCTCTGATTTTGCACTCTTATCGTTTCACTATGTGCCCCGAATTCTCTCATTATTCCGCAGTTTGTCGTACCCCTCCCTACACCCAGAATTCCTTTCAAAAATTGGGTCCTCACTTGATCCAGATTCCCTGTTTGTTCCCATCCCCATATTTCTCCTCCGTAATGTCATCGTGGATCTAACTGTCGCTCCGTATACAGTTTCCATTAAGGTTATGGATATATTCGGTATTCTGCAGCCTATTTGGAGAGCTTCCGCCGCTTTCACCCTTGCCTTGTGTTTAGTAATGTCAATGTGTTTTGTCCATTTTCCGTGCATTGTAAATGTGAGTCCTAAGTACACAAAAGATTTAACATTGTCCAGTATCTGTCCTGCATATGGCCAATTCTCCTTCCTGCTATAAACACAACCCTTTTTGAAAGTCATTGCCTTAGTCTTATTCACATTAACTGTAAGTAGCCATTCATTGCAATAATTCTTAAGTTTGTCCAGTCCTCGTTGCAATCCGTTTACTGTCGTAGAGCACAATACTAAATCGTCTGCGTATAAAAGTGTTGGGATCTGCAAATCCGCTACTACTGGTGTTTGGATATTCTCTGCTATCATTGTATCAGTAATATCATCCACAAAGAGATTAAATAGCAAGGGAGATAAAATACAACCCTGCCTCACTCCCCCATAGCTTCGGCAGCTCTCGGACACTCTGTTTCTGTCGTACTTCACACAGAATTCAACATTTTGATACATTGCCTGCAATGCTCTAACCATTTTACTTGATAACCCCTTTCTGCCTAGTTTGTACCATAATGCATTTCGATTGATAGAGTCAAGCCTTCTTAAAGTCCACAAAAGCACAATGAAGCTTTCCCCGCTTAATTAACAGTTGCTTCGTCCTTAACGTGTCTAATATAAAAGCGGCATCTATGGTATTGTGTCCTTCTCTGAAACCCATTTGAAACTTTTAAAGTTTGCCAAATTTAGATTCCCAGTCCTTTATCCGGTTATATAACACTCTACAATAAATTTTCTCCATAATTGGCAAAAGAGTAATCCCCTATAGTTATCTGGATTTCCAATAGTTCCCTTCCCTTTATAAATGGGATGAATAACGCCCTTTCCCCAACAGGTAGGGTAGTTCCCCTCAATAAACAATCTGTTACATATCTGGAGCATACTCCTTCCAAACATTGGCTGCCGCTTTAAAAACTTCCGGGGGCAGCCCATCCAACCCTGGAGCTTTGCCTCCCTTCAGACTCCTCAGCGCCTGTGCTATTTCTCGTGCTGATATTTCCTTGTCCAGTATTGGGATCTCAAGATTTCCCAAAATTTGCACTTCCTTTATAAAAATTCCTTCCCTTTCACCTTTCCCGAATATTCCCATAAAATGCATTGTCCATTTTCTGAGAGAAATTTCGTTGGGCGCCTGACGGTTGCCTCTTAAATGTTTTACTACTTGCCACATCTCAGCGTTAACACCCCCCCCCCCCGTGTTAAAATATTACTAATTTTCTGAGTGATTTTGTCTTGCCACGTAGTTCTCTTTTCCCGTAAGAGCTGTTTATACTCCCTTCGTTTTTTTGTAAAACATTTCCTAATGTCATCTCTGAATTTTGACAGAGCCTCCTCTGCTTGTTTCTTTACAGCTCTGCATTGCTGGTCATACCATCCATTGATTCGTTTTAACTTACCATGCATTTGGACCTTCATTGTCCCGGCAGCCGTTGCTATTATATGCGTTAGTTCCTCCGCGGTGTCTGCGTTCCTTTCCCCTAATCTTCTTATATATATATATATATATATATATATATATATATATATATATATATATATATGACTATTTTGTATGTTTTAATGAGATTTTTTTCTTGTAGTAGGTTTCTATATCTTGCAGCTTACGAGTTACACAAAAGTCACACAGAATGAAGGGGTCTTCAGAAGCAATTACCAGAAACTTCAAAATATACATTTAATTTGTCATTTATGAATCAGAATCGTTTGAGCCATTTTTGAGAAACGCTAAATTTTAAAAACGTTTTCAATATAAAGATCAACTTGAAGGATTTAGGTCAACTATTAAAACGGCAATGCAATGGCCGAGATTATGCGGTCATTTTACAGGAGCGATACTGTCGAAACATCTTACCGCAGCTAATGTTCATTTCTTTGAACTCTTGTCGCACCTGACGTTCGTTTGTTTAATCAACTGTCTTGGTTCTTGAGCTGACAATCCAGTCAGCCCAACCTCACTTTTAATAACTGTCAGTTCTACAATTATACTTTCAACTGATTCAGTTACAATATTTATTTAAAGTTTTATCCAGTTCTTAATGTATTTAGTTAAAAAAGGAATGAAAATAATCATTAATTTTATTTATTGAGTTTCAAATCAGTGCATTAGCCTCAAAATAGTATTTGTTTCCCTTTTATATATTACCTATTAAAAACTGAAATTCATCCTTTTTTTGTACCACCCGGATTCAATGGACTTCACGTAATTATTGGAACCACATTTCTTATTACATGTTTATATCGATCGATTACTAAAGAGAAAATAAATCCCCTTAATAGATTTACAATCTGTCAACTAAATGAACCTCAGCCATAATAGTTCCCTATTTATTTTATTGCTTATCGATACACGAACATTGGGTGTAGACACGGTCAGCCATATCTTAATTCAGGAGGCAGTGAAGAAAGAAAGTGAAAAGACATTCGGTAAATAAACATGGTCGAATATATCATCTACTATTTGAGAACTAATGTAAGTATTACAATCGTAACATAATAAAATATTCCTCCCTATATATTATAAATTATTAATGGTCTATTATGCTGAATTGTCTTATCAAATACAACTCGTGTTTTCATCTCTTAAGACAATTGACTCTCGTCGCTTCGCTCCGGTCGTGAATTATCGACAAAATAAAAACATTCCTGGTATTACTTATGATAATCTTCGTGTGGCACCATTAGAAGATACTAAACTTAGATTTAACGTATTTTTCATTTTTGGCTATGCTGTTCAAAGATACACACACCGACCTTTTTTAATAATGTTTTCTCCACAGTTGTAACTAAATTGCGAAATGATAAATGCCTGCCAAAAGAAGCATCCGCTTTGCTTTCACCTGTTAATCATCAATACCTGATGATCAGGCATAGGCATGAGCCTTGCAGAAAGCATTTTAACTCATTTACACTGTAAAGTAAGTAATTAGTGTACTAGAAATACAAGTATAAACATTAAATAGTAAATTAAAAGTATTTGAAAATTTCATTTTCATTTTCCTATGAAAGTGTATGTTTTAGATAATAAATTTGGGTATTGCGTAGAACCGTGATTGGATCTTCCGTTTGTTAGTAAATGGCTTTGTACATAAGTTTACTCTAACGTCTGGTTTTACTGGTACGTGTTACAAGCGAGCGGAGAGGAGAGAGTTTGAAGGGCTGTGCCCTGCTCAGTTTGTGTTATAGCTGAGCACAGAAGTAATAGGCGTGTCCGGAAAGTAAGTACCATAGCAATTCTAGTGTCGCAATCTCTCTCTCTCTCTCTCTCTCTCTCTCTCTGATTCACATTCTGTCCACTGAGACCATTACAGCCGGATCGTGCTGTGTTTACAGCTGTTAGTGATCCTTGAAAATATTTAAAATAAGGTCTGACCACGTCGACAGTGAATTACATTCCATAATATGGTTAATGAACGCAAGGAATGTTAAATAAGCTGATATTCAGTGTCAATGTGTAGAGATTTACGTTGAAAATGTAATGCCAGATAGAATGGGGAGAAAGTGGGTTAAGCAATTCAAGATCCAATCTTCCTGACGAGGCAAGAGGTGGGCAGCCTTCTGTTGTCACTAATGGTTTGGTTGAACAAGTGAATGAGGCAATTGATGTAAACAAATGGCTCACAATAGGAAAGATTGTGATTTATTTACATAAAATACGGTGCTCAGCAGAGGCAGTTTTATTTAAAGAGGGTGCACAAAAGTTGATTTCCCGCTCAAGCAAATGCTAATGACAAATTCTAGAACAGTGGGGGCAACAATGTTGGAAAAATAGAATAAACAAAGCTCTTTCATGTACAAGTAAATGTTGTGAAAATAAGTATATTATGCATTCTTTTTCCCATACCAATGCATACATTCCAGACACGCCTCGTATACAGTTCTGTAATAAACAAATGTTAATTAAAAATATAAAATATGAACATAATAATGCGCAAATACCACAATAGATTACAATATATTTTCTAAGTTTATCAAAAACAAAGCGTGCTCTATTGGACCCGGTAGTGCTTGGGGAGGGGGATGTCCCAATGAAACACTGTGTGTACGTAACTATTTTTCAGTCAGAGTGCAACTAAACAGTTACAATATTCGAACTCTAGTTATTAGTTGCTTGGAACTGGCCTCGCCATTCGTTATCGCAAGGCCTGCTCACCTTGCTCTACGTTACTCAAACACAGAAACCAGAATTATCTGGTTAAAGCGAATACAGAATATGGGACTCCGATCCATCAACTCTGGCTCCCATCATTTCCTACTTACCCACAGAACATCACTACATGAAGTACTGGCTTCCCAGCCATGCGCTGTCGGGAAAAACAAACTTGTCGTATGGCTTGTGTGTCACGCAAACTTGCAGTCACTAACCAAACTGAAAACATGTTGCTCTTAATAACTAAGATTATTAGTCTGCAAATGATAAAGATTTCCTTTTGATTCATTACACTGTTCTTAATTACCAATACAAATAGCTGCTCATATACCCTTAAAAACCTGTGTATGAAAAAGATAAGGAATTAAGAGATCACCTACTTGTCTTTCTGTTTACGCTACAGATTTAACAAAGCTGATGACATTCCATTTCCTTGATATCCAAAGACACAACTGAGCATCTAAATTGTAAGAATAACTGTTGAGCGATTCGACCCATTAACAACACATACCTCGGAAATGTCTAACAGGACAAATCAATCTACAGCGGTCTACATGTTTTGTGTAGTACAATTTCGTCGATCGTCTAACATTTGGTAGAATGCTGGGAAGATGCTTTATTTGCTAAAATAAGTGAAGTTAAATACTGATTGCCAATAATTAAAGCTGACCAAGACACTCTGAGAGCAACATACTTTCCGCAACAAATGAATAACATAGAATATTCAAAATAGAACGAACAAGCATTTCGTCATCTGCTCGACACCGACCGACACCGAGTCCATACATTATACTCAAACATGAACTAGAAAGCTAAATGAGAGAAATGGTAGAAGGGAAATCAAGCTGTTTTGGCTTAAACAATCAGCAAATGTAATACCTATGGTCAGAGTGGATGACCTAAGAAATCGACATCTGGACCTCCCAAATACTCCCGAATGCCTGGTTATTTATTTATTAATTGTATTTATCTATTCTCTGCAATTGGATGCGACACTGTGGCATAATTAAGTGTATAACATTTATTTACAATAATAATTTTACAGTTAGTACAAATTAATAATAGTAAGCACAAAGTAATGATAGTAAAAAAAGTAATACTAAACCTATATACATGGTTTTTGAAATATCTAACTAGATATTAGTCAGTATAGAAAAACTTAGGTCAATTACCAACATGTTTCTTAACAGTTACTATGAAGCTTCAACATTAATGGTTTCAGATGCTTAATTACCTCATAATATTTACTTTAATTAATTATCTAACATTTATTTTCTTTAAAGTATCCCTAAACATCTTTAATGTTAGAGGGCAGCTCTGAAAGACTGCTATAAGCAATTCATTCCATTCTTCAATGGTTCTATTAACAAAAGATAATTTTCCTACATCGGTTCTGTACCTTTAATTCTTAATTAATTACGCTGTCAATTGTCAGTGTCGCGGGGTTCATCCTTTGGATGCTAGAAAGCCTCTAATATAGTGGTTCAGGCGTCTTTGGTTCAGTGACTAATGAAAAATTTACTCCTAGCATTGCCTTGCTAATTATCTCAGGGTACTTTTGTAGGTGAAGCAAGATTTTAAAAGACACCTTATTTCCCCTTAATATTTGGATTTCTTTTTCTTCTTCTGAAGATACTTTAAAACTTAATAGGTGGCTAGGTTGCTTCCTTATAATATATTCACAATATTAACCTTACCACCACTTCAAAAAGTAACAAGGAACCTAATCTATAAGCACACCATTCCCCACCCTTTAAGTGCCTTCGTCACTTCACATACGTTCTGATCACAATAAGTATCAACACAGATCCAGATTGAGATTGGGTAAAAGTCTGGGGCCTGCTCCCCTTATATACTGCCACTGGGTGACGTCAACCTTCGCACCATAAAATATAAAGCCGATATCCCACGGTCAAAGATTTTGGTCCAATACTCTTCAAACTACAAAATGGATCTGAGACATCGGATACTTTCATTGTATACAATTTACGTCCTATGTTTTGGTCCAATTCCAGTTTGCTGCATCAGGATACAGCGGTTTCTAATTTTTGATCCAAACGTATGAAATCAACCAATGAGCGACCTGGTGCTACTGACATACTAAGATGACAGCTAGTACTGGGTCTTCCTTCCCACCAAGGTGATTGTTTGTGTGCAACTTTGCTATATCTTGTAGACTTTGTGCTAAATAATAGGGTTATATAGCTGAGCAATGGTTGTAATACACATTTTATTGTACGGCAGAGATTTATGAAATAATGACTCATGAACGTATAGCCCCTACAAATGTATATCATCGGATCCATTTATACCAAACCTTCTTTTCTCAATAAAATATAAAAACGCTACCTTTGATTTGCTGGTATGGACTGCTTCATATTTGTGTCTTGGCGAGTGATTTTTGCCTCAACTAAGAACGGCAGCTTTCCAAACAAATGTTCGTCCATTCTAAGGAATTTAAAATAATTTACAGGGTCACAAACGAGCTCATTTTGCAGCACATGTAGTACAAATCTTCCTTGGCCTGCGTTCCTACATTCCAGCCATGATCTAGTCCACCAATTCCTCTTTATTGAAGTTTTCTTTCTATTACAACATGCTCTTGCAATGGATACATAAGCTTAGCTTGCAACAGCGAACACAAAATAATTGTGGATCAGCAACCTCCACCATTTTCTACCGCTGTGCATGTGCATGCTAGAAATATTTGGACCAATGCACACTCCAGTAGGAAGGGGAGAAATTGTACACAACGTTCACGTTGTATAAACAATTTTGGATCAAATTTTGACCGTGGAACATCGGCATAACAGAATCTGTGACTGGTCTCTTGGTTGCATCACACTACATACCATTGTACCAAGTTTTGTTAGTGCCCCGTTCTCTGACGAGTCTGAAAAACCCTAATTCTTCCATCCTTCACTAACTTATATCTCTCCTTTTCTAGTTTTCCAAATCCTCTGTTTTCCGGAAGTGAGGTCACTACCCTTGTAACTTTCTTTCCTATCTTTTTCTGTTTCTATATTAAGTTACTTATCCTAATCCTGTGCTCATTACCAAGTGGTGGTTGGCGGACTGTTACCTGGAATTAAGCTAGCTCACCTTTTCCTTGTCGCCCTCTGTGGTGTAATGGTTACCATGCTAGCTTAATATACCCAAAATCGCGGGTTCTAACCTGGCGGAGGACGATGGATTTTTTCGGGTGTAAAATCCTTAGCATGGCTTCCTTCGGAAGGGAAGTTAAGCCGATGCTCCCGTGTTGTAGATTTACGGCATGTGAAAGAGACCTATGAGCAAAATTAAGCGGTCTTTCACGTCCAGTATAGAATGGGACGCTGAGAACCATAACAGTTAAAGAGCGTCCATAAATAACACACCATTTACATTTTTTCGCCTCTTCCTTAATTACCTAGGTTACCATTTGGTTTCGTACAACTTTTGGCAACTTAATGTTCTCAACTATATATGTTCTGTACCATATATATACATATGGTATGGCCTCCTACATCGGAATCAAATCAGTGATGCCGGTAAGTTGGAATTTCGTCCCGCATGAGTTCTTTAAAGTGCTAGAAATCTACGGACATGGGTCTTTCACTTTTAAGTACACTTAAAAACCATGGGTCAGGTTGAACCTGCGATCTGTAGATCAGAATGTCAGCACCTAACCAACTGAGTTACCCAGACCGATCCCGAATGACTGACACACCTTATTGATTCTCAGCCTAGGAGATTAATATGTTGACGATAACCTCCCCTAGACAAGCTGTCCTCACCGTACCTAATGAACCATGCCTACCCAATTCTTTATTCCTTTAATGGATTTCTAGTTCCCAAAGGTATCCGAGAACTTTTTATCAACTGCTCCCCTTCAGAGAAGGGTTGAGGAATTATTCCAGCAGGGTGATTACAGGCCAAAGACTCGAGGAAATGATTCACGCATGCCTATACCTTGTGGTAAAGATTTACTACTTAATTATCACTTTTTACTTTCTCTACACGTACCAAGTACATACTGTAAAGATTATTGTATGCTACACAAAAATTCAATACTGAGATTTCTCCGGAAAATACCCGTTTTAGGATCCCCTTTTTAGAAAAAGTTCGTGTGTGTCTATGTGTTTATGTGACTGTGATCACGTTAACTCAAAAACGAAAAGTTGGTAAAATACCAAACTTGGTACTTATGTTTAGTATTTTCCAGAGATGCGAAATAAAGTTTTTGAGAAATTCCCCAACCACAAACTACCCTTCATATGGAAACAATTTCCAAAATGCAGATTTTCTAAAAAATGGCTAACGATTTTGATTTATTTGCCATACATTAAAGCCATTTATATGAAAAATAAAATAAATAACATTTTAATTTTATTGGAATATTTTTTATTTTGAATTATTTTTTTTTAATTGTGCGTAACCAGTAAACCGTAAGTGAAAGACTAAAAGTTACTACACAAAAAATTTCAAATACTCAATTTATGTCATACATGTTTTTTTTTCTCGTGGAATTAAGCGTTTATGAGATATTCCTTGTTATTTGTTTCAGATTTAAAATATTTGAACTTTTCGCACACGGAAAGTTGTAAACTCCAGGCTCTGCATAGAAACGAATTATAACCACATGGCAACGAGCTTTTAGAAGATTTGCGTATCGTTTTAGCCTAGTGCATTCCCTTATTTTCCTTCTATTTACAACAAAGGAAATAATTAAGACACTTTCTGCTAGTGTTTAACTAGATTATGAAAAGATAGATGGAAGAAATATGCTTTTTAAAATAATTTGTTACAGCGATGTAGAGAAAGTCATGTGAATGGAACACATAAGATTTTTCCAGCATATATTTTCAATGACTTGGTAGGAATAGGAATATATTGTATTCCACCTAAAAATGGATGTATAAATTGCACTGCAAATACATGCTTTGAGAACCCATGCATTCTAAAAAGATCTGTTTATGTGCGTAGGTGCCTGTGGACAGTACAGCCCAAAAAAAAAGTTAAATACTAAATTTGGAATTTAATTTAAGTATCTTCCAAAGGTTCGACGCTAAGATTTTCAAGAAAATTGCTCAACACGCATATACTCTTTACGCGGGACAGTTAAAAAATGTATGACTTTATCAAAAACGCCTGTAACGATTTTGATTAAAATGTTAACAACAATTTCATAACAAATAAAAGGCATATTTTGAATAATTAATATTCTCTGAAGTTCTCTTAGTTATGGATAACTTTCGTATAATTGGTAAAATATAATAAATGTACAAAAGCTTACAACATAAAAAAATGCTGATATTGATGGAACAGCTATTTAACTCAAATACAAAAATATGTTGCTAAACTTTTTAGACATTTTTCTTGCTATTGGTTTTAATTTTCTAATACTAATACTTTTATTTAATTGAGAGTCTTTAGTCATTTGTTTCTCCATGACCATGGAAGGTGAGCCGAATTTAAAACCAACGAACTGAGACAGACTCTTCAAATATATAATTAGGGTAAGCTTGGCATTTATGGGCACATTCAAGTAACTTGCCAATTTTACTTTCTCTAGCTCCATATGTACAATGTACATAGTGGATAGAGAAGGTATTCTATTACACCCAAAAATTCAATGTCGGAGTTTCACAGGAAATATACGTTTGGGGTCCCTTAAGTCCGAAAAATTTTTTTAGAAAAAAATCCATGAGTATGTCTGTGTGTGGGTGTGTCTGTGTCTGTGGACAGTATAGCTCAAAAAACGTTAAATACCAAACTTGGTATTTAGGCCTAGTATCTTCCAAGGATGCGACACGAAGATTTACGAGAAAACTCCCTCACCTCAAATTACCGTCTACATGGAAAAAATTTGGAAAATGTTTTTCTCAAAAATGACTATAACAATTTTGATTAAAATACCGTATATTAAAGATATTTACATGGCAAATAAAATGTGTATTTTGAATTTTCTGAGAGTAGCGTCTACAGATCTTTTTTATTCTGGATGAATTTGCTGAATTTTGGGTAAACTGATAGACCCTAAGCTCTGGACAAAACCTTAGTACACAAAAAATGTAGATCTCGTCAAAACACGCAATTTACTACTTTTACGTTTTTGTTGTGGTTGTAAGCGTTTCCGAGAGATTTCTTGTTTTTGGTTTCAAATGTAAAGTAGTTATACTTTTCTCAGACAGGAAGTATCCGTTTTTCTTTTTTTCTGCTCCTGGACGAGCAAAGAAGCGATTTGCAATGACAATCGCATAACGACAGGTTTTAAAACATTTGCCTATCATTTTAACCTAGTGCATTCCCTTAGTTCACATCTGCTTATAAGGAATGTAATAAGAATATTCTGTTAATTTTTTTTCGATTAGCATTGTGTAGAAAGAAGAAGAATATTTTTCAACATATTTGTTTGAAGAGCAGCTAGAGAAATTCATGTGAGTGTAATACATCATTATTTTTTTCAGTTAATTTTGATAAGACACTACATGCATTGTCAGATTAATTTTCAAGAAAACTTTTAACGACTTTATTATTACGTTAGTATAAAAGCATTTCCTCTGTGAGGAGGTATGGTTGAGCGTTGCTTCTTTTCCAGAAGTATCAGCTTCTGAAAAACGACACACATACATGGGCAATGTAATTGCGGGTATTATGGACATTACCAATATTAGCGGATACATTCTTTACATAATGCCTGTAGAGCTTTATTATTGATTTTAAGTCTTAAATTAATATTTACAGTGTATGTTGTTGAATTTCCAATTCAAGAATGCATCCCTTATGCCTGTACTGATGCATCTAATGAAGAGGCAAATTCGCTTCCAACTGAGTCTTCAATTTCACATTTGTGTCGTAGGCCAGCCTCTCATTGTAAATTAAGTGCATCTACAGATTTCAACCGTGCACTATCCACACTTTATACACTTGATTCTTCACGTTTCAATTCCGGGTCAGCTTCGCATTCCACAGTACGTTTGTTAGAAAACTTGGCCGCTGACAGTAGCGCCCGTGTGACTTCAACAGCCGCTCATTGCGCGCGTCCTACATCCTTTCGGTTGTCACAAGTGCGTTTTACTTTTGTTTATGTCCAGTTCTCACTTGAATAAGATTAGGAATGTTTAGAAGTGCTTAGTTTTGCTTGAAGTGTTTTCAAAATACAGTATACAGTACCACAAATAATGTTTATCTGCGATACATATGTGCTTACACCATATTGCAGGGAAGTTGTAAGGCAATTTGAAACTAAATTTCCAATCGTGCGTGTTCTGAATAGAAAGGCCGTTCATATTCTTGTAAATAAATTCTGGGAGACGAAATCTATTAATAATAGCAAAAGAAAGGTAAACATACTTGTGCTTACGAAGCACAAATTAGACGAAATCGGAGAAATGTTAGAACGATCACATCGAAAATCTCTTACGCGGCTTGTAAAAGAAACTGATATTTCGAAAGCTTCAGCATGAAAAGCATCAAAACTTTTAAAACTCAAAACTTCAAGGAATTGCAAACACGTGATTACCAGTGTCGGGTAAATTTATGTAACTGGAATTTGAGGAATGTTGATGATGAAACAATCGATCCGCGATTAATAGTCTTCAGTGACGAAGCATGGTTTCATTTACACAGTCATCTGTCATCACAACACAATCGACATTATGCCTCAAACACAATTTCGTTCATGAAACACCCTTGCATTTCGAAAAACCGGGGTATGGTGACCAATAAATGGATACATCCTGGGATAAGATATGTTTTGGTTTATTCTGATAATTGTAAATGTAATTGGAGCTTTCATTTTACGTCCACACATGTACAATTGGGCCGTGCACCTGTTGGCCAAGTTTTGTAGCATACTTACTGTAGATAAACTTCCGGCTTTTTTGAATCATCATCCAGCATTCAATGAATCTGTTTTAACAAATGACTACTCATTATAGCCGCACATTACTCGCCTTCTGCTTCTGTATCTTCAAAGTCAGCAAGAATTATGATCGGTTCCCAAAGTGAAAACCACCATCATCAATTACGGGAGAAAGAAAAATATTACAAGAGAATTGAGAAGCGTAGAAGTACTGGAGTCGGCAAAGAGAATGTTTAAACTTGAGAGTCAGTAGGAGAGGATTAGGACCAAAACCAAAAACCACAAGAAGCGTAGGAAATTCTAAACTTTCTTACATCTACTCCGTTTGTAACGCAATTATTATGACAAAAATGTGATGTTGCCGTAGTTTTATTAGTTGTGCGTCACGTTGGTGCACCAATATGTCGTGGTTTTATTTCTGGTATCACATTCTTGCGACAATATGACGCTATCAGGTGAGTCTACTTGGAGTTGGTCGAGGATTAATGCTCGTGAAATTCTCTACATTAAGGGTGTACATACCTTGCAGATTCCCTTCGTTGCTCTGGCTAGACTCGTTCTTGTAGATCATGAGTTATCTCTTGCTCAGGGGGGGGGAAGAATGACAAAGATGTGTAACGCTTTTGGTAGACTCAAATAAAAGAGAAAGTTCACTTAATTTCACTGATGATTTATTTTATTGATGATCCTTGGTTGGACTGAGGCCCTAACCCCGAGTGCGACTCTTGACATAACCGATCGCGAACTTGATGACATAATTTTGTTTAAGTACTAGTTCTACTTTTACTGACTTATCATATTTTTACACTCGTCACAGTAATCTTGAGTTTCACGGTCCGTATAACATGCACGGTAATAATTGTCTGTCAGATTAACTTATAACACACCGATTTCCTACACTGGACGCCGCGCGATTTCTTAGACGGTGTCTCGTCACATTTCTTATACTCTGGATTTGCATGTGTGTCTGATTTCTTATACGTGGTTTCCTACCTTGTGAGCCCGATTTCTTATACGTGGTTTCCTACCTTATAATACTGATTTCTTGTACGTGGTTTCCTACCTTGTGATACTGATTTCTTGTACGTGGTTTCCTACCTTGTGAGCCCGATTTCTTATACGTGGTTTCCTACCTTGTGATACTGATTTCTTATACGTGGTTTCCTACCTTGTGAGCCCGATTTCTTATACGTGGTTTCCTACCTTGTGATACTGATTTCTTATACGTGGTTTCCTACCTTGTGATACTGATTTCTTGTACGTGGTTTCCTACCTTGTGAGCCTGATTTCTTGTACGTGGTTTCCTACCTTGTGAGCCCGATTTCTTATACGTGGTTTCCTACCTTGTGAGCCCGATTTCTTATACGTGGTTTCCTACCTTGTGATACTGATTTCTTATACGTGGTTTCCTACCTTGTGATACTGATTTCTTGTACGTGGTTTCCTACCTTGTGAGCCCGATTTCTTATACGTGGTTTCCTACCTTGTGATACTGATTTCTTATACGTGGTTTCCTACCTTGTGAGCCCGATTTCTTATACGTGGTTTCCTACCTTGTGATACTGATTTCTTATACGTGGTTTCCTACCTTGTGAGCCCGATTTCTTATACGTGGTTTCCTACCTTGTGATACTGATTTCTTATACGTGGTTTCCTATCTTGTGATACTGATTTCTTGTACGTGGTTTCCTACCCTGTGAGCCCGATTTCTTATACGTGGTTTCCTACCTTGTGATACTGATTTCTTGTACGTGGTTTCCTACCTTGTGATACTGATTTCTTATACGTGGTTTCCTACCTTGTGAGCCCGATTTCTTATACGTGGTTTCCTACCTTGTGATACTGATTTCTTGTACGTGGTTTCCTACCTTGTGTGCCCGATTTCTTATACGTGGTTTCCTACCTTGTGAGCCCGATTTCTTATACGTGGTTTCCTACCTTGTGATACTGATTTCTTGTACGTGGTTTCCTACCTTGTGTGCCCGATTTCTTATACGTGGTTTCCTACCTTGTGAGCCCGATTTCTTATACGTGGTTTCCTACCTTGTGATACTGATTTCTTATACGTGGTTTCCTACCTTGTGAGCCCGATTTCTTATACGTGGTTTCCTACCTTGTGATACTGATTTCTTGTACGTGGTTTCCTACCTTGTGATACTGATTTCTTATACGTGGTTTCCTACCTTGTGATACTGATTTCTTATACGTGGTTTCCTACCTTGTGATACTGATTTCTTGTACGTGGTTTCCTACCTTGTGAGCCCGATTTCTTATACGTAGTTTCCTACCTTGTGATACTGATTTCTTATACGTGGTTTCCTATCTTGTGATACTGATTTCTTATACGTGGTTTCCTACCTTGTGAGCCCGATTTCTTATACGTGGTTTCCTACATTGTGATACTGATTTCTTGTACGTGGTTTCCTACCTTGTGATACTGATTTCTTGTACGTGGTTTCCTACCTTGTGATACTGATTTCTTATACGTGGTTTCCTACCTTGTGATACTGATTTCTTGTACGTGGTTTCCTACCTTGTGAGCCCGATTTCTTGTACGTGGTTTCCTACCTTGTGATACTGATTTCTTATACGTGGTTTCCTACCTTGTGAGCCCGATTTCTTATACGTGGTTTCCTACCTTGTGATACTGATTTCTTATACGTGGTTTCCTACCTTGTGATACTGATTTCTTGTACGTGGTTTCCTACCTTGTGAGCCCGATTTCTTATACGTGGTTTCCTACCTTGTGATACTGATTTCTTGTACGTGGTTTCCTACCTTGTGAGCCCGATTTCTTATACGTGGTTTCCTACCTTGTGATACTGATTTCTTGTACGTGGTTTCCTACCTTGTGATACTGATTTCTTATACGTGGTTTCCTACCTTGTGATACTGATTTCTTATACGTGGTTTCCTACCTTGTGATACTGATTTCTTGTACGTGGTTTCCTACCTTGTGAGCCCGATTTCTTATACGTGGTTTCCTACCTTGTGATACTGATTTCTTATACGTGGTTTCCTATCTTGTGATACTGATTTCTTATACGTGGTTTCCTACCTTGTGAGCCCGATTTCTTATACGTGGTTTCCTACATTGTGATACTGATTTCTTGTACGTGGTTTCCTACCTTGTGATACTGATTTCTTGTACGTGGTTTCCTACCTTGTGATACTGATTTCTTATACGTGGTTTCCTACCTTGTGATACTGATTTCTTGTACGTGGTTTCCTACCTTGTGAGCCCGATTTCTTGTACGTGGTTTCCTACCTTGTGATACTGATTTCTTATACGTGGTTTCCTACCTTGTGAGCCCGATTTCTTATACGTGGTTTCCTACCTTGTGATACTGATTTCTTATACGTGGTTTCCTACCTTGTGATACTGATTTCTTGTACGTGGTTTCCTACCTTGTGAGCCCGATTTCTTATACGTGGTTTCCTACCTTGTGATACTGATTTCTTGTACGTGGTTTCCTACCTTGTGAGCCCGATTTCTTATACGTGGTTTCCTACCTTGTGATACTGATTTCTTGTACGTGGTTTCCTACCTTGTGATACTGATTTCTTATACGTGGTTTCCTACCTTGTGATACTGATTTCTTATACGTGGTTTCCTACCTTGTGATACTGATTTCTTGTACGTGGTTTCCTACCTTGTGATACTGATTTCTTATACGTGGTTTCCTATGTTGTGATACTGATTTCTTATACGTGGTTTCCTACCTTGTGAGCCCGATTTCTTATACGTGGTTTCCTACCTTGTGATACTGATTTCTTAGACGTGGTTTCCTACCTTGTGAGCCAGATTTCTTATACGTGGTTTCCTACCTTGTGATACTGATTTCTTGTACGTGGTTTCCTACCTTGTGAGCCCGATTTCTTATACGTGGTTTCCTACCTTGTGAGCCAGATTTCTTATACGTGGTTTCCTACCTTGTGATACTGATTTCTTGTACGTGGTTTCCTACCTTGTGAGCCCGATTTCTTATACGTGGTTTCCTACCTTGTGATACTGATTTCTTGTACGTGGTTTCCTACCTTGTGAGACTGATTTCTTATACGCGGTTTCCTACCTTGTGAGACTGATTTCTTGTACGTGGTTTCCTACCTTGTGAGCCCGATTTCTTATACGTGGTTTCCTACCTTGTGAGACTGATTTCTTGTACGTGGTTTCCTACCTTGTGAGACTGATTTCTTATACGTGGTTTCCTACCTTGTGAGACTGATTTCTTGTACGTGGTTTCCTACCTTGTGAGCCCGATCTCTTATACGTAGTTTCCTACCTTGTGAGCCCGATTTCTTATACGTGGTTTCCTACCTTGTGAGACTGATTTCTTGTACGTGGTTTCCTACCTTGTGAGACTGATTTCTTGTACGTGGTTTCCTACCTTGTGAGACTGATTTCTTGTACGTGGTTTCCTACCTTGTGAGACTGATTTCTTGTACGTGGTTTCCTACATTGTGAGACTGATTTCTTGTACGTGGTTTCCTACATTGTGAGACTGATTTCTTGTACGTGGTTTCCTACCTTGTGAGCACGATTTCTTGTACGCACATCATTTATATACTAAAAGGTCCGAGTATTGCCCTAAAGGTGCGTAAAGTAGCGTCGTCACGTGACTGGCGGGGATTTTTATTTATTTTCCACACACATGACCTTTCTCTACAATGCGAAATTCCCTCTTTCCAAAATATAAGGGGTTAACCTCTCTTCCTCCCAAGGGTAGTTACTTGTGTCCCTAATGCTCTAAAATTCTTGTTATTTTTAACACAACACGTAGTCTTGAAGAATACAAAGCGAGCTTGTACACGATAGGATTCTACGTTCTACTGAGCAGATATTTCTTATATTAAGTATGTACAAACTAATAATATATGCGTTGTGCTAATATGCTGTCGCAATGTAATCCATTAACATGAATTTCTGTAAAAATTATTCTTAATAAGCTAATTCTTCTATTTCAGGCTAATCAAAGTAAATATTAGCAGAAACGTCTTATTACTTAGTTCCTTAAAAGTTGAAGGGTAATGAGGGAATAGACTAGCCTAAAGCAACAGACAAATGTTTTAAAAGCTGATTGATATAAGATTGAAATCTGTCTCTAAAAATGATAAACTCTACGAAAAACGTATATGATCTAACGTGCGTGTTTTGAGATCTAGTTATTGAGTTGTAGGTTTTTGTCTATCTTTTACGGTTTACTTAGTTATGCAAAATACATCAAAATTCATCCAGAATGAAGAGGTCTTCAGAGGCTGGTCCCAGAAAGCTCAAGATATATATTGTATTTGGAACGTAAATAACTGTAACATACGTTGTTTTAATCAAAATCGTTAGAACAATGTTTGACAAAATCAAAAATGTTGAAATTTTTTCATGTAAAGGGTAGTTTGGTGTGGGGGGGATTTCCTCAAAATCTTCGTGCAACATCCCTGGAAGACACGTAACTTAAATACCAAGTTTAGCATTTTACCGACTTTTCGTTTTTGAGTTATTGTGTTCACAAACACACGGACACACACACACATACACACACGCGCGCGCGGACCTTTTTCTACAAATACTTTTTTTTTGATACCGGGGACTCTAAAACGCGTAATTCTGGTGTAATCTCGGTATCGAATTTTTGAGTGGAATGCAATATCTTCTCTATACACTATGTACAAGTACGTGTAGAGAAAATAAAAAGCTTATGTATTCCATTCACATGAATTTCTCTACTTTGCTGCAACAAATTATTGTTAAAAAGCATTTTCTTTATGATAATCGAATTATACATTAGTAGAAATTGTCTTAATTACTTGCTTCCTTGTAAGTAGAAGGGAAATAAGGGAATACACTAGGCTAAAACGATAGTCAAATCTTTTAAAGGCTGCTTGCCATGTGGATGAAATGCATTTCTATGCAAGGCCAGGAGTTTACAACTTTGCGTTTAAGTATTTTACATTTGAAACAAGTAACAAGGAATATCTCAGAAAGGTCAATACAGCGAAAAAGAAGTAAATTACATAAATTGTGTGTTTTAACATTATCTACACTTTTTTCTGAAAATATGTTTTTGGACACAGGGGACACTAAAACTTATATTTCCGGTGAATTTTCGGTATCGAATTTTTAGGTTCATTGCAATAGCTTCTCTATACACTACGTACATAGTAAGTTTAGAGAAAGGACAACTTAAGGTCAGAGTGGCATGCAGTGTTTTGGGAGGAATGCACTCGGTTGAACGGCAATTTATTTTGTTGTATCTGTGTAGCAAATGAAACATAAGAAAATTCTATTTCGCAGTTTTTTTAACTGAAAAACTCAAATCTAACTCAGAAGTTTATCTGATTTCCATTATCCAATTGGGCAAACAGTTATTTCCATATAGCGACTTAGAAATAGGATTCTAGGTTTGCTTTCATAAGATTTGATTTACTGTCAGTCTTTCTTTACGTAGTACATGGTACGCAAGTAGAGAAAAGATTGCACTTCACCCAAAAAATAGATGCGGAGGTTTCACCGGAAATGTACCCTGTATCCAAAAATAAATTTTTAGCAAAATGTTCGTGTGCGTGTCCGACTGACTATGAACACGGCAGTTCAAAAACGATAATTCGGTAAAATACCAAACTTGTTATTTAAGATATATATATATATATATATATATATATATATATATATATAGGGAAAATGTTCAAAAATTCTGTTTTTCTCAAAAAATGCTGTAACGATTTTGATTAAAGGCATTTTCACGAACATAAAATATGTATTTTTAATTTACTGGGAGGAGTTTCGTCTACATTTTGTTGTGGAGTTGACCATTTTTGAGATATTCCTTTTTTTTCTGTTTTAGAATACTTAATTATTTCCCATACGGAAACTTGTAGACTCCTGGAAGTACATAGAAAAAAATTTCAGCCATATGGAGACCAGCTTTTAAAAGATTTTGGTATCGCTTTAACTTAGTGTATTCCTTTATGTTCTTCCTACTTATTAGAAACCAAGTAATAGGGCCATTATTGCTAATGCCTATGTCGATTAGCATGAAGTAGATGCAGAATAAGCGTTTTAAGTAATGCGGATTACATTATCCTTGTAACGTGTAACATTAATTCTAAAGCCCAGAGAAAACCTAAAGCCATTTAAATAAGAAAAGGAAATGCAAATATTTATAGCTTTAAATCTACCATTTTTTTATGTTAAATGCATTGTATATGAAATGAGTGAGCTAAAAATTGTGTAGAATTATTATATATTTTCGCTGCAATCCCCAAAATTAAAGATCAAATACAAGAAATGATATGCAAAATCTAAAATTCTAATTAATAAAAAACATTTTCGTATACCTTCTATCATGGAAGCAGTAATGTTTATGTAAGTAATTAAAATAGAATACAGATTTTTCACTGAACAAAATGGCTTCAAATGTCAAATAAAGAAAAACAAATATAAGTTAAAAATTGTGTAAAATTGTTATTATTTAAAATATGTTTCATTGCAATCCTCAAATCAAATACAAAAATACAAAAAATGGTATGCAAAATCTAAAATCGTAATTAATAAGAAATATTTTCGTATACTTTCTATTATGGAAGAAGTAATAATGTTTATGTAAGTAATTAAAATCGAATATAAATTTTTCACTTAACAAAATGGCTACAAATGTCTAATAAAGAAAAACAAATGCTAGGAAAGGTTCATTGTTTTGTCATAGTAACGATAAAAAATAGAGAAATGTTGTTTATTTGTACAAGCTAAACGGAAGCTTCGGTTACGGAAAGCAACGATGAGCAATAAAAGTAATATTTGTGCAGAAAATATCGCAATTATTTAAAATATTATTATTAAAACTATCAAAATAAAAGATTATTACTTTGTTGACGTGTTAATATTTTTAATATGAAGTAAGTTATAGTGTTTAAAATTGTGTAATATGGTACTGTGAATTCAGCGTTAAACATTTGAAAAGACAATAGAAAGTTATTATCTTCAACTCACATTCAATATTGCTTATTCTACAAGAACAGTGTCCGACCTTAAAGCCCTGAAAAGATATCATGCGAAAACAAAATGTAGGAAATAAAATATTTCGCTACGTCGAGACAGATCACGCTGTAAACTCAGACAACTGGAATAAGAAGTCCGAGGTAGAAGCTATATTGTCGTAGCAGATGGAATGGTTTACCAGATCTTCAACTGTCATCCAATAATATACATATACTAATTGCAGCACTATTATCGTGCTAATGATCCATTGCATGATCTAAATATGAAATACGACTTTGCTTGATAATTGTATATAAAACGAAATTGTTAAAATGTTATATGAGAATATCATACTATTAACACATATTATAATGAAGTAAATTATTACATTATTATTAATTTGGAAAAATAAAACCTGCGGGAGTTAAAATTAGCAGTTATTCAATAAATGAGGTACATAAGTGAAAATGGTTTGGAAATCTAGTATTCAGTTTAAACTTCTAACATAAAATTATTCTAGTTATGTGTTACAAATTGGCAGGTAAATAAATTTCCGATGCTGAATTTCTTTTTCTGTTGCCTATAAAAGATAAAACAATTATTGTATCCTATCTAAACATGCCATCTAGGGTGTTTGCATTTTGATGGCATTTGTACCTAAAACGAAATTGTAGAAGAAAAAAAAAACATCTCATATGTTTCATTTATATAACTTTCTCCGAATACAAACTTTTTTTAGAAAAAAATGTTCTTTTATCCACATCATGTAAATGGAGATAAACATAAGCAGAGCCCGCCTAGATAGTGTGGTGGTAGCGTGGCTGCCACAAATTCAAACAGGTCTCGAGTTCGAACCTCGCTTATGGTGAGTTACCGGATGCTCTTTGGGGGGTTATCCCTTATCCTGTGAACACAAATTTCGAGAAACTTTAAGCTCCATGGATCATTTGAGCATCTTGTCTCCAACTAGTTTCAACGTCCGATATAACCAACCAGGTTAACGCACGTTAAGCTTAAAAAAATAGCAAAACTGGTTCATGCCTTGCTTCATTGTAAGTAGAAGGGACATAAGGGAAAACCACAGGATGGACAGTCAAATCTTTTAAAAGCTAGTCGCTATGTGAAACAACTGACATTGGGTTCACTTTGTGTAGTCCCGTTTTAGAAATTAGGTAGTTTTAAACTGAAATCAATAACAAGCAATATCTCGGAAACGGCCAAATCTACAAGAAAAGCGTATATAAAATAAACTGTGTTTTTTAATGTGTTCCACATTTTTTGTGGAATACGTTTTTGACTATCTCTTACGATTTAACGTTTTGCACAATCTACACAATTCATCCAGAGTAAAGAGGTCTTGATAGGCTATTCCCAGGATATTCAAAATATATATTTTGTTTCTGATGTAAATATCTTTAATATACGGCTCATTAGAGGCATTTTCAAAAGCTTTTCCATGGAAATATAGTTTTTTGTGGGGGGGGGGTTATAAATGTTGTGTCGCATCCTTGGAAGACGCTAAAGATAAATTACAAGTTTGGTTTTCACGTCTTGTCGTTTTTGAGCTATGCTGTCCACAAACACACACACACACACTCACCCACATACATACATATATGGAACTTTTCTAGAAATTATTTTCTCGGAGTCAGAAGGCCTCAAAATATATTTTGGGTGAAATATCTACATTGAATTTTTGTGTGCAATGCAATACTTTCTCTAGCTACTATGCACTTATATATACAGAGAAATTAAAAATTAATAAAGGATCCACATTCATTTATATTTCCATCGTTTTCATCATTTATGCAACAATATTATTGGTTTATTTGCATATATCCGAGACGTACGCACACTACATATGCAACGGTGCTGTCACTTTAACATGTTATTTTCTTTTAAGCATGGGACGCGCTTTAGTATAAGCACCAGGAAGAGACGCTACGCTATGACTGACTTATCAATTTTCATTTTCTGATCTTCAACTGTCATGCAATGAAACGCGTATACTAATTACCATACCATTACGTTGCTAATGATTCATTGCGTGACCTACATATGAAACATGACTTTGCTTGATAATTGCATAACAAACAAAATTGTTAAAATTTAATATGAGAATATTATTAACGCATACTATAATGATGGAAATTATTATATTATCATTAATTTGGAAAAATAATTAGGAATTGTTCCATAAACGAGGTATACAAACAAAAATAGCTCGGGTGAATTATATTCAATTTTAACTCACCACATAAACATTTTCCAGTGTTTTGCTGTAAATTGGCTGGGAAATATATTTCTGGTCCTGAATTTTCATTCTGTACCATATTTGTAACAGATAAGAGTAATTATTCTCTTCTAACCAAAAATACCATATGGAAATTTTACTTTTTTATGTACCCAAAACGCATTTTTAGAAGAAAGAAAGAAAACAAGCATGAAATGCTTTGTGTGTACACAAAAATCTGATATAGTCCATTCATTTAACCTTCTCTACAGCACTTTAAACAATTTATTCTTTAAATGCTTATACTTCTATCTACTTCATGATACTCCAGATAAACATTACAAGAAATTGTCTGTATTACTTGGTTCCTTGTACGTAGCCGGGAAAAATATAATGTGTTCCATTTACACCATGTCCTTCTGTTCGGTAAACAAAGTAATCCAGCTAAACTTAAGAAGAATTAGTCTTATTACTAGCTTCCTTGTAAGTAGAAGGGAAATAAGAAAATGGACAGGCTAGAGCGATAGTCTCCTCGTTTAAAAGCCAGTCTCTATGTGGAACAATTGAAATTTCAATCTCTTTGCTTGACAGTAAAAAAACGCGAAATGAGAAGAAAGATGTCCTTTCATTTGAGAAAAGTTTAAGTAGCTTAAAATTGAAACAAATAATTCAGAATATATCGCAAACGGTTAACTGTACAAAAAAAGGATATGATAAAAATAGTGCGTTTTAATGAAGTATACATATTTGTACAGTAAGTTTTGCATATCTCCTACGGTTTGCCAGTTATATAAATTCATCTAGAATAAAGAGGTCTACAGAGGCTATTACCACAAAATTCAGGATATAAATTTCGTTTGTCATAAAAATATCTTATTCATAAGGTTATTAAATCCAAATTGACAGAGCAATTTTTGAGAAAATCAAAATTTCCGAAAATGTTCCATGTAAAGGGTAGTTTTAGGTGTGGGTATTTTCTTGAAAATCTTCGTGTCGCATCCTTGGAGGATATTAAACCTAAATACCAAGTTTGGTATTTAAATGTCTTTTCGTTTTTGAGCTATGATGTCCACAGATACACACATATACTGACCTTTTTTATAAGAATGCTTTTTTTTGGATTCAGGGGATCCCAAAACATGTATTTCCAGATAAATCTCGGTATTGAATTTTTCGGTGCAACATAATACCTTCTTCATATACTATGTACGCAGTATGTGTGGAGAAAGTAAAAAGAATTAATATCAAATAAATACTTGGGAATTAGATTTCGTATCTTTCTTTACATGGACGATTCTTCAAGATGCTCAAAAATTGCTTTACTATTTTGACTAAGTACCACACGTTCAATATATTTTATTATAAAGAAAAAGGCATGTGTTTAAATTTTTTGGAATAGCCCATAAATTCCTATTAATTCTGAAGGACCTTTATATAGTTGGTAAACCATAAGTTTAGACAAAACTTAAGTGTACAAATTTCGAGTAATTAGGCCACACAATTTATACCAATTTATGGCGTTAACCAGTTAACACTCAGAAATGACTCATATAAGGCAAGTATATGTGTTATTACTAGAGCTCAGCCTTGGGTTCCGAGGCCACACTGTTATGAACACACAGAACAGTAAACGGTATAAAGAGAGGATAGAGGTAGGTGCTTGCAACGTAAACACGCACAAGTTAATGTACAATCTGTTCCAAGAATAGCTCATTACATGACTTATTGATATTATATGCATGGTTCTAATTCTTAAAGTAGTACAATAAAACTATTATTTCATAGTATTATTTGTAAATAAAACGTCTTGTACTTTTACAAATAAAAGTGTAAGGCTTGATAAAAATAACAGGAGAGCTTTGAAAAGACAATGAACGTAAATCAAACTCATCCGCTATAAAGTCTTGAATTGGCACCCAATGATGTCTTATTGTTCCAAATCGTCGAATAAAATGTGTGGAGTCGATTTTTGTTGGCAGAAGAAGCGGCGCTGGATGCGTTGAAAATACATGTTTTGGAGGTTTTTCAAGCATATTGGAAATCATGCTATGACAAACGATTCGAACGCATGAAAATGTGTATCGATCGTAAACGAGTATATTTCGAGAAACAATAAAGCAATTTTCAATGACAAATTACTGTTTTTATTATTAGGCTATGTATATGGGGTGAGCAAAAATAATGATTGTAAATTTATTGTTATAGTTTTGTGAAGTGATATTTTTTAGAAAAGCTGTAAGATATCAACATTATTCACATTACTATGATTTTGAATAGGCCGTGACTTTTTTCTTAATGAAAATTTTTTTCTCATTTATTTTTTTTATCCTCAGGTCTCGGAACGTACCAATAGATGCTTTTTGAAGTGTAATTTAAACGTATTTTGACGTATTACATCACCTGAAATTTAAACAAACAAAAACCACATTCATAACAAAATTAGTGGTGCTGTGTTATAACACATGATGAATTCACCTCAAAAGGTGCATAAAAATGGCCTCCATTTAGTGCCAAACAATGATTATATCTGTCTTTGAAATTAGTTAATGTTTCCAGCAACACTGTTCGCCTGATCAGCTGCATTTCTTAACCAATTCTTCGCTTTAACTCTTCAGGATCTCTTGGTTGGTCCTTGTAAACCCTCCACTTCAAATACCCCACATGAAACATTCTAAGGGGTTCAGGAGATCTTGGCGGGCATTCAATACTTCCTCTTCTGCCAATCCATCTTCCTGGAAATTCATGATTTAGGTAATTTACCACTTGCATTCCGTAATGTGCAGGGGCAACATCTTGCTGAAATAATATATCATTTTCAATTCCTCCTCCTTCTACAGGGATTAAACCGCACAAACAGGAATTACTTCATTTTGTAGAAGGCGTAAATGCACTTCAGAATTTAAATTGCCATCAATGTAAAATGGGCCTATCAATCCGCCATTAATTGTACCAGTCCACAAATTTACTTTTTGTGGACGCTGTGAATGTTGTTTAATCATCCAATGGGGCTTCCCTTTAACCAATAGTTATTGTTGTGAAAATTTACATTCCTATTTAGGCAGAAAGTAGCTTCATCAGAGAACACAATTCTATTTACGATGTTCGGGTTCTGATCGAGCATGTCACTCAAGGTTTCAGCAAACTGAGTACGTCAGTCAAAGTCATTTTCACTGAGTTCTTGCAGCAGGTGTACCTTGTATGGGTGCCATTTGACTTCCTTCATGAAACTGCATATGGCCTTTTGACTGACATTGTAGTCCATTGCAAGCTGGCAAGTAGGTGGGTTTTCTTCCAATAATAATAAACCATCAAGAGCTTTATCACCATCTGTAACTCCTTTAGGTCATCCGCACTTTGCCTTATTTTTAACGCTTCCAGTTTCATTGATTGTTTTCAAAATTTTGCTTACCGTAGAATGATTAATCATTCGTTCTGCATGCACTTCATTAAAAAAGACACACACCCCTTCTTTGGTCCTCTTCTATCACCATAGCGTAGCCTTTGACTGTATTTATTCAATCCAAAGCAATTTGAAGTGCCTTCTGTATTGTTTAATTCAAGAACAACTCAATTTGAACTAATATAAAAATGTGATGTCTTCCATTCACATGATTTTCTCTCCATCTGTGTAACAAATTATTGTTAAAGAGCTTATGTATCTATTTACTTCACATTAATAGAGAAAAAAATAGCAGAAATAGCCTTATTACTTGTTTCTATGTAAGTAGAAGGGATATAAAGGAGTGCAATAAATTAAAGTGATAGTCAAAAACTGGTTACTATGTGACTGAGTTTCCATTGTCTAATTGTACAGGAGTTGACAAATTCCTATATGAGAAAAGAATAAGTTTTTCAAAGCTGAAACCAAAAACAAGGAATATCTAACAAACGGTCAACTCCACGAAAAAAATGTAGATAACATAAATTAGGTGTTTTAACCTGCTCTACATTTTTTGTGTGGTAAGCTTTTGTCCATGTCTTACGGTTTAGCAGTTATGCAAAATTCCTTAAAACTGATCCAGAATAAAGTAGTCTTCAGAGGCTATTCCCAGAAACTTCAAGATATACATTTTATTTGTCAGGTAAATATCTTTAATATACGATATTTTAATCAAAATCGTTAGAGCCATTTTTAAGAAAATCAAAATTTTCGAAGAAAGTTCCATGTAAAGAGTAGTTAGGGTTGGGGAGTATTTTCTTGAAAATATTCGTGTCGCATTGTTGGAAGATACCAAACTTAAATACCAAGTTGGGTATTCAACGGTCTTTTTGTTTTTGAGCTATGCTATCCACAGACACACACACACATACGCACCTTTTTCTGAAAATGCTTCTTTTGGATTCAAGGGGACCCAAAACATATATTTCCGGTGAAATATCGTTATCGAAGTTTTGGGTGAAATGCAATAGGTACCTTCTCTATACACTATGTACATAGTACGTGTAGAGAAAGTAAAAATATCATTTTATAGAGTTGCAACAGCGGGGTTACGGCTATTGTTCTATACTTTTTACTCACCGTGTGTGTATATCTAGTAATGCTAAATGATTTAGCGCCAGAATTCTAGAAAACCCTACAATCTTTTACGAAATTTTAGGTCTTCTCACTAAGCTTTTCACATTCTTTCGCTATTGTTTGAATGCTGTATCTTTTCTAGCGTGGGATGGTGAATCAATGTTTCACCCGGAGTGATGGAGCAGAGTAGAAACACGCTTGGCGTTCACATACATATATATGTGAGAAACGCCCTGAAAAACGCTTTTTACTCTCTCTAGCCAGTAAGTACAATTTGCATAGTGGATAAAGAAGGTATTGTATGCCACTCAAAAATTCCATGTAGAGATTGCACCTGAAATACACGTTTTTGAGACTCTCTTAATTGTTCGACACATGTCCATGTGTTTATATCTATCTGTCTGTCTGTGTGTATGTAAAAAACATAACTAAAAACGAAAAGTCCATTAAATACAAAACTTTGTATTTAATTTCAGTATCTTCCAAGGATACTACACGAGGAGTTTTTCAAGAAACTCCCTCCATACCCAAACAATCTTTACAGAAAACAGTTTCCGAAAATTTTGATTTTCACAATAATTGCTCTAACGATGTTTATTAAAACTCTCTAATATTAAAGACATTTACATGACAAAAAAGTGTACATCATGAATTTCTGAGAATAGCCTCTGAGTACCTCTTTATTCTGGATAAATGTTGCATAGCTGATAAACCGTAAGAGAAACAATATTTTTAGATATTCCCTGATAGTGTAGTCAGTTTTGAAATACTTTTAAAATTTTCTCATAATTTCCTTTTTTTTTTCTCAAAAAAAAAAAAAAGAAATTATCTCAATCCCATAGCAACTATATTTGATAAGATTAGACTCTCGGTTAACCCTAGTGTATTCCCTTAATTACCTTCTACTTACAAGTAATAAGATCGTATCTGCTACTGTTTATCTCGATTGGCGTGAAATAGATGCAAGGGTCTTTTTTAAACCTCCGATAGGCTGTAAATAAAAGGCAAGTTCATAGAAATCAATTATTTTATCATTAAAAGTTTTGCACACAGTTTTTTTCAAATGAGCATTGAGTTGTTTTGAAGAATTTCTTACCTTACGCCGTTTGCGGAGAGTCATTCAAAACAAACGAAGAGGAATCCTGACTTCAGAAATTGGGTTGATCCAACACAACGCTCGTGCACACACTACTGGCACAACCCATCGGCTCCTTGAACAATTTCAATGGGACATTTTCGGTCATCCGCAGTACAGTCCTGACCTGGCAACCAGCGACTTTCACCTTTTCCCTGAAGCTATGGCTAAAAGGGTAGCACTTTCAAACCAATGAAGATCTTCAAAACAACGCCAATGCTCATTGGCGATAACATTTTTTAAAGCGGGTATTGCAAAGCTTGTGTACAGGTACGATAAATGTCTCAATCTTTTCGGTGATTATGTACAAAACTTTTAGTAATAAAATACTTTTTTTCTGTGAATATGACATTTATTTATAGCCAATTGAAGTTTGAAAAAAATAGCCCTCGTAGAAGAATATGCCTATTAACAATAGATTTTTACAGAGATATAGAGAAAGTCATGTGAATGGAATACATAAGTTGCTTTTTTTCTTTTTTTTTAAATATGTTTTCCTCATATATCAATGTTTGTATTAGAGTAGTTTCTTTCCTTTAATAAGTTCACACATCTTCATTCTAGATAGTATAGGACGAGCTATTTGCTATTTCCTTCTGTTAACTCTGTTACCTTGCACCGTAAAATAAAATCCATTTACTATGAGAATAAGTAGGGGAAGTATTGTGTTATTTGTCGCTGAAATAAACAACGTATATCATATCAAATCTATACTTTCTCTGTAACGTAGGTAGAGACGGTACTGCATTTCATCCATTCTGATACTTATTTCTACTTCGTGCTAAGAAAAATAAGCAGAACATAGAAAATGGAGCTATTACATAGTTTCTTATTTGTAGAAGGGAAGTAATGGAACAATCTAGGCTAAAGCTATAATCAAATATTTTAAAATCTGTTGTCATGTGAATGAAATTCGTTTCTTTGTACAAACAAGAGCTGACATATTCCCGTATGAGAAAATTTTAAGTATTTTAAAACTGAAACGAATAACAAAGAATATCTAAAAATGGTCAACTGCAGAAAAAAATATATGTGAATCAATTGTATTAACGAAATCTACATTTTTTGTGTAGTAAGTTTCGTCTATTTGTCACGGTTTACCAGTTATGGAAAATTCAGCAAAATTCTACTCGAATTCTCTTCAGAAGCTGTTCCCAAACTATTCAAAATATTAATTTTATTTGTTATGAAATATATTTAATGTGCGGTATATTAGTAGAGCTCCTTACAGTATTTTTGGGAAAATTTTAAAAAAATTGTACATGTAAAGGTAGTTTAAGGCTGAAATACCAAGGTTAGTATATTATCACATTTTATATTTTGATGTATCGCATTCACCAACACATGGACACACATAGACCTTTTTATAACTTTTTTTAGTAGTAGGCAACACTAAAATATGTATTTATGAATATCGAAATTTTGGGTGGAGTGCAATAACTTTATCTACGTGCAATGCACTGTATAGAGGGAGTAAAAAGAAATTTCTGTTTTTGGGACGATTGTAGCATAATTTAATTTCTAATCTGATGTGTCCCACGGCTTTTTCTACATCTTTGCAACAAATAATTGTCTAAAAGCTTATGTTTCTACTTCATGCTTATCCAGAAAAAATAGCAGAAATATAATTATTTCTTGCTTCCTTGCAAGTAGAAGCAAAATAAGGGAGTACCATAGGTTAAAGTGATAAACAAAAGCTGTTTGCTATGTGACTGAACATCCTTTGTTTGTACAGATAGGAGTTGACAAATTCCTGTATGAGAAAAGTACAGGGTTACTACAAAAGAAATAGACAACTTCAACTGCCTGTAAAACAAAAACTATTAGAGATAGCAACCTAATTATTTCGTAGGTATGTTGATACACTCTCAAAGTTTTGTTTGTTACTATTGGTAACGCTGTAGTGGTTTGTTTGTTATTGCAGAAGCTAAAATGGCGGAAAATCCTGTGGAAAAGGCAAATTGCGTGTTGGAATTTGCTAGAACGCAATCAGCAACTGTTGTCCAACGACATTTTAGAACACGTTACCACAAAAATGAAATGATGCGCTCACAAGAACCAGCATCGTCTTCATCATGTCGCAACATGTCGATGCAAAAGTCACGCCGTATGACCTTATCTTCTTCACTCAGAAACTGCAACATCTGTAATCTGTAAGGCATCATGAGCAGTCGCTTCCGCAAGATTTTCCATATAGTTTGCTGTGAAATTTGTAATTGCATGCTTGCCCTAGATGTCGATTTCTGTGGGCAGAACGGTTTTCTTCCGAAACTCTTGGTCTTCCCGAGCTCTTCCCTTTGCACAAACATCCCGTTGTCTGGAATTTTCTATACCAGTCGTAGACTGACTGTCTAGTCGGTGGCGTTTTGTGGTAACGTGTTCTAAAATGTCGTTGGACAACAGTTGCTGATTGCGTTCTAGCAAATTCCAACACGCAATATGCCTTTTCCACAGGATTTTCCGCCATTTTAGCTTCTGCAACAACAAACAAAACACTACAGCGTTACCAATAGTAACAAACGAAACTTTGAGAGTTTTTCAACATACCTCCAAAATAATTAGGTTACTATCTCTAATAGTTTTTGTTTTACAGGCAGTTGAAGTTGTCGATTTCTTTTGTAGTAACCCTGCATTTCTTTTAAAGCTGAAACCAAAAATGTCTCAAAAACAATCAACTTAACGAAAAACGTGTATATAACATACACTGTGTGAGTTTAATATGCCCTATATTTTTGTGTGGTAAGATTTTGTCTATTTCTTACGGTTTAGCAGTTATGTAAAATTCCGTAAAATTCATCCAGAATAAAGAAGTCTTCGGAGGCTATTCCCTGAAAATTCAAGATATACATTTTATTTTTCAAGTAAAGATCTTTCATATACGATATTTTAATCAAAGTCACTAGAGCTATTTTTGAGGAAATCATGTAAATGCACACCCACACATGCAACTTTTTCCGGAAATTCCGTTTTTGGATTCAGGGGGACACAAAACATGTATTTCCGGTGAAATCTCGGTATCGAATTTTTAGGTGCATTACAACTACTTCACTATGCACTATGTATATAGTACGCATAGAGTAAGAAAAAAGAAATTAAAATTCTCTAATGCTTTAGATTAACTTTCTAAATTTGCTTCAGTGAGAAAAGCAGTCTATTGTCTCCAGGCTCTCTTGTTCCTAACCTCCCACATTCCATTTCCATCTCGAGAGATCTTTGCGCTTGAGTGGTGGTGTATGTAGAAGCATCATTTTGACATCTAATATAGCAGGATGCCTCTTGCGTGTCCTCTACATTCCTTATTGAGAGGATCTGAGTACGTGTTGCCTTCAACAGCACTTGTGTTCCCCACACACTAAACACCACATCTTCACTAAGATGGCGTCAACATGATGTACTTTTCCAAGTTTTTATGATGTAAATTGCCATTATAGTGCCTAAACAGTGCAGTTTTGCATTCACTTTCTCACCACTTTCTATCCTAAAAGCTACACCTCAAATTTTGGCTAAAATTTTTTTTAATTTCTGTACACGTACTACGTACATTGTGTATAGAAATGGCACCCAAAAATTCGGTACCAATATTGCACTGGAAATACATGTTTGGGTTCCCCTGAATCCAAAAAAAAAAAAACATTCCTGGAAAAAGGTTCGTTGTGTGTGTCTGTGGACAGCATAGCTCAAAAACGAATACATCGTTAAATACCAAACTTGGCATTTCAGTTTAGTATATTGCAAGGATGCGACACGAAGATTTTCAAGAAAATCCTCCCACCCACAATACACTTTACATGAATTTTTGTTCGAAAATTTTTGTTTTTCTTAAAAATGGCTGTAATGGTTTTGATTAAAATATTGTATATTAAAAACAGTTACCTGACAAATAATATGTACATCTTGAATTTTCTGGACATAACCTCTGAAAACTACTTTATTCTGGATGAATTTTACGGAATTTTGAATAACTGCTAAACCGTAAGAGGTAGACAAGTACTTACCACACAAAAAATTTAGAGCACATTAAAACACACAATTTATGTAATATATATTTTTTGTGTGGAGCTGATCGTTTTTTAGATATTTTTGGTTTCACTTTAAGAAACATACTTTTCTCATACAGGAATTTGTCAACTGCTGACTGTACAAACAAAGAAACTTCACTCAAATAGCAACCAACTTTTGACTATCACTTTAACCTATGGTACTCGCTTGTTTCGCTTCTGCTTACAAGAAAGCAAGTAATAATACTATTTCTGCTAATTTTTCCTCGATTAGCATTAAGTAAATAAAAACATCAGCTTTTTAACAACATTTTGTTGCAGATATGCAGAAAAATCATGTGAATGGAGCACATCAGATTTTAAATCCATATACTGAAATATGTTCATTTACTGTTAAAAATTTATATCGAAATGAAAACCATTTCCGTACAGATTTTCATTTCAATATAGAGTTTCACTCCTACTCACTGCTCTACTAATGGCTGTCCACTGCCTGCTAATCCGCATAACATTACAGAAACATCTTATGGTTACAATAACCTCCAAGAATATTGAACTATATATAAGAATTATAAGAATATATAATTATTTTCCCAATTTAAACTCATAATATTACTTAAGCAAAGCGAAGTAGGTCATGACATTGGCATAACAGAGACGAGGAAATGAATTACCCAGGGCATGCACGCTAGCCCTATTTCCAACCCCGTATTTATTGTTACGAGAATAATTATATTAACATAACCTTATTAGTAGAGTGTATTATCAGGTGAAGGTTTTAATTTAAACTGCGGAAAATATTGTCACTCTTTTTCCACTGTACCCTACCGATTTCTGTTTTAACAGAACAACTTCTTATATTGGGATACAACAATTTCATGTTTCATATTTAGAGTAGTTTTCAATGCAGAATAATTTGTCCACACAGCTGAAGTTTTCATTATCTTTTACATTCTTCAAAGTCATTTTCCGGGAGTGATTTTTTTTTTTTTTGTTATGCTCCATACCATGAGTTTAGGATATAACTTTTCTTAGGTCTTTTTTGATTTCTGTGGAAGTAAATATTTAACAACATTACTCACCTCCTCTCTTATATCAGGAGGCGTAGAACCATACACCATATCATTATCACTAGGTCAAAATACCTTAGTCTCCATCCTGCAAATCAACCATCACCGTGAATCGAATTTCATTTGTTATCGTCGCATGCGTACAATACTCATAGAGGTCGGAGGAGTTCATTTTTCATATGTAGGATATCTAAATATTAAATGTAGTAGAAAAAATACGAGGTAGAAAGTAAGCTCCGTTTGGTAATAACAGATACAGAATAATTATTTATTGCACAAAAGTCTACAACTCTTAAACTACTTTTCAACATAACTGCCGAAATTTTGCACGCATTTGTCATAGCGCGGCACAAGTTTTTGTATACCTTCTTTCAGCTCTTCGTCATTGTTGAAGTGTTGACCGCCGAGGAAAGACTTGAGATGTAAGAACAGATGAAAGTCGCTAGGAGCGAGGTCAGGGCTGTACGGAGGATGGTCAAACACGTTCCAGCCAAATCCCTGTAGGAGGTTTTTCGTCACATTTGCAGTGTGTGGTCGTGCGTTGTCGTGAAGAAAAACAACACCTTTTGACAGCAATCTTCGGCGCTTATTCTGTACTGCGCGGCGCAATTTCCTAAGTGTCTCGCAATAAACATCTGCTTTGATTGTTTGACCACGCGGTAAGAAATGAATGAGTAAATAGCATTTCCAGTCCCAGAACACTGTGCACATCATTTTTCGAGGTATCAAGATTTGTTTCAGCTTAACCTTTCATGGGGATGAAGTGTGCCTCCATTCCATTGATTGCCGCTTACTTTCAGGGGTGTCGTAAGAAATCCAAGTCTCATCTCCTGTGACTATCTGTGTCAGAAATTCTTCGCCGTCTTCTTCATAACGGGTTAAAAACTGAAGTGCACTACCCATCCGTTTTGTCTTGTGTTGCTCAGTAGGAATCTTTGGTACCCAACGTGAGCAAAGTTCACGAAATTTCAGTTTTTCGGTAACAATTTCATGAATTAGTGATCGTGAGCTTTGGGGAAATTCCATAGCGAGAGCACTAATTGTAAACTTGTGCTTTTCCTGTATCTTGTCATCAATCGCGTAAACCAGTTCTTCTGTAACCAAAGATGGACGCCCACTTCGTTCTTCATCGTGCACTTCACTACGTCCTTCATTGAATGTCGGACCCATCTTCTCATCATTGAATCACTCATCGCATTTTGTTCGTAAACTTTGCAAATTTTCCGAAAAATTTCAATTGGTTTCACTTTCCTAGCATTCAGAAAGCGAATCACAGATCTGATTTCACAAGAGGCGGCATTTTCAACCAACACCGATATTGCAAACAAGCACAACAAAGCGTATGTGGATGACAGCGATCTCAAAATGGGGCACGTTTCTTCTCCTTGATACAGAGCGTCTACCGCGCATGTGCGGAACTGCGATCGCAGCGCTGCAGCTGAGATAATTTGAAACGGAACTTACTTTCTGGACGTACCTTGTATTTATGCAGCTCTCCTATAATGGTCATTAGAGTTCTCGTGAGGTGTTTTGACGCTCATTTCGCTCAATTCGAAACTTGCCTCACACTCGTATCCCAATAATTCATATAATATCCATTATAGGATTGTTGCATCAATAAGTACCTCTGTTCCTCGTGAAATACATTAAAATAAATTGGTATATATATATACATACAACATGTAATTATATGTTCAAAATTCATAAGCACATACCTACAATATTTAAATTATTATAGTACCCATTTTAACTGTTTTAAATATTTGAATAAAATACACCGCAAACTTATACAAATCTGATGCGTTCCATTCACATGATTGTCTCTATAGCTCTGCAACAAAATATTGTTAAAAAGTTTATGCTTCTATTTACTTCATATTAATCGAGTAAAAATTAGCAGAAATAAGCCTTATTGTTTGTTTCCTTATAAGCAGAAGCGAAATAAGGGTGTACCATAGGTTAAAGTGATAGTCAAAAGCTGGTTGCTATGGGAATGGAGTTCCTTTATTTGTATGGACAGGAGTTGACAAATTTCTGTTTGAGAAATGTTCAGATTTTCAAAGCTGAAACCAAAAACAAGGAATATCGCAAAAATGATCAGCTCCACGAAAAAAAAGTATGCAACATAAAATGTGTGTTCTAATTTGCTCTACATTTTTTGTGAAGTAAGTTTTTGTCCATCTCTTACGGTTTAGCAGCTATGCAAAATTCCGTAAAATCGACTCAGAATAAAGTAGTCTTCAGGGGCTATTCCCAGAAAATTCAAAATATACATTTTGTTTGTCAGGTAAATATCTTTAATATAAAATATTTTAATCAAAATCGTTAGAGCCATTTTTTATTGAATCAAAATTTTTGAAAAAAAGTTCCATGTAAAGGGTAGTTTTGGGTGTGGGGATTTTTCTCAAAATCTTCGTGTCGCATCCCTGGAGTATAGTAAACTTTAATACCAAGTTTGGTATCTTAGCGACTTTTCGATTTTGAGTTATCGTGTTCATAGACATACGGACACACGGACACACACTCACACACACGCACTCACACACTCACATGTCAGAGCTTTTTCTGAAAATACTTTTTTTGGATACAGGGGACCCTAAAACATATATTTTCGTGAAATCTCGGTATCGAATTTTTGGGTGAAGTGCAATACCTTTCTCTATACACTATGTACATAATACGTGCAGAGAAAGTAAAAATGTGTGTCTTTGTATGTGTGTCTGTGGGCAACATAGCTCAAAAACCAAAAGACCATTAAATACCATCCTTTTTAAGGATGCGACACGAAGATTTACAAAAACATTCCGACACCCGAAACTCCACTTTCCAGGGAAAAATGTCAAAAATGTTTTATTTTCTCAAAAACGGCTCTAGCAATTTTGATTATAATCACGTATGTTTAAGATATTAACATGAAAAACAAAAAACATATCTTGAGCTTTCTGGGAATAGCCTCTAAAGACTTCTTTATTCTGAACGATCTTTATTGAATTTTGTGCAATTTATAAACCGTAAGAGGTAGACAAAAATTTACTACCCAAAAAATGTAGATCACTATAAAGCAAACAGTTTATGTCATATGCATTTTTTTCGTGGATTTGGTCGTTTGTCCTTGTTAGTGGTTTCAGCTTTAAAAAACTTAAACTTTTCTCATATAGGAATTTGTCAACACCTGTCGTCACAAACAAAGGAGCTTCAGTCACATAGCAACCAGCCTTTGACTATCACTTTATCCCATGGTACTCCCTTATTTCGCTTCTACGTACAAGGAAATAGGTAATACGACTAAAGGTCAGTAGATTACAGAACTTGTGTTTAAGTTCAGTATCTTCCAAAAGTGCGAAACGAAGATTTTCTAGAAAATCCCCGATGTATATCATGAATTGTGTGGGAAGAGCTTCTGAAGACCTGTGAATATGTTTGCATTTCGCTTATATTTGCACAATCGGTAAACCCTAAGAAATAGACAAACACTTACTATACAAAAATGGTAGCTCACGTTAAAACAACAATTTATATGATATATAATGTTGTTGTATAATTTAATGCTTCAAGATATTCCGTGTTATTGGTTTCAATTTTAAACTACTTTTCTCAAACGGTAGGACGTCTTGGTTTCGTCTGTCTTCGGCTATCGCTTTAGCGTAGTGTATTCCCTTACTCCCCTTCCGCTTACAAGGAATGGTAATGCTCATCTCGATTAGCGTGAAGTAGATAAAAGAATAATCTTTTGTTTCCGGAACAGCTAGAGAAAGTTACGCAAGTGAAACAGATCATATTTTTATTAGAATAGTCAAGGTAGACAATGAAATATTATATAAATAGCAAAGAACTTTGGTACATGACAAACATCACTATTATTGTGTGTTTATCTTAGACGGATTTTCCGAATTTCACACAGCATCACGTTAAGGAACATCCTATGTCTATCTTCTTTCCGATTATACGAGGTACGTTTTTTTCAACCTCCTAGTTCATGGAAAACCATTATTTTGTTACAAAAAGCTTTGGTCGCTTATGGTTACTTTTCAGCATAATCACCGGAAAGAATGAGACATTTAGCCCGCCTGGGTAGCGTGGTGGTAGCATGTCGGCCTCACATTCGAAAGGTTGTGAGTTCGAATCTCCCTTAAGGTGAGTTACCCGGGTAAGGTTTTTTTCGGGGTTTTCCCTTATCCTGAGAAGACGAATGTCGAGTAACTTTAAGCTCTATGGACCCCGAGATCATTTGAGCATCATATCATCAATTGCATTCATCGTCCGATATGACCAAACCAGGTTAAAGGACGTTAAACTAAAAAAAAAAAAATAAATAAATAAAACAAATGAGACATTTATCGTACCTGTGCACAAGCTTTGCAATACCCGCTTCAAAATTTTTTGAAAACACGGCACAAATCTCACATGCGGTCGCTTGGGATCTAGGTGAGAGGCGAGTGGTCTAACCACGCGGCCACAACGCGGCCATGGTAGCATGTGAACCATAGGGTTGTAACTTAAACAGCAGGGCCGTACGGGTGTTTGAAGATGAACCAAAACTAACAAAAATTGTGGCGGCAGTGCTTTTATGGGAACATAAAACTTGTCATTTCCGAATGGTTCACAACTATTTGTTTGCAGGAAGTCTTCGGTTATATAAGGAAAACAAGCAAATACGTTCTTTATTAAGACAACGAGAGCTCTCACACATCTTGTCTGCAACGAATTGGAATACTCAAAAATCGAATTAGTGACTCATCCGCCATACAGTCCAGATTTGGCACCCAAAGACTTCCCTTTGTTCCCAAATAAAAAGAATAACTGTGCGTGCTCAACGTATTTCGTTGGTAATAGAAGCCATTGATGCGTTCAAAAATCATTTTATATGTGTCTGCAACAGAATGAAAAAAATCTGAAGTATTACACTCATATGACTTTTACTATAAAAACAAACGTTTTACAACACCAGGCTAATCGAGATAAACATTAGCAGAATTTCATTACTTTGTTCCCTAAAAGTAGACTGAAACTAAGGGAATGCAGTAAGTTAAAGTGATAGTCAAATGTTTTAAAATCTGTCGTTATGCAATTGTCATTGCAAATAGCTGCTTTGCTTGTCCAGGAGTAAAACAAAAGAAAACCGAACACTCCCGTCTGAGAAAAGTATAAGTACTTCACAACTGAAACTAATAACAAGGAATACCTCGAAAATGGTAAGATCCACGAAAAAAATGTATATTATATAAATAGTGTATTTTAAGAAGATCTACATTTTTTGTACAGTAAGTCTTTGTCTATTTCTTACGGTTTACTAGTGATGCCAAATTATCCAAAATTCATCCAAATAAACAGGTATTTAGAAGCTATTCCCAGAAAATTCAAGATATACATTTTATTTGTGATAGATATGGCTTTAATATGTGGTGTTTTAATCAAAGACATTAGAGCCATTTGAAAAAAACATTTTCGAAAATTTTTCCATGTAAAGGGTAGTTAAGTGTGGGGAATTATCTTGAAAATCTTCGTGCCGCATCCTTGGAAGATACCAAACTTAAATACCAAGTTTAGTATTTAACGGTATTTTCGTTTTTGAGCTATGCTGTCCACAGACACACACACACACACACACACACACACACACACACAGACCTGTTTCTGAAAATGCTTTTTTTGGACTCGAGGGGTCCTAAAACATGTATTTCCCGTGAAATCTCGATGTCTAATTGTTTGGGTGGAATACAATACATTGTACATACGAGGCTAGAGAAAGTAAAAAAATCCATGATAAACGGTTCGAATCCATGTAAAAGTGTACTATGATTAGGAGAATTATTCTCAAACAATGACGTAATTTTCAATAAAAATTAGTGCTATTTATTATCAGACTCAAAATATAAATAGTGTCCCTCGTACTAGAGCGCGTTCAACTAATAGAAGCGAATATCAGAACAAATTCACTATGTAGAGAACGGTGTTTATGCCATTTTCTAATCCACAATAACACAACATTCCTGACGGGAGCTTGCGTTTATTCAAATGGATCCAGAACTCTAGACAACAACTATAACTCGGTTTATTCTGATAAACGTTTCTACGGGATGAATAGCCTCCGCTGCACACCGACGCTTCATGCAGCTGAACCGGAAGTAGTGCATTGTAGGACCATAACCACAATTCTCAACTGTTCAGTTAACCTAAAACGTAAAACCGATATGTTCCTTCCACGTGACGTGACTTTTTCTACATATCTGAAACGAATTATTGTTAAAAAAATCTATTATTCCATCTACTTCATGCTAAGACAGAAATCCATTGGCAGAACTATAAGTAGAAGAGAAATAAGAGAATACACCAGGCTAAACCGGTAGTCAATTATTTTTAAAAGTTGTTTGCCATGTGGTTGCAATCCGTTTCCTTACATTGTTAGGATCTAACACATTCCAGTATTTTAGAATTTCACGAAAAAATGTATGACACTAATTGTGTGTTTTAATGAGGCCTACATTTTTATGAAATAGTTTTTGTCTATTTCTTACGGTTTACCACGTATGCAAAACTCAGCAAAATTCATCTAGAATTTGCGGTAAATGAGTTTACAAGTAGATCGTAATTTTGAATTTCTTATATTAGCTCTAATTAGTGCAGAAAAAGTTTTACTCTACGAACTCTCCAAAATCCTTGATGTTTCAAAATATAATAATTATTTCTCGAGATTGGGATATTATTTCGAAAAACGATATGACTATTTTTTGCTTTCTCTATACGCACTATGTACATAGTGTATGGAGAATGTATTGCACTCCACCAAAAAATTCGATACCGAGATTTCACCGGAAATATATGTTTTAGGGTCCCCTGTATCAAAAAAAAGTATTTTCAGAAACAGGTCCGTATGTGTGTGTCCGTGTGTCCGTCTGTCAGTGTGTCCGTGTGTCTGTGAACACGATAACTCAAAAACGAAAAGTCCGTAAAGTACCAAACTTGGTATCTAAGTTTAGTATCTTCCAGGGATGCGACACGAAGATTTTGAGAGAAATCCTCCACCCCAAACTACCCTTTACATGAAACTTTTTTCGAAAATTTTGATTTTCTAAAAAAATGGCTCTAACGATTTTGATAAACAAAATATCGTATATTAAAGTTATTTACCTGACAAATAAAATGTATATTTTGAATTTTCTGGGAATAGCCTCTGAAGACTACTTTATTCTGGATGAATTTTTCATAACTACTAAACCGTAAGAGATGGGCAAAAACTTAACCTACAAAAAATGTAGAGCACGTTAAAACACACAATTTATGTTGTATACATTTTTTCGTGGAGTTGATCGTTTTTAAGATATTTCTTTTTCTTGGTTTCAGCTTTGAAAAACTTATACTTTTCTCATACAGGAACTTGTCAACTCCTGTCCATACAAACAAAGGAATATCAGTCACATACCAACCAGCTTTTGGCTTTCACTTTAACCTATGGTACTCCCCTATTTCGCCTCTACTTACAATAAAGCATGAAATAAGACTATTTCTGCTAATTTTTCTCGATTAACATGAAATAAATAAAAGATAAGCTTATTAACAATAATACTTTACAGAGATTTAGAGAAAGTCATGTGAATGGAACACATCAGATTTTTATTAATGTACTTTCGAGAGGCAGTAAAAATTTTGAAAAATTGCATCATGTGGATCACTTTGAGTATGGAAAAGTGTTGCAAAAAGTTTGCGAGAAAATGAGGTCTAAAATTGCGAGTGCGTATTAATAAGCATGCACCTACATATTTATAGTTGCAGCTAGTTGATGGTTAAAGTACACCAAGTGGTAAAAACGATACATATTATATAAGTTTAGAATTAATATTTTTATTTATTATTATTATTATTATTACTATTATTATTATTATTTTAGTTGTCATTTAACCTGACTAGTCATATTGAACGGCGAATGAAATGTGCGAAATGAAGCTCCAATGATTTCGTGATCCATGGAGCTTAAAGTTATTCGACGTTGGACTTCTTAGGACAAGGAAAAACTCCGAAAAAAGCTTATCCGGGTACCTCAATCTACTGTCAGTTCGACGGATTTTTAGCTAGTGGGTTGGGGCACACTTCCAAGTAGGTAGGGGTTTGACAATTGGAAGGAGGCAATGTTTTCTTAGTCTGAAGCAAGCGAGGGACAAAGGTGGAAGAAGCAGGCCCTGTTGCCGTGTGTGTTCACTGTGTACTGTCTGGTTTCTGTAGGTTTAGGACACTCTACATCCGGCTCTGAGTAAAGTATTGCAACACTGTTGACTGTTTTGCCACTCGCGTACGCGCATACGTGTACCCCTCCCACAGATTAAAGTGTTACTTGAGGGAGAAGCCACCCCAACCCACTAGCTATAACACCGCTGATCAGACAGTGATATTTGAACTCACGTCCTGTTGAATGTGAGACAAACACGCTACTATCACACTACCCATACGAGTTTAATATCATTTTATAATGAAATAATTCATTTTGTAATTTTCACAATAAAATTTATGGTCAAATTCATTCACAGATGCATCACAATAAGATCGTTAAATAAATACAGTTCAAAAGGCGAATCCATAATGTGCATTTCAGTTCCTAGGTTATTGATTTCAGGAAATAGAAAACATAAAAGCAGTTTTATGGCTTTCACTAACTTGCATTACTGATTTACTTTCTCCCCATATGGCACATGTGACCGGGAAAATGGAAACTAGCCATTAACTGGCTCAAATAGGGGAGACATAAATAAACAACCATATAATGGCAGTAACTGTTTTAAAATGCTCATCACACAGACAACATGCAATCCGAATTTGGATGAATGTATGTACTGACTACGTTATTTAATGTGTTCCATTCACATAACTTTCTGTGCATCACCGTAATAAATTATTGTTCATAACCATATTTTTCCATCTAATTTCTAATAATCGAGATCAGCATTAGCAGAAATTATCTTCATTGCTTGCTTCCTTGTAAGTAGAAGGAAAATAAAGGAATACACTAGACTAAAACATCAGTCAAACTTTATAGAAGCCGGTTTCTATGTGGATGAATCGGTTTCTTTGCAGGGCCAGAAGCTTACAACTTTCCGGGTGACAAAAATTTAGGGTATTTTAAATCCGAAACAAATAACAAGGAATATCTCAGAAATGGTAAATTCAACGAAAAATAAAATGTTACAAAAATTGTGTGTTTTAGCGTGATCTACAACACGTGACAAACATATCTCCTTCGGTTTACCAATTACGCAAAATTCAGCAAAGTTCATTCAGAATAAAGAGGTCTTTAGACGCTATTGGCAGAAAATCAAGATATATATTTTATTTGATATAAAAGTACCTTTAATAAGCGGTATTCTGATAAAACCTGTTGGAGCCATTTTTTAGAAAATCGAAATGTTCGAAAATTTTTCCATGTGAAGGGTGGAGGAATTTTATCAAAATCTTTGTGTCGCATCCCTGGAAGATACTAAACTTAAATACTACGGTTGATATTTTACCTACTTTTCAGTTTTGAGTTATCGTGTTCACAGACACTCGCACACACGGACACATATACACATGCATTTTTTTTTCTGAAAATATTTTTCAGACAAAAATTTACTATGAAAAAAATGTAGATCACAAAATTTATGTAACATACATTTTTTCCTGCAGTTGATTGTTTTTTAGATATTCGCTTTTTTTGGTTTCAGTTTTATAAAACATTTTTATCTCATTCATGAATTTGTCAACTCCTGTCCATAAAGTCAAAGGAACTTCAGTCACATACCAACTTATTATATTCTCTTGTTTCGCTTCTACTTACAAGGAAGCAAGTAATAAGGCTATTTCAGCTATTTTTTTTTCTCAATTAGCATGAAATAAAAATAAGCATAAGCTTTTAACAATAATTTGTTACGGAGATCTAGAGAAAGAGATGTGAATGGAACACATCAGATTTTTGATAGTGTTTACTTGATTCTCATGTCATAGATTTAAGAATAATCTTTTCTAAGGAAAGTTACTTGAGTAACAGTCAGAGAAAGTCAAGTGAATGGAACTCATCACATTTTAGGAACAAAATCCAGCTTTACTCCTGCTTTATTTTTAAGCTATATAAATCCCATTTTGCTCAGCTTTTGTGGCTACAGCGCCTATTAACAAGATACATGGCCAACTTAAAGTCAGCAATGCAGACATTTATCGTTTTATTATTGCAAAACTCTTGGGTTATATAGAGTCTAATGTCTGAAAATGGAATGCGGCGTTTAATTTCCTCTTCCTCTGAAGAAATTAATGTTGTATCGTTATAATTGCTGCCGCTTAATTGTGGTTCTACTGCATTCATGAAAGTGTTTTATTCTTTTCCCTATGCAAATTTACATTTCTGTGCTTCTAAATAATGCAGTTTCGTTGCTTGAACTATTTCATCAGCAAGTCCTTTCAAAGTGATTAATTTATTTTTTCACATCTCCTATCCTTCCTATAAAATGCTCCTTGGGAAAATGTTTTTCTATTAAATATATAGAATTTGTTGTGGGTGTTCACAGGGGCACAATATATAATAATTTCCCTAGGTTTTACTATCAGATGTATTTAAGCATATGTTTTTAACTCAAAAATAAAAAATATATTTTCATAAAAAAAAGGCACCTTCATCAATTTAAAAATGTTTGAAGCCTAAACCAAAAAATACACAGAAAAACCCAGGACAATTTCAAAAACTATATGTATTGTGAACCTAAGGTTAACATATTATACCAAAATTTTATTTTTTTTGTCGCCTGGGACGTTTTGAGTGACGTGACAAAAGCAAATAAATTTGACGATAATCTATAAACTATTACAGCAAAACAGATGAAATTTTCATGGCACTTATTTGCATTATATTATATCTGTGGTATAACCTTCAAAAAGTTATGCGTGTTTTTAAACGATAATTTGCGGATTTTCATGAAAATATTTATGTGCTATCCTCAAAAGATACCAACTTTTATATTTAACCGACTTTTCGTTTTTGAATTATACTGTTATCTTTTGCATTTTTTGGGTATTTACCGTATTTTGAGGGTGGAATTTAAAAACTTCACAACGTATTACGTACATTGTAGCAGTTATAGAAGATATACTTTTTTTAACATTTGTTTTGCAGAAGTTACATAAAAATAAACGATTGTGGGCAGAGAAAGTTTCGTGAGTCTATTACAAATACATACTTCATAGTTGTTGAGTCAAAAATAAGGTTTACGTGGCTCCTCTGTTCTGTGTAGACTACTTGTGTGTGTCGCTAACATTGAGATTATGTACCTTAAAGAACATGACAGGCAGCATTTATTTATGCAACTTCACTGCCTTGCGTGCCTAGCGTATAGTAGAACCTCTAGGGGCGTGTGTTCGCTTCGGCCGAAAAGGTGGACGTTGGAACTCTGCAGGAGGAAAAGCGAAAAGAAAAAAAAGAAAACAGTGCAGAAATTTTGCATAAAACGATAGTGATGGTACAGGGTGACACTGAATATTTTTAGAAAATGAAACAAGGATTAACACATTGAAGCCCAAGCGTTTCTTTAGTTGAAGGGCCAAGAAACCCAGAGTTTTTATGCCTATTTGGATTTATTGTTTACAGTACATCAATCAAATCTGCCAAAAAGTATTGGGATAATCTAAAAGTATGGTATTCAGGGATTTATCAGCAATTAAGAAAATAGTCATAACTTCCATATTAATATTTTATTTTAAGTTTACAACAAGTATAAAATATGAGTTTTAAAAAATCTGTGTAAAACAGCTTACACTCCATCTTTTGAAAGTTTGAAAAACTCTGCCTTGGAATTGGATTTTTCCAGAACTTCATTTCTATACTAAATTTCAGCTTCAGTTCACAGAAATCGAGGAAAATGCAGCATTTTAACATTTAAGAACACAAAACGTAACAAACCTTCAAGGAGCAACCAATATTACAAACTCTCCTAAATGTCCTAATAGTTGATTAAAGTTAAGACAGATGGTAGCACAAATCAGACAACTAAATAAGTGAGTATGTTTTTTGCCGCACAGCCTAAGACCGAGTTACAGTCGTGGAATTGCATTAAAAGCGTTAGTAATACTATACTCGGGCGTGGGCCGCATGAACATTTCACACGGCCTGAGCTATACTCGGGCTTGGGCTTCAATGTGGTAATTCTAAAACATTTAGATATACTTGTACTGTAACATCAAATCAGTTTTACTTTCTCTACACGTATTGTATTTTTCAGAACATTATATCCCTCTACTAAAGACTTTATAGTTCGGATTTAGATGGTTTTGGTAGGAAACCAAACTCAGCAGATGCCAGGTCATCCTCTTACTTGTCCCTTAACAGAGGCTCGAATCTCGTCTTGCAAGCAGAGTCTTGGAGTCTCTCCAGGAAACAGAGATGTTACTACGTTGCCTCTCACACCTAGTATAGGCTCGTCCTTTGTTTGCTAGTGGTTATTGACCAGTGGCAAGCTGGAGCGGTCCTGTTGGAAGGTCATTATGATTTGGACAAAACTATACCGATACATAGTGTATTATACCAGAAATATATGTTATGAGACCACCTGAAACCAAAAATATCATTTTTAGAAAAAATATTGGTATGTATCTGTGTGTGTGTGTGTGTGTGTGTTTGTGTGTGTGGACAGCTTAGCTCAAAAACCAAAAGACCGTTTAGTACTAACCTTAAGTTTGGTATCTTTCAAGAATGCGACACGGAGATTTCCAGAAGAAACTACCCTTAAGATGGAAAAAACATTCCAAAATTTTGATTCTCTTAAAAGTAGCGTTAATGATTTTGTTTAAATTGCATATTAAACATATTTACATGAAAAATAAAATATATATCTTGAAGTTTCTGGAAATAGCCGCTAAAGACTTCTTTATTCTGGGTGAGCTTTGCTGAACTTTGCATAACTGGTAAACCGTTACAGATATACAGAAACTTACTACAAAATTCAGATCTCGTTACAACACACAATTTAAGTCATCTATATCTTTTTCTGGAATTGACCATTTTTATACCCTTGTTACTGGTTTCAGTTTTAAAATACTTAAACTTTTCATCTCCTGGCAATGCAAAGAAATGGAATTTAACCACATGGCAACCAGTTTTTAAGATATTAGATATTTATTTTAGCCTCGTGTATTCCCTTATTTCCCTTTTACTTACAACAAAACAAGTAAAAAAGATATTTTTGTTAATGTTTATTTCGATGAGCATGAAGTGAGTAGAAGAATAAACTTTTTAACAATAATTTGTTACCAAGATGTACAGAAAGTTATGTGAATGGTACACATTAGATGTTTTGTGTGCGATTAAGCCATACCTTAAAGCTGAAGCTTTTCTGAAAATTGGTGTTTATGACAATCTACTGTTTCATGTGATGAAGATAAAGTGATTCCAAGAATTTTATCATTAATTTTTGGAACAAAGAATATCCCAAGGTGCCAGTTAATGACCATATGGTGGAACAGTCAATAGTGCAGACCTCTAGCAAAAACAAATATTCCATTGTTATTTCTCTATACGTTCTGTATATATAGTGTATAGAGAAGGTATTTTAATGTATCCAAAAATTCTATACCGAGATCTCACCGGAAATATATGTTTTGAGACCCCTGAATGCAAAAGAAAAGTATTTTTAGAAAAATGTCCGTGTGTTTGACTGTTTGTATGTCTGCGAGTGTATGTGTGCTTCTGGACTGCATAGCTCAAAAACAAAAATACCGTTAAATACCAAATTTCGTATTTAAGTTAGCTACCTTCAAAGGATGCGACAGGAAGATTGTCTAGAAGATCCCACACCCCGAACTACCCTTTAAATGGAAAAAATTCGTAAATCTTGATTTTCTATAAAAGGGCTTGGTGGAGTGCAATACTTTCTCTATACACTATGTATATAGTTCGTATAGAGAAAGTAAAAAGACCCGTTTTAGAAAACAAAAACGGATGTTACCGTTCATATGACCTTCTCTACTGGTTCCGCAAACAAACATGCCCTACAAAAGATTGTTCTTTTCTCTATATCATGATAATCGAGATAAATATTTTAGCGGTATTCGACTTACTACTTGCTTTTTTGAGGAAATGGAAATATTTGGACACATTTTCTATGTAAAGGTGGTTTCAAGATTTGCCTGAAAATCGTCTCTTAAGCTTTTTCCTGAACTTCTATTTATTTTCGGTATATGATGACTACAGACACACACACACGACTTTTAGAAAATAATCTGATGTTTTGCACTCACATCACTCTCTCTAGCTGTTCTACAAACTTCTTACAAAAGATTATTCTTCTTTCTATACCATGCCAATCGAGATAATCATTAGCAGAGTGGTCTTATTACTTAGTTACTTATAAGTAGAAGGGAACTAAAGGTATGTGCTATGCTAAAGTAATACTCAAATGTTTTAAAAGCTGTAGTTATGCGATTGTCATTGCTAATCGCTTCTTTGCTAGACCAGGAGTAGAACAAAAGAAAAACGGACAATACCAGTCTGAGAAAAGCATATGTACTTCACAACTGAAATCAATAACATGGAATATCTCGGAAACGGTTACCTCCACAAAAATGCAAAGGATATATATTGTGTGTCTTGACATCTACTTTTTTGAGGGGTAAGTTTTTGTCTATTTCTTACGGTTTACCAGATATGGAAAATGCCTCAAAATTCATCCAGAATAAACATGTCTTCAGAGGCTATTCCTAGAAAATTCAAGATATACATTTTTTTTCTCATGTAAATATCTTAATTGTAAGATATTTTAATCTAAATCGTTAGAGCCATTCTTGAAAAAATCAAAAATTTCGAAATTTGTTCCATATAAAGGTTAGTTCGGGGTGGAAGATTTTTCTTAAAATCTTCATGTTGCACCCCTGGAAGATACCAAACTAGAATACCAAGTTTAATATTTATCGACATTTTCGTTTTTGAGGTATGCTGCCCACAGACACACACACACTTACTCACACACACATAAACACACAGACTAACACATGGAAATGTTTCTTAAAATTTTTTTTTCGTATTCGGGGGGTCTCAAAACATGGATTCCGGGTGAAATCTCGGTATCGAAAATTTCGGTGCAATACAATACTTTCTCTGTACACCATGTACATAGTACGTATAGAGAACGTAAAAACATATTTTATCCGGGGTCCTCAAAATATGTTTTTTCCGTGAATTTTTGGTGTTTAATTTTTGGGTAGAATACCTTCTCTTTTCTGTCTACTATGTACGTATAATAGGTACGTGCTAGAGAACATATTTATGGTCGTTACAGGTCGCTTCTTTCATATTTAACTTTGGTACTGAAGTTTCTGCGAAGTTTATGCTTGTACCCGGAAGGTATTAGCCGCTTCGCAGACCTGTTATTTAAATTGATAGTGCGCTAATTTACACACAGTGGGACAATTACTGCTTCCCAACTATCGATTCTGTTTGTGCGTTCTGCGTATGAATGCACGCCCTTTGGTGACACATTAGTGCCTAGTTGTGCAACCAATATCGCACGAGGTGACACACTAGTGCCTAGTTGTGCAACCAATATCGCACGAGGTGGTTCCATGGTTATGCACAAGGTGTAAATTTAGAGTACGATTTCCGACTGACCGGCAATTGTCACCATGTTTTTTGTTGTTTCCCCGGGTCGGTGAGCGAATGCTAAGTTGCATATTCTTCCACAGTGTTACTAAGCGGAGTGTACTCATATGTATTTTATCTACCACGTACAAGACAGATGGAGAAGGTATTGTATTCCACACAAATATTGATACCAAAATTTCACCGGAAATGCAGGTTTGTAAAATCTTGAATCCCTCACCCCCATAAAAAGTAAATTTTAGGATAAGGTAGGTATATATGTATCTGTGAACAGCATATAGCTTAAACTAAATACCAAATTTAGCATTTAATTCCAGCATATCCGAAAGAAGCAATACGTGCATTTTCAATAGAATTCCTCCAAGCTATCAAAAATCTACAGAAAACAATTTTTGAAAATTTTTATTTTCTCAAAAGTGTTTCGAGCCATTTTATAAAAATTTCATTCATTAAAATGTTGATGTATTCCATTCACATTACTTTCTCTACATCGATGTAACAAATTATTATTAGACAGATTATTTTTCTAATTGATGAAAATCGAGATAAACACTAGCAGAAGTTGTCATAATTACTTGCTTCCTTGTAAGTAGAAGATAGACAAGGGCATTCACTAGTCTAAAACGATACTCAAATATTTAAAAGCTGGATGCACTGGGAGTTTAAAAATATTCATGCGAGAAGAGTTTAAGTATTTTAAAATATCAAGAAATATCTCAAAGAAAGATGTCTACTTCACAAAGGGAAAAAACCTATACAACATAAATTGTGTATTTCAATGAGATCTACTTTTTTGAATAGCCAGCTTTTGTCTATCTCTTACGATTTACTAATTACGTAAAATCAAGAATAAATCATCCAAAATAAAGAGAGTCTGAATTCTGTTCCCAGAAAATTGAAGATATACATTTTGTTTGCCAAGTAAATATCTTTAATATAATGTATTTTAATCAAACTTTTGAGAAAATCAAAACGTTTGATCTGTTTTTCCATGTAAAGGGTAGATTGGGTTGTGGAATTTTTCCCAAAATATTCGTGTCACATCCTTGGAAGATACTAAAATACCAAGTTTTATATTTTACAGACTTTTCGGTTTTGAGATATCCTGTTCACAGACGCGCGCGCGCACACACACACACTCACATAGACACACGAATCTTTTTCTAATTTTTTTTTACTCAAGGGGCCTTTAAGCATATATTTCCAGTGAAATCTCAACATCGACTTTTTGGGTGGAATACTATACATGGCTTAAGTTATTGTGTATTAACGAGATCTACATTTTTTGGTCAATAATTGTATGTCTATATCTTACAGTTTGTATCAGTTATGCAAAAGTCATGACCTCAGTATATATTGCTAGGGAACTCCAGAAGTGCATTTTAATTGTCATGTAATTATCTTTAATAAACGTATTTTAATCATAATCAATGGAGCCATTTTTGAGAGAATCATAATGTTCGAAATTTTTTCCATGTAATCTGTATTTCGGTTAGGGGGATTCATTTAAAAATCTTCGTGTCGCATCCTTAGAAGGTTCTGAGCATAAAAGAAATTTGATATTTAACGGAATTTTCGTTTTGAATTATCGTGTTTACAGATACCCACATCGAGCTGTAAATATTTTTTTTTTACTTTCTCTACGTGTTCGATATATATAGAGCAAAGAGAAGGAATTCTACCCATTCGACCTAGATTTCACCTGAAATACATGTTTTGGGTCTCTCTGAATTCAAAAAAGAGCATTTAAAAAAAAAAAAAAAAGGTTATGTGTTTTCGCGTGTGTGTTTGTGTGTCTATGGACAGCATAGCTCAAAAACAAACAGACATTGAATACCCAACTTGGTATTTAAGTTTGATACCTTCCAAGGATGCGACACGAAGATTTTCAAGAAAATTCCCCGCGCCGCCAAATACCCTTTACATGGAGCTTTCTTCGAAAGTTTTGATTTACTCAAAAATCGCTCTAACGATTCTGATTAAAATATAATATATTCAATATATTTACCTGACAAATAAAATGTATATCTTGAATTTTCTGGAAATAGCCTCTAAGGACTGCTTTATTCTGGATGAATTTTACGAATTTTGAATAGCTCGTAAACCGTAAGAGATAGATAAAAGCTTACCACGTAAAAAGTGTAGAGCACGTTAAAATACATTTTTTTTGTGGTGTTGATTATTTTTGAGATATTCCTTGTTTTTGGTTTCAGCTTTAAAAATGTTATACTTTTCTCATACAGGAATTTGTCAAATCGTGTCCATACAAACAAAGGAACTTCAGTCACATAGCAACCAGCTTTTGACTATCATCTTAGCCTATGGTACTTCCTTATTTCGCTTCTACCTACAAAGAAGCAAATAATACGACTATATCTGCTAATTTCTGATCAATTAGAATGAAGTAAATAGATGAACAAGCTTTTTAACGATAGTTTGATGGAGAGATTTAGAGAAAGTCCTGTAAATGGATCTCATCAGATTTGTTTTTGGACCGCAAAACCAAGTTTTGGTGAAATCTCGATATAGAGTTTTGGATGGAATAGTTTCAGCACCTTCTCTATCTGCTATATACATCTTCATTCCCAACTCTCCATAACAGAGTGGTTATTGCGAATGGCCTAATTCCTATAGACAAGATATATTCGGATACGTTCCCTCCACTGATATGTCCAATTGCCTCAGACAAAATTCAGCGATCAAGATCATCTCATTACGCGCGGGTCAGTGCTGGAATGCGGATTTCCCAACCCAGACGCTTCAGAAACCGATGCAAGCCTGCATCTTTGAGATTCCTGATTCATGAGCAGTTTTCCTTACAAATTAATTTGGGAATTGGAGAATTTCTAAAAGTCGTTCTTCTCCGGCGGGAGTTGTAAGTAACCAGACCCTCCAGAATGTTGTTAACGGATATCTTTATATATTCTAGTTGCTTCAAACTTGTTCCAAGATTTCTGTTATCTTTTTTGTTTCTACGTTTTCTTCAAGGTACACTCTCGAGAATAAAATGTGTTTTATAATGAAACAATTATGTTTTTGCAGAACTAAGGCCACTTCGCCTCCCGTTCCGCTCAAGGAAATACAGTATTCTAAATAGCCGGTTCCCATGGCCGCGTTCGCTAAGGTGTCACGCTTTGGTGCTTCGCAGGTCATTGTAGGTTCGATTCCCGCCTTGGGCATGGGTAGTTATATGTTTGTGTAATGTGTATATGAGTGTGTGTATCGGTAATCAAACAACAAACTCTGTAAAAGGTTTAGAAAATTAGACAAGGGGTATACAGACTCCGGAACTGTATTTAAAAAAAATAAAAAGAAAACACAATGCTAATATTCAACGAAGTACTAATACAATAAATGTAAATGGGCATACAATAGCAATAAACACTACAAGAGCTATGACAGCCACGAAAATATATAGAAAAATACAAAACTAAATAACACACAACAAAAATAATAAAATAAAACAGCAATAATTAATTAGAAATATAATGAAACAAAGTGAAGCTTATGAACAAAGAATAGATCTTATATATTAGAATAATAATAACAAGAAAAATGATTTGAAAATGAAGCTATGAGAAACTAATGAACCACACCAGAAATATCTAAAATATTATAGAATATAAATAAACAAAGTGAAACTTATAAACACGCAATAGGTAATTTAAATGATAGAAAAAAATAATAATTTATTGAAAATATTCACAAAACAGAATAGAAATAAGTTAAGCTTACAATAGCAACAATAATTAGTTTAAAATATACAGAAAATAAGTGAGACTAATGAAAATACAATGCAAATAAATAAAACATTAGATGAACTATAATAATAAGTTGAAAATAGACTGAAAATAAATGAAACTAATGAACAAGCAATAAAAAGAACACATATATTTGAACAGAACTAATGAATTTAAATAAACAGAAAATAAATTTAACTAATGAAGAAATGTAATGAAAACAACAATAATTATTTGAAAATAAAATTAATGAAGCTTATAAACTTAGAATAGAATCCTTATATAGTAGAAGAGTAATAAGAAATACTTGAAAATGCTTTGCGAAGCTATGAGAAACTAATGGATCAGAATAGAAACATCTTAAATATTAGAAAATATACAGAATTAAGGCGAAACTAATAAATACACAATTGAAATTACTTAAGGATTAGAATAACAATAGTTACTAGTTGAAAATATACAGAATTAAGTGGAAACTAATGAACTCACCATAGAAACAACTTAAACATTAGAATACCATAGATACTAATTGCAAATTAAGAAAATAAGTGAAACTAAAAAATAAACAATAAAAAATTTGATGTGTTCAATTCACATGGCTTTCTCTACATGTTGTAACAAATTATAGTTAAAAGCGTATATTCTTTTGTCTCCTTCATTCTAATCGATATAATCATTAGTAGAAATGTAGAAAGGAAACAAGGGAATACACTAGTCTGAAGCTAAAGTGAAAAAACTTTTAAAAGCTGGTTTCCATTTGATTGAGCTTCGTTTCCTTTCATGGTCTGAAGTTCACAAATTCCAATATGTTAAAAGTCTTAACAATTTTTAAAGGGTTTCTCGACAATGGTCAATTCCACGAAAATAGTATGTGACATAAATTGCGTATTTTAACCAGACATACATATTTTTTATTAAAATTTCATCTATTTTTTTTTATGGTTTTGCAGTTATGCAAAAGTCATCCAGAATGAAGAGATCTTCACAGACTATTCCCAAGATTTACCTTTTCTTTTTAATGAAAATATATTTAAAATATGGTATTTAATCAAAATCGACAGAGCCTTTTTGAGAAAATCAGAAATTTCAAAACCTTACATATGGAAATAATAGTTTGGGGTGGGTAAAAATTCTTGCTGTCGCATCTGTGAAATATGCTTAACTTAAATAACACGTATGATACCCACTTTTCATTTATGAATTATCGTGTTCACAGGCACAATACACACACACATAACCACTATTTTCTAGAAATGTTTTATATATATATATATATATATATATATATATATATATAAGGGACCCTAAGACGAGAATTGTGGAGTGCAGTACAATGCAATACTACCTCTCCATATGTAAAAAGTGGAGAAGGTATAAAAAGGCTAATTTATCTAATATAATTTAATTGTTAATAGTATATACTTTAATCATTAGCCGGTTATTACAGCATTTCTATTTTTCGCAAATGATAGAGATTTTGTCTTAAATTTGTTATATATTTATCACTGAATTGTATAGCAAACTTACCGTACGGAATAGAAAACCACAACAAATAATAAAAAAAGCAAAGCAAAAAAAAAAAAAAAAAAAAAAAAAAAAAAAAAACGACGGTGCCAATCAATCTGTGTAACAATTTATTTTTAAAAAAGCGTATTTTTCTCTCTACTTCAAGCTAATGGATAAACACACTATAAGATATTGTATAATTGCTTGCTTCTTTTTAATTAGGGAAATAAGCCAGTACACTAGAGTAACCAATACTCAAAAGACTCCCCTCCCCCCCATAGCTACCTGTTACATGGAAAATGTTTTGAAGGTTTTATTTACCGTTTTTTATTAAAATACCGTATATTAAAGATATTAACATCGCAAATAAAATATACATTTTGAATTTTCTGGAAATATCATCTAAAGGCTTCCTTATTCTGGATGAGTTTTGTAGAATTTTGCATAACTGTTTGGGGCGGATTTCAAAAGGAAAAGGTTGGAGGGATGCTCTGCTGTGTAGTATGGGTAGTGGTTCTCAGGGTTGCTGATTGCTGCTGTGGTATTTTAAACCTTTTTGCGGGCTTGAATTCGCCGCTGTATAAGAAGTTGGTAACTCTTGCTGTTGACGAAACTGTAATTAGCTAGTTGCGCCAGACTTAATTGTTTAAGCAGTTAAGGTTACTGTCGGCAGCGAATTACTTATTGTGCACAGCATAGCCACGTTTTTTATTTTTTCAGCTAGATTCTGTCGGTGATTACGAAAATCCTAACCTCCATGCTTGGATGGTAGGATGTGATCATAAATACAATTAATTTAAAAAATTTCTTGCTATATATGACTTTTTATTTCTTAACTTTTCGAACAATGTGATGCATTAAGGCACGCTATTAAAACAGAATTTTTTATAAAACTTTGCCACATATATGCAATATAATATGTACTTACAATCCAGCTCTTCTTGATAAATAATACAATGCTAGGATTTACACTGAATCGCCGCATAAGAGGTTTCGATTGGCGAGATTAGCTCTTTGCGTCCTTATCCCTGGCGTCTATCTCAAAGACTGCGTCCCGGAAATTTTTTATAAAATTTTCACCTATATACAATAGTTGAAGATCAATGTTTTATACATTGTAATCTGTCTGTCTCCATGAGAACAACAGACTTTCCATTCTACATTTCGTGAAATACAAATTTACAATACATTTTATATATTCCTAATAATTTAAAATCAATATATTGGTGTAATTTACATTAAAATGTTATTTTAACTAGGTAACATTTCTTAAATACATATTTGTTAAAATTTTGTTCCTATGCTTTATTACCGGTATAAACAATTTAGAGCATCCGGTATCTTATCTGTACATTATACAATATAATGTGATATATTCATTTTATAGCTTTGTCTATGTTATTTTTGTAGAAGCACGCCATTTAAGGCTAGATCCGTGCGTATCTTGAGGCGATGACGTCACGCTGCCATTTTTATACATATTACATTTGGCTTACAATGTGAAGTAATTCGTTTTATTATTTTATACTACTGTTTTAGGGCAGTATTATTCCATTTTCTGTTGACTTGATTTAAATCCTGCGTCAGGTTAAACCGTAAGAGATAAACAAAAGCTCTGTTTGCAAAAGATGTAAATATCCTTAAAACATACCGTTTAAGTCATATACCACTTTACCGATTTCACGATTTTCCTTGTTATTGGTTTCAATTTTAATCTAACTTTTCTCAAACGGCACCATGTAAAGCGAACCGAACCTCAATTGTTTCCAATAGCAGTCAGGATTTAATAGATTTGACTATCGCTTTTGCCAAGTGTACTCCCTTATTTCCCTTCTACTTACAAGGAGGCAAGTAACAAAACCAATCCTTCTAATGTTTATTTAGATAAAATAGCATATTTAAATTAAAAATCTTTATTGAGAATAGTTTGTATATGGAACATCTAGAGAAAGTTATGTGGAAGCACACATTTTTACTTTCTCTACACGAGCTATGTACATTGTATGTAGAGAAGGTATTCTAATGCATCCAAAAATTCGATACCGAGGTTTCACCAGAAATACGTTTTGCGTCCCCCTGAATCCAAAAAAAGCATTTTTGGAAAAGGTTCGTGTATACGTGTATATCTGTATGTGTGTGTGTGTGTCTGTGGACATCATAGTTCAGAAACATAAAGTCTGTTAAATACCAAACTTGCTATATAAGTGCGGTATCTTCCAAGGATGCGACACCCCATACTACCCTTTCCATGGAAAAAGTTTCGAAAATTTTGATTTTTTTAAAAATAGCTCTAAAAATTTGATTAAATTTCCTATATTAAATATATTTATCTGAAAAATAAAATGTATATCTTGAATTTTCCGGGAATAGTCTCTAACGACTACTTTATTCTGTATAATTCTACGGAAATTTGTATAACTGGTAAATCGTAAGAGAGAGACTAAAATGTATTTAACAGAGAGTGTAGAGGTCGTTAAAACACACAATTTATGTTATATACATTTTTTCGTGAAGTGGATATTTTTCAGATATTCCTTCAGGTTTTAAAAAAGCTACACTTTTCTCACACTGAAATTTGTCAACTCCTGTCCATAGAAACAAAGGAACTTCGGTCACATAGCAACCAGGTTTTGACTAATACTTTAGCCTATGCTACCCGCTTATTTCAGTTCTATTTACAAGGAAGCAAGTAATAAGACTCTTTTTTCTAATTTGTGCTCGATTATCATGAAGTAAATAGCTTTTTAACAATAATTTGTTGTGTAGATGTAGAGAAAGTCTTTGGAATGGAGCACATAATATTTATATGTAATTTATTATCTTTTGTTCGTTGGATACTTTTATTAACACACTTTGAGAGACCAAGTTGCAAAGTATAACCTCGTTCTCACAAATCTCTATCGTTTATTATTACTTATGATGTCTTTTTCAAGCGGCTAAGCAGTAAAATGGGCAATTATAGCCTTTATCTGGTACGGCTACCTCACTTTACCTAAGTTTATGGAGGTAATATTTGTCTTCTGAGGTTTGTAATTTTACTAATGTGCTCAGTGTTACTTTACCTGGCCACAGTTTAGTGCCAGTTACAACCTCATGACCGCCACGCACAGATAAATTATGTGGCATAACGTGGTAGAGTTTGACGTTGGGGCTTTCAAACTGTTTGCTGTTTAGTTTCTCCACTATATACACTGGAACCTCACTTATACGTTTTTCAAGGGAGACTAATAAAACACTGTATAATTCAGAAAACTGTATAATTCTGGTATGGATCTCACTCAGAATTTTTCATTTTTCACCAAGAGTTAGGGATTTTCTTGTTTTTTTCCTTGGTGGTTGATATTCACACATGTTTCTTTACCTACTTGTAAGTCGAAACTCCACATAAAATAGACAAGTGACTGTTGGAAGGACAATGAAAGGATAAATGACAATGAAAACATCACACTAGCAGTACTCGACTTAAAGCAGAGAAGCGACTTTTGGAACCAAGGTTAATAGATTGTTGGAACGATATGACACTGAAACGATAACCGTCAATGGAAACTGCAAACCAGGCAAATCCAAGGCTATACACAGCAAGCATAACCCCATAGGTTTTTTTTAAAAACGTATAAATGGGTAGATTTTGTGTATGGGAATCCGAAAAATGATGCATTACTGAGAAAACGTATACCGAAAACGTATAATTGAGCAACATTTTAATGGAGAACGACTGGTTAAGATATACTTTTAGAAGTAGTTTCTTTAAGAAATTTAAATATATTTATGTATTTTCTATATTTTTTTTCTGTTTTAATAGTTACTTTAGTTGAAGAAAGGGAATTTCTTTTATTGTAAGGTATATAATAATTATTATATACCCTAATTATTTCCTATTATTTTATAATAATGGTTATATTATATATATAATACTTTATTATATATATAATACTTTATTATATATATATATATATAATACTTTATTATACAGTTTATTATTATTTCCTAAAATTTTATCGTATATGCGTGAAAAATGTTGACGTGAATAACGTGTAAGCGAGTTTCAACTCTACCTAGAAGTTAGAGGAAGTTTTGCAGTCCACTCAAACTCTTGATACCCAAATTTCACCAGAAATATTATGTTTTGAGCACATCTGAATAAGTAAATCTTTGCTGTGTTCAATTTATAAGATTTTCTCTACATCGCGGTATTAAATTATTATTAATGAACCTATTCTTTTATCCGCTTCATGCTAGATGAGATAAACATTAGTAGAAACGGTACCAATACTTGCTTTCCATGTAAAAGGTAGTAGGGGCTTTTCTTGAAAATCTTCGTGTTGTATTCTAGGAAGATAATGAACTTAACTTTGAAATTTGGTATTTAGTGCACCTTTTTATTTTGAGTTGTGCTGCCCACAAACACACACAGGCTGCGTGGACAATTTAAATTTTCTTTTTTTCGATTCAGGGGTCATAAAACATATATTTTTGGTGAAACATGTAACGAAATTTTGGGTGAAATACAATAGTTCCTCTATACATTATGTACATAATACGTTTACAGAAAGTACAAAAATCTGATGTGTTTCATTCACATGCCTTTTTCTACTCTGTATAACAGATTATTTTATAAAAGGTTCTACTATCTGTTTCATGCTAATCAAGATAAACATTAGCAGAAATTAGCTCATTACTGGCTTTCTTGTAAGTAGTGGAGAAAAAAGGGAGTACATTAGATTAAAACATGAGTAAACAGTTTTAAAAGCCCGTTGCCGTATTGTTGAAATCCGTTTCTAGTACGACAAGTTCACGTATGAGAAAAGTATTTAAAAGCTGAAAGAATAATAAGGAATAATACGAGTTGATAAACCCTAGTGTGAAATAAGAACTGAAACAAGTAACAGGGACTATTTCTGAAATGCTCAACTCCAAGAATAAAAATACGTGTGACAGAAAGTGTGTGTTTTCAAGAGATCTACATTTTTTGTGTTGTAAGCTTTTATCTGTCTCCTACATTTGCCAGTTTCGTAAAAGCTATCCGGAATTAAGAGGTCTTCAGAGGATATTCATTAGACTAAAATATACATTTTACTGGTCATGTAAATATATTTAAAATAAGGTGTTTTAATCAATATTTTAGAGCCATTTTTGAGAAAATAAAACTTTTCGACACTTTCTCTATGTAAAAGGTTGTTGGTGTATGGGCATATTTTCATGAACATCTTCGTGTCACATCCTTGGAAGATGATGTATTTAAATACGAAGTTTGGTGTTTAACGTACTTTTCATTTTTACTTTCTCTACACACCTATGCACCCAAATAATCGAAATCGATATTTCACCGGAAATATATGTTTTAGGGTCACCTGTATCCATAAAAAAAGCATTTTGACACAAATGTCCGTGTGTGTGTGCGTGTCCGTGCGTCCGTCTATCTGTGTGTCAGTGTGTCTGTGAACACTATAACTTATAAACGAATAGTCAGTAAAATATAAAGTTGGTATTTAAGTTTAGTATCTTCCAGAGATGTGACCGAAGATTTTCAAGAAAATTCCCCCACCCCAAACTACCCTTCATTGGAACTTTTTTCGAAAATTGTAAGTTTATAAAAATGGCTCTAAGGATTTTGAATAAAATATACATTAAAAATATTTACGTGGCAAATAAAATGTATAACTTGAATATTCTGGGAATAGCCTCTTAAAACTACTTTATGCTGGATGAATTTTACGGAATTTTACATAACCGCTAAACCGTAAGAAATGGACAAAAACTTACATCACAAAACATGCAGAGCACGCTAAATCACACAATTTATGATATGTACATTTTTTTGTAGAGTTGATCGTTTTTGAAATATTCCTTGTTTTGGTTTCAGCTTTAAAAAACTTATACTTTTCTCATACAGGAATTTTTCAACTACTGTCCATACAAACAAAGGAACGTCAGTCACATTGCAACTAACTTTTCACTATCACTTTAGCATATGTTAGGCTCTTATTTTGTTTCTACCTACAAGGAAGCAAGTAATAAGACTGTTTCTGCTAATTTTTCCTCGATTAGTATGAAGTAAATAGAAGCATAAGCTTTTTAACAATAATTTGTTGCAGAGATGTACAGAAAGTCACATGAGGTTTTTTAGCTATACAGCGCACACACACACACACACACACATTTATAAAATGGAAATTGCGATGGTAAAACACAACAAAAGGACAGGAGATGAAACAATGTTTCCTACCGTAGCAAAACGATTAGAACGAAGACTCAAACGAACAAGAAAGTTCACCACTATTCTAACAGGACACGGAATACTCAGGAAGTACTATTATAAATTCCACATGTTAGACGACACTGTTTGCACGTGTGGAATAGAACACCAAAAAAACATATATTATACAACTGTAACACTTGAACATCCAAAGGAGAGAATTAAGGGCACAAATAAGAAAGAAGAAGAAAATTGGACAGAAACTAAATCAGCACTAGTAAGAGAGTTTCTAAAATATTTATGTGAATATGTGAATTTCATTAAGCTAGATATATAATATCTAAAACAAAACAGTGACTTAACCACAATTAAACAAAAAAATAACACTATTCGCAAGACAATGTAAGGAAAAACACATCTTAAACAAAGGAAATCAAGCATGTTTTATTATTAATACAATGGAACATGTGAATGAATAAGGTATTACACAAGATAAAAAAGAGACACATGCTCGCACTTTTTTCTGAAAATTATTTGTTTTAGCCATGGGTTCTCAAAACATGTATTTCCAGAGGAATATTGGTATTGAATTTTTGGGTGGAATACAATACTTCCTCTATACATTATGCACATAGTACGGGTACCTAAAGTAAAACAAAGGTGATCTGCTTAAATTGGAGTAAAACTCGTCCTTTTCTTTTTTCTCCAACAAACACTCCTTAATTTTTCAACAAGTTGATTACAATAAGATTCTGATCTGCTCACAAATAACTTCCTTCTGCCGTATAGTTTCTTTTCGAAATTCGCTGGGGCAACGATTACTGCTCGCTACGAATTGCCCATCGAAGCTTACTCTACTCTGGACACGCTTCGTTCCGCTTTTTACACCTCTCGGTCACGTGACTGGAAACTTCTAGAAGCAGTCGTATGTACTAACCACCACAGATGTTACCAAGTCACCTTGAGGTAAGAATCACAATAACTTGCCACCAGTACACATGTCCACTAACAATGGATTTCAACAATCAATATATTACGAAGTGAGCCGTACACACACTATTGGCGAACTACGCTGCAGAGTGAAGCTATATTATTCACATGACACCCAGCCTCTAAAAATTTTATTTTAAAAAAATCTGATGTGTACCATTCGCATGACATTCTCTATATCTCTGCAACAAATTTGTGTTAAAAAGTTTATGCTTCTATTAACTTTATACTGAGTGAGTAAAAATTGGCAGAAATAGTCTTCTTACTTACTTCCCGGGAACTTGAAGCGAAATAAGGGAGTAATATAGGTTAAAATAATAGCAAAAGACGGATGCTATGTGACTGAAGTTCCTTTTTTTTGTATGGACAGGAGCTGACAAATTCCTGTATGAGAAAAGCAAAAGTTTTTAAGGCTGAAACAAAAACCAAGGAATATCTAAAAAACGATCAACTCCACGAAAAAAAATGTATATAACATAAATTGTGTGTTTTAATGTCCTGTACATTTTTATGTGCTAAGTTTTTGTTCTCTTGCGGTTTACCAGTAAAATTCCGTAACATTCATCCAAAATAAAAGTCTTCAGAGGCTATTCCCAGAAAATCCAAGGTATACATATTATTTGTCAAATATACATCTGTAATATATGCTATTTTAATCAGAATCGTTACAGACATTTTTTAGAAAATCAAAATTTTCTAATTATATTCCATGTGAAAGGTAGTTGGCGGTGGGGGATTTTCTTGAAAATATTCGTGTCGCATCCTTGGAAGATACTGACCTTAAATACAAAGTTTGGTATTTAACGGTCTTTTCGTTTTTGAGCTATGATGCCCACAGACACACACACACATACACACAGACAGACAGACAGACAGACTCAGAGACATTTTTCTAAACATTTTTTTTTTTTTTTGATTCAGGTGGTTCTCAAACCAAATATTTCCGGTGAAATCTCGATATCGAATATTTGGATACAATGTAATACCTTCTCTATACACTATGTGCATAGTACGTATAGAGAAAGTAAAAATATGATGTGGACATTCACATACCTTTCTCTACTTATTCTGTAAAACTGTTCTTACTAACCTTATTCCTCTGTCTAGTTCATGCTAATCTAGATAAAAATTCCAAGGCTTACGCACTAATATATTCAGAAAAATACTCCCAGCCAGAATTGTGTTTCACATGGGCAAATTTTTTCTCAAAAATGACTCTTAACGATTGACAGATACTGTCGTACTACTTAGTCCTTTAGAAGTAGAAATAAAGACGAGTAAGCCCGCCTGGGTAGCGTGGTGGTAGCATGTCTGCCTCACGTTCGAAAGGTCGTGAGTTCGAATCTCGCTAAGGGTAAGTTACCCGGGTAGGGTTCTTTTCGGGGTTTTCCCTTATCCTGAGAAGACGAATGTCGAGTAACTTTAAGCTCCATGGACCCCGAGATCATTTGAGCATCATATCATCAATTACATTCATCGTCCGATATGATCAAACCAGGTTAAAGGACGTTAAACTACAAACAAAAAAAAACGAGTAAATAAAAGAATTAAAGCGTTAGTCAAATCTTTTAGCAACCAGGTTGCTATGGGATTGAAGTACAGTTATCGTTGCATGACCAGATTAAAACAAATGACAAATTCCCATTTAAAAAAAAGGGGTTTAAGTATTGAAAAATTGAAACTAAAAACAATATCTCTCGGAAATGGTTAACGTAACAAACAATCTATGCGATATAACTTGTATGTTTTTACGAGGTCTATATTTTTTGGTACTAAGTGCCTGTCTATCTTTTTACGGTTTACTAGTTATGCCAACGCCAACCAGAATCAACAGGCTTTCAGAAGTTAAGTGGAAAATATGTTAACCCTTTGGATCTGTTTGTACTGCTCCTGTATACGAATCATGGGCTTTAGTACAAACCTGTGAACTCCAAATGAGCATGATTCCCTCACATTATCCGCTGATATGTAAGAGGAGTAGAATGCAGGTCGCTCGCTCTAACCTATCTTTGACCGACGTTTACTTGGATATGCCCAGATTTTTTAAAACCTTCAAAAATGTCGTGAGTGAGTGAAAATGGCCACGATTAAACTCGTTACACCACCGATTTACAGTGGAAATAATGGAACTTCATCGCCAAATGTATTAGAAAGTTGTCTTGATAATCAAAATCAAAAATCATAATAAGAGACCGGATTACATGCATTTTCATGTGGCATATGCATTTGCATAATTTGCGCTTTTTCACCGGTTATTGCATATTTTAGCAAAAAAACTTGTGATGATGCATATTTACCTTGTTTTAGAAATCAAAAAGGCAGGGCACAAGCTAGTTCTCGTTTTTATGTTTTATAGTGACGGCGGGATCAAACCCGACGGAGGACGGTGGATTTTCTACGCCTGAAAAAATCCTTAGCATGGCTTTCTTCGGGAACGAAGTAAAGCCGTTGGTTCAGTGACGTAGATTTACGGCACATAAAAGAACCTCAAACTTGAAAAACAAGCCTCTGAGCAAAATTAAGTTGTCTTTCACGCCCAATATAGAATGGGACGCTGAGAGCCACATCATTAATGAGCGTCCATAAATAAAATTTCATTTCCACTGTCGCGTTTTTTGTTGCACGTCCATTGTTTCAGTTTAGTTTTCTATCTTTTTGTACAAAGTTCAACGCGTTGTGTAACGTATAGTGCATCATACCAGCCGAAAAAAGAAATGGCGTTTCGGGAAAAGCTGAGCATTCTGGAACATTTAGTCATGATGGAAATAAGTTAAACTGTCGAATTTGCTAGAAAAACGTTGTGTACACAAAAAAAATGAAGAAGACCAGCATGTTAAGACAAGTCTTTATATCGTAGGACTTAAAAGAAAGGCCCACCACAATAATTTTAACAGCAGCAAATAACAGTAGGAGTGGTTTAACCCCCAGAGGGCGAAAAAATGTAACATTGATATTGTGAAACCTTCATTGCAAATAGCATTCCCCTTCACAAGCTTACAAACCCTATGCTTAGAGGTTTACCACGCAAATATTGCTTGAATCAACATTGTGCACCATGCCGACCATTTATCTACATGTTCTGGAAGAAATACGCAATGAACAAGAATTAAATCATTTGAATTTTAGCAGTTGAAATTACTGAAAATTGTGGCCCTTACATTGCTAATTTAATTTTTGTTGCATTAAAACCGAGCCTTCTTCCTCATTTTTGGTGGCCTGCAAAGAATTTCAAAATGTAAATCATTATAGGATCACCAGATTTGTGAATGAGGCATTAAAAAGATATTTATAGAATCTTCTGCTGTTTAAAGGATGAAAATAACTTTTCTCGGGCTATCAGCCAGGTGAATTCTCGAATAATTTCCAAGCTTTCAAGAGCTAACGTCGCTCTCATCTTCAGGGAATGATGTAGAGACTCCGGATTGGCCTTATATATAGTAGTCCGGTGGGGGACCGGCCACTTGCCGCTCTGTGATTGGCCCGGGTCCGGCATGGGAGGCGTTGACTAGGGACCAATGGTCTCCGTTGCCGGGAAGGACTGCTCTGATTGGCCCGCTGCCAGATATGAGCATGTATTAAAACTAGGGCTAGCTTTTGGTAGTTTCACAAATCTTTGTGAGTGTTTGCTGAGCACCGAACTCCAAATGCGTTCACCTGCAAGCCGCTGTCTCTGTTGATGTTATTTTCTTCGTACTATATATAAGGCGAACCCGGAGTCTCATTCCCTGAAGATGAGAGCGACGTTAGCTCTTGAACGCTTGGAAATGATTCCAGATATATGGCTGATATATGAGAAAAGTTATTTTCATATCGCCGCCAGGAAAGCTTCAAGTCAAGGTTCAGTTTAAAGGATGTTTGTGTTTCTCTGAGATGCTGCTCTATAGGTGATCAAAGAGGAAAAGCCCTATAAGTATTTTATTCAATTATGATTCATGTGACGTGTTTCGCTCACGGAGTACATCGCCTCACTGAGGAAGTACGATTCACGTTTAGGAATGTAAACAACGAATGTAACGTATTTTTACTTCATGCTAATCGAGTAAATATTAGCAGAAATAGTCTTCAAACTTGCTTCCTAGTAAGTAGAAGCGAAATAAGGGACAAGCATAAGTTAAAGTTATTGTCTAAAGTTGGTTGCTATGTCACTGAAGTCCCTTTATTTGTATGGCTTTATTTGTATGGACAGGAGCTGAGAAACTCCTGTGTGAGAAAACTGTAAGTTTTTAAAGCTGAAACAAAAAACAAGGAATATCTAAAAAACAATCAACTACACGAGAATGTGTATATAACATAAATTGTGTGTTTTAATGTGCTCTACATTTTTTGTATGGTAAGTTTGTTTCTATCTCTTACGGTTTAGCAGTTATGCAAAATTCCGTAAAATTCACTCAGAATAAAGTAGTCTTCAGAGGCTATAACCAGAATATTGAAAATATACATTTTACTTTTCAGGTAAAAAGCTTTAATATACGATATTTTAAACAAAATTGTTAGTGCCATTTTTTAGAAAAATCCAAATTTTCTAAAAAAGTTCCATGTAGAGGGTAATTTGGGCTGGGGGGATTTTACTCAAAATCTTTGTGTCACATCCCTGGAAGATATTAAACTTAAATACCAAGTTTGGTATTTTACCGTTTTTTATTTTTTTGTGTTATCGTGTTCACAGACGCACGGATTAACACACACACGCTCACACACACACACGGAGATTGTGCTGAAAATACATTTTTCGGATATAGGGGACCTAAAAACAAACATTTGCGGTGAAATCTCGATATCGAATTTTTGGTGGAGTGCAATGCCTTCTCTATATATTATGTACATAGTACGTGTAGAGAAAGTAAGAAGCCATTACCTCTCGAAACAGTGGTAACTCGTTGGGCTAACTGGAGCGAAGCTGTGTTGCTTTATAATGAACATTTCGAGGCCATCAAAATCCTAGTAAACGACTTCGGTAATGCAGAGGCTTTGGTAGATTGTCAGTGCAAGGAAGCAATTAACGATCCAGGTATCCAGAAAAACATTGCTATCATTGGCACTCATTTTTTTCATATACCTGGGAGTACTAAAAATCTCTAAACTCTAGGTTTGGCGTTGACTGAATCTATTCAGATATTTCCGAGGAAACGTAAAGCTTTACAAACATTTTGAACAACAATCCAGGCTTTGAACCTTTGAGTTAAATTAATAATTTTATTAATGGCACGCATGCATTTCTACCAGAAACAATAAGTGTAATATAGCACCCAAATTCAAATACTGTCCATGCCCTCAGTTAAGCAGAACCGTCCGTTTCTGCCTATAAAAATAAATGTTTTGAGCAATAGACTGAATATATGGAAGAGTGCCTGATCGTTTCTATTTACCATAATAACAAAATATAAACGAATTTTTAAACGATGCTTTCTACTCTTTTACTTTCTCTACACTAAGTACATAGTGTATAGAGAAGGTATTGTAATGTACCCAACACATCTATAGCGAGATTTCAGCGGAAGTAATTTGCTAAATCCAAAAAGAAAAAAAAAAAAAAAATTAGAAAAATGTGTTCTTGTCTGTCTGTATGTCTGTCTCTCTCTCTCTCTCTCTCTCTCTTTCTGTCTGTCTGTGTGTATGTGTGTGACTGTGGGCAGCATTGCCCAAAAACGAAAATTTCGTTAAAACCAAACTTGGTATTTAGGTTTGGTTTCTTTCAAAGACGCGACACGAAGATTTTCCAGAAAATCCCCCACCCCCAACTACCTTTATGTAGAACTTTTTTCAAAAACTTTGATTTTCTCAAAATAATTCTAGCGATTTTGATAAAAATCCTGTATTATAAAGATATTTATGTGAAAAATAATATGTATATCTTGAAATTTCTGGGAATAGCCTCTGAAGACTATTTTATTCTGGATGAATAATTACGGAATTTTGCATAATTGCACATTATAGTCCACATTGAAATGCACAATTTATGTAATATACATTTTTTCATGAAGTTGATCGTTTTTTTCAGATATTCTTTGATATTGGTTTAGCTTTGAAAACTGAAAGTTTTTTCATACGGGAATTTTTCAACTCCTAACCATACAAACAAATGATCTTCAGTCATATAGCAATTTGGACTTCATTTTAATCTATGACACACCCTTATTCCGTTCTACTTACAAGGTAGCAAATAATAAAATTAGTTCTGCTAATTTTTTCTCGATTAGCATGAATTAAATAGAAGCATTATCTTATTAATGATATTTTTGTAGTGATGTAGAGACAGTCATGTGAATGGAACACATCAGATTTTTTACATAACAATTCGATACCGAGATTTCACCGGAAATGCATGTTTTGGGTCTATCTGAATCCAGAAAAAGCATTTACAGAAAAAGGTTCGTATGTATGTGTGTCTTAGGACAGCATAGCTCAAAAAACAAAAATACCATTAAATACCAAACTTGGCATTTAAGTTTGAATATCTTCCAAGAATGTGGCACGAAGATTTTCAAGAAAATCCCCCCACCAACTACCTTTACATGGAAAAAATTTCAAAACTCTTTGAGTTTCTCAAAAATGACTCTAAAGATTTTGATTAAAATCTCTTATATATAAGACACTTACATTGCAACTAAAATGTATATTTTGAATTTTCTGGGAATAGTCTCTGAGGACCTCTTTATTCTGAATTATTTTAATTGAAGCTTACAATAGTGGTAAACCGTTAGAGATCAAAAAAGAATTATTTCATATATATTTTTTCTTGAGTTAGTTGATTTCGAAAAATTTCTTGATATTCAGTTTTAAAATAATTAAACTTTTCTAATACGGCAACTCTTCAACTCCTGGCCACTTAAAGAAAACGATTTCAATACCATAGCAACCACATTTTAAGATATTTGCCTATCCTAGTGTAGTACCTTATTTCCCTTCTACTTTCAAGGAAAAAAATAATAAGACGTTTTTGCTAATGTTTCAGCATGAAATAAACATAAGCTCACTAACGATAATTTGTTACAGAGATGCACAGAAAGTCATATGAATGGGGCACACCAGATTTTTTCTGATGTATTAATAATAAATATATATTTGTATGTACATATATATAATCTTTACCTTGTATTATTTGATATTGCATATTTCGATACTCTTCATTCATATTTGCATACATATTTAGAGATGTTTATGTTGCACATAATCCGCTCTCTTTTCATAATAAATCATCGCATGGCTTCCATTTTTTCACTGAATATTTTTTTTAAAACCAATGTAAACATATTGACAAAATATCTGAAGTACATTTAGGTCAGCAATGCCAAAACTGTGGAAACATTAGATTTCATCTACAGCAATCAGTGTTGAGAAGGCTCAAAATATAAATAATGGCCCACATATTGATATTAATATATCCAAAACAGACTGGAGATGTTTATGTTGGTACTGACGAAATGTCGAATCATCCCTAATAGAGTATAAAAATAAAGTAAAAGTATTGTTAATGGACCAATGTTTTCTGTTGTTCTTAAAATTTTGAATTTTTGACAGAATTCTTTTTCTTTGTGAGACAATCTTTTCTTTCCGAGCTAATGAACTGGCGGAATATTTACCTCGCCCAAAGTATTGTCGATCTGCTGAAGGATAAACTAACAACCTAAATATTAATCCTACATTATTGCTATATTAACAATGAAATTCATAATGCTGTTTAGTAGCAACAATAACTTTAACCTTCGTCTCATGTCGTTGATGAAAGCTTTAATTATTAGTAAACGCTGTAGAACTAGTGACACATGTAAACAAATTTTCACCTGTTTATTTAAAAAGCCGAATTATTTTGTCGTTGTTTTAACTTGTTGCGTTCTAATACAGAGTGATTTATATGTATAGAGCTGACACATCCCTTTCATTAATTGTCTCAAAACGTGTTATGCTAGCGACAACTTATACCTAAGTTGTAGAGGAATTTTGGGGGATTATTTACCTATATAGCAAATGTTGAAAATGCCCTCCATCCTGCATAAGGTACAACGCAACATGTCGTTCCAAGTTACTGGCCACTCGTTGGAGGACTCTGTTGTCAATAGCTTGAATCTCTTTTGTGATGTTGTGCTTCAGATCGCACAATGTGTGGCGTAAACCCTGTCTTTTAAGTAACCCCATAGAAACAAGTCCGGCGATGTCAAATCCGGAGATCTCAGTGGCCACAGGTTCCTGGAAATTATCCGGTCGTCAAAGAAACTTGCAATTAGATCCACGGATTCATTTGATGTATGCATGTAGCGCCATCTTGCTGAAAATATCCTTGACTCAGCTCTACATCACACTGAGTTTTCACGTTTATTACTACAAGAACCAAATGTCGAAACAGCTGCCAACACTTAGGAATAAAACATAAACATCTGCGCATCTAGTGACAAGAAATCGAAACTCCAGAACATTCTGGTGCTAAAATTGGGTCATTGAACGAATTTCCAACGGAATGATTAAAGAAAGAAATGTGTCAGTTCTATATAAATCACTCTGTATAAACGAAACCATTTCTTAGAGGTTGCCGATATAAAATATAGTTGTTGGTTAGTTCAATGCCTTTAAATGGTTTTCTGGCCAGTCACGTGGAGAACTGAGTAGTTGCAGTGGAATAAATTCATCTGAAGTGTTGATTTGTTCATTCATATAACTTTCATAGCTGTTCCGTAAACGAACTTATCGTATAAAAGATCAGACGAAAAGAAAGATTACTTCCATTTTGAGAACATTTTAAGTATCTTAAAAGTTAAACAATAACTCGGGATAATATTTGGAAACTGTTAAATCCACAAAAAAAGTATATGAAATGGATTTTGTGTTTTAACGAGATCTACATTTATTGTAATGTAAGCGTTTATTAATCTCTTACGGTTCAGCAGTTATACAAAAGTCAAATTAGAGGTCAAGTTAAGAGGTATTCAGAAAATTCAATTATATATATATATATATATTCGATGGTCGTATCGAAATATTATATATAGTATAGTATTTTAAACAAAATTGTTAGAGCCATTGGGGAATTTTTCTGAAAATCTTCGTGTCGTGTCAAGTTTGGTATTCAACCTGATTTTCGGTTTTGAGTGATGCTCTCCACATGCAACCACGGACCTTTGTCTAATAACGCTTTTCCGGAAAATCTCAATTTTGAGTTTTTTGTTGGAATATATAATGCCTATGCTATGTACTATGTACGTTGTACATACGTGTTAGAGAAACTAATAATCTTGCTACGTCTGAAGGAATAGCGCTAGTGTATATAAGCTAATGGAAGTATTTAGGAATGAATATTTAAGTATTATATTATTTTCTTTCACTATCACAGTATTCTGTTTTAGAATCGCGACAATAAAATCATCTCATTCGTAAAATTATCTTATGGTATTAGTGTTGTTGAAATTTCTATGAGAGTCACCCAAGCGTTTTTCTATAGATGACGACCACATACATCCTTACTGTTTTCTTACAATTACTGTCTTCTGTTTAGGAGAAACGAACACAGAATGTTAAATTCTGCCAACAGCGCTTGCCAAATGGGTTTTTGCCACCGTGAAACAACGCCTGTATATCTCTTTTTGTTGTTCTTCAGTAACTTCCTTTGGTATATATTCATTGGACATTAATAATCACTTTTTTACTTTCTCCACCCCGGAATTGTACCTAGAAGTTAAAGAAGGCTTTGTATTTCACCCAAATCGATAGCTACCGAGATTTCATCGGAAATCCAAAACGGAACGTCTGTTTACAAACAATTTTATTGATATTTAAGTTTAGCATTTTTCAAGGATGCCATAGAAAGATTTTCAGTGAAGTCTTCAGCACATATATAAAAAAAGAATTTGATACATTCCATTCACATGACTCTCTCTACATATCAATAATAAAGTATTACTAAAAAGCTTATCCCTCTATCTACATCATGCTAATACAAATAAATATTAGCAGAAATTGTCCTTACAAGGACCGGCTGATAAGACCAGGGCCTCTAAATGAAAACAAAATTTAATTTTTATTTGCTTTATTTCTCAACACAACCTCCAGAATGGCTAATACATATGTCATATCGGTGTTCTAATTTAATTAAGCCATCTCTGTAGTGTGATTCATCAATGTACTCAAACTAGCTGTTTTCAGCACCAATGACCTCCTCGTTGCTGTGATATCTTCGTTCTGCAAGATATTTTTTGGGGTTTGGAAAAATGTGACAGACACAGGGTGCTAGATCTGGCAAATAGGGTGGATGTTCAAGCAATTACAGCTTTAATTCGCACATTTTTCCCATTGCAATGCCTGAAGGATGTGCTGGAGCATTGTCGTGATGAAATATGTTTCTTTTTTTTTTTACCAAATGAGGTCTTTTTCTTTGCACCTCATCACTCAAAAGCTGCAGAAAGCTTGCCTTGTATTCACCAATGATACATTTACCATTTTCCAAATAATTAATAAAACTAATTCCCTGTGCATCCCAGAAAACACTGGCCATTACCTTTTTAGCTGACAAAATTGACTTTTCCTATTTTGGAGTTGGTTCACCGGCGCAATCCACTATTTTGACCGTAATTTACTTTCTGGAGTGTAGTGATGTATCCAATTTTCATCCATGGTAATAAGCCATCTCAAAAATGCATTGGGATTTTTATGGAGAGCTCTTAACAGAAACAGTTTTTCTTTGCAACTTTTGATCAGGTGTCACCTAATCTTGCACAGACCTTGTGAAAGCCCAAAACATTACTTAAAATATCATCTATGCGTTCTCTAGATATATTTACAGCCTCTGCTATCTCAAACAGCTTTAATTTGCGGTCTTCCAGTATTAAACGATGCATTTTTTCAATTACCTTTGGAATTGTCACTTCCAGAGGGCATCCAGAGCGAGGCTCGTCACTAGTGCTCGTATGTCTCGTTTTAAACTGTGCAACCCACCTTTTAATTATTGAATATGAATGTATTATCCATTTCTTCCTTGATTTTTTTAGGTGTTAAGCCTTTCAAATGAAAGTATTTTAATCATTGCTCGTTTTTCCAAATCTTCCATTTTCATGAAAACTCTAAAGTTGCCTTGTTTAAAATGCTGCCATTCTAAAACTAAACAAGCTATTGACTTGTGGACAAGCTATGGATACAAGCTAGTCTAGAGCTAAATTATACGATGCTACCGTCTAACTGGCCTAGTGGCGCCATATCTGTGTGAGGCCCGGGACTTATCAGCTGACCCTCATATTACTTAGTCCCTTGTAAGTAGAAGGGGAACAATATAATGTGTTCCACTCAAAAGATACATCTGTAATACATCTTTCTAATGAAGGTAAACATAAGCAGAATTTAGCCTTATTATTAGCTTCCTCGTGAGTAGAAGCGGAATTAAAAAATACACAAGCTAAACAATAGTATTGTATTTTAAAAACCAGTCCCTATGTGAAACAATAACTGAAATTCCAATATCTTTGCTTGCTGAGAGTTAACAGACCAGAAAAGAGAAGAAAGATGTTTTCCCGTTCTGGAAAGGTTTGCGGCTTAAAATTTAAACGAATAAGCCGGAATATCTCGATAAATAATGTGACAAATTGTGTGTTTTAATGAAAACTATATTTATTGTGTTGTGAGTTTTTATATCTCTTTCCCGTTATATAAAGGTTATCCTGAATGAAGGGGTCTTCAACTGCTATTTCTAGAAAATTCAAGATATACATTACGTTTGTCATAAAAATATCGTATACCTAAGGTATTTCAATTAAAATCATTAGGGCCATTTTTTAACAAAATCTAAATTTTCCGCAAAAGGCATAGTTGGGGTGGGGGGTTTCTTGAAACTCTTTGTACGCATTCTTGGAAGATATCAAACTTAAGTACCAAGTTTGGTATTTAATGGACTTTTCGTTTTTGAGCTGTGCTGTCCACAGATACACACAAAACTCTTTCCAAAAATCTGATGTGTTCCATTCTCGTGACCTTCTCTACATTTCTGCAACAAATTATTGTTAGCAAGTTTATGCTTCTATTTACTTCATACTGATCAAGCAAAAATTAGAAGCAATAATCTTATTACTTGTTTCCTTGTAAGTCAAAGCGAAATGAGGGAATACCATAGGTTAAAGTGATAGTCAAAAGCTGGCTGCTATGTGACTGAAGTTCCATTGTTTGTATGGACAGTATGAGAAAAGTATAAGTTTTTCAAAGCTGAAACCAAAAACAAGGAATGTCTAAAAAAAGATCAACTCCACGAACAAAATGTATATAACATAAATTGTGCTTTATATTTTTTATGTGGTAAGTTTTTGACATCTCTTACGGTTTAGCAGTTTTGCAACTTCCGTAAAATTCAGCGAGAATAAAGTAGTCTTCAGAGGCTGTTCCCAGAAAATTCAAAATATACATTTTATTTGGCATGTAAATATCTTAAATATAAAGTATTTTAATCAAAATCGTTAGAGACGTTTTTAAGAAAATAAAAATTTTCGAAAAAAGTTCCGTGTAAAGTTTAGTTGGAGTTGGGGGTTTTTTCTTGAAAATCTTCATGTCCCATCCTTGTAAGATACCAAACTTAAATATCAAGTTTGGTATTTTACGGTCTTTACGTTTTTGAGCTATGCTATCCACAGACCCGCAGACACACAGACACACACACACACACACACAGACACCCACAGGGATATGTTTCCAAAAATGCCTTTTTTTGGATTCAGGGAACCCAAAACATGTATTTCCGGTGAAATCTCGGTAACGAATATTTTGGTGGAATATTGCCTTCTCCATACACTATGTACATAGTATACGTGTAGAGAAAGTAAAACCATTTTTAGAAAGAGGGCCATGTGTGTGTCCGAGTGTCTGTGCACACGATAATTCAAAAACGGAAAGTCTGTAAAATACCAAAGTTGATATATAAGTGGATACGTTTAATATCTTCTAAGGATCTTCTGAGACGAAGATTTTGAGGAAAATCATTCCATCCCAAAATACCCTTTACATGGAGAGATTTTCAAAAATTTTCATTTTCTCAAATGTGGCTGTAATAATTTTGAATAAAATACGTTATATTAAAGATATATGCACCAAAAGTAAAGGGGTTATCTCGAATTTTCTGGGAATAGCCTCTAGACTTTTTACTGTGGATAAATTTTGCTGGGTTTTGTATAATAGTAAACCGTAAGAGGTAGACAAAATTGTACTTTATACAGATGTCGTTGAAGTACATCATTTATGTTATATAATTTTTTTCGTGAAGTTAACCATTTTTGAGATATTCCTTGTTATTGGTTTCCGCTTTAAAATACTTAAAACTTTTCACATAAGACAATTTGATAATTCCTGGCAATGCAAAGAAATGGAATTCATCCACATGGTAACCAGTTTTTAAAAGATCCGACTATCGTGGAGGAAACTAAAAACATTTTTCACAGACTAACTCCGTGGATGAGTGGTCGGAGAGCTGACTTCTTACCCGGGGGTCTCGGGTTAGATTCCCGGCTGCGGCATAGAATTTTTCTTTAACCAGAATTATTACCTATTCCCCACAGAGTCTAGAGGTATGTATGCGAGAGTTGATGTTTGTGTGTGTGTGTGCTTGTGGAAAAGAAAACCATAGAAACCCAACAAATTGATTCCAATGGAAAATCACCCGGTATGACCTTAGATGTTAAAGGGACAATATACACGGAACAGTTGCCGATGGTTGTAAATACAAAAAGGCCAAATAAACATTTTTTAGTGGATGCATTGGAATAGTCATGTTTATGCATCCGTTTTTCCTCATATTACCATTATTGACATTATGCTTGAAATTGTGACTGTATTTATTGCAGTTTGACTTTGCTTTTATTGCAATTGAATTATAATGGGAGCGCATGCACATAAAGGGCATTGTATATTTTATAATAGGTGAATTATAGCTGAATCGTGAACTTCAGTAAAACTATATGTCGTGAAAAACAAAAAGGGCAACTACTTCCCCTTTCATAGTAGTATAAGTAGTGGAAATTTTATTCCTATAATATGTATTGTGTCATAAATAGTAAATAAAAAAAATTGATGTGCTCCATCCACATGACCTCCTTATCTCTGTAACAAATTATTTTACTTTCTCTATACGTACTATGTACATGGTGTATAGAGAAGGTATTGTGTTGCACCCAAAAATGCGTTACCAAGATTTCACCGGAAATATATGTTTTGGGACCTTCCGAATCCAAAAAAGAGCATTTTGGAAAAATGTCCCTGTGTGTCTGCCTGTGTGTGTGTGCGTGTGTCTTTGGGCACCATAGCTCAAAAACAAAAATGTCAACAAAAACCAAACCTGGTATTTCAAATTAGGATCTTCCAAGGATGCGACACGAAGATTTTCAAGAAAATTCCCTCACCGTAAACTACCGTGGAACATTTTTCAAACATTTTGATTTTCTTAAAAATGGTTCTAACGGTTGTGATTAAAATGTATATCTTGAATTTTCTGAGAATAGCCTCAAAAGACCTCTTTATTCTAGATGATTTTTATTGAATTTTGCATAACTGGAAAACCGTAGGAGACCGACAAAAATTTACTACACAAAAAATTTATATCACGAAAAAACACGCAATTTATGTCATATATTTTTTTTTCATGGAGTTGATTGGTTTTAAGATATTCCTTGTTTTTGTTTCAGCTTTGAGAAGCTTATACTTTTGTCATACAGGAATTTGTCAACTCGTGTCCATCAAATAAAGAAACTTTAGTCACATAGCAACCAGCTTTTAACTATCAGTTTAACCTATAGTACTCCCTTATTTCTACTTACAAGGAAGCAAGTAATAAGACTATTTCTGCTAATTTTTTCGCGAGTAGCATGAAGTAAATAGAAGCATTAGCTTTTTAACAATAATGTGTTGCAGAGATCTAGAGACAGGCATATGAATGGAGCACATCACATTTTTTAAAATGCGGTGTTCCTCAAAATAGGTACTAACGAATTTGATTAGTACTGTATATGACAGATATTTATATCAATAATACAATATAGATTTTTAACTTTCTGTGAAGAACCTCTGAAGACCTCTTTATTGTGAATGTGTTTGGCAGAATTGTGCATAGTGGTTAAACCATAGGAGATAAAAAGATACTTAACACAAGAAATGTAGATGTTGTTAAAAACATAATTTATATCTTATAAGTTTTTCTTGTAGATCTGACGGTTAGAGATATTCTTTGTTATTACTTTCAGCTTTAAACGTTTTACTTTCTCCAACACCATATGTACAATGTACATAGGAACATAGAAGTATTGTATTCCACCCAAAAATTCGATTCCGAGATTTCATCGGAAATACATGTTTTAGAACCCCCTGTATCCAACAAAAAGAAGCATCTTCAGAAAAAGGTCCGTGTGTGTGTCCGTGTGTCTGTGAACACGATAACTCAAAAACGAAAAGTAGCTAAAACACCACACTTGGTATTTGAGTTTAGTACCTTCCAGGGATGCGACACGAAGATATTGAGAAAAATCCTCCGACCCCAAACTGCCCTTTACATGGAACTTTTTTCGAAAATTTTGAATTTCTTAAAAATGGCTCTAACGAGTTTGATTAAAATATTATATGTTAAAGATATTTACCTAACAAATAAAGCGTATATCTTGAATTTTCTGGGAATAGCTTCTGAAGACCTATTTATTCTGGATGCATTTTGCTTAATTTGGCATAACTAGTAAACCGTATGAGATAGACAAAAACTTACTCTACAAAAAATTTAGGTCTCGTTAAAATACACAAGATATGTCATATACATTTTTCTCGTGGAGCTTACTGTTTTCGAAGTATTCATTGTTATTTGCTTCAGTTGTGAAGTACTTATACTTTTCTCAAACGGGAGTGTCCGTTTTTCTTTTGTTCTATTCCTGGCCAAGAAAATAAGCGATTTGTAATGACAATCGCATAACGGCAGAGATTAAAACATTTGACTATTGGTTTAGCCTAGTGTATTCCCTTATTTTCTTCCTACCTGTACCTCGATACACATCAGATTTTTTCCAACGGAACCATACCCAGCGAACTGAAGATTTGTCTGACTATAGGCTACTATATTCCCTTAAGTATCTTCTACTTTCAAGGGAGTATGTAATAAGAGCAATTTACCAATGGTTACCTCGGTTAGCATGCTTTAGGTAAAAAAAATCTGTTATGTTCCATTCACATAACTTTCTCTAGCTGTTCCAAACACAAACTATAAGTACAAAAGATTATCCATGTCTCCAAATTATGTAATATAGGTAAACATTAACAGAATTGGTCTTATTACATGCGTCTTTGTACGTAGAAGGGGTATAAGAGAATACATTACGCTAAAGTGACAGCCAAATGTTTTAAGAGCTGATCGCTATATGAAACAAATCAGATTGGATTCGCTTAGCATGCGAACTCGTTTGAGAAACAAAGGATTATTTCTAAAACGGCCAACTTAAAAAAACAAAAAAAGAAAAACGTTTATGACATAAATTACTTGTTTTAACGAGATCTACATATTTTGTGAAGTAAGTTTTTGTCTCTATCTTACAGTTTAATCGTTATTCAAAGCTCTTCCAGAATATAGAGATCGTCAGAGGCTATTCCCAGAAAATTCAAAATGTACATTTTACTCGTGATGTAAAATGTCTTTAATACGCAGCATTTAATAAAAATCCCAAGTTTAGAGTAAAATAAAATTTAAAAATATTTTTACATGTACAGGCACTCTGTGTTGGGAGGATTTTCTTGAACGTCTTTGGGCCACATCCATGAAAGATATTAAACATGAATACCAAATTTGGTATTTAACCGTCTTTTCGTTTTTGAGCTATGCTTCACACAAGTGCACACATGAACCGTTTATAGAAATGTCATTTTGGCACACGGAGGACTTCAAAACATTTCCAATAAACTACCGACATCAAATTTTTGGGTGAATTACAATACCTTCTCTAGCTTCTATGTATATCTTATGTACAAGCGTGTTAGAGAAAGTAAAAGTAATCTCTTGTAAGAATACTTTGTTCACAGAAGAAATCGGAAAACTTATATGAATGGAACACATCAGATCTTTTATCTTGATTCAGCAGAGAGGATAGGATCTCAAAGCCCTCACATAGCGAACAGCTGTTTCCTTATTTCCTTACAACAAGGAAATGTAATAAAACCATTTCTTCTGATGTTTATCTTGGACAATATGAATCAATCGAGTAAGCTTTTGTAAGAATAGTTTGTTGCTGCATTGATAGAAAATTTATGTGAATATAGCAAATAATTGTTTATTTTCTCTACACGTAGTTGGTAGGTACGTAGCGTATAGAGGAACTATTGAATTGCACCCAAAAATTCGATACCGACATTTCACCGCAAATATTTTTTTTTTGACACCCTGAATCGAAAAAGAATATTTTTAAAAGAATTCCCGTGTGTGTCTATATTTATGTGTCTATCGCCAGCATAACTCAGAAACGTAAAGTGCGTTGAATACCAAACTTGCTGGTATTTACGTTCAGTATCTTCCAAGGATGCGACACCGAGATTTTCAAGAAATTAGGCCCATTCCTAACTGCTCTTTACATGGAAAAAAGTTTGTAACATTTTAGTTGTCTGCAAAATGGTTTTAAATATTTGATTAAAAGCTCTTATCTTAAGATATTTTTATGACAAAATATACATCTTGAATTTCTACGAATAGCCTTTAAAGTTTTTCTGAATTTTGCGTAAATCACAAACCGAAGCAATAGACAAAAGTTTACTGTATAAAGTGTATAATGTTTAATGTATAAAAGTTATGTCGTATACGTTTTTCTTGAAGAGATAATCATTTGTTACTTTCTCTACAAGTAATACGTGCATAGTGTATAGAGAAGGTGTTGAGATCAATCAAAAATTCGATACCGGGTTTTCACCGGAAATAGATATTTTGGGTCCCCTGAATACATAAAAAGCATTTTTACAAACAGGTCCGTGTGTGTGTGTGTGGGTGTGTGTGTCTCTGTGTGTTTGGACAGCATAGCTCAAAAACGAAAAGACTGTTGAATACCAAACTTGGTACTTAAGTTTGGTTTCTCCCAAAGTTGCAACACGAAGATTTTCAAGAAAATCCCCCAACCACTAACTACCCTTTACATGGACCTTTTTTCGAAAATTTTGATTTTCTCAAAAATGGCTCTAATGTTTGGATTAAAATATCGTACATTAAACATATTTACCTGACAAATAATGTGAATTGAAATTTCTGGGAATAGCCACTGAAGACTCCGTTATTCTGGATGAATTTTACGGAATTTTGCATATCTTTTCAACCATATGAGGTACGCCAAAACTTACCACAAAAAATGCAGAGCTCATTAAAAAAAACAATTTATATTATATACATTTTTTCGTGCTGTTGGTGGTTTTTGAGGTATTCCTTGTTTTTGGTTTCACCTTTAAAAAAACTTGTATTTTTCTCAGACAGGAATTTGTGAACTCCTGTTCATACAAACAAGGAAACTTCAATCACATAGCAAACACTTTTGACTATCATTTTAACCTATGGTACTCATTATTTCGCTTATACCTACAAAGAAGCAAGTAAAGACAGTTTCAGAAAAATGTTTCTCGATTGGCATGAATTAAATACAAGCATTAGCTTTTTTACAATAATTTGTGGCAGATATGTAGAGAAAGTCATGTAAAGGAACATATGAGATTTATAGCTTTAAACTTCTTAAACTTTTTCCCAAACTCTTACAAGCAATGAGTTACAAGTTCAGTTGATTCACACGGTGACCGTCTTTTAGAAGAATTGGATTATCATTTTTGTCTAGTGTATTGCCTTATTTTCCTTCTACTTACAAAGAAGCAAGTAATATTACCAATTATGCTAGGTTTACCTTGATTACCATGCTGTAGATAAAATATAATCTTTGTAAATATAGTTTGTTTGCAGAACAGTAGAAAAAGCTGTGTAAATGGAACACATCAGATTTTTTCCTGCTTTAGCAGAGATAATGGGATTTCAAAGCCCCCACATAGCCACCACTTATTTCCTGGCATCCTTGGTGCAACGAAAGGCAATAAAACCATTTTAGCTAATTTTATCTTAATGAGTATGAAGCAGATACACTTATTTTTGTTATTTTTGTTTTTTTTATTTTTCAACCTAGTCTGCTCTTTGCTCAATATACCTTTCACAGTGTTTCCCCAACTGTTTTAAACCTTACAAAAAAGTAGAATTTCAGAAGGTCTCAAAATAGACATCTGTTTAGGAGAAGAGATCTTCGTTAGACTTGAATCGTTTTCCACCGAGCCACTTTTTCAAGTTTGGAAACAAAAAAAATCACTGGGAGCCAAATCTGTTGAATACGGTGGATGTTGTAGTAACTCAAACCTTTATTTTACAATTTTCATCATCGAAATGCGCAGTTGTGAACCTTTGCATTGTCTTGATGGAAGAGAATCTTTGCTAGATGAGGGCGCTTTTACTTGATTTCTTCGTTTAATCGGTGCAATAACGATGCATAACTCTGCATATATCTTTCTTCCTTTCTGCAAGCAGATGATTCCGCGTGCAACCCCCCAAAAAGCTAAGACCATGCAGATGTCGCCACCTTTGTCTTCTTCAGAGCTGGTTCGGCTTTAGAAACCCATTGTTTCGCTTGTGGAGTTCAGTAGTGTGTCCATGGTTCATCCACGGTTATGTATCGACGCAGAAACTCCTCAGGGTTCCGAATCGATCACAGGATTGTGTTTACTCTTCATTGAAAACAAACGCGATACATTTTGCAAGACCTTTGTCAGATGTAATTTTTTGTGCAAAATTGACAACGCTGAACCTTGTGCCCTGTGTCCTCTACTATTTCTCAAATTTGATTCGTCGATCACCCATCCTATGTCTTGGATATTGTCAGCCATTTTGGAGGAAGTCACTTCTACTGGACATCCAGTACGATGTCCATTATTTGTCGATGTACGGCCACGTTTTAAATTAATTTATTTAATTGTAAATGTTGCAAACGTTGGAACACATGTGCCATGAACTTCATCCAACTCGGTTTTTCTCTCTGTCGGTGTTAAGTCTTTTAAATAGAATTGTTTAATCACCGCATGAAAGTCGTCTTTTTCCATCTTTCTAAAGAAGCACAAAATTGTTGATTAAGCCTCCTATGACAACGAAATCACGAGATGGATAAATATGAAACTTTAACTACCATTTAGTAAAATATGACGGTTACTAAATACAAACTTTTTTTGATGCTACGAGATTAATTTCTTGGATTTTCTAAAGACTTATTGAAAGCATCCAGTATAACCATAGGGGCAGCAGACAGCGAGTGTGATACTAATTAATTTTCTTTGGTAATTAGCTAGTAAGTAGAGTATTTTTATACCATAGCAACTCATTTTAAACATAATTTTCTCTGAGCTTTGATATTCCAGTTGCCTTAAATTACATTTCTGGTCAAAAGAAAGTGGAAAGAGAAATAGAAATGTAGTGGGAGCATTTATAACTAGCGACGAAGAGAAAAGTTTAGACGAACTTTATCAGAAGTGATGAAAAGAAGCAAGAAGAAATATTACGCTTTATGTGATATTTAAATGACGACTGGTGTTTGTCGTCCTGCACGGAGGGAAAATAAGAAGAACGTCGACGCCGAAATAAGCACTAAATGGCACCTGTTACTATCCTCAAGCAGACAGTAACATGGTGTAGGTGTGTTGCTTTTGTTTCTATTCCTCGTTTCTCCAATAACTGCCAGTTATTCTTTTCTCAAGCTTCGTTTTGTGCTGTCTTAGAAAAGGCGAACTTTATTTCTTTAAACAGCAGCTATGCTCATTTGTTCAGCTGTTTCTACATTGCGTTAGAAAAATCTGATAGAACCCATTCTACCTTTGAATTTTTTCTAGTTGTTACTTAAACAACCTTCCTTAAAGAATATAATTCTTTAATCTAAAAGTTAATCAAGATAAACATTAGGATAAACCATTTTATTTCTTACTTCCTTGTACGTAGAAGGGGCATAAAGGAATACTAGGATAGATCGATACTCAAATCTTTTAAAAGCTGGCCTACAATAAAACAAGACCAATGAAACTAAATGTCACTTCTCGTTTGAAAATAGTTTAAACAATGTTACTTTCTCTATACGCACTATGTATATAGTGTATAGAGAATGTATTGCACTCAACCAAAAAATTCGATACCGAGATTTCACCAGAAATATGTGTTTTAGAATCCCCCGTATCCAAAAAAAGTATTTTCAGAAAAAGATCCATGTGTGTGTGTGTGTGTGTCCGTCAGTCCGTGTGTCTGTGAACACGATAACTCAAAAACGAAAAGTCTGTAATATACCAAACTTGGTATTTAAATTTAGTATCTTCCGGATATGCGACACGAAGATTTTAGGAAAAATCCCCCACTCCAAACTACCCTTTACATGGAATTTTTTTCGAAAATTTTGATTTTCAAAAAATGGCTCTAACGACTTTGATTAAAATATTTTACATTAAAGATATTTACCTGGCAAATAAAATGTATATTTTGAACTTTCTGGGAATAGCCTCTAAAGACTACTTTATTCTGAGTGAGTTTTATGGAATTTTGCATAACTGCAAAACTTACTTCACAAAACTTGTAGAGCACATTAAAACACACAATTTATGTTGAATAAATTTTTTTCGTGCAGTTGATTGTTTTTGAGATATTCCTTGTTTTTGGTTTAAACTATAAAAACTTATATTTTTCTCATTCACGACTATGTTAACTCCTGTCCATACAAACAAAGCAACCTCAGTCACATAGCAACCAGCTTTTGACTATCACTTTAACCTATGGTACTCCCTTATTTCGCTTCTACTTACAAGGAAGCAAGTAATAAAACTATTTCTGCTAAGTTTTTCTCGATTAGCAGAAAGTAAATAGAAGCATAAGCTTTTTAAAAATAATTTATTGCACAGGTTTAGAAAAAATCATATGAATTGAACACATCAGATTTTTTACTTTCCCTACACGTACTGTGTACATATACTATAGAGAAAAGTACAAGTACTTTAAAATTGAAACTAATTACAAGGAATATCTTTAAAATGGTAAACTTCTTAAAAAAAAAAAAAAAAAAAAAAACATATGACATAAATTTTGTATTTTAACGAGATCTACATTTTTTGTCTAGTAAGTTTTTTTCTGTTTCTAGTTTATTAAATATGCAAAATTCAGCAAAATTTGTCAAGAAAAAATAGATCTTCAGAAGCTAATCCCAGAAAATTCAAGGCATATATTTCATTTGAAATGGAAATGAATTTAATTTATAATGAATATCGTTACAGCCATTTTTAAGAAATACAGCAGTTTCGAACATTTTTCAATGTAAAGAGTAGTTTGGGGTGGGGGGATATTGTTAAAATCTTTGAGTCGCATCCTAGGAAGATGATGTTTGGTGTTTAACAGACTTTTCGTTTTTGAGCTATGCTGTCCAGACACATGGCCGCGCCGTAGCCGAGTGGTTAGACCACTCTCCTCCCACCTAGATGGCACAGGTTCGATTCCAAGAGATATCATTTGATATTTGTGGTGGACAAAGCCACGCTGGGGCGGGTTTTATCCGGGTACTCCGGTTTCCCCCGCCATCGCATTCCACCGGTTTTCCATCTACATTCATGTATCATCAGTGTCACCGCCTGCGGTGCCATAAGTAGTTAAAGCGGGCGTTAAACACTACCAAAAAAAAATACACCCAGAGAGACACACACACACATAAACACACACCTTTTCTGAAAATGATTTTTACTTTCTCTACACGTACTGAATATAGTGTATAGAGAAGAGAAACTATTGCATTCCATCAACAAATTCGATAGCGAGATTTCACCGAAAATACATGTTTTGGATCGCCCTGAATCCAAAAGAAAAGCATTTTCAGAAAAAGATCCGTGTGAGTTTGTGTGAGTGGTGCGTATATCTGTGTGTCTATAGACAGTATAGTCAAAAACGAAAATACTGTTAAATACTTGTTATTTAAGTTTGGTATCTTCCAAGGATGTAACACGAAGACTTTCAAGAAAATCTCTCATCCCCAAATGCCCCTTACAGGGAACTTTTCTCGAAAATATTAATTTTCTTAAAAATAGCTCTAAAGAATTTCATTGTTATATCGTATATTGAGATTTACCAGAAAAATAAAATGTATATCTTACATTTTCTTGGAATTTCCTCTGAATTTTTATACTGGATGAGTTTTACGGAACTTTGTGTAAATACTGAACCGTAAGAGATGAACAATAACTTATACACAAAAATGTAGAGCACGTTAAAAAACACAATTTATGTAATATATATTTTATCGTGGAGTCGATTATTTTTGCGATATTACTTGTTTTTTATTTCAGCTTTAAAGAACGTATACCTTTCTCATACAGGAATTTTTCAACTCCTGTCCATACAAACAAAGGAACTTCAGTCACATAGAAACCAACTTTTGACTATCACTTTAACCTATGGTACTCCCTTATTTCGCTTCTACTTACAAGGAAGCAAGTAATAAGACTATTTCTGCTAATTTTTTCTCGATTAGCATGAAGTAAATAGAAGCATCAGCTTTTAGACAATAATTTGTTGCAGAGATGTAGAGAGAAAAATGTGAATGTAACACATAAGAGTTTTTGGATTACGGGGGTCATAAACCATATATTTTCGGTGTAATTTCATTATTGATTCTTTGGGTGGAACGTTATACTTTCTCTATAAATTTTGTAAATTTTACATATGGTGCTAGAGAACGTAAAATAAGAAATAATGTTTATACATGTAATAACATTCTGATCTTGATAATTTCTATGTGATCTTCCAGAATGTACTTACTGTTCGTCAGTGATTTATATTTTATTCAAAACTTGAAATATGAAAAACAACGTTGAAACCATGTTTTTTTTTTTTTTTTTTTTTTTTTGTATGGTCACAGTTTGTGTTAAATCAGTTTCTTTGATGCTCAGTTTTACCATTTCCTCTACACGTACTATATACATAGTGTATAGAGAAGGTATTGCAATGCACCCAAAATTTGATATCGTGATTTCACTGGAAATACATGTTTATGACCCTCTGAGTCCAAAAAAAGCATTTTCAGAAACAGGTCCGCGCTGGTGTGTATGTGTGTGTGTATGTCTGTGGACAGCATAGCTCAAAAACGATAAGACGGTTAAATACCAAACTTGGTATTTAAGTTTGGTATTTTCTGGAAATAGCTTTTAAAGACCTGTTTATTCTGCCTGAAGTTTGCTTAATTTTACACAACTAGTAAACCGTAAGTGATAGACAAAAACTCATTCAGTAAAAAAATGTAAACCTTGTTAAAATACACAAGTTATGTCATCTTCATTTTTTCGTGGACCTTACCGTTTTCGAGGTATTCCTTGTTATTAGTTTCAGTTGTGAAGTACTTTTCTCAGAAGCGGTTTGCAATGACAATCACATAACGACTGTTTTTAAAACATTGGCTTATTACTTTGGCCTAATGCATTCCATTAGTTCCAGTCCATTTTTAAGGAACTAAGTAATAAAATTCTGATAATGTTTATTTCCATTAGTGTGGTGTTGAAAGAAATAATCTTTTGTAAGAAGTTTGTTTGTAGAGTAGCTAGAGAAAGTCATGTGAATGTAACACATCAATTTTTTTTCTCCTGTAAGCTCAATTGTATAGCTGCCATTATAGAACAGGTTATCTATTATTCTTGATTTTAATGCTTCCGGTGGAATCGGATGCTCTGCTGTATCAGTGCACTGTAACAGCTGAACGTCGGTTTACTGCCCCACTAACGCGCATAGAGGGCGCACGCGCTCCGTTTGCTTTCACACGAAATAACTAGCTTCCCCATACCGCTCCATTGTCGGCTGGTGATGAGAGGTAATTTCGTTATATCGATTGTTATTGCCTGTTTATTAATGATGTGCTCTCAGGGCCATAAACTACCGCGCACAGTGAGTAAGCTCTGTTAAAATTGGGACTCGAACCCGAGTTGCACCCGCGGGGTCTGATGTCCGGGCCAGCAAAATTAACAATCACTCCTCATGGGGACGTTGCTACATTTGGTCGGGGATGCAATAACAACTGCCATCTATGACACGTTTAAACAGAGACAGGGTATTCCAAACACTGACTAAACCTGCCATTTGATCCGTAAAAAATCCAATGTTTACATTCACAAGCTTTTCTCTACTTTTCTGTAACAAATTATTGTTAATAACCTTATTACTTTCTCTACACGTACCATGTACATAGTGTATAGAGAAGGTATTGTATTGCACCCAAAAATTCGATACCGAAATTTCACCGGATATATATGTGTTACCCCCTTAATCCATATTTTTTATGCAGGAAATGTTTGTGTATCACTTACGATACCAGTTATATAATAGTTAATAAACAGTCATAAAGAATGAAGAGGTCTTAAGAGACTATCCCCAGAAAATTCAAGATATACATTTTATTTGTAATGTAAAGATCTCTAATGTACGGGATTTTAAACAAAATCGTTAAGAGCCACTTTTTAGAAAATTAAATTTTTGAAAGTGTTTCCATGTAAAGGGTAGTTTGTGGTGGGGGTGATATTCCAAGTTTGGTGCTTAACGGTCTTTTCGTTTTTGAGCTATGCAGTCCACAGACACACACGTACCTTTTTCTAAAAATGCTTTTTGGTACCCCAAAACGAATTTCTGGGTGGAATACAATACCCTCTCTATCCACTATGTACATTGCATGTGCGGGCAACAGAAAGTAAAAACAAAGGGACGTGATTATATGATCTGATGTGTATTAAATTGGTAGACATTAGTTAAGAAGCTCCTCCCACATTCATGTCTCCAACTGGTTTTAGTTAACCAAGTTGATTGGTACATCTTTTTATGTGATTGCGGATGTGTCAGAGGCTAGGGTCCTAGACTCTTTCCGTTTGAACTCCGTAAAAATCGATTTTTATTCTTTTTTATCTATCTGAATGATTACATGTTATCTCAACAAAAGCCGTGTGTTTAGTGGGAAAGTTCGAGACACATGACGACTAATACGGAACTTGTAGCGCGATGAGATGGGAATCCAAACATGTGCAGTTCAATAAAATGAAGTTTTCCTTCTAATTGTATCTTTCCCTAGCTATTTCGGAATAAAGATTATAGTTCTGTTACTATAGTTTTTCAAGAAAATTAATATAAAGAAGATTGCTAAATCCTTTCAAGTAATGAGAATTTGGTGACTGTTTTGATGCTTTTGAAACTAAGCAGTTCATCTCTGTTCCTTGTAAATGCAAATTACCTTTTGGTTTGTATTATCAATACCTCCAGTTTATTTTCGGTTTGTTGCCCACGTCCTCTTTCTTTCTTTTCGTTTTTTGGTTTGAAGGAGATAGTTTAACGTCCATTAACCAGGTTGATCATATCAGACAGTGTATGAAAACGGTAAATTATGCTTAAATGATCTCATGGTCTATGGAGCTTAAAGTTACTCGAAATTCGTCTTCTTAGGATTAGAGAAAATCCCGAAAAAAAAAAAAACTTATCTGGGTAACTTGCCCTATATGAGATTCAAACGCTCTCTTGTATGTAAGGTAGACGCTCTATCCCCACACTGCCGAGGGGCTCCATGTGTTTTGTTCATTTCAAGTGTCACATAATAAAGAGGACAGGTAATTCCCATCCCTTCTTTCGTTCCTGAGCCAGAAATGACCTCCGTTCACTGTTTCACATCAAGGGCAGTTTTTATATCACACCAATGGAAGACGGACGCATGAAGCCAGTGCGTCACAGCCATTAGCTAAAATACCCTTTCGTCGCTCATTTTGTTCAATCCAATAAGAGGCCACGTAGGTGTGCAATTCAACTAGAGAATTCTGCCAATATTAAATAAAGAAAAACACTGTAGGGGAATAAAACCACCGTACTTCTTTACTTTCTGTAGATTTACTATTTACATAGTGTAAAGAGAAGCTATTGTATTGCACCAAAAAATTAGATACCGAAGTTTAACCGAAAATAAAAGTTTTGGGACTCCCTGTATAAAAAAAATAATTTTTAGAAGTGTCTGTGTAGTCTGTCTGCCTCTTTGTGTGTGTCTGTGTGTGTGTCTGTCTGTCTATCTGTGGGCAGCATATTCAAAAACGAGTTTGTTAAATATCAAACTTGATATTTAAGTTTGTTACCTTCCAAGGATGCGACACGAAGGTATTAAAGAAAATCCCCCACCCCAAACTACCATTTACAGGGAACATTTTTGGAAAACTTTTATTTTCTCAAAAATGGCTTAAGTATAACATATTTTTATGACAACCGAAATTCATGAATTTTCTGGGAATAGCCTCTGAGCACCTCTTCATTCTAGATGACTTTTGTATAACTGACAAACGGTATGATATAGACAAAAACTTACTACACAAAATGCATAGTTTATGTAATATACATTTTTTGTAGAGTTAACCGTTTTCGAGATATTCCGGATTATTGGTTTCAATTTACTCCCTTAAACTTTACTGAAACGGGAATACATCTTTCTTCTTGGTTCTCGTTTGTTTATTTCTGGTAACAAAATAAATTGCAATTTCAATTTTCACATAGCGATCGCTTTTTAAAGGAAGAGACAATCCTTTAGCCTGTGCATTTTCTTATTTCCCTTCTACTAAGATCTTAAGACTAACTCTGCTTATGTTTATCTTGATCATAACTGATTAAAATGTTAATAAAATGTTTGTGTACTAAACTGCTAGAGAACATTTGAATGCAACACATTAGATTTGTTTTCGTTACAATAATGTAAATGGAATATTATTTATGGACGCTCTTCAACTGCTTTGGTTCTCGGCATCCCATTCTATTTTGGGCGTGAAAGACCGCTTAATTCTGTCATAAATCTACGACACGGGACCACCGGCTTTACTTCCATTCCGAAGGAAGCCATGCTAAGGATTTTTACACCCAAAAAAATACATTGACCTCCGCCTGGTTTGAATCCGCGACCTTTTGTATATGAAGTTATCATGGTAACAATTACACCCCGGAGGGCGACGTTCTATTTACAATGAACCAATGCTTATCTCGATTATCATGAAGTGAATGGAAGAAAAATCTTTCTAACAATATTTTGTTACACAGATATAGACAAAGTCATGTGAATGAAACACATAAATAGAACACATCAGATTTTTACTTTCTCTACACGTACTATGTACATAGTGTATGGAGAAACTATGGCACTCCACCCAAAAATTCAATACCGAAATTTTACCAGAAATATACGATTTAGGGTGCCCTGTATCCAAAAAAAGCTGTTTCAGAAAAAGGTCCGTGTGTGTGGGTATTGGTATTTAAGTTTCGTATCTTCCAAGGACGTCACACGAAGATCTTCAAGAAAATGCCCCAACCCCTAACTACCCTTTACATGGAACTTTTTCGAAAATTTTAATTTTCTCAAAAATGGATCTAACGATTTTCATTAAAATGTGGAATATTAAAGATATTTACCTGACAAATAAAATGTACATCTTGAATTTTCTGAGGACTAAGTTATTCTGGATGAGTTTTACGGAATTTTGCAAAACCGTTAAACCGTAAGAGATGGACAAAAACTTAACACAGAGAAAATGTAGAGCACATTAAGACACACAATTTATGTCACATACATATTTTTCGTGAATTTGATCGTTTTTGACATATTTCTTGTTTCTGATTTCTGCTTTGAAAAACTTGTACCTTTCTCATACAGGAATTTGTAAATTCCTGTCCATACAAACAAAGGAACTTCAGTCACATAGCAGCCAGATGTGATTTATCACTTTAACCTATGGTACTCCCTTATTTCGCTTCTACTTACAAGGAAGCAAGTAATAAGACTATTTCTGCTAATTTTTTCTCGATTAGCAAGAAGTTAATAGAAGCATAAGCCTTTTAACAATAATTTGTTGCAGAGATGTAGAGAAAGTCATGTGAATGGAACACATCAGATTTTTAAATTGCAATCGGATTTTATGTGTAGAGACTATCGCTTTAGCCTCTGCGTTTTCTTATTTCCTTTCTGCTTACAAGGAAGGTAGTAAGAGGAGTAACTCTGTTAATGTTTGTCTTGATTAGCATATTATAGATAACTTTTTAATGTTTTTATAAAAGGTTTGTTTATTAAACAGAATACATTTGAATGAATATATTAGATCTGTTTTCGTTCTATTTACAATGAACCATGTAATTAGTTCAATTTCTACTAACGATTTTCTCCATTATCATGCAGTGAGTAGAAGAATAAGTTTTCTGACAATATTTTGCTACACAGATGTACACAAAGTCATGTGAATGGAACATCAGATTTTTACTTCCGCTACACGTACTATATACATAGTGTATCGAGAAAGTATTGCACTCCACCCAAAAATTCCATACCTAGATTTCACTGGAAATATAAGATTTAGGGTCCCCTGTATCCAAAAAACTCTGTTTCAGAAAAAGGTCTCGTGTGTGTGTGTGTGTCTGTGTGTGTGTGTGTGAACAAGATAATTCAAAAACGAAAACGAAAAGTTGGTAAAAAATCAAACTTGGTATTTAAGTTTAGTATCTTCCAGAGATGCGACACCCTTTACATGGAACTTTTTCTAAAATTTTGATTTTCTCAAAAATGGCTCTATAGATTTTAATTAAAATATCGTACATTAAAGATATTTACCTGACAAACAAAAATGTATATCTTGAATTTTCTGGGAAGACTTACTTTATTCTTAATGAATTTTACGGAGTTTTGAAAAACCACTAAACCGTAAAAGATGGACATAAACCTTCTAAACAAAACATTTAGAGAACGTTAAAACACAACATTTATGTAATTTAATTTTTTATTCTTGGGGTTGTTTGTTTTTCGATATTCATTGTTTTTGGTTTTAACTTTAAAAAAGGTTTCTCATACAGGAATACCCCTGTCCATACAAACAAAGGAACTTCAGTCACATAACAACCAGCCTTCGACTATCACTTTAACCTATGGTAATCCCTTATTTCGCTTCTAATTACAAGGAAGCAAGTAATAAGACTGTTTCTGGTAATTTTTTCTCGACTAACATGATGTGAATAGAAGCATAAGCTTTTTAACAATAATTTATTGCAGAGATGTAGAGAAAGTCATGTAAATGGAACACATCAGGTTTTTATTAGTATTATTGTTATACTATGCCGCAAATATAAATCAATTTGCCTCACACTCATAAATAATATGCAGTAGATGTTTCGATTTTCAAAGCTGTCTGACTAAAATATATTAAACACTGACAGTATGTACTCCGAGGCAGTACAGTATCGGAATGATACCTTTAAACAGAGGCAGGGTATAGAAGGGAAAGACTAAACACAAAGTTATGTGCCTCAGGTCGAGAGAAACAATAACGCAGTCACCCGCAAATCCTGCTAAAGCTACGCAAGAAAAATGTGGGGGCTAAAGTTGCAGTGGTGGCTCAACATACGACCTTCTTCTATTCCTCTTCTTGTGCGTGCCTGAGCCGTAAAGCGCAGTCCTCTTTTGTTTCTCTATTTCACATAAATGTGCAATGATGATTCAAATCCAACTGCTTTTTTTTTTGTTTTTTGTTTTATACTTTCTCTACAAGTATAACTTACAACACAAAAAATGTAGATCAGCATAAACCAAACAATTTATGCCATACACATTTTTTTCGTGGAGTTGATCGCTTTTAAAATATTCTCTGTTTTTGTTTTCAGCTTTGAAAAACTTATACTTTTCTCATACAGGAATTTATCAACTCCTGTCCATAGAAACAAAGAATCTTTCTTCTACTTACAAGGAAGCAACCAATAAGATTATTTCTGCTAATTTTTTCTAGATTAGCATGAAGTAAATAATAGCATAAACTTTATAACAATAATCTGTTGCAGAGATATAGCGAAAGTCATGTGAATGGAACATTTCAGATTTTTTATCTTCTATGTACTGTGAACATAGTGGTTAGAAGAGCTACCTATTGTATTCCAATTAAACAATCGATATCACAAGAAATACTCGTGTATATTTTTCGGTCCCCTGAGCCCGAAAGAATAAATAGGATAAGATCCGCTTGCGTGAGTGTGTGAGTGTGTGTGTGTGGCAATCATAGCTCAAACGAAAAGATTATTTAATACTAAATTTTGTGTTTAGCTTAAGTATCTTCCAAGGACGCGAAGATTATCAAGAAACCTCCCACCACATACTACCTTTTACCTGAAAACATTTTTAAAAATGATGTTTTTCCCAAAAAAGGCTCTATAAGTATTTTCATTAAAATAACGTTTATTAAATACATTTACATGAAAAATAAAATATGTATATAGCATTTTCTAGGAATAGCGTCTAAAAGCTTTCTATTCGATATGACCACTGAATTTTATACACACTGAAACTTACATAAAAAATGCAGATCCCTTTAAAACACAATTTATGCCCTATAAAGGTTTTGTCGTGGAATTCACTATTTCCAAAATATATCTTGTTATTCGTTCAGTTTTGAAATATTTGAAACTTTTCACGTATGGAATTTGTCAACTCTTGGTCATACAAATAAATGGATTACAATCACTTGGTAACCAGCTTTTAAAATATTTGACTATCGCTTTAGCTTAGTGGACTCCCTAATTTCCGTTCTACCTACAAATAAGCAAGTAATAAGAACGCTTATACTAATGTGTATCTCTGGAGCATGTAGTAGAGAGAAGAATTAGCTTTTCAACAATAATTTGTTTTGCAGATGTATCGAAATTCATGAGAATGGACATCATTCTTTACTTTCTCTACACGTACTATGTACATAGTGTATAGATAGACAAGGTATTGTAATGCAACCAAAAATTCGATATCGAGATTTCACCGGAAATACATGTTTTGGGTCCCCCTGAATCCAAAACATGCATTTTTGGAAAAAAGGTTCGTGTGTCTGTCAGTCTGTCTGTCTGTATGTCTGTGGACAGGATAGCTCAAAAACAAAAAGACCGTTGAATACCAAACTTGGTATTTATGTTTGACATCTACCAAGGATGCGACAGAAAGATTTTCAAGAAAATCCACCACCCCCAATTACCCTTTACATGTAACTTTTTTTGGAACTGTTTATTTTCTCAAAAATAGCTCTAACGATTTTGATTAAAGTATCATATATTAAAGATATTTACCTGAAAAATAAACTGTATATCTGGAATTTTCTGGGATTACCCTCGAAGACTACTTTATTTTGGATGAGTTTTACGTAATTTTGCATAACTGCTGAACCGTAATAGATGGACAAAAACTTACCACACAAAAATGTAGATCATGTAAAACACTTAATTTATACTACTGTGTCAAGAAAGTTCCGGGAATTGGTCAATAAAACACAAAAAATTAGTTATTCATCCAATTTTATTTTATCGCCTTCAAAGTAAGCCCCTTATAAAATTATATATTTATGCCAACGAATAACCCATTCGTCAAAACATTTTTTGTAGGCACTTGTAGGCGATGTCAATTGCCGCCGCGAATTTTCCTTTATGTATTCTATCGATTGAAAACGGATGCCTCGAAGTGGCAACTTGAGTTTTGGAAAGAGAAAGAAATCAGCAGGGGCCAGATCAGGTGAATACGGTGGTTTTCAGATGAAAGTTGTTGAGTTTTTGGCCAGAAATTCGTTCACAATAATAGCCTTGTGAGCTGGTCCGTTATCGTGGTGCAGAATCTTTGAGTTGTCGTTCCACAAATCTGGCCTTTTTTGCCGTATTTGTTCTCTCAAGTGCCACATAACGCTCAGATAATAATCTTTATTTACCATCTGATTTTCTGGCAAGAGCTCTAATTGCACGACACCGTGATAATCGAAAAAAGCTGTCAACATGACCTTCAGTTTTGATCGAATTTGACGTGCCCTTTTAGGTTTCGGTTCAGTTGGAAGCTTGTTCACTGGTTTGAGTGCCAAACTCGTAAACCCACGTCTCATCACCCGTTAAAATGCGTTTCATGAATGTGGAGTCGGAACTGGCTCGTTCCTGCATGTCTTCAGCAATCCTTAGGCGATTGAGCTTTTGTAGAAAATTCAAGTCTTTCGGAACTAACCGAGCTGCAACGCGTGTCATGCCTAAAGAATCGTTTAAAATGGTACGAATCAATTCTTGAGACACAGAAATCTCAGCGGCAATCTCTCTCTGACCTAAATGACGATTTTCAGACACCATTTTCTTCACTTTAGCGATATTCAGTTCAGTTGAAACTGTTGATGGCCGACCAGAGCGAGGCAAATCTTCCACCACATCTCGAACACTTTTGAATGCACTGTACCATTCATATGCACGTGTTTTTGATGAAGTGATTCACTGTAAGCCTTCTATAACATTTTCAGCGATTCGGCACACGAAATATCATTTGTAATGCAAAATTTGAGGCAGATTCTTTGTTCAATATTTGTATCCATCGTAAAATCGCTAATGAACTAACAAAATGGCGTACTGTAAACAAACTATATGACAGATGACGATCAAACTCCGCGTAGATATAGAGGTAAGCTGTACCAACTTATCGGCAACAATAATTTTGAATTTCCTTTTAAACAGGATTTTTAAATGATCAATTCCCGGTACTTTCTTGATAGAATGTATTATATACATGTTTTTCTGGTTTTTTTTTTTTTTTTTTTTTTTGTCATTTATATAGCCCCCTTTAACATCTATGGTCATATCAGGAGCTTCGCACTTGAAACAAATTGTTGTCTGTAGGTTTAAATAATTTTATTTTCCTCAAGCACACACACATTCACTCTCACATGTATACTACTGTGGGGGATAGGGAATAATTCTGGCTAAAGAAAATACTCCCCACAACAAGCAGGAATCGAACCAGAGACCTCAAAATGAGAAATTTGCTCCCTGACCACCTGCCCACAGAGGCAGGCATTCCTTATCTTGAAAAACGTATACTTTTCTCATACAGGAATCTGACAACTCCTGTCCATACTAACAAAGGAGCTTCAGTCACATAGCAACCAGCTTTTGACTATCACTTTAACCTATGGTACTCCCTTATTTCGCTTCCACTTACAAGGAAGCAAGTAATAAGGTTATTTGTGCTATTCTTTTCTCCATTAGAATGAAGTAAATAGAAGCATAGGCTTTTAACAATAATTTATTGTAGAGAAAGTCATGTGAATGGAACACAAGCCATTTTTTATTTGTAAGCTGGATCACACAACATTTTCCAGTTTTCATCCTCTGGTTTCGAATACTGTAGAGACAGAAACACTTCTGAATGCTGCAGCTAATCTCAACAGCAGAGGAATAAATTATCACATTTGACTTCTAATTTTTAACAGTTTTCCGCGTTAATATATATCCACAATGACTAAGGTCTTTGATATCTATGACGTCACAAAAGCAATATTTTACATCGCGCTAACTATGTGCCAAAGATTAAAATGACCGTTTAAACCATAACCGGAAATGAACTACAATACCTTTACTGTAACGGTGACTCTGAACAAAAACATATTATGTTATAAATTGAACTGTTAAAATAATGAAATGTTTCATTTCTCAGCACAAGAATAACGACCAAAATTTACGGACTGCCTCCAAGGTCTAGTGGTCAGGGAGCAGTCATCTCAACCGGAAGTTCCGGGTTCGACTCACTGCTGGGGCAGGGAATTTTTATTTAACTACTTGTCCCCCACAGAGCCTGGAAGTATGCATGTGAGAGTGAATGTGCATGTGTTTGAGGAAAATAAAGCTTTTTAAACCTAACCTAAAGAACCTATAGGATGAATTGTTTCCAATGCTAAGATCCCGATATGACCTTCGCTGTTAAAGGGGTCTATATAATTGAAACAATTGAGAAATAGAACTTACGATCTGAACGGTCCCCGTAGCCGCGCTCGCTGAAGTGTCTCGCTTTGGTGCTTCGCGGCGTACGGGATCGTGGGTTCGAGTCATGAGCGTTTCTGTGTTTGTAAATGTGTATGTGTTTGGGTATGTATATGTAAAAAGGTAAAACGAATAGGTCAACTAAGGAAATTTAGAAACTAGAAAAAAGAGGTAAAAAGGAATACAGCGCCGGAGTCCTGACAAACCTCCGGGGCTGTATTTTATTAAGAAAAACAAAAAAAAACTGAAAAACTAAACTGTTTTATGTAGAGAAAGAAATAGAAATATAGGTGGAGTTTTATTTATGGACGTTCTTTAACTGCTGCGGTACTCAGCGCCCCATTCTAATTCGACGTGAAAGACCGCTTAATTTTGCCTGAGGCCTTTCTATTAGGCTAGAGGTTTTTTACTTGCCGTAAATGTACGACACGGGACCAAAGGCTTTACTTCCGTTCCGAAGGAAGCCATGCTAAGCATTTTTACGCCCGAAAAAAATCCATCGTCTTCCTCCAAGTTTGAACCCTTGAACTTGGGTACACAAAGTTACCATGGTAAACATTACACCATGGAGGCAACAGAGAAATAGATGACACCTTCAGCAGGAAAAGTTGAAATTCGCCTATCAGCCAATAAGACGGACTCTTTCAAGTTTAAAATGAAATGATAATAGACAGACAGATATGCAGGCAAACAGACACACACATAGATGTTTATTGCCAAGAGCATAGTACATGTATAGCAACGTCAATAAAAATTTACAAAAATTCAATTTTATAAAATTCCTGGACCTTATAGAGAGGATTTTTCTTCAAAATAATTAGAATCTCTCTTTTAAATTTATTGAATATAAATTTGTTTACCTTGTCAGGTAAAATATTGAATAAATTAATAGATACTACTTCAAAACTAGTTTGCGTTTTACTATATTTGCATGTTCTAAAATAAATATGACTGCTACTTCTTGTGGGATAATTATGCATAGTTATACAGGAATCATAATCATGTATATTCTTCTTTATATACAGGGTGTAAATGAACTAGACCGAAATATTTTCACAGAATATGTAGATTACTTAAATAAGTAATTTGAGATAGGAGACTAATGGCCTGTTTATTGAAATTTCGAAGTAACGGCTATAAGTTTCTGAAGTGCCAGTACGCCACGTATCGCGGCACTTCGTCACGAATTAAAAAAATAATATTAAAAAATATTGATTCTATGACAGCTATCCAACTCAAGACATTTGGCATAGCAGTTTCCTGCGTTCCGCATTAGGCTTTCAGAGCAGTTGAAAAAACGCCTCCAGAGTAGGCTGCATAACTCAAGAACAGTTAATGAATGCTCAGAGTCGCACTGTCAAGTGATTAGTTCGAGAATTTAACAGATGTTTGCGACATTAAATCTTGAAAACTCTAGTAAAATGCTGCCAAAAATCGATATTTCTATACTCGGGCAGCAGTTTTAAAGACATTCTAAGCCATTGCTTTAACACCGACTTATCAGCACCCACACGTTTATCGCTATGTAGCTGTGTTATGTTTATCCGGGGACCATGCATTGCCGATCTCAAATTACTTATACCAGTCACGTGCACAATCTCCTAAATTATTTTGGTGAAGTTCATTAAGTATAGTAAACAATTTAAAAAATCTAATGTGTTCCATTCCCATGACCTTTCTCTATATCTCTGCAACAAATTGTTGTTAAAAAGCCTATGCTTACTTCATGCTAATCCTTGCTTCCTTGTAAGTAGAAGCGAAATAAGGTTAAAGAGACAGACAAAACTTGGTTGCTATGAGATTGAAGTCCCTTTGTTCGTATGGACAGGGATTGTTAAATTCCTGTATGTGAAAAGTATGTTTTTGAAAGCTGAAACCAAAAACAAGGTGTATCTCAAAAACAATCAACTCCACGAAAAAAATGTATATAACATAAAGTGTGTGTTCTAAAGTGCTCTGCATTTGCTGTGTGGTAAGTTTTTGTCCGTCTCTTACGGTTTAACAGTTATGCAAAATTCCGTAAAATTGACCCAGAATAAAGTAGTCTTCAGGGCTATTCCCAGAGAATTCAAAATATACATTTTATTTCTTAGGTAAATATGTTTAATATAGGCAATTTTAATCGAAATCTTTAGAACCATTTTTGAGAAAATCCAAATTTTCGAAAAAAGCTCCATGTAAAGGGTAGTTTGGGGTGGGGGATTTTTCTCAAAATCTTCGTGTTGCATCCCTGGAAGATACTTAACTTAAATAGCAAGTTTGGTATTTTACCGACTTTTTGTTTTTGAGTTATCATGTTCACAGACACACGGACACATTGACACACGGACATACGGACACACGGACACACGGAAACAAACACACACACACACGGACCTTTTCGGGAAAATGATTTGTTTTGGATACAGGGGACCCTAAAACATATTCTTCCAGTGAAATATCGGTATTGAATATTTGGGTAAATACAATACCTTCTCTATCCCTATGTACATTGTACATACGGGGCTAGAGAAAGTAAAACTGAATAAATAAAAATATATATACAAGCAAGAGTGAGGATTCCAAGTTCAATTAAAAGTGGTTTACAGTGTGTTTTTTGCGGAACTCCACATATTATTCTTACTGCTTTATTTTGTAAAATAAGAAACTTATTGGTATAAGAATAGTTGCCCCAAAGTAAAATACCGTAATTTGTAATTGAGTATATACTACTATAAGACAGTAAAGTTCTTTTTTTAATGTTTGGCTCAATACTTGTAACATAAAGATCTGTTTGCTTTGTTTAAAAGAAATATGTACAATCTATGTGGGACTTCCACCCTAAAGTAGACTCGAGATGAAAGCCTAAAAATTTTACTTTTGAAGAAGAAATGTCAGCAGTATAATTACTTAAACTTAAATATACAGTTTTAGCTTTGAGTATTAGTCTATTAGAATCACAACAGTAATTTACTTCAGATGTTATATTTTTACTTTCTCTATACGTACTATGTACATAGTGTATAGAGAAGGTACTGCACTCCACCAAAATATTCGATAACGAGATTTCACCGGAAATATATGTTTTTGAGCCGCCAGTATCTAAAAAAGTATTTTAAGAAAAAGGTCCGTGTGTGTGAGTGTGTCCGTGTGTCCGTATGTCCGTGTGTCAGTGTGTAAGTGTGTCTGTGAACACGATAACTCAAAAACGAAAAGTCAGTGAAATACCAAACTTTGTATTTAAGTTTAAAATATTCCAGGGATGTGACACGAAGATTTTGAGAAAAATCCCCCCACCGCAAACTACCCTTTACCTGGAATTCTCTTCGAAAATTGTTGATTTTCTAAAAAATGGCTCTAACGATTTTGATTAAAATATCGTATATGAAAGGTATTTACCCGACAAATAAAATGGTTATTTTGAATTTTCTGGGAATAGCCTCTGAAGACTACTTTATTCTGGATGAATTTTACGGAATTTTGCATAACTGCTAAACTGTAAGAGATGGACAAAAACTTACCAATAACAAATGTAGAACACTTTAAAACAAACAATTTATGTTATATACATTTTTTGGTGGAGTTGATTGTTTTTGAGATATTCCTTGTTTTATTTTCAGCTATAAAAACTTATACTTTTCTCATACAAATCTCTGTGAACTCGTGTCCATACAAACAAAGGAACTTCAGTCATAGAGCAACCAGCTTTTGACTACCGCTTTAACCTATGGTAGCCCTTATTTCGCTTCTACTAACAAGAAAGCAAGTAATAAGACTATTTCTGCTATTTTTACTTTCTCCATACGCACTATGTCAATAGTGTATAGAGAAAGTATTACACTCCACCAAAAATTCGATACCGAGATTTCACCGGAAATATATGTTTTAGGGTCTCCAATATCCAAAAAAAAGCATTTTCACAAAAAGGTCCGTGTGTGTGTGTGTGTGTCCGTGTGTCCGTGTGTCTGTTAACACGATAACTCAAAAACGAAAAGTCGGTAAAATACCAAACTTGGTATTTAAGTTTAGTATCTTCCAGGGATTCGACACGAAGATTTTGAGAAAAATCCCCCCACCCCCAACTACCCTTTACATGGCACTTTTTTCGAAAATTTTGATTTTCTCAAAAATGGATTAAACGATTTTGATTAAAATTTCGGATATTAAACATTTTACCTGACAAATGAAATGTGTCTCTTGAATTTTCTGGGAATAGCCTCTGAAGAGTAGTTTATTCTGGATGAATTTTACTAAATTTTGAATAACTGCTAAGCCGTAAGAGATGGACAAAAACTTACTTCACAAAAAGTGTAGAGCACGTTAAAACACACAATTTATGTTATATACATTTTTTTCGTGGAGTTCGTGGTTTTTGTGACATTGCTTATTTTTGGTTTCTGCTATGAAAAACGTATACTTTTCTCATACTGGAAGTTGTCAACTCCTATTCATATAAACAAAGGAACTTCATTGACATAGCAACCAGCTTTTGACTATCACTTTAAGCTGCGGTTGTCCCTTATTTTGCTTCTACTTGCAAGGATGCGAGTAATAAGACTATTTCTGCCAATTTTTTCTGATAAGCATAAAGTAAATAGAAGTATAAGCTTTTTAAGAATTATTTCTTGCAATGATATGGAGAAAGTCATGTGAATGGAACACATCAGATTTTTTACTTTTTTGGTGAGAGTACCATTATCATCACAGCATATATTTAATGTTAAATCATTAACAAATAAAAATATTTTAAGGCATTCATCTTGGATAGCCAAAGGGAGATCATTAATAAGATTAAAAAGAAAACAGGTGCGAGGTCTGAGCCCTGAGACACACCATGCTTAATATTCTTGAATTTAGAATTTCTGCCACTAACATAAGAAGACTGATATCTGCCGCTTAAATATGAGCGTATTATGTTTACACTAGTGTCATTAAAACCATAATAGGCCAGTGTATAAGAGGTATCGTATTAATTTAAATATATTATAGTTATGTGCTAATGATATATAACTTTCAGCTTACAGTGAATAAAAAGAATCTGATGTGCACCATTCACATGACCTTCTCTATATCCCTGCAACAAATAATTCTTAAAAAGCTTATACTTGTAATTACTTCATGTTAATCAGAAAAAATCTGATATGTTACTCTTACATGACTTTCTCTAGCCATTCTACGAACCTCATACATAGCATTCATCTTCTTTCTGCACCTTGCTAATCGTGGTACTCATTAGCACAATGTTCTTAATATTAAGTTCGTATAAGTAGGAAGAAAATAAGGGAATACACTAGGCTAAACCAATAGTCAAATGTAATAAAAGCTGTCGTTATGCGATTGTCATTACAAATCGCTTCTTTTCTTGGCCAGGAGTAGAACAAAAGAAAAACGGACGCTCCCGTCTGAGAAAAGTATCGGTACTTCACAACTGAATCTAATAACAATGAATACCTCGAAAACGGTAAGCTCCACGAGAAAAATGTATATGATATAGCTTGTGTATTTTAACAAGACCTAAATGTTTTGTATAGTAATTGTTTGTCTATCTCTTACGGTTTACTATTTATGCCAAACTAAGAAAAATTCATCCAGAATAAACAGGTCTTCACAATCTATTCCCAGAAAGTTCAAGATACACATTTTATTTGTTAGGTAAATATCTTTAATATATGATATTTTAATCAAAATCGTTAGAGCCATTTTTAAGAAAATAAAAAATTTCGAAAAAAGTTCCATGTAAAGGGTAGTTTGGAGTGGGGGGATTTTTCTGAAAGTATTTTTGTCGCATCCCTGGAAGATACTAAACTTAAATACCAAGTTTGGTATTTTAGCTACTTTTAGTTTTTGAGTTATAGTGTTCACAGGCACATGGACACACACACACACACACACAAACGGATCTTTTTCTGAAAATGCTCTTTTTTGGATACAGGGATCCTAAAAGATGTATTTCCGTTGAAATATTGGTATCGAATTTTTGGATGCAATGCAATACTTCTCTATCCCTATGTACATTGTACATATGGTGCTAGAGAAGGTAAAAATAGCAGAACTAGTCTTATTACTTGCTTCCTTATACGTAGAAGCGAAATAAGGGAGTACCATAGGTTAAAGTGATACTCAAAAGCTGGTTTCTATGTCACTGAAGTTCCATTGTTTGTATGGAAGGAGTTAACAAATTTCTGTTGAGAAAAGTATAACTTTTTCAAAGCAGAAACCAGACACAAGGAATGTCTAAAAAACGATGAACTCTACGAAAAAAAGTATATAACATAAATCGTATGTTTCAACGTACTCTACATGTTTTGTGTAGTAAGTCTTTTTTCCCATCTATTACAGTTTAGCAGTTATGCAAAATTCCGTAAAATTCATCCAGAATAGAGTCATCTTCAGAGGCTATTACCAGAAAATTCAAGATATACATTTTATTTGTCAGGTAAGTAATTTTAATACACGCAATTTTAATCAAAATCGTTAGAGGCATTTTTGAGAAAAATCAATATTTTCGAAAAAAGTTCCATTTAAAGGGTAGTTTGGGGTGGGGGAATTTTTCTCAAAATCTTTGTGTCGCATCCCTGGAAGATACAAAACTTTAAAACATATATCCGGTGAAATTTCGGTATCGAATTTTTGTGGTGAAGTGCAATACCTTCTCTATACACTATGTACATTGTGCGTGTAGAGAAAGTAATAAATTAATATTACCCAAATTGCAATAAGGTTTCCGCTGGTGAGCTTGCATAGCGTCTAGCAATGAACAGCCACTGTTGAGAGACCCGTCTAAAGAACGGGCATATAAGTGTCAGGCACAACGTCTGCCCGCAGGCGATGTGACGTATATACTGCACCTTCATACCAGTTCATGTTTCAGAGAGTGCGTCTCCGGAGTTAAAACCTAACTGTAAGCAACAGAAAATATAATATGCTACATTCACATGACCTTCTATACTCGCTTATTGTTCATTAATGAGCACAAAAAAATCTTCTTATGCAAATATAGTCAGACTGAAAAATTCAATGACATAACCGGGTTTTAAATCACGAATCTCTCGATCTCTAGCCGTTTGTGCTACCATGGCAACGTGCCGGCACGGCATTAAATTTCTCAACTGCCTCGCATGTTTCACGGTAAACCACAAGGTGATAGAAATAATTTTGAGATGACAACTCCAATGGTGACTTACAATGTTGCAAGCACATTAAGGGGACAAGCTGGTCTGAACTTACGGAAATCACACCTTAATTGAATTGAATTAAGGTATTCAATTATGTTTACAGAAATTTGTATGAATTATTCTATAAATCATGACAAATATTTCAAGTGATTGTTTGCATTAATACATTATGTGGTTGAATCTATAAAAAGTATTTGATTCAGCAGAAATGTAATAAAACTTGTTCTTAAAAATATGTGAATTCATGTGATACTGCTTACAATACATAATCACACTTTTGGATACTTTTTCTCTCTATAATGAGCTATTTTCTGAACCTCAATTATTAAGCTATGATACAGTTTCAGTAGAAATAAAAAAGACATATATTTGCAAATTCAAACAAGTAAAAATGTGGAAAATGTGGAATGTTGTTGCTTCCTTAATATAATCAATATATACTATAACATCACGATTGTGATTCAGAAAGTTCAGCTTTGTGTTGCATATATGTGCTGAAAATTTCAGCTTTCCATCTCTCATAGTTTCTGAGAAAAAACTGCATGTGTATTCAGAAATGATGTTTTGAGAAAACTGAATTTAAGATAACAAATGTTCTACAAAAGACATTACATAACAGCTTTAAAGAAATATAGACTAGCATTTAAATTATATTTAAATTCATTAAAATGCTCTTAATCCCGCAAAAGTATATACTTTCTGAAACTAGAAATAATAGAATATTAGTCTAAAACAAAAAATGTTATTTTTCACCATTTCATTGTACCTTGTTCCCTTAATCTCCAGGTTTTATAGTTTAGCCAACTACCTTGTACCTTGTGGTTCAGCGGGAAACTTGCGAGTCAGTTGGGGAATTTAATGCCGTGCCGGCATGTGTCCATGGTAGCTCGTGGTAGAGCAAACGGCTAGAGGCATTGGCATTGAATTTTTCAGTCTGACGCTACCTATCCAATTCCTGTCCTATATATGGCTTGTGTGAAAAAACATTTACATTATGCTGTTTATTATTTTCTCTACCATGTAAATCGTACAATGTAGGTACGGAATGTATTGTATACCACTAAAAATGGTATGTCAAAAGTTCACGGGAAATATATGCTTAGAAGTCAAGTGAATAAAAAAATCTGATGAGTCCATTCTTTAACTTTCTCTACATCTCTGTAACAAATTATTGTCAAGAAGTTTATTATCCTATCTACTTCATATTAAACGAGATAAACATTAGCAGAAATTAACGGTCTTATTACTTGCTTTCTTGTAAGTAGAATCTAAAGAAGGCTAAAGTGGTAAACACATTTTTTTAAGGACTGCCTCCGTGGTCGAGTGGTCAGCGCGCTAGCTTCTCACCCTGGAGTCCCGGGTTCAATTGCCGTCTGAGTCGGGGAATTTTTCTTTAGCCAGAATTATTCCCTATCCCCCACAGAGTCTGGAAGTTTGTATGTGAGTGTGAATGTGTGCGTGTTTGAGTAAAACAAAATGATTTAAACAAACGTAAAAAAGTACCTACAGACACGAGTTGAATCAAGTGGAAAGCCCCCGATATGACCTTAGATGTTAAAGGGGGATATGTAAATAAAAAAAAAAAAAAATCTTTTAAGAGCCGTTTGCCATTTGATTGAAATTCGTTTCTATGCATTGCCAGGAGTTGAAAAATTCCAATATGAGAAAAGTTTAAAGCATTTCAAAACCGAAATCTAGAACAAGAAATATCTCAAAAATAGTCACTCCCCTGAAAAAATGTGTGTGACGTAATTGTGTGTTTTAACGAGATATAATTTTTTGTGTGGTCAGTTATGCAAAATTTAGCAAAATTTATTAAGAATACTTGAAGTCTTTAGATGGTATTGCCAGAAAATTAAGGTAAACATTTTATTTATCATGTAAATATTTTAATATACAGTATTTTAATCAAAATCGTTTGAGCCTTTTTTTGAGAAAATAAAATTTTCGAGACTGCTTCCATGTAAACGGTAGTTTGCGATGCATGTATTTTTCTCAAAATATAATTGCTGCAACCTTGGAAGGTAAAAAATGCCAAGTTTGACATTTATCGACTATTCGTTTTTGAGTTATCGTGTTTTCAGACACACTCGGACCTTTTTCTAAAAATGCTTTTCTACTTTCTTTACACGTACTATGTACATAGTGTATAGAGAAGGTTGTAATGCACCCAAAAATTCGATACCGAGATTTCACCGGAAATACATGTTTTGGATCCCCCTGAATCCAAATAAATTGGAAAAAGATCCCGGTGTGAATGTCTGTCTGTCTGTCAGTCAGTCAGTCTGTTTTTTTTGTGTCTTTGGACAGCATAGCTCAAAAAGAAAAGACCATTGAATACCAAACTTATTGTTTAAGTTTAGTATTTCCCAAGGATGTGACACGAAGATTTTCAAGAAAATCCCCCAACCCAACTACCCTTTACTTGGAACGTTTTTCGAAAAAAATTTATTTTCTCAAAAATGGCTCTAACGGTGTTGGTTAAAATATCGCATATTAAATATATTTACCTGACAAATATAATGAATATTTTGAATTTTCTGGATATAGCCTCTGAAGACTACTTTATTCTAGACAAATTTCATGGGATTTTGCATAACTGCTAAACCGTAAGAGATGGACAAAAATTTACCACGCAGAAAATGTAGCGCTCGTTAAAACCACTATTTATGTTGTATACATTTTTTCCCTGGAAACAATTTTGTTTGAAATAGTCCTTGTGCTTTGAAATACTTATACTTTTCTCGTACAGGAATTTGTCAATTCCTGTCCATACAAACAAAGGAACTTCAGTCACATAGCAACAAACTTTTGGCTTTCACCTTAAACTATAGTACTCCCTTATTTCGCTTCTACTTACAAGGAAGCAAGTAATAAGACTATTTCTGCAAATTTTTATCCGATTAGCATGAAGTAAATAGAAGCATAAGCTTTTTACCAACAATTTGCTGCGGACATGTAGAGAAAGTCATGTGAATGGAACACATCAGGCGACCCTAAAACGTGTATTTTAGTAGAAATATGGATACCTATTTTTGTGTGGTGTGCAGTAGCTTATCCACCACGAGAGTGATCCAAAAATTAACGAACGTTTTGTCATTACTAAATAATAACGAAAGATATCAACACAAAACTTTATTTACAAAGGTACAGTGTCTTACTCACTATTACTATCAAGGTATTTATTGTCACATGGTACTAGTTTTTAAATGCCTATATTATACTCTTCCACCTCTAAGGACCTGAGCCAAGATGTTGAGGTTTGTGCCGGTTGCAAAAAAGTCATTATGGTGACTAAAGTGAAATACCGGTTTTTACTGAATTCTTTCATCAACAGTTGATTTTATTTCCTTATAACGATTGATGGACTTTCACTATGGTCTTTATCAGGCACACTGTTCTTTCTTGACTACTCGTAAATTATGCAGCATTTCCTAACTGAAGACTTGTTCATTGTATTATTACTCTACACTTGCGTTATTTGCCTATAAAATTCGATTGGCGAGCATTTTGAGCATTAAAAAAAATACCGAGCTCTTTGGCGGTAGAAAAGTATAACATCGGCATTCTGTGTATGTATGTTTGTGAACAGGAAACTCAAAACGAAATGTACGGTAGTATATTAAACCTGTTATTTAAGTTTTGCATCTTCCAAGGATGTGATACGTAGATTATCTCAAAAATTGCTATAACAATTTGATGAAGATATTTTTATATCAAACTAGCTGCCCGCCCCGGCTTCGTACGGGTGGTGTATCTAATCTTCCGTTACAGTACGACCATGCATGAAGCAAAATTAAAATTACATAATTTGACAATTCTTTATTATAATGCCTTGTAATGTACAATTTTCCTACCGGAGAGGAAACAAATAGCGATGATTGTTTGCCGACTCTCGAGCACCCAACGTACAACTATGCATGCGAAAAACACGACACTACAAGGTATATTGCACACACTTGTAACGATTGACTTTGGGATTTATTGTCATTGCGAATGCAAGGCACGCCAGAAACAACACGCTTAAACTCAAAAGGAAAGTCGGTTGACATTAGTTGTATTCTTTAAATATGTATATCCTCGCCTCTGAGCTTTCCTATGTTATAGTAGCTTTAATCAAATTTTTCATAATTTGTTTAACAGTGAGTTTTGTTTCGCTGCATAATTTTGGCTGATTGAGATTGAGTAGCATAATTATCACTGAGTCAACCTTGAGCTGTAAATTATGTGACGGTATTCCTGGAAAATCCAATGAATTTAGGAATTCAGTAAGAAAATTGACAACTTCATTTGGATTGGTAATGAAATCGATTGACATAATGAATGCATTAGTCCATCAATTTTAATCTGAATCTTTATATTCAAATAATCTACATTCTTATTAATTTTTGTTATTTGCACAAATATTTGAAACACTTTCCATATTAATTCTTCCTTTGACGTTGTGAAGTGACAAAAATGTGATGGAAAAGAAACGAGGCCAGTAGAAATATCAACAGAAATTTACCATTGCAAATGTTTAATAATGCCTTTGAATCTGAAGCGCTATGATCTGCGCAATGTAACACATATAGTTGGTATTGCGAAAAGGACGAACTCAGCGCACCCATAAGGTATTGTGGAAAGGTTGACATGCAGTTAGCAGCGTGGGAAAGTAAGGATGTCATTGGCATAACAGTAATGGCCACCCTTTCATAGTGTGGCGGGTAAATGCTGACATAGGCTATGAATTACATTAAGGAGACAGTCACAATACCACAGTCACCTGCTTCTTCAGAATCTCTTTCTTTCCTTTACTTCTAATGTTTTCCACCTTTTTCTTTATTTTTATCGTATGTCAAAATAGCCATTTTTAAGGCTAACAATGACATAACAAAAGAACAAGAAGATCTGGTAGGGCCATTGATAAGTTTTTATTTGATGATAGCTTTGTGTAATTTCTCCATTTAACCTAATGTATTAATTGATCAAATTTATTAAGAGCACCACAATTGCAGTGTGATGGTGACGCGGGTATCTTCCTGTTGTTTAGCTAGCTCATGTACCACATAACGTCAAATAACCAACATCTGCAATAGGAAGATAAAGGTAAAATGAGTCCCGTCATTTCTCCGCCATTTTCAGATATAAATAAGTACGTATTTTAGGTCTTCGTCGCCAGGAAAGAAATATTTTTGATTTTCTCAGTTATCTTGCACCATTATCTCCATAACCGGATGCATTCCCTTAGCATTGAATGGGGAAGAAAAATAAAGCAGTAGGTACTACAGCCATCTGGTGGCAAATAAGTAAGTACGTATTTTAGGTGTTCGTCGAAGAGGAAGTAGATCTGGTTGGGCAATTGATAAGTTTTTATTTGATGACAGCTTTATGTATTAAATTTCTCCATTTAACCCAAAATATCAAATTATTAAGAGCACCGCCATTGTAGTGTGATGGTGACGTGGGAATCTTCATGCTTTTTAGCTAGCTCATGTACCAAATAACGTCAAATTACCAGCATCTGCAATAGGAAGTTAAACCTAAAAAGGATCCCGTTATTTCTCCGCCATTTTCAGATTTCAAGAAGGGTTAATGGTTATGTGCATTGTTTATAACTTGTTCATTTTGAAGAATTACAACAAAAATACACTCATTTCTTTATTTAAACGATGTGACCAAGGGAACAATAGTTAATACATAAGAAATATATTTGATTTTCACAGTTATCATGCGTCATTTTCTCCAGAACTGAGTGCATTTACTTAGCATTGAAGAAGGAAAATAGAGCAGGAGGTACTACGGCCATCTGGTGGCAAATAATAAGATCGTATTTTAGGTGTTTGTCTCAAGGAAAGCTTCTTTATTTTAAACGATAGTACAGAAAGGACCATAAATACCTAAAAATGTATTTGAATGTCACTGCTGCGTAGTTTCATCTCGATAAACTGTTGCGTTACCTTAACATTGGATGGCGAGGGAAAAGACCACTAAGGCCATCTGGTGGCAAATAAATGAGTACTTACTCTAGCTGTTAGTCGCCAGGAAAGCTTTTTGCTGCTTTATTTTAAACAATAGGAGTAAGGAAAGGACAGTTAATATATAAAATGTACTTGAATTTCACTGCTGCGTTACGTCATTGTGTCGATAAACTGGTGCGTTGCCTTAAGATTGAATGAGGAAGGGAAAATATGGCAGTACTACGACCATTTAGCAACAAATAACCGCGATACCACTGCAATTCGGTGGCTATTAACCGAAATACGTTCGCTTGGCACGGTTTTTGTTCATATTATGAGATTTTAAATACTTCCCCATACAACATTTAATTATTTTCTTTTCCACAAACCTTGTCGTGACAATAACGAACACAACAAACAAAGAATTGTTCAATTTGATGCAGTCGTTCGGAAGTGATACGCGTACATATATATATATATATATATATATATATATATATATATATATATATATATATCGATGAAATATGTCTTTTATTTTCTAGGATTAGTCTATGAACCCTCTTTACCAATAAGGGAAATGTTTGTGAGTCACACTTGTTATCATATAGATATACGGAAGGTGCCAAATAGCAAATCTTCTATTTAAAAGGAAAAAAAAAAAAGAAAAAAAAAACAACAACAGAATTCCAACTTTAAAACGCGGCAAGTGTATTTAATATTTCTAGAGGTTACACATTAGCTGCTGGGAGGAATCTATATAATTAAATAGGAAATGAGACCGTTCGAATAAGGAAATGTTTAAAAAAATCTAATGTGTTCCATTCACATGACTTCCTTCATCTCTTCGACAAATTATTGTTAAAAAGTTATGCTGCTTTTTCCTTCATTCTAATCGAGAAACAATTAGCAGAAATAGTCTTATTAATAGTTTCCGTGCAAGCAAAAGGGAAATATGGGAGTACCATGGGCTAAAGTACTATTCAAATGCTGGTTGCTATGTGACTGAAGTTCCTTTGTTTGTATGAACAGAAATTGACAAATGCTCCTATGAGAAAAGTATAAATTTTAAAGTTGAAACCAATAACAAAGGAATATCTCAAAAACGATCCACTGCACGAAAAACTGTACATAACATAAATTGTGTATTTTAACGTGCTCTACGTTTTTCGTGAGGTAAGTTTTTGTCCATCTGTTACGGTTTAGTAGTTATGCAAAATTCTGTAAGGTTCATCCAGAATAAAGTAGCCTTCAGAGACTATTCCCAGAAAATTCAAAATATACATTTTATTCGTGAGGTAAATATCTTTAATATATGATAATTTAATCAAACCCTTATATCCATTTTTAAGAAAAGCAAAATTTTCGAAATTGTTTCCAAGATACCGAACTTAAATAGCAAGTTTAGTGTTTAACGGACTTTTACTTTTTTGAGCTATGCTGCCCACAGACACACAGACACACACAGACAGACAGCACACACACGGACATTTTTCTAAAAATTGTTTTTTTGGAACCAGGGGGTATCAAAAGATATATTTCCGGTGAAATCTCGATATCGAATTTTGGGTGCAATACAATACCTTCTCTATACACTATGTACATATTACGTGTACAGAAAGTAAAAATTTTAAAAACTGTTAAAAAAACCCATTAACCTGGCTTTGTATATCTGTTATGCTACAAATTATTCTTACAACATATTCTTTCACTGTATGCTATCAACATAAAAGCATAAACATAAATGGTTTTACTACTTAGTTCCTTATGTAAGTAATACGGAAATAAGGCACTACACTGGCCTAAAGTGATAGTCAAATATTTTAACAGAACTGTTTCGACGTGACTAAAAATCAGTTCTCGTTGCATGACCAGGAGTAAAACAACAGAAGAAATAATGACACCTCCACTTTTTAAAAATTTAAACCAACAATGACACAAATGGTTAACTCCATGAAACTGTAGTATATAAGATAAATGTGTGTTTCAACGATATCTAGATATTTTGTGGCGTAAGGTTTGCCTATCACTTTGTACAGTTATGTAAAAATCATCCTGAATTGAAAGTCTTTCACAGGCTATTGCCAGAAAATTAAAAGTATATTTTATTTGTCATATAGATACCTTTAACGTGCGGTATTTGAATCAAAATAGTTTTCACTACATCGCTATTTTTCTGTATAAAGGGTAGGTAGTTTTAGTTGTACGATTTTCTTGAAAACCTTGGTATCGCATTCTTAGAAAATCCTGAGCTTAAATATGAAATTTTATGTTCAAACATCTTTTCATTTTTGATCTAAGGTGTTCACAGATACCAGATACACATATACACACACTTGCTTTTTTTTTAAATGTTTTTTATTACGGGACCTCAAAATATGTATTTCCCATGAAATCAAAGCATTACATTTTTTGGATACGATACAATAACATTTATACACATTGTACACACAGAGAGAATCAAAATGAAAAATATGTATTTATATATACCAAACAATAACATTTATACACATTGTACACACAGAGAGAATCAAAATAAAAAATATATATGTATATATACCAAACATGACAAGAATGCGACAGAAATGTTTTGAAGAAAATCCTTCCTCCAAACTATATTTTACAGGGAACAATTTTCGAAAATGTTGATTTTCTCACAAGTGGCTCTAAATATTTTGATTAAAATGCCATTTATTAAATATATTCATATGACAAATAAAATGTATGTCTTAAATTTCTTTGGAATATCCTCTGAAGACCTGTTCATTCTGAGTGACCTACATAGCTGGTAAACCGTAAGAGATAAATAAAAATTACTACGCAAAATAGTAGGTTTCGTCAAATTACTGTGCAATTACCATTTTCGAGATATTGCTTGTAGTAGGTTTAAGTTCGTCAATACTTAATTATTTTTAAATGGGAAGTCGTCATTCATAGGTTTTAAAGAGACCTCAATATCAGAACCATTACATAAACCGACCTGTTGTATTTCCTTGCTCCTATTGTACACTCAAAGACAATAAAATACGCTGTGATTTTGCTGAAAATGTGAAATTTGGTGGGAACTTGGGTTCTATCACGATGCTACTTATTGGAGTCATTGTAGGCAACCTTTTCCAAAATAGCTACATCGATTTTGATTACAAATTTTTATATTAAAGGTATTTACATAACAAATAAAATGTATTTCTTGAATTTTATGGGAATGATGGATGAAGTTTGCGGAATTTTGCATAACTGATAAACCGTAAGAGATAGTCAAAACCTTACTTGACAAAAAATTTAGAGGCCGAAAAACACATAATTTATGTTATATATATATAACATAAGCTGTCCGTCCTCGAGACATTTTTTTTTTCATTTATATAACCCCCTTTAACATCTAAGGTCCATTTTAAACAACTCGTCTGTAGGTTCTTTTTACGTGGGTTTAAATAATTTTGTTTTACACGCACACTCACATACAAACTTCCAGACTTATGGGGGATAGGGAATAATTCTGACTAGAGAAAAATTCCCCGCCCCAGCCGGTAATCGAACCCGGGGCCCCCGGGTGAGAAGTCAGCTCGTTGACCACTCGACCACGGAGGCAGTCAGACATTTTTTGTTATTCGTTTCAGTTTTAAAATAAACTTTTCTCATACAGGAACTTATCAACTCCTGGCCAAGCAAAGAATCGAATTTCAATCACAAAGCAGTCACATTTTAAAGCATTTGACTGTTGGTTTGGACTAGTGTGTTACCTGTTTTCCCTTCTATTTAAGGATCTAAGAAATTGGACTATTTCTGCTAATGTTTATCTCGATTAGCATGAAATTGATAAAAGAATAAGCTTATTGATAATAATTTGTTATAGAGATGTAGAGTAAGTCCTGTGAACGTAACACATAACATTTTTCCTCATTTAGTGTGCAAGGAAATATTATCTGATGTGTTGTATTCACATGACTTTCTCTATATCACTGTAACCAATTATTGTTAAAGTATATTTTCTTACCTATTTATGATCGAGATAAACATTAGCGGACATTGTTTAATTACTTGCTTCCTTGGAAGTAGAGTGAAAATAATGGAATACACTAGGCTAAAAGGATAGTCAAAACTTTTAAAAGCTGGCTGCCATGTGGATGAAATCCGTTTCTGTGCACGGCCAGTAGTTTAGAAATTTCTGTGTGAAAAAAGTTTGTGTTTTAAATCTGAAACAAATAACAAGAACATCTCAAAAATGATCAATGCCGCAAAAAAACTGTATATGACATAAATTGTATGTTTTAACTTGATCTATACTTTTATGACGTAAGTTTTTGTCTGTCTCTTACGGTTTACCAGTTGCGCAAAATTCAGCAAAATTCATTCAGAATAAAGAGGTCTTTAGCGGTTCTTCCCAGAAAATTCAAGGTATACATTTTATTTGCCATACAAATACCTAAATATACAGTACTTTAATCAAAATCGTTAGAACCATTTTGAGAAACTCAAAATTTTGGACATTTTTTTCTATGTAAATGCTAGTTTGGAATGGAAAGGTTTTTCTCAAAATCCTCGTGTCACATCTGTGGAAAATAAAACGTAAATACCAATTTTGGTATTTTACCGACTTTTTGTTTTTGAGTTATCGTGTTCACAGACACACGGACACACATGGAACTTTATCTGAAAATACTTTTTTTTTATACAGTGGACTCTAAAAAATGATTTTCGGTGAAGATTCGGTATCGAATTTTTGGGTGGAATTCAATACGTTTTCTGTACACTATGTACAAGCACTGTATAGAAAATAATACACTTTGGTAAAGCTATTTGGTTGTAGCAAGGTTTAGAGAAAGCTATATGGATATAGTGCATCAGTTTTTCACACACAATTTTAAGGATACCCACCAAAGAATTTTTAAAACCCGCTGTGCTTCAAGCATCTACACAGATGAGTGAAGTTAAAAATCGTTCTCAGCTAAGTAGAAAAGTTTTATTTTTAAGCTGGAGGTTATATTTCTATTTCCTTTCTAATAGATTAGCTGTGGGAATTGATATATCAACATAAAATAACACCATGTATGAGTTAGAAAAAGCTATAATCTTTATTTGTAGAGCTTAAATCTAATTTTTATAGGGTCCGCGGATTAGTTTTAATGGAAGTGGAATACGTAAACACAAACAAAGAAAGATTTTTAATTTGCGTTTTGGCACGCTATTCTGTGATTCCATTCGAGTTGCGCCCTTTTGATTGGTATAAAATAATGAAAATAAGTACTCGTATTTTCTATATTTTACTCAGCACATCTGGCAAAAATTTGATGCATTCCATTCATATGAATTTCTCTACGCCTCTTTAACAAATTTTTGTTACAAAGCATATTGCTCTATTTATTTCATGATAATTGAGATAAACACTAACTGAAGTTGTCTTATTATTTGCTTTTTTTCTAAGTAGAAGCTAAATAAGGGAATATACAGTGCTAAAACGATACTGAAATCCTTTAAAATATCGTTGCCATATGGTTGATATCTGTTTCTCTGCAGTTCTATACAAATTCTTCTATAGAGTATTTTAGGACTGAAAATAACAAGTAATATCTCAAAAAATGGTCATATCAATCAAAAAAATTGTATCACATGAACTATGTGTGTTTAATAAGATCTATGTCTTTTGTTTTCTCTCTATTTTTTCACATGGTTTACTAGATATGCAAGACCAGCAAAATGCATCCGGAATGAAGAGGTCTTCGGAGGTTATAACCGGGAAATTCAAGGGTATATTTTGTTTGTCATGTAAATATGATAAGATATTTTAATCAAAAGATTCAAAGTCATTTTTAGAAAATACAAATGCTAAGGTTGATTTTTTCCATGTAAAGCTAGTTTGGGATAAATGGATATTCCTGGAACTCTTCATGTAGCATCAACCAAGTTTGGTACTTAATGCCATTTGGAAACACTCTTTACAGAAATAAGCGGCAGATCTGGGTTCGATTCCCGCTACACGCGTGGGGATTTTTCCCCCGCTGGGAGACCTGGAACGGGGTGCACTCAGCCTCATTAGGTCCCTGGGGGGGGGGGGATTGAGGAGCTACTTGATGGAGAGGTAGTGGCTTCAGGTCAAGAGCACCGCATTAACCGGCCGATGAGGGCATGAGGCGCTCTCACCTTCCAATTCTACACCCCATTCGACGTGTCATGGATCGAGATGGGGGACGCAGCGGTCGGGCGGTAGGCCAAGGTTTGTTTTAGTATCTTGCCATGAAGTTATTATACAAAAATACTCATATTAGCTGTTGCTAAATACTGTTTTTACTTTCTTTAACACGTATATATATATAGTGTAACGAGAAGTTATTGCATTCCACCCAAAAATTCGATACCGATATTTCACCGTAAATATACGTTTTAGGGTCCTCTGTATCCAAAAAGAAACATTTTCAGAAAAAGATCCGTGCGTGTGTGTCTGTGAACACAATAACTCAAAAATTAAAAATCCGTAAAATATCAAATTCAAGTTTAGTATCTTCCAGGGATGCAACACTAAGATTTTGAGAAAAACGCTCCCACCGCAAACTACTCTTTACTTGGTAAAATATTCGATAATTTTGATTTTGTATAAAATGGCTCCAACGATTTTTATTAAAATACCATGTATTAGAATATTTATATGGACAATAAAATGTATATCTTGAATTGGCTAGGAATAGCCTCTAAGGACTTCTTTATTCTGAATGAATTTTACTGAACTTTGCGTAACTAATAAACCGTAAGAGATAGACAAAAAATGTAGATCACGTTAAAGCACACAATTGGCATTAAGATTTTTTCGTGGAATAGAGCATTTCTGATATATTCCTTGTTATGTATTTCAGATTTAAAAAACTTAAATTTTTGTCATACAGAAAGTTTAAACTCCTGTATAGAAACGTATTTCAACAACATGGCAACAGGCTTTTTGAAAGATTTGGCTATCGTCTTAACCATTTGTATTCGCTTATTTCCCTTCTACTTAAAAGGAAGCAAGTAATTAAGACAATGTGTGTTAATGTTTATCTCGATTATCATAAAGTGGATAGAAGAATGTGCTTTTAACAATAATTCATTATGGCAATATAAAAGAGAAAGTCATGTGAATGGAACACATCAGACATAACTCAGAAACGAAACGACCCTTAAATACCAAACTGGATGTTTTCCCTTTACATGGAAAAGTTCCACATTATTTTTCTAGAAAATGGCTCTAACGATTTGAGCAAAATGCCATATATTAGAGATATTTAGATAGCAATTAATTCCATATCTTGAATTTTCTGGGAATAGCCACCGAAGACCTGTTTATTCTGGATGAAGTGTGCATAACCGCTACACCCTATGGGATAGATAGAAATGTAGTACAAAAAACATGCCGATATTGTTAAAACACAGAATTTATGTCCTATGATTCATTTGTTTAATTATTTATTTTTGTAAAGTGTACCGTCTCCGCGACATTCCTTGTTATTGGTTTTAATTTTCTAAAAACGGGAGGGCACCTTTCGTTTTATCACTCTCGTTTTACTGCTAGGCATACAAAGCGAACTGAGCCGAACTTCAATTTCTTAAAATATTTTACTATCGCTTTAGCATAATCTACTCCCTGATTTCTCTTCTACTTACAAGAAAACAAGTAATAACACCAATTCTGCTAACGTTTATCTCTATTAGCATGATGTAGATAAAAGATCCATCTTTTGTAAAAATAATGGAACACATCAGGGTTTTTATCCAGGTGTTCTTAAAAGCTGTATTTCTAATGAAATCTAATATATCAAATTATTGGAAGGAAAGCAAATACCTACTGATACACCTACGTAAATTGACGTGGTAGATGAAGAATAAATCGTATGTGTTTCATCACATAATCTACAAGATTTTCAAAAGCTTGATATATCATATCAATTTTTTTACTTTCTCTATAGGCACTATGTACATAGTGGATAGAGAATGTATTGCACTCCACCAAAAAATTCGATACCAAGATTTCACCGGAAATATATCTTTTAGGGTCCCCTTTATCTAAAAAAAGCATTTTCGGAAAAAGGTCCGTGTGTGTGTGTCTGTGTGCCTGTGAACACGATAACTCAAAAACGAAAAGTAGATAAAATACCAAACTTGGTATTTAAGTTTAGTATCTTCCAGGGAAACGACACGAAGATTTTGAGAAAAATCCTCCCACCCACCAACTACCCTTTATATGGAACTTTTTTCGAAAATGTTGGTTTTCTCCAAAATGGCTCTAAAGATTTTCATTAAAATTTCATATATTAAAGATATTCACCTGACAAATAAAATGTATATCTTGAATTTTCTGGGAATAGCCTCTGAAGAGTAGTTTAATCATGGATAAATTTTTCTAAATTTTGAATATCTACTAAACCGTAATACATGGACAAAAACTTACTACACAAAAAATGTAGAGCATGTTAAAACACACAATTTATGATATATACATTTTTTTCGTGGAGTTCGTCGTTTATGTGACATTCCTTATTTTTGGTTTCTTCTATGAAAAACTTGTACATTTCTCATACAGGAATTTGTCAACTGCTGTCCATACAAACAAAGGAACTTCAGTGACATAGCCACCAGCTTTTGGTTATCATTTTAACCTATGGTACTCCCTCATTTCCCCTCTACTTACAAGGAAGCAAGTAATATGGCTATTTCTGCTAATGTTTTACTGATTAACGTGAAGTTAATAGAAGTATAAGCTTTTTAAGAATAATTTGTTGCAGGGATATAGAGAAAGTCATGTGAATGGTGCACATCAGATTTTTTATTTCTCTACTGCGCATAACAAGCAATGAAACGAATGCATCCCGGGGTGTGTGTGTGTGCATGTGTCTGTGTGTGTGTGTTTAACTTCTAAATGGAGCATAGGGTATCGCTACGATGTTTCCGTTATAGAATTTGAATTTGTAGTTCGCGAGTTTGCCACTATACGCAATGGTGACGATGGATCAGCTCGTCGCCCACAGATGGCACTGCCATCACAACTTGCGCGCACGAAACGACGGAATTTTGCCTAGGATGCTCCATCTGCTTGTGAATAGCATAACAGAAACAAAAGGCAAATACCAAACGTATTATTTAAATTCAGCATATTCCAAAGATGTGACTCCGGGGTTTGCAAGAAAATTTTCACATCCTAAAGAATACTTTAAAGACTATTACCAGAGAGCTGAAGATCCGTGTTTCATTTGTCATGAAACTATCTTTAACCTATGATCTTTTGATTACAATAATTATAACCATTTGGAGTAATTCAACATATTCGAAAAAAATGTCCACGTAAACTTTCAGGTAAGATTTTTTTTAAAAAAAATCTAATGTCTTCTGCTTATTTAATGTAAATTATAAGAGATACAAAGAGAGAGAGAGAGAGAGAGAGAGAGAGGGAGAGAGAAAGGAAGAGAGAGAAGGAGAGACAAGTTTCACAAAAAATGTAGATCTCATTAAAATACATGGTTATTGGTTTAGTTTTAAAATACCTTTCTAAAACATTTCTCTAGTGGAAGGTCGTTAATCATTTCATCTCTCTTTTGTTTTATTCCTGGCTATGCAAATAGAAACCATTTTCAATTGTATCATGCTTCAATAAATGAAGTTAATGCCTGGACTAAAAAATGTTGAATTAAACTAAATGATATCTCGGTTGATGTAACTTTCATAAATAGAATATTTAAAAAGTTACCGGTATTTATCAATAAACAAATAATTCCATATGCAAACGAAACCAAGTACCGGCATGATATTTGGTGCTAGAGTAAATTGTGAAGGCTCATGTTGAAGAGAAAAAATATGTGTTTCATTCACATGACTTTCTCTACATTTCTGTAACAAATTATTGTTAAAAAGCTTATGTTTCTATTTACTACATGCATACGAGAAAAAAAAAATAACAGATATACTCTTATTGCTTGCTTCCTTGTAAGTAGAAGCAAAATAAGGGAGCACCATAGGTTAATGTGTTAGTCAAAAGTTGTTTGCTATGTGAGTGAAGATGCTTTATTTGTATGGAAAGGAGTTGATAAATTCCTGTATGAGTAAAGTATAAGTTTTCTAAACACAAGAATATCTCAAAAACAATCAATTCTACGAAAAAAAATTATATGACATAAATTGTGTTTTTTAACGAGCTCTACATTTTTTCTCTGGTAAGTTTTTATCAATCTCTTACGGTTTAGCAATTATGCAAAATTCCGTTAAATTCATCCAGAATAAAGTAGTCTACATACGCTATTCCCAGAAAATTCAAGATATACATTTTATTTTTCAGCTAAATATCATTAATATACGGTATTTTAATCAAAATTGTTAAAGTCACTTTTGATACATTCAAAATCTTAAGATCACCTTGTGGTTTACCAGGAAACTCGCGAGTCAGTTGAGAAATTCAATGCTATGCTGGCATATTGTCATGGTAGTTCAGTGGTAGAGTAACCGGCTGGAGAACGGGAGATGTGTGGTTCAAATCCAGGCTATGGCATTCAATTTCTCAGTCTGTCTCTACCTATCCAACTCCTATTCTACACACAGCTTGTTTGAAAAAACAATTAAACCATATTAGAATAAACCTTATTAGATCTATGTCTATATGATGTTAATGAATATTTTAAAGCACTAAGCATTAGCACTTCCCGACTGTGGGTATTGCTTTAAATGTTATTACTTTCCTTTGTATGTAATTGGCAATGTCTATGGATGGTACATTCTCTCAGGCAATACATTGATTGATTGACACTCTTTCAGTTCCTCGATTGCAGGATTTTATGACACCGTATCCAGGAGTTGTCATACGATCTTCTCGTTCACTTTTTACTTTCTCTATACGCACTATGTACATAGTGTATAGAGAAGGTATTGCACTACACCAAAAATTCGATACCGAGATTTCACCGGAAATATATGTTTTAGGCTCCCCTGTATCCAAAAAAAGTATTTTCAGAAAAAGGTCCGTGTGTCAGTGTGTCCGTGTGTCCATGTGTCTGTGAACACGATAACTCAAAAAAGAAAAGTCGGTAAAATACCAAACTTGGTATTTAAGTTTAGTATCTTCCAGGGATTCGACACGAAGATTTTGAGAAAAATTCCCCACCCCAAACTACCCTTTACATGGAACTTTTTCGAAAATTGTGATTTTAAAAAAAAAATTGCTCTAACGATTTTGATTAAAATGTCGTATATTAAAAATATTTACCTGACAAATAAAATGTATATTTTGAATTTTCTGGGAATAGCATCGGAAGATTACTTTATTCTGGGTCATTTTTACGGAATTCTGTATAACTGCTAAACCGTAAGAGATGACAAAAACTTACCCCACAACAAATGTAGAGCACTTTAAAACACAAAATTTATGCTATATAGATTTTTGTCGTGGAGTTGATCGTTTTTTAGATATTCCTTCAGCTATAAAAACATAGTTTTCTCATACAGGACTCGTGACCATACAAACAAAGGAACTTCAGTCACATAGCAAGGAGCTTTTGGCCATCACTTTAACCTATGGTACTCCCTTATTTCGCTTCTGCTTACAAGGAAACAAGTAATAAGACTATTTCTGCTATTTTTTTTACTCGATTAGCAGGAAGTAAATAGAAGCATAAACTTTTTAACAATAATTTATTGCAGAGTTGTAGAGAAAGTCATGTGAATGGAACACATCAGATTTTTTGAAGAGTATTGATTATGTTTTAGCACAACTACAAGTTTACGTTCGTGAGAAAAGCTGCGTTTTTGTTTGCTAGAAGAGCGTTTTGAAGCAGACCAGTTTGGAGCGGCAACAGCTGGTGAAATTGGTACAAATGAACAAAATCTTCTATCTCTATTTTTTCTGTCTCATATGAGGCCTACTGGTAGATGGAGAAACAGGGCTTCCCCTCTAAACCTTCTTGGCTTAATAAGGAAAAGTAGCCATGTGAATACAACAGGGTAGCCAACAAGGAAATGCACTGAACGTATTTCAACTGAGTTTACTTGGTTTTACATTTAGTGCTCCTGGACAACCGGACTCAAAGCTTATGAATAGTCTATTTTAATAAATGTCCTCCGTGGTCTTTCAGAGTAACATGCTAGCCTCTGGTTCCCAAGGTCGCGGGTTTAAACCCCGACGAGGGAGATGGTATATTTTGGCTATAAAATTCCATAGTGTGAATTTCTTTGGAAGGGGATTAAAGCTGTAGATCACATATCGTTTGATTAAGACATGTAAAAGAACCTCAAGTCTGATAAAAATTCATGTGAGAAAAATAAATTTGACTTTCAAGTGCAATATAGAATGAGACGCTGAGAACATCAGCAATTAAAGACATCCATAAGCAAAATTAAACTTCAATTTCAATAGATGCGTTATTTTGTATTTACAAGATAATTAACTTCGAAAACTGTATTAGTATTTCTGTAGTATTTTGAAACTAAAATATTCTTTTTATGCTTATTTTTCTTCCCCCCTCTGCAACCTTTTTCTTGTTCCCCCTTTTTAGCTTGTGCTAGCTGCAAAATCTTGTGTATGCAATTTTGTTTAATTTTTCTGGACCCCTTATGTTTTGAGATTCTATAATTGTATGCTACCTGGGTATCCTGTTTTTTGTCTTACTTTACAAATACTGTTTCCAATTGATTTGTATATTCTTATATTGCTTAGTTAAATTTTTCTTTATTTAAGTGCTGCGACTTAGATAAGACATTTATCGAGCTTTCACAGAAATACATGTTTTGGTGACCCCTGTAACAAAACATATTAGAAAAATATTAGTGTATGCGCGCGCACTTGCTTGTGTCTCCGGACAAAAAGTCGGTCAAAAACAAAAAGGTCCATTAAATACCATACTTGATATTTAAGTTCAGTATACGATGTTCAGGACAATACCTAACACCAAGCTACCGTTTACATGTAACTTTTTTTAAGCTTTTGGATTTTCTTAAAAATGGCTCAAACGATTTTAATTTAAAGTACCTATGTTTACAATACTTTCATTACAAACGAAATGGGTATGTTGAATTTTCTGGGAATAGTTTTTAATGACCTTTTCGTTCTGGGTAACGTTGTATAACTGGTAAACCGTAAGCGATAGACAAAAAGTTACTAAACAAAAATATAGAACTCGAAACACACACATTACATACGTTTTTTGTAGGGTTAACAATTTGCGGATGTTCCTTGCATGGGTTTTAATTTTAAAACACTTGAAACATTTGTGAAACAGCAATTTCTCTTTCATTTCACATCTATCCTTGGCTATGCAAAGAGAACCGAATTAATTTTGTTTAACATAGCGACCAGCTTTTAAAAGATCGCTTTAGCCTAGTGTATTTCCTTGTTTTCCTTCTACTTACAAGGAAGCAAGTAATAAGACCATTTCTACTAATGTTTTTCAGCTTCACTCTTCTTATCCAACTCCTGCCCTATAGACGGCTTGTTTGGGAAAATAATTAATTATTCGAAAGAACGCTGAAAGTTAGAAAAATGGACCCCTCTGTCTTTGAACCTACCGTATTTAAAGAGATCCTAGGTGCCAAAATGTGTCTCCCACCCTCTTGTCCCAGCATGCATGCCCGTCAGCTACAAAAAAAAAAATTGAAAGTCACCTCACACTGAACGTCACAAAATACGGTCCAAATTATATAAAAAACCAAAAAGTTTATAACGCATGTTAACTGTACAACTAAGCTCATTGCTAAAATAAAAAATGAATAAATAAAGTAATAGTAGGATTTAAAATTATTTCACTTTAGTAACAACATTTTTATCTCAAATAGCATGGAGGATATAGAAGATTAATCATTTGTTAGAATAGTTTGTAGGAATAAGAAGAAATAGTCATGTGAAATGAACACAAAGGATCTCTATTTCACTGGTTTCCTGTATAATTCTTTCTGTTCTTCGATTACTATATTTTATAACAAAAGAATCCGTAGAATATGTTAAGATGTTTCTTTGAAAAGTATTAATTATGTTCCAACGCAACCACAAATTTACGTTTGGAGGATTTGTTTTTCTTTTTTCTTTTCTAGAAGAGCGCTTTGAAGCAGACCAGTTTGGAGCGGCAACAGCTGGTGAAATTGTAACCAATGAACCAAAATATTCTATCTCTATATTTTCTCTCTCATATGAGCCTGACTGGTAGACGGAGAAACAGGATCACATTGAGTTTCTCCTACAAAACTTTCTTGGCTTAAAAGGAAAAGTAGTCATGTGAATACAGTAGGGTAACCAACAAGGAAAGGGGCTGCAAGTATTTCAACTAGTCGCGCCGTGGCCAAGTGGTTAGACCACTCGCCTCTCACCTAGACGGGTTCGATTCCAAGCAACTACGTATGAGATTTGTTGTGGAAAAGCGGCGCAGGAGCGGATTTATTTCTGGTTCTCCGGATACCACCCACTATCGCACTCCACCGGTGCTCCGTCTTCATTCCATGTATCACAAGTCTTCGCCAACGGTGCCACAAATAGTAAAAGCGGGCGTTAAAAAATTCATGGACAATTGCGCTTGAAGCTTAAGGATAACAATAGTCTATTTTAAAAGACGTGATAATTCTGTATTTGACTGTCTCCGTGGTCCACTAGTCCAGTCGGAAAACTTCTCACCTCGAAGTTCCGAGTTTGATTCCTGGCTGGGGAGGGAAATTTCTCTGTTGCAGAATTATTCCCTATCCCCCAAGGACTTTGAAAGTATGAACACGAGAGTAAATGCGTGTGTATATATCAGTCATTTTATATCACTAAAGTTTCAAAGCCTACAGTACACGAATTGTTCCACTAGTCAAAGACCCCGATATGACCATTGAAGTTAAACCTACAATTGAAACAAAAAATCTGATGTTTTCCATTCACATGGCTTTCTCTACATCTCTGCAACAAATTATTGTTAAAAAACTTTTACTTTTATTAACTTCATGCTAATCAAGAAAAAACTAGCAGAAATAGATTTATTGCTTGCTTCCTTGTACGAGACAAGCAAAATAAGGGAGTACTATAGGTTGAAGTGATAGTCAAAAGCTGGTTGCCATGTATCTGAAATCCCTTTGTTTGTATGGAGAGGAGTTCAAAAATTCCTGTATGAGCAAAGTATAAGTTTTTTAAAGGTGAAATCAAAAACAAGGAAGTCAAAAACTATCTAATGCACGAAAAATATGTATATAACAAAAATTCTGTGTTTTAACGTGCTATACATTTTCTGTGTGACAAGTTTTTGTACATCTCTTACGGTTTAGCAGTTATACAAATTCATCCAGAATAAAGTAGGCTTCAGAGGCTATTCCGAGAGAATTCAAGATATACATGTTATTTGTCAGGTAAATAAATGTCTTTAATATACGATATCTTAATCCAAATCGTTAGAGCCATTTTTGAGAAAATCTAAATTTTCGAAAAAAGTTCCATGTAAAGGGTAGTTTGGGGTGGGGGGAATTTTCTCAAATTCTTCGTGTCGCATCCCTGGATGCGACACCAAATTTGATATTTTACCGACTTTTCGTTTTTGAGTTATAGTGTACACAGACCCACGGACACACAAACACGGACCCTTTTCTGAAAAAGCTTTTAACTTTTCCTACACGTACTGTGTACATAGTATATAGAGAAGGTATTGCTGTTTACCCAAAAATTCGATACCAAGATTTCAGCGGAAATAAATATTTTGGGACTCCCTGAATCCAAAAAATGCATTGTTCGAAAAATGTCCATGTGTGTGTGTGTGTGTGTCTGTGGGCAGCATAGCTCAAAAACGAAGAGTTCATTAAAAACCAAACTTGGTATTTAGGTTTGGTATCTTCCAAGTATGCGACACGAAGATTAGCAAGAGAATCCCCCACTCCCAACTACCTTTTACATGGAACCTTTTTCGAAATGTTGGATTTTCTCAAAAATGACTCTAACGATTTTGATTAAAATATTTACCTCACAAATAAAATGCACACCTTCAATTTCCTGGGAATAGCCTCTGAAACTACTTTATTCTGGATCAATTTTACGGAATTTTGCATAACTGCTAAATCGTAAGAGATGGACAAAAACTTACCACACAAAAAATGTAGGGGACTTTAAAACACACAATTTATGTTATATACATTTTTTCGTGAGTTTGATCGTTTTTTAGATATTCCTTGTTTTTGGTTTCAGTTTGAAAAAATGTATACTTTTCTCATACATGAATTTGTCAACTCGTGTCCATATAAAGGAATTTCAGTCACATAAAAACCAGCTTTTGACTATCACTTGAACCTATGGTACTCCCTTATTTCGCTTCTACTTACACGGAAGCAAGTAATAAGGCTATTTCTGTTAATTTTTTCTTGATTAGCATGAAGTAAATAGAAGAATAAGCTTTTTAACAATAATTTGTTGCAGAGATGTAGAAAAAGTCATGTGAATGGAACTCATTAGGCTTTTTGGTATAAATTTTGTCTCCAAATGAAGGAGACGAGTAATACAGTTTCGTAAGAATGTAGTGTACCTAAGCACCAAAAACGATTGGGCGTGGTGAAAGTTCGCTATACTGCCTAGGAACCTTATTGCTGCTTTAAAAGCGGTTATATGTATAGTATCAAGTGCTTACTCATAGTAGATAATAAAACTGTCCTAACGCAGAGGTAAACATAATATTTTGAAATGGCTCATTTAATGGACCGTCACTTCATAAATTAACAGTCTCTTTGACCGATTGTGTGTGCTGAGCCTAACATAAAGCTGTCCTAGTGATAATGACAGGGCCGACAACATTACAAGCTCTATCACCAAGCACCATGAGGTAACTGAATTCAAAATGAGGTAATAAGTGTTGTTTTAAACTATTTTCAGTGAAATTAAGAAAAGTGGGTAACGGTGGGTATTCGAGTAGATACGTAAGTGAATACCACTAATCTGTAGCGATTTTACATATATAGAAATCGTGAAAATGACTACATTTCCCATTGGATATGCTCATCGTGTACATTATACATAGGATTTGCTGATAGAAGCATTGCTACACTATTTTAAAGGTATTCTTTATAAGATTCTGTATAATATCCGGTACAAGGTGTATAGGGAAGGTACTGTTTTGCACCAAGAAATCATAAACCGAGATTTCACCGGAAATATATATTTTTTGAGACTACCCTGAACCAAAAAGAAACACTTTTACAAAAAGGTCCGTGTGTGTCTGTGGATAGCATAGCTCAAAAACTAAAAGACGGTTAAATGCCACGACACGAAGATTTTTAAGAAAATTCCCACACACCAAACTACCCTTTACATGCAATATTGAAGATGGTAATACCACTAATAAAATGCGTATTTTAAATTTTCTGGTAATAACCTCGAAGAGCACTTTATTTTGGTTGATTTTTGCCGAATTTTGCATAATACTAAACCGTTTGAGATAGACAAAACTTACTTTACATAAAATGTATATCTGCTTAAAACAAAAAATATGAATTTTTGTTTGTGTTGACCGTTTACAAGGTATTCCTTGTTATTGGTTTCTATTTTAAGGTACTTATCCTTTTCTCAGGCAGGAAGTGTGCGTTTTTCTTTTATCTACTCTTGGACAATCAGCGAAGCCAATTTCAATGACATTTGCATTGAGATAGCTTTTAAAACATTTGACAATCGCTTTAACTTAGTGCATTGCTTTAGCTCCCTTCTACTCATAAGGAACTAAGTAATAAGTACTTACATTCTGCTAATGCTATTTCGATTGGCATGGTGTAGAAAGAAAAAAATGAGATGTGTTACACTCACATGACTTTCTCTAGCTGTCCTATAAACTTCATACATAACACTCTTCTTCTTTCTGCACCTTGCTAATAGTGGTATTCATTAGCACAATGTTCTTATTACTTAGTTCCGTATAAGTAGGAAGGAAATAAGGGAATACACTAGGCTAAACCAATAGTCAAATGTTATAAAAGCTGTCGTTATGCGATTGTCATTACAAATCGCTTCTTTTCTTGGCCAGGAGTAGAACAAAAGAAAAACGGACATTCCCGTCTGAGAAAAGTATAAGTACTTCACAACTGAAACTAATAACAATGAATATGTCGAAAACGGTATGCTCCACCAGAAAAATGTATATGACATAACTTGCGAACTTTAACAAGACCTAAATTTTTTGTATGGTAAGTTCTTGCCTATCTCTTACGGTTTACTACTTATGCCAAATTAAGCAATTTCATCGTGAATAAACAGGTCTTCAGAAGTTATCCCCAGAAAATTCAAGATATACAGTTTAGTTGCTAGGTAAATTTCTTTAATTTATTATATTTTAATCAAAATCGTTAGAGCCATTTTTAAGAAAATCAAAATTTTAGAAAAAAGTTCCATGTAAAGGGAAGTTTGGGGTGGGGGAATTTTTCTCAAACTATTCGTGTCGTAAACCTGGAAAATACTTAACTTAAATACCAAGTTTGGTATTTTAGCTACTTTTTGTTTTTGAGTTATCGTGTTTAGGCACACGGACACACGCACATACAGACACACACACATACAAGGGCCTTTTTCTGAAAATGCTTTTTTTGGATACAGGGGGTCCTAAAACATGTATTTCCGGTGAAATCTCGGTATGGAATTTTTGGGTGGAATACAATACTTCTCTACATATGGGGCTAGAGAAAGTAATAACTTCTTGTAAGGAGTCTGTTTATAGAAAAGTTAGATAAAGTTAGATTTTTGGGTTTTACAAACATTAATATTTATAAAATACAGCTTCTGGTGATGAATTAAAACATTCCTATGGATTTTATTTTAACTGCCAAAAGTTTAACCTGAAAGATCACTAACAAAAATTACAGATATGACAATTATGGCTCGTTTAATGTATAGACTAAAAGTAGAAAGGAATATAATACAGCAGGTGCTTGTAATTAAATACTTAGATATAAAATAACCAGCAAGTAACCACAGCGAAATGAAGTTGTATATCGCGCTAATAAAGCAGTAAGAGCGGTTGGATGAATCAGATTATATGGGGGGGAAACCATGGCAAGTTATTGTTAAGTTTATTCCTCTATCTACTCCATGCTAATCAAAATTAACTTAACACTGTATTTAATATATTTACTTCCTGGAAAGTAGAAGTGAAACAAGGGAATGCACTAGGCTAAAGGGATAGTCAAAAATGTTAATAATTGGTGTTAATGCAATTGAAGTTCCTTTCTTTGCATGGCAAGGAGAAAAGTATATTTTAAAACTGAAACCAATAACAAGGAATATCTCGGAAATGGTGAACACCACGAAAAAATGTATATACCTAACATGAATTGGGTCTTTTAATCTGCTCTACATTTTTTGGGTGGTAAATTTTGTCCAACTCTTACGGTTTAGCAGTTATGTAAGCTTCCGTAAAATTCATCCAGAATAAAGTAGTCTTCTGAGGCTATTCCCAGCAAATTCAGAATATACATTTTATTTGTCAAATAATCCTCTCTAATATACGATATTTTATTCAAAATCATTAGAGACACACACACGCTCACCATTTTCTAAAAATGCTTTTTTTTTTATTTAGGGGGACCCAAAACATGTATTTTCGGTGAAATCTCGGAATCGAATTTTGGGGTGCAAAATTCGATTCCGAGATTTCACCGGCAATATATGTTTTGAGATCCCCTGAATCCAAAATAAATAGTTTTAGAAAAATGTCCGTGTGTGTCTGTCTGTCTGTGAGATTCTGTGTGTGTGTCTGTGGGCAGCATAGCTCAAAATTGAAAAGACCGTTAAAAACCAAACTTGGGATCTTCTAATGATGCGACACGAAGATTTTCAAGGAAATCCCCCCAAACTGTACTTTACATGGAACTTTTTGCAAAAAAATTTGATTTTCTTAAATATGGCTCTAATGATTTAGATTAAAATATCGTATATTAAATATATTTAACTGACAAATAAAATGTGTTTCTTGAATTTTTTTTTGGGAATAGCCTTTGAAGACTACTTTATTCTGGGTGAAGTTAACGGAATTTTACATAACTGCTGAACCGTAACAGATGGAGAAGAACTTACCACACAAAAATGTAGAGCACATTAAAACATACAACTTATGTTATATACACTTTTTTTCGTGGAATTGATCGTTTATAAGATATTCCTTGTTTTCAGTTTCAGCTTTGGGAAAAGGAATTTTTCAACTCGTGTCCGTACAAACAAAGGAATTTCAGTCATATAGCAACCAGGTTTTGTCTATCACTTTAACCTATGGAGCTCCCTATTTCTACTAATTCTGCTAATGTTTTCTCAATTAGCATTAAGTAAATAGAAGCCTAAGCATTTAACAATACATTTTTGCCGAGTTGTAGAGAAAGTCATCAGATTTTTGTTATTGGTTTTAGATTTAAAACACTTATATTTTTCTCATACGGGAATTGATCAACTCCTAGCCATACAAACAAAGGAATTTCAACCCCATAACAAACAGCTTTTAAAATATGTGAGTACCGCTTTAGTCATTGGTACTACTTTATTTTATTTCTAATTCTTGGACGCAAGCAATAAAATAATTTCTGTTAATATTTATCTCGATTAGCATAAAGTAGAAAGGAGAATAAGCTTTTTAAAAATAATTTGTTACAGAGATGTAGAGAAATTCATGAAAATGGACGCATAAGATTTTTTAATTTTTTATATATCTCGAGTTTTCTTTTTGTTTTATAAAATGGATACATTTACTCGATCGTAATTTTGTCTACCGCTCTTCTGAATTTGGCTTCTCGATTATAGTGAAACAGAATAATAATCTTTTGTAAAAATAATTTGCTGTCGAATAAGTAGAAAAAAAAAACAACATACAAATGACACATATCAGATCTTTCATTAAATTATTGCTTAAAATAAGGAGGGTCGTACGAACAACCACGAACTCCACAACGATATAATTTCAATTTTGGAAGGACATCTTAGTTCCCGTTAGAGAGCTAAATATTAGGATACCAGGTTTGTCGAAAGCCCCTACAATAATCTAAGTTGAGAAGGCCGGTTCTCAGTTCCAACGTTCTACATTGATGTACATAATCTGAACGCTGTTTTTATTGCATCTGCGGTTGCATAACTGATAAATAGAAGCAGCTTCTTGGGGTAGATAGTAAACACAGAATCTAAGTTAGAACAGCATGGTATATAGTTGTGATGTGTTCACCATACAGTGTACGTTAGTGGTATTAATAGAAGGAAAATGGGGCAATGGTTGCATGTTAGACTATAATGTTTTCACTAGCAGTAGAAAGTAATTGAGTTTGGATGAGTGGTAAACATAAACACCACTTAATTGCGGGAATTAATAACTTTAATATTTACTTACATTCGATTGCTGATGTGTAACAAGTCATCAGCATTATTATCCGTTTCATTTTCTCTCAAGATAAATAGATTACAATGAACAACAATATATATTCGTAACATCTCAAATATGAATCGTCTCCGATTGGCACGTAAACAGGCTTTATGTTGTGCAAAACTTCTCTCCACATCACAAGATGCAATAGGAGCAAAACGGAAATAGGACACATCATCGATTATTAGGTAAGATATTCCATCAACAATTATTATTTCGTATTTCACTCATTATTCAAAATAAGCACATGTTTTTTTTTTCCAAACGCAGTCTTTACTTTGTTTTTCACACGTCTAAAACAGGTGTCATGGGTCTCCCATTAATTGCTTGCACAAGTCCATCGACATATTTTGGGCTCGAGGCATTACAATATTCCATGTTTCCAAATATGTATTACTGTCGTATATATCTGCAAAATTCTTCTGTGTGAATTGCAATTATTCATGCAACCCATTTGAAGCAAGACATTTACAATCATAATCGAAGAGCATGCACTATCATCAAACGCATTAATTACCTTTAGAACAGCTTTGTAATATTCAGCATAGTATACTGCTGCTTCAAGCCATGTTTTCCAACGTGTTACTACAGGTTGTTTACATGCGGCGCGTGCATCCGTCAATGCAGGGCAGTCTCTATTTTGTAGTATGAAACTGGATTCCCCAGTTCCCCGCTATCGGTCCCAAGATGCTATTCCAACTGATAAACTTTGGAGATAGACAAACCGTTACTCCACAAAATATATAGTTCTCAGTAAATCACACAATTAATATCAAACACACATTTTGGGTGTGTGTGTGGGGGAGTTGAATTGCAAGATATTCCTCGTTTTTGTGTTAAATTCCTCAATATTTCATTCCTTTTTTACTTCGACCATTTTTATTATTCCGGGTAATCCCAAAAAACCAAAATTCAAAGCCATCACGAAGCAATCACCTCTTAAAACCGCTTGTATAAATATTTTTCTCAATCTTAGAAGAATAGTTCATTGAGATTTTCACCATTTTAACTGACTTTGAGTATTCATAATATGATTTTCCTTTCTTCAATCTCTATTTTTAAATTTACTCCCATAAATTACAAAAACAGGATGATCATTAAAAGGCTTGTATCAAAGAGACAGATATATATGTTTTAAGACTCTATGGTTCCCTCATGTAAAATGCAAGAGAGCCCCAGTGGAATAATCAGATAAACTGTCTGTAGAGATCAATGTCGAGAACCATTAGGAATTGGGCACAGCGGCGGTGGAAAAAGCTTTGACTTATTTCCTTCGAGCCGCACTCTTCTACCAAATCAATGTACACAAGTATCGAATTCGAGATAAGATCAACACAAGGAAAGATTAATAGCCTGTGTTATTTCTAAGGCAACAGCCGCTCCAGGCATACCAACATGTTTTTATAGCATCGAGGCACTTTTTCCTGCAACAAGTTAACAAAGGGCTAAGAGATTTCATGACAAGTATTCGATATAGCTGATGGAACCATAGATACTTAGAAAAATATAGGATACAATGTATATAAACGTCAACCACTTTAAATGACCATAGTTTTGAGCCAATAATAGGCCATGTCTAAGTCTGGAGGAATATAAGCATAACTCTGTTCTTCCGTAGAGCAGACGTTGAAAGTGTCCTCCCCTGTCATCCATACATATCTGCACTCGTTTCAGTTTTTTTTCTCTAGCTCTGTATTGAGACAAAAAATAATTCTGTAGATTAAATGAATGTTAGATGATTAAATATTATTATAAATGTGTATTAAGATAGTAAAAGTTATCTTATAAGTTATAAAGTAATGAAGTTAAGAATTGGCTGGAATGAATCTGTAAAAGTAGCAAGGTGAGTCAGAATTGCGCAGGCTGTGGTACGTAGGCGCCCGGTCTTTGTATTTCAGTGAGGATAAAATGGTAACGGAAAATGGTCACCTGAGAAACTAAACTAAGGTAGGAATAACGTGACGCCAAAAAGAACGCGAAAAATCCACCAATCCCGCAAAATTAAAGGCGTGGACGTCACAAATCTCATATAAAAAGGAAGAAAGGATCAGAGCAGCAGGCATTTTGTTTGGAAGACATTGGTGGCGAAGCTATGTCCACACGGGACGGGAACGCGCGCGCAAAGTAAGCAATTTTAATAAGTCGCGAAATCATCAAGCGCGACGGACAGGTGATTAGCGAGCTCGAGAAATTCTATTGGTAGTGATTACGAAATTACTCCCGGAGCAATTGTGTGTTGTAAATCCGAGAGCGTAGTACAAAACTGACGTTAGAGATTTCTGTTGGGCGTTTTGAGACCCCGAGGTAACAAAGGTCAGCCGTTAGAAAAATCAAACCAGCCAGTTCGTAGCTGCAACCTGGGTTCATAAGAAACTCTGTGATATGAAGTGTAATTTATTGATTCGCCGGTAAAGCAAATAGAGAAAAATAAATACTGTGCTTCTCATTCCACCAATGAGATCTCCGCTAACATGTCTACTGATCCCGCAGTCCCAGAAACTATTCTAGCCCTCTGCAGGAAGCGAGATTCGAACTTGAGACCAGCCGAAGACGAGGAAGGGCAACGCTGCATAACGGGAACCAGTCACAAATCTGTTGTGTATTGTGGGTGCAACCCCCGTATGTACAATGTACGTAGTGGATAGAGAAGATATTGTATTCCAACCAAAAATTATTAACGGCACCATTAACTTCTAATTTAATTACAATGACAAATACAAGATATGTATAATGACGTGGATTCTTTCCTCTTTTGCTTGTCATTTAGATAAATAAAATTACGGAAGAGTGGAAATTAAGGGAACCAAGGGGCATGCGCCTGAAATGAAACATAGTAAAACTATACTAATGGGTCATCAAGAACTTCCTCCGCAGCTTGCTGCAGACCACCGCTCGATAAAAGTTTGGCATCCCTAGGTTTATCGCATTCGATTCCAACGGGAAGTTATGATTATCGGCGTTATCAGCGACTGCGAGCGCTTGAGTTGTTGATTGTACTGGTTAGTATGGTCTACTATGCTGTGAGTTCTGACGTGTGCCTGAGGCGAAATCAAAGTATTCTACAAAGGAACATGTGCTTCTAGTGGAGAAAGATTTTAATGAACGTGGAAATTATACTGAGAAAGTGCAACAAAATTTCGTTGTCAGGTTCCCTAACTCAAAACAACCGCACCAAGATACTGTGCATGATTTGATTAATAAATTTCGGGAGTCAGGTTCCGTGCATGATGCGTTAGAAGTGGAAGACCCAGTTTGCTAACAGAAGAAAAACTATCGGCTGTATCAGATAGAATGCTTAAAAGTCCACAGAAATCAAAAAACTAATTGGCCCAACAATGTGATATTTCTTACGGTTCCGCATACAAAGTAGTCAAAAAAGAGCAAGGTTGTGTCCTTATAAGGTATCAGTCGTCCAGGAAATAAAACCCACAGATCACGGGAAAAGAGTTCAGTACTGTGAATGGTTTCAGAGGTTTATTTTCACTATGGAATTGACGTGTTAAATAGGACATTTTTTTACTGATGAAGCTTGGTTCCACTTATCAGGTTGCGTAAATTCATAAAATACGCGAGTATCATCTACTGAAAATTCTAATACAATTCAGGATACACCTTTACATTCAGAGAAAGTTTGTGTATGGTGTGTGATCTCTGGCTCACGAATTATTGGGCCATTTTTTTCCACAACTCAGCTAGTTCAGACGTTTATTGCTTGGATATTGTTTTTTCATTTATTTCACTGCTAAGTGAAGATGAAGTGAACGCTGCATTTTTTCAACAAGATAACGCCACTGCTCATAAATTACATAAATCCATGGGACTGTTAGTGGACTTTTTTGGGGAAAGACTAATTTATAAATGTCTATGGCCTTCGCGGTCTCTTGATCTTACCCCTCCGGATTATTTTCTTTGGGGAGCCGCTAAAGCTCCGGTCTATAAGGACAATCCAAAAACAATCGATGAGCTGAAAACGGCAATAGAAGATTACATAACATCTGTAACAAAGGATACATTAATTAATGCTCGAAAATAAATTAAAACGAGTGAATTTGTGTCTTCAAGAAAATAGTAAACATTTTCTTTAAATAGGTTAGTTGCATATTATTTTTCTACATTACCTTTCATGCATTAATATAGTGAACCTAGAACTTTTCTTAACCAGCGAAACGTTTTCGTCATATGCTCGTGTCAGCCAGTGCTGGCACTAGAATTCCCGACTCTAGGGGAATCTAGGTTACACGGGAGGTGCGGAGCGACTTCTCAATGACCCATTATTTGCGAATAGCCAGGCTGTTCAAGAAGTCAGTTATAACAAAGCTAAATAAAATATTAGAAGCATAGGACCTGAAGGTATTTTGTGATACACCAAAAGTATTAGCAATGTAGGGCAAACCAACGAGGAGAGCAAAATAATAATAATAATAGAGAGACAGAATATACAAGTTAGTGCACAGCGTTAAAAGAGTCGCAGAACTCAACGGAGCTGTTTTAGGTTAAAAGCGGTAAATGGTGAACAGCTGAGTGCCCTTCGTTTTATCCCCCTTGCTTATATGAAGGGATAACATCTTGTGGACCGATAGCGGGACTCATGCGAATACCAGCTGCATACCTACCGAGTAGATACTGATCTGCATTGGCGACTGCACGGGCCACATGCAACAACCTATAGTAACAGGTTGGGGTAAGAGGCTCGACGCAGCAGTGTATTACAACACTGTTTTACAGGTAATTAATGCCTTTGATGATAGTGCATGCTCTTCAATCAAGATTGTAAAATATCGTGCTTCAAATGGATTGCACAGATATTAACAATTCACACAAGAACGTTGCAGTTATATCTACGAACACATATTCGGAAACATCGAACACTGAAATGCCTCGAGCCCTGAAAGCTGTCGATGAATTTGTGCAAGAAATTAATAAAAGAGCCGTGACACATGTTTTAGACTGTGTGAAAAAGAAAATGAACATAGTGTTTGGGAAAAAATGTCGGATTTTCAAAAATGCGTGAAATACGAAATGTGTTACTACGGAAACAATTGCTGATGGAGTATCTTACCCAATAGTCGATGATGTGTCCTATTTCCGTTTTTCTCCAATCACATATTGTGATATGGAGCGAAGTTTTTCACAATATAAAGCCTGTTTACGTGCCAATTGGAAACGATTCAAATTTGAGACGTTTCGGATGTAAATTTTGCATTGTAATCTATTTGATTTGAGAGAAAATAAAACGGATAATAATGCTGATGACTTGTACAACAATAATTGAATTGATGTAAATATTAACATTATTATTTCCCGTAATTCAATGCTATTTATGTTTACCACCCACCCAAACTCAATCGTCTTCTTCTGCTAGTTTACCAGGTAACTACTGTCCCATTTTCCTTTTATTAGTACCACTCCATTGTCAAGACATAACAGCTATATACCATGCTGCGTTAACTTCGATTCTGTCCCGCTATCGATCCCCAAGATGCTATCCCTATCAGCGAATTGAGCCCATTGACAGTGGTAACACGAAATATAATGTCTTCACTGGTCGGTTTTAACTTGATCTTTAGATCTTTAACTTTAGATCTGTAAGTTCTGTACGAAGGGATATCTGCAAACGTCAAATACGGGGCATTTGATCCACCTGGTAGAACAGGTGAACGTTTTCAAATAGAGATCGTGAGGCGAGACAAGAGAAGAACATTAAGCTGGTAACTCTTTACCTGAAGCGCTGATGGTGGAAGACGTTGCTTGAAAATATATGTGCAGAAGTCATAACCTTTCTGTCCAAGGAGTGAATTCTAGTGGTAGTTTTAGTGCCGCATTATTTATTGTTTATGCGAGTAAACAATTTTGGTGTCGAAACCTTGCACTAACTGTAACATCATTGGACAGGCGTTGTGGAAAATCAGTGTGCATTAAATTAATGCACGAGTACAGTATGTTAAACGGACGTGTTCATTCATCATTTACAATGTCCCATTACAGCAGTATTGACATTACAGAGATAAGCTATAATAAATCCGATAACTATTGCCTATTGTCTGATGTTAATGAGATAATTTGAAAGACAATATAAATTCCCACTGTTTATAGCATTACGTGATGGACTGTACCATGCGCTCGATCGGCGCAACTACATTCGTTAAACCACAGCAACACTAGAGACACCACCGTCAGCGTTAGCCTGAACTGGAATGGGCCATACGGTAATGTTTGCTATGTTCATGGTTGCCAAATGATTGTGTTGGATGGCAACAAAAAATAAACATATTGACATGCCTTCAAGCAAAACATTCCATCTCACACTTTACGTATTGTTATTGCCATATTATATATGTATAAAAATTAGCTTTATAACCAAGTGATTTCGCTAAAACTATAGGTATGTGCTAACCATTACTTTCATTTGAACTGCAGTAATTGTTTAACGCGGTATTATTCGCGTCCAGCTGGCATCTCAGTTGCAGAGAGGGAGGGAAGTAAATTTATGCGCAAGATTTCTTCATGTCTCATCTCACGTCCTATATCGGAATGTAATATCATTCAGATTTAGAAGAAAATTTACAGATGTACAACATAGCAAATAAGGCTGTGAAAAGTCGATGTTATGATGTTCTATCAAATTCTGCACTGTTAATATGGTAGTGAAATATGGGCACTAAGAGTCCAGGATTTGGAAACGACCTGAGACCCACAAATGAGATTTCTCTAATCAGTAGAAGAGGAATAAATAAGAGACAAATGGGAAAGTAGTGAAAAAGATCTGCAAACCAGCTAGTCTTATAAAACAGAATTCATCTATTTACATAATGCTAAACGAGATAAGCATTAGCAGAAATTGTCTTATTACTTGCTTTCGTACAAGTAGAAGTAAAATAAAGGGATACACCAGGCTATCACATTTTAAAAGCTATCACTATGTGAAAAAATTGAAATTCAGTTCACTTTGCATGATAGGAGTAAAACAAACGAGGTATGAAACGAAGGAAACTTCCCGTTTGACACAAGTTAAGTAGGTTAAAATTGAAACCAGTAACAAAAATTAACTTGGAAACTCAAAGCTCTACAAAAATGTATAATACATAAATCATGTGATATAACTATATATTATTTATGTATTCGTTTTTGTTTCTCTCTTACGGTTTCCCAGTTAAGCAAAAGTCATCCAGAACGAAGTGGTCTTCAGAGGCTGTTCACAGAAAATTCTAATTGTATTTAATTTGTGATGTAGACATCTTTAATATACAGTATTTTAATCAAAATCGTTAGAAAGAAACAACATTTCAAAACATTTTCCATGTAAAGCGTAGTTGGGGCAGGGGGGGGGGAGATTTTCTTGAAAAACTTTTTGTCGCATGCTTGCAAGATTCGTAGTCAGCTTACCTTCCCGTATTCAGGACTGACACCCACCCTTAGGACTCCAATGTGGATGCCTAGGAGTCAGAAGCCTGTCGGGGAGCTAAAGGCATAGAATGGAGAACCTGGAACGTGTGGTAGGCCCGTAGTCAGGCTAGAGCTTGACGGACCAGGAGAATACTCGCCCTGACGCCGCATTATTCACCAAAAATCCTACATGCGGGCCCTTGGGATTGAACCTGGGCCACCTAGGTGGGATGCCAGTGGTCTAACTACTCGGTCACGGCACCACCTAGCATTTATAGTATACGGTATTTTAATAAACAACGTTAGAGCTATATTTGAGAGAAATAATATTTTAAAACAATTTTCCATGTAAAGCATAGTTTGAGGCGGGAGGGTATTCTTGAAAATCTTCGTGTTGTATCGTTGTAAAATACTGAAGTTAAATACCAAGTGTGGTAACGATCGTTTAGTTTTTGATCTGTGCTGCCCACACACACACATACAGAAACAGAAACGCGCACACAACCACACACCCACACACAGACACGCGCACACAACCACACACTGCGCCGTGGCTGAATGGTTAAACCTCTCCCCGGGCTCGATTCCAAGCGACCGCATGTGAGATTTGTGGTGTTCAAATCGGCGCAGGGGCTGGTTTTCTCCTGGTTCTCCGGATTCCCCCGCCATCACATTCCCCCTGTGCTCCATCTTCATTCCATGTATTACCAGTGCCATATCCTGCGTTTTCACAAGCATTAAAAGCGGGCGTTAAACGCTACAAAAAACACATACAGACGCTAATTTTTCTAAAAAAAATTTGCCTTCAATGTATTCAGCATGAAATCTCGAAATGATATTTTTAGTGGAATATAATACCTTCTGTGACTACGTGCTAGGGAAAGTTATAAAAACTAAGCATATAACAGATACAGTTTAGGATAACACAAAAGCTGACAAAATTATGTAGAGGGAAAGGTGAAAGACAGACAACTGTAGCAAGAATATGTTTATCAATCTGCTGGAAACGTCGCCTGGATCGCCGAAGAAATCAGTCTCGGAGCGATATAGCAATGATCCATTCAGAAAAGGAAGAGAACGCAGATTCTAAAACTGTAGTTTTGTTATTTTAGAGGTGGCACTTATGAGTTGTTTCTCCTAAAAGTGGTGTAGTAGCTACGCAACTCAGGATATACTACTAAAACGCTTCGTTTATTAGAAGTAGTTTAAGTTTTACGACCCATTGTAAAAATGTTCTTCTTTACGTCCGCAAAACCTGCAGACATGTTTTACGTTGATGGTAGTACTTGAGGAATTGCAAAGAGACATATTCCTCATTACAGCAACTTTATTGCCGCGTTACAACTACTAGGAGAAACAGGAAGTTTCCGAAAACAAGGGCATCATTCGAGAGTTCGAATTTGTGTAAGAACACAGCTCTAAAACAGGTGATTCATATTTGCATTCTCAGTCCAAACACACAAGATTAATGGTACATACCATGCATAGGAGCCAGTCTTTGGTCACTGCGTGGATAACAATCATTTATTTCCGTACCATACCACTGAGTTTATGGTTGGAGCCAGATGCCTTTTCATCCAACTGCAATATTTCTTCAGTGACGTTGAAAAGTTTCTTGAGATTTTCCCAAAAAATACATGAAACATCACTGGATCGTCAACTTGATTAACCTCCTCTAATAATCTTCCAAGTTTTGGAAATACTCCGACAGAACTTTCTTTTTCATGTGGGCAGGCACAGAGAATCTTAAGCCTTTACTGCTGGCACGGTGATCAAGTCACACAGCACGCGCACTTCCTCTACGTGAGTATAAATGGGTAAATATAAGCATGTGATAGAGTGACAAAATCGAACAATTATGTTTGGCCGCGCGCAAACCATACGGTGTGTGAAGTTGCTGGATTTGAACGACAACATCCTGAGAACGCAGCACTACTTGCATGATTTTTTTTCCTTACGTTGGTACACATTGTGGTAGATCATATGTAAAATTACAAGTCATTCCAGGCAAAAGTTGACTGTAGGCAGTCAGTGGAAGTGCGCATTGCTTTGAAAATGGAGAAAGTGGAGTATCGTGCTGTGATAAGTTCTTCATAAAAGAAGGTTTAACACCTACGCCGTGAAAGCGTCCAAGACGATACAAGCGAAGGCCGTCCAAAAACTGTAACTACACCGGAAATCATCGAAAAAGTGCATGACATGATTTTGGAAGATCGGCGTACAAAGGTTCGTGAAATTGCTAATGCTCTTAGAATTTCAAAAGAACGTATTGGACACATCTTGCATCAGGAACCAAAAATGAAAAAGCTTTGCGCAAGATGCCGCATATCCTCACTGTGGATGAAAACTGCATTCGCACGACACTTTCTGAAAAGTGCTTGGCGCATTTTCAGAAGAACAGAAGTGACTTTTTGCGCCAATGCGTCACAATGGGTGAAACATGGATTCACCACTACACACCCGAATCCAAGCAGCAGTCGTCACAGTGGACAGAAGCTATATCTTTAGCTCCAAAAAAGCGAGGATGATGGCATCGGCGGGAAATATCATGGCGTCAGTGTTTTAGGATGCCAAAGGAACTTTGTTGATTGACTCTCTCGAAAAAGGTAAAACCATTAATGGAGAATACTACTCTCAACTTCTAACCACAATGAATGCAAACATTCGTGAAAACAGACCCGGGTTAAAAAAGAAGAAACAAAAAAAATTTCCATCAGGACAATGCACCTGCCCACAAAAGTGTATTGGCAGTGGGAAAATTGAGAGATTTGCATTATGAAGTGCAGGGACATCCACCCTATTCCCCAGATTTGGCTCCCTCTGACTTTCATCTGTCTCCAAAACTGAAAAAAATTCCCCGCTGGTAAGCGCTTTTCGCCCAATGAAGAAATAATTGCGTCTGTAAATGGGTACTTTGCAACACTTTCAGAGGAACACTGCAGAGAGGAGATAATGGCACTAGAACACTGCTGGACAAAATGTATTGATATTAGAGGAGATTATGTTGAAAAATAAAACTGCTTTGAAAGCATGAATTGTCGTTTTTCTCTAATCAGGCCGAGAACTTTTCAGACCACCCTCGTAGGTGTTTCGCAGGGGACTATTCATTGTCTACAAGCAGTGGTGCAATATACGTGGCCACGAAACAGGGCCTCATAATTGTGGTCAGAGATGCGTTTCACGTTTTGTGGAATTACCTCCAAACCCGACCAGAACTGATTCCGTTAATTAGTGAAGGCTATCCCCACCTTTAGCGAGAGAACATTGTGGCATGCAATGAACATTTGGAATCACTTATCTTGCAAGAGATTATTTCTCACACAATCACATAAAGCTGCATGTTTTCAATGAGTTAAAAATCATAGAACGTGGTAAGTAGCTAACGGGAGACTGTAAAGTCTGTCGAATCATAGTTTTGCTTCTATTCAAATGACGCAAGTCATCGGGCGCACCGAAGCGTTTCACTCTGAATATGTGCAAGGTTCGGTTCAAGCTGGAGGTGAGCTTGTGGAGTATTTGTCTCATCATGGATTGGTTCCGATTTCTGAACAGACACTAATATGTACCAGCATGCTCATTTAAACACTCTGAATATGTGCACGGTTCGGTTCAAGCTGGAGGTGAGCTTGTGGAGTATTTGTCTCATCATGGATTGGTTCCGATTTCTGAACAGACACTAATATGTACCAGCAAGCTCATTTAAACACTCTGAATAATCGGATGTTAACTCTCACTCAAAATCTGCATGATGAGTATGCTATTGATACCTTTATTTTTCGCAGCTCATTGTGCAAGAACAATATGTAAATGGTTCTATGAACACTCCCCACTCCTGACCGCGCCGTAGTAGAGTGTTTAGACCACTCACCTCTCACAGGGGCGGATTTTCTCCTGGTTCTCTGGTTTGCCCCGCCAACACATTCCATCCGTGCCCCATTTTCATTCCATGTTTTGTAAGTGTTATCGCCTGCGATGCCACAAGTAGTAAAAGCGTGCGTTAAACACTACAAAAAATCTGATGTGTTCCATTCACATGACTTTCTCTATATCTCTGCAACAACTTATTGTTTAAAAGCTTATGCTTCCATTTACTTCATACTAATCCAGAAAAAAATTAGCACAAATAGTCTTATTACTTGCTTCCTTGTAAGTAGAAGCGAAATTAGGGAGTACTGTTGGTTAAAGTAATGGTCAAAAGTTGGTTGCTATGTAACCGAAATTCCTCTGTTTGTATGAACATGAAATGTTAAATCCCTGTATGAGAAAAGCATGCTTTTAAAGCTGAAACCCAAAAACAAGGAGTACGTCAAAAACGATCAACTCCACGATAAAAATGTACAGAACATAAATTGTCTGTTTTAAGGTACTCTACATTTTTCGTGTTGTAAGTTTTTGTCCATTTCTTACGGTTTAGCAGTTATGCAAAATTCCATAAAATTCATCCAGAATAAAGTAGTCTTCAGAGGCTATTCTCATAAAATTCAAGATATACATTTTATTTGTCAGGTAAATATCTTCAACATATGAAAGTTTAATCAAAATCGTTAGAGCCATTTTTGAGAATATCAAAATTTTCAAAAAATATCCATGTAAAGGGTAGTTTGGGGTGGGGGATTTTTCTCAAAATATTCGTGTCGTATCCCTGGAAGATACTAAACTTAAATACCAAGTTTGGTATTTTACCGACTTTTCGTTTTTGAGTTATGTTCACAGACACACGGACACACGGACACACACACACACACGGTCCTTTCTCTGAAAATACTTTTTTGGATACAGGGGATCCTAAAACATATATTTCCGGTGAAATCTCGGTATCGAATTTTTCGGTGGAGTGCAATACATTCTCTATACACTATGTACATAGTACGTATAGAGAAAGTAAAAAACTCCCTAACCCTATTTCATCTCGACTGGTCTATAAAATCACCTGATTTGAGCCCTATAGAAAATCTGTGACACTTGTTGGAGTAGCATCCTTGCAATTTGGTGGAATTGCGCGATCGAATCCTCTGTGAATGGCTCAACCTGGGTGTGATGTACACTGAAATACGGCTGGAAATACTTATCGTAAGACGGGATCTCTCTGTTTATGCTCATGCCTTTCACCTATTTGTTATTCTCTTAGGACACGTTACCGAAGGAAAGGGGATGGACATGAAACGTAACTTGCGTCGAATGAAATTGTGAGCTATGAACTGGTGATTCCTAAACTTTCTGTTTGGACAATAATCCAATTAATTTCGTAACTTAAAGGTATTCTAACTCACCACAATGATACCAAGACTTCTACTTATTCAATATTTCTATAAGAATTTCATAAAGCTAAATACCGTTCCAAATATCACTTCTCTTCAACACGAAAATGCTAATAAACTACTCAGATTGCATCTTCACTGTAACCCAAATAATAGCAAACTATATACCATGTGGCCCATCTGCCCCATATTTTACGTTGCAGACATACCTTGGCACGTTAAAAGAGTTGCATATTTCAACGGGGCTATTGAAGTTAATAGACACCACTGGAGAACAGGTGAGAGTGATCTCCGCTTTACCCGTCGAGCTTATCAGCGGAAGCGATGAGCCGATTACACTCATTTCTAGGAATAAAATGAAGACGGCAAGGGCCCTAAAATATTGGGTCTATACTTTGGTCCAAAAAGTCTACATCTACTAATACTAGGTACATATTAATTTGTGTTAGAGAAAGTAAAAATAGTGAATAAATGGGTACGCAAGAAATGCTACTGATTCCTCCATTTGTTTTAGCTTTAGTGGATATGGCCACGACACTCTGTATCACGGGGCCTGCCCACTCTGCGTTTCACCTCCAAACATTTCCGACCCGCTCTCTTGGAGAAAATAAATTCGTACGGTTTGTGTCTTTCAAGCTTCTTGGAAGTACTAACCAGTCTGAAAACATACTACTCTTAACAAATAAAATTATTGGTCTGCATAGAAGCAGATATTGATATAATGTTAACTGTACTATCCTCAATTATCAATCACAATATCTTAATTTATACCTGTAACAGCCTACAGGTATAAAAAAGTAACGAAGTAATATCTGGTTCATAGATGTGATGGAACGTATTGACAAACAGTACTGAATTACAAACCTTCAGGAAAAGGAAATTTATGGGCTAACTACGATGAAAAGAAAAATACCTGTGATCCATTCACTTAATGTTCACTACATCTCTGTAAAAATTATTGTAAATAAGTTTATTCTTCTATCTATTTACGAGATGCTAAAACATTAGCAGAGACGGTATTATTACTTAGTTTCTTTATAAGTAGAAGGGAAATGCACTAGGCTAAACCGTTTTTTTTTAAGTGTGGTTGCATTGGAACTGAAGTACCAGGAGTGAAAAGTTCCCAATTAGAAAAGATTAAATATATTAAAACTAAAATCAATAACAAGAAATATCTCGAAAACGGCCAGCTCCACGAAAAAACTGTACATGACATAAATTGTGTGTTTTATCGCAAACTACAGCTTTTGTATAATAAGTTTTTGTCTATTTCTTACGGTTTACTAGTTGTGCAAAACTCAGGAACGTTCATCCTGAGTAAAGAAGTTTTAAGAAGCTATTTCCAGAAAATCCAAGATATACATTTTATTTGTCATGAAAAATAACTAAAAAATAAGAGACTTTAATCAAAATCGTTAGAGCCATTTTTGGGAAAATCAAAATTTTCAACTTTTTTCCATGTAAAGGGTAGTTTGGGGTAGGGAATTTTCTTGAAAAGCTTCATGTCGAATCCTTGGAAGATAGCAAGCTTAAATACCAAGTTTGGTATTTAACGATATTTTCGTTTTTGAGCTACGCTGTCCACAGACACACAGACACACGGACCTTTTTCCAAAAAAAATTTCTTTTGGGTTCAGAGGGAGCCAAAAACTGTATTTCCGTGATTTTTTGGGTGCATTACTATAACTTCTCTAAACGCTATGCACATAGTACGTATAGAGAAGGTAAATATTATGTTGCAGGAGACTGGAACAGATCTTACGAGTATAATCCATGTTGAAATTAATTCGCCCTGGCTTGCATGCCCAGCATAAAAAACCTGGATTGTGAATTACTTCTGTACGATCCGCCACTGCTAACGCACCCAGCAGTGAACTTCTAGACATCGATCTCGAGATACCATTAAGACAAAAGCACAGCGAGTCAAGATGAATACTGCAAGTTACTTCTGTACGAGCTCACTTTTCAAATCAGTGCGCAAGGAACTAACAGCATTTCTTCCATTTGTCTTCTTTTCCTGAGACTTGTTGCGAGCGCTTAGGTAGACATTTCCATAGCAACCGACTCTAGGTCACTCTCATAACACCAACTCTGAATTTCAATATATTCCTGTAAAACATCATATCCATCAGAGAACTCTAGAGGTTCTTTTCCACATGAATATATTTGCCAAATATTATACTCCAATGAAACTTATCTGATGCTCTATATTCACATAAACTCCTCTACCTATGAAGCAACAAGCTATTCTAACAAAATCATATTCATTTATCCACTTCATACTTATCAAATTAATATTAGCAGAAATGATTTCATTACAAATTTATGTCCTTCCAAAAACTAAATAAGAAAATACATATAAATAATTAAAATCGGAATATGTTACCCCGGCAAAAATAATAATAATAATAATAATAATAATAATAATAATAATAATAATAATAATAATAATAATAATAATAATACCATGGCAGGACAACTGAGAAGGAAACTATGGCCTACCGCCCGACCGCTGCTTCCCCCAGTATTGGAGGGTGAGACGTGGTAAGTGCCTCAAACCCTCCCGGCCGGTTAATGCGGCCCTCATGATCTGAAGTCGCTACTACGCCATCAAGTAGCTCCTCAATTGGCCCACCAGAGACCTCAGAAGGCTGAGTACATCGGCTCAGGTCTACCAGCGGGGAAAAATCCCCTCGCCGGTACCGGGAATCGAACCCAGAACTCCCGCTTGACAAGCAACATCGCTACCACTGCGCTTAGAGACGACCACTAGGTAAATATAATCAAACTTTAAATTTATTTCCAAAATTAAGTAGATAATTAATTAATTTACATTTAGGAATGTAAAGTTAAGATCATTAGATCAAGATATAGAATATAGAAGGTTAACGTGTAAAAAAATTAAAATGAAATATAATAAAAGTAAACTATTCTAACATAAACTATATATTTCTCCATAATAATACATACATACATATATTATTATTATTATTATTATTATTATTATTATTATTATTATTATTATTATTATTATGGAGAAACAACAACTTTGCAGCTGGTATTTAGCTGCTTCCTATTCTGGACTTTAAACTATAAAACTGATAAAAACATCACTAAAAAAGAAGCAACTGTAATAATCTAAAGTGATAGTAAACTTTTTACTTCCTCTTTCACATATATGCAACGCAATAGTAACTAAATAGACAAGATGTTGTGTTACACTCCACAAATTCGACACCGAGATTTTACCGGAAATAAATTAAGGACCCCCGGATCCAAAGAAAAAAGAAAAGAACTATAAAAGGGACCGTGTGTGTGTGTGTGTGTGTGTGTGTGTGTGTGTGTGTGTGTGTGTCTGTCTGTCTATGGACAAAATACACAAAAACAGAACATTGATAAAATACGAAACTTGCTATTTAATTTCAGTACTCTCCCCTAATATCCCTTATGTGAAACATTGTTCAAGCAAATGTACATTTTTTCAATAACGGTTCATGCGATTTTCATTAAAATACCTTATGTTTAAGAACCGAAATGGATTTCTTGAGTTTTCTGGGAATATACCCTGAAAAACCGTTCACTCTGCTGAATTTTGTGTAAGTGTTAAACCCCAAGAGGGATGTAAAAATGTACTATACAAAAATATAGAGCAAGTTAAAGCAACACAATTTATGTCAAATACAATTTTTGTGCAACATTAACTGTTTCCGAGAGATTCCTGGATATTGATTTCAATTTTGAACTACCTAAAATTTTCTGAAATGCAAGGTCGTAGTCTGTTTCATCTCTCTTTTGGTTTACTCCTTGTCTTGGAAGAGAACCGTAGTTCAAAAACAATCGCACAACCAGAGGTATAAGCATTTGACTATTGCTTTAGTCTACTGTGTTCCTTAATTTCCTTTTTACTTATAAGGAACTAAGTAGAAAGACCAATCTAGGTAATTATTTTTCTTGACTTACCAGATATACATAAAGGAATAATCGTTTGTAAGATAATTTTGTTTGCATGTGAATGAAACAGCCAGATTTTTACTTTCTCTACACGTATAATGTACATAGTGTATAGAGAAGGTATTGTAATAAACCAAAAAATTCGAAATTGAGATTTCACCTGAAATACATACTTTAGGACACCCTGAACATTTTTAGAAAAATGTCCGTATGTGTGTGTGCCCGTAAGCAGCATAGCACAAAAAGAAAAGACCGTTAAATACCAAATACCAAACTTGGTATTTATAACGATTTTGAGTAAACTTTCATACGTTAAAGACATATACCGGATAAATAAAATAAATATCTTGAATTTTCAGGGAATAGCTTCTGAAAACCACTTTATTTTGTATGAATTTTACGGAAATTTGCATAACTAGCAAACCGTAGGAGATCGACAAAAACTTACTATAAAGAAAGAGTAGATCACGTTAAAACATGCAATTCCTGTAATATAAATTTTTCTCGTAGAGTGGATTTTTTTATATTCCTTGTTATTGGTCTCAACTTAAAAAAAAAAAAAAAAAAAAAACATACCTTTCTTAGACGGGAATTTCTCTGCTCCTGACCATACAAACAAAGGAACTTCAGTCACGTAGCAACCATTTTCAGCCTGTGTTACTTCCTTATTTCCCTTCTTCTTGCATTGAAGCAAGCAATAAGATTATTTAAGAGTGAATCTGATGTGTTCCATTCACATGACTTTCTCTATATCTCTGCTACAAATTATTGTTAGAAAGCTTACGCTTCTAGTTACTTCATGCTAATCGAGAAAAAAATAACAGAAATAATCTTATTACTTGCTTCCTTGTTAATAGAAGAGAAATAAGGGAGTATTGTAGGTTAAGGTAATAGTCAAAACCTGGTTGCTATGTGACTGAAGTTCCTTTATTTGTATGGTCAGGAGTTGACAAATTCCTGTATGAGAAAAGTTAAGTTTTTCAGAACTGAAACCAAAAACAAGGAATATCTCAAACACGATCAACTCCACGAAAAATATGTATTTAGCTTAAATTGTGTGCTTTAATGCGCTTTAAATTTTTGGTGTGGTAAGTTTTTGCTCATCTCCTACGGTTCAGCAGTTATACAAAATTCCGTAAAATTCATCAAGAATACACTAGTCTTTAGAGGCCATTCCCAGAGAATACAAGTTATACATTTTATTTGTCAGGTAAACATCTTTAATATATTTGAGAAATTGCGAAAGCCCAAGGAGACATATGCCGCATTACAGCAACTTTACTGCCGTGTTACAAATACTAGGAAGTTTCCGAAAACAAGCGCATCATTCGAGAGTTCAAATGTGTGTAAGAACACAGCTCTAAAACAGGCGATTCATATTTGTATTCTCAGTCCAAAAACACAAGATTAATGGTGCACACCATACATAGGAGTCAGTCTTTGGTTACTGCGTGGATAACAATTATATATATATATCAGTATCATCCCACTGAGTTCAACGTCGCAGTCAGATGTTTTTTCATCCAACTGCAGTTTCTTCGGTGATTTTATACAGTCCCAACTACTCCTAATAAACGTTGAAAGGTTCCTCAATTTTTCGCAAAAGAATATGAATCATTACTGGAACTTCAACTTGATTAACCTCCACTAATAATCTTCCAAGTTCTGGAAATACTCTGACAGAACTTTTAGTTTTCATGTGCTCAGGCACAGAGAATCTTAAGCCTTTGCTGCTAGCACAGTGATCAAGTCACACAGCACGCGCACTTCCTCTACGTGAGCCTAAGGCAGAACGGAGACATTTATGTTTCAAGAAGCGGATATTTCACAAAACAAAACAAAAAAAAATGGGTAAATATAAGCATGTGATAGAGTGGCAAAAACGAACAATCACGTCTTGCCGCGCCCAAACCATACGGTGTGTGAAGTTACTGGATTTGTTCGAGGGTAGTCTGAAAATTTCTCGGCCTCATGCTGAAGTCGCAGCACCAGTTGCATGATGTTTTTTTTTTTTCCTTACGTTAGTACACATGCTGATAGACGCTATGTAAAATTACAAGTCATTCCAAGCAATAGTTGACTGTATGCAGTTGTTAGAAGCAGTGGAAGTGCTCATTGCTTTGAAAATGCCGAAATTGGAGTATCCTGCTGTGATGTTATTCGTAAAAGACGGTTTAACACCTGCAGAAATTCATTTGCGGATTGTTGACCCTTCACCTTCAGTTTCCACTGTGAAGAAATGGGCGGCCGATTTTAATCTTGGTCGTGAAAGCGTCCAATACGATCCACGCGAAAGACGTCCAAAAACTGTAACCACACCGGAAATCATCGATAAAGTGCATGGCATGTTTTTGGAAGATCGGCGTACAAAGGTGCGCGAAATTGCTAGTGCTTTGGAATTTCAAAGGTTGTTGGTCACATCTTGCATCAGGATTTAAACATGAAAAAGCTTTGTGCAAGATGGGCGCCGCGTATCCTCAATGCGGATAACAAACGCATTCCACTACACTTTCTCAAAAGTGTGAATTTCAAGGTGGCAGCACTAATTAATTTGAGCCAGAACACTAATGGAACATTTTATAACATGTGTTCGGCATTGCCTATCTGTTCGTCATTGGATCACTCTCCCCTATTCAATAAACGTTTAAATTATTTTATGGAATTAAAATAAAACTTTCGATTTGTTGTTATTTTTCATGAAATTTCACCCATACAATACCCTTAAGGCAGCTGGGCAGAGACCAAAAATCCGTGGCTCAAATCCTGGCTATGACATGTACGAGAGTCGGCTGGTAAGTCCCGAGCCTCTCAAAGAAAACAGGATTTAATTCTTTTTTCTTTTTTTTTTTTTTGCTTCATTTCTCAGCATAATCTCCAGAAAGGCTAATGCATTTGTCATATCGTTGTACTAATTTAATTAAACTATCTCTGTAGTGCGATTTACCAAGGTCCTCAAAATAGCTGTTTACCGCATCAATGACCTCCTGGTTGCTGTGAAATCTTCGTCTTCCAAGAAATATTTTGAGATTTGGGAACAGGTGGTAGTCACTGGGTGCTAGATCTGGCGAATAGGATGGATGCTCAAGCAATTCCAACTTTAATTCGCACATTTTTCCCATTGCAATGACTGAACGATGGACCGGAGCATTGTGATGAAAGAAGATTTTTTTTATTTATTTATTTTTTTTCTAATGAGGTCTTTTTCTTTTCACCTCATTACTCAAACGTTGCGGTAAGCTTGCATAGTAGTTAGCAGTCGTAATTTTCCCTTTTTCCCTTTAATTCCCTGTGCATCCTAGAAACCACTCGCTATAATCTTGATTTTACCTCCTTTGGAGTTGGTTCACTTGGTGCAATCCACTGCTTTGTCTGTGATTTACTCTCTTGAGTTTAGTGGTGTATCCAAGTTTCATCCACGGTAATAAACCGTCTCAAAAATCCACTGGGATTTTTACGATGGAGCTCCACATTCTTAACAAAAACAGTTTTTTCTTTGTAACTTTTTATCAGGTGTCAACAAACTCGGCACCCATCTTGCACAGACCTTGTGAAAGCCCAAAACATTACTTAAAATATTAACTACACGTTGTTTTAATATGTTTGCAACCTCTGCTTTCTCAAGCAAATTTAATCTGCGGTCATCCAGTGCTAAACAATGAATTTTTTCTATGATCTCTGGATTAATGACTTCTATAGGGTGTCCAGAGCGAGGCTCATCACTAGTGCCCGTACGTCCCATTTTAAACTCTGCAACCCTCCTTTTAATCATTAACTTTCAAATGGAAGTGTTTAATCAGTGCTGGTTTTTCCAAATTCTCCATTTTCGTGAAAACTTTAAAAGTTGTCTTGTTTATAATGCTGTCATTGGAAAACTAAACAAGCTATTGACCTGTAACTATGGATTCTGGCTTATCTAGAGTTGAACCTAACGATGCTACCATCTAACTGGCCTAGTGGCGCCATATCTGTGTGAAGCGTGAGCCGACCCTAGTAATTAGTCTGACTCTACCAATGTGACTTCTGTCCAACACAGGCTCTTGTGTCAGAAGCAGTTAATCCATAAGTATCAACCGTTCATTGCAGCGAATGCTGGTAAACTGCGCATTTATTAGCTCATTAATATCCGGGAGTTAATGATTAATAATGTAATCAGCCAGCACATCAGGATACATCAGCACCGCGGAAGCAGAAGCTTATTCCAGACCTTAGCACTCTGATAAGGGAAATTGCTTCCACTTCTCTAACTCCTTAAAGAACTTGCCAACAATAAATAACAGCTTTAAGATCTCATCAAACAGAAACAAAGTTCTGATTGCGTAATCCAAGAGAACGGGGAAAAAGCGAAGAATACGGAGACGATAATCCGAGAAGAAAATGCGCTTAGTTCGCAAGTGATTTGTTGTAGTCATTCGTTTCTAGTGTTATTCACTCTTAACTAACATATCAGATAAACCACGTCAGAACCATACGCACGGATTCTATAAAATAAATATTGCACATATTTGTGCCCTTAAGAAGATTAGACAGGCGGCGCCGTTTTAGAACCGTTGAGTGGTTAGGGGTTCGATCCCAAGTGCCCTAATGTGGGATTTGTGGTGGACGAAGCGATGTCTGGGCGGTTTTTCTCCGGGTCCTCCAGTTTCTCCCGCCACTCATTCCACCAATTGCTGCTTCATCACCTTTCCAGGCATTAATTTCATTTAAATTTCATATTATCCACTTCCTCGTGTTAATGTCTACCTACGAACCGACCTCCAGTAACAGGTTCTTCATTCCATTATTTCTGTCTTTAGGCTCCCCAACAGGCTTCTTAACCCTAGGCATTGGCTTGTAAGTCCTAGGAGCGTGTCAGTCCTACAAATACGGGGAGGGTATGCCGATTACGAAAATATTAGACAAATCAATTGATTCAGGCGTGGCAAATTTATTACTAAACTTGGTAAATTACAACTTATTTAATTAGTTAATAGATTTTAGAATTAGACTTACCAAGTGAAATAGCCGGTGTGTTGGTACGCTTGTATGTTGATGGAGTTACATTTGATTGCATTTGCATGCTTTTTGCTCTTTTTTTATTTAAAAACCACTTTAGTGTTATTGCAAAAATATTAATATCTTAACAAGACACCACACTGGCACTACAACTGAAGCGTCTTGAATAGCCGTGATCGTTAGTGCGATACGAAGTGGACTGGCCATCCACTCAAAGCCAAACTTTCTCTAGTACAAGTCTCAGCAACTGCAGTCAAAGGTGTTTGTGTTAAAGGACGGGGAGGTCGCAAGTAAAATAAACGGTGTGATGATGATCATCTTTGTTGCATTTATGTAACACCATGCAATATAGAATTAGATCTCATCAAACAAAAACAAAGTTCTGATTGCGTATTTCAAGAGAACGCGGAAAAAGCGAAGAATATGAACACCATAATCTGAGAAGAAAATGCACTTAATTAGCAAGTGATTTTTTGTAGTCATTTGTTTCTGCCCTTATTCGCTCTTAGCTAACATATCAGATAAACCACGTCAGAAACATACGTCCGAATTCCATATAATACCTAATCCTTAAAAGGATTAGACAAATCAATTGATACAGGCGTGGCACAGTTATTGTTAAATTACAACATATTTAATTAATTAGTACATTTTAGAGTTAAACTTACCAAGTAAAAATAACTGTGATAGCACGCTTCGATGTTGACGGGGCTACATTTGACTGCCACTGATGTGTTACACTCACATGACTTTCTCTAGCTACTCTACAAACAAACTTCTTACAAAAGTAGCAAACTTCTTTCAACACCATGCTAATCGAGATAAACATTACCAGAAAAGTATTACTTAGTTCCTTATAAGTAGAAAGCAACTAAGGGAATGCACTGGATTAACGTAATAGTCAAATATTTTAAAAGCTGTCGTTATGCAATTGTCATTGAAAATCACTTCTTTGGTTGGCCCGAGTACGACAAAAGAAAAACGGACACCTCCGTATGAGAAAAGTGTAAGTACTTCACAATTGAAACTAATATCAAGGAATATCTGGAAACCTGTAAGCTCCTTGAAAAACATTTATATGATGTAACTTGTATATTTTAACAAGATCTACATTTTTGGTATAGTAAGTTTTTGTCTATCTTATACGGTTTATTAGCTATGCCAATTTAAATATTATTCATCCAGAAAGATGAAATCCCAGAAAGGTTCAGATATACATTTTATTTGTAATAGAAATGGTTTTAATATATGGTATTTTAATCAAAATCGTTAGAGCCAATTTTCAGAAAAACTAAGTTTTCGAAAAATTTTCCCCGTAAAGGGTAGTTAGGGATGGGGGGATTTCCTTGAAAATCTTCGTGTCGCATTCTTGGAAGATGCTAAACTTAAATACCAAGTTTGGTATTTCGCCGTCTTTTCGTTTTTGAGCTATGCTGTCCACCGACACACACTCACACATACACACGAACCTGTTTCTGAAAATGCTTTTTTTTTTTTTTTTTAATCGGAGGGTCCTAAAACATGTATTTCGGTGAAATCTCGGTAGCAAATTTTTGAGAGGAATATAATACATCTCTATCCGTATGTATATTATACATACGGGGCTAGAGAAAGTAAAACAAATACTACAGTTTTGTTGCAATTTTCTTTAATTTATTTTTGTAATATAAGACAGCTCACCAGCACTACATCTGAAGCAACCTGAATAGCAGTGATCGTCAGTGCGACACAAAGTGAAGTGACCATCCCTTCAAAACCGAACGTCGCGAGTTCGAATTTCAGCGACTGCAGTCAAATGTAATGGTAAAGGAAGGGGCGCGCCCAAGTAAAATAACCGGTGTGATAACACGCTTGGATGACGACTGGGTTACATTTGATTGCAGGTGCAAGGATTCTGCTCTCTTTTTACTTTCTCTATACGCACTATGTATATAGTGTACAGAGAAGGTATTGCACTCCACCCAAAAATTCGATACCGAGATTTCACCGGAAATATATGTTTTAGGGTCCCCAATATCCAAAAAAAAGCATTTTCACAAAAATCTGATGTGTACCATTCACACGACTTTCTCTATATCCCTGCAACAAATTATTCTTAAAAAGCTTATATTTCTATTAACTTCATTCTAATGAGTAAAACATTAACAGAAATAGCCATATTACTTGCTTCCTTGTAAGTAGAGGTGAACTAAGGGAGTACCATAGGTTAAAGTGGTAATCAAAAGCTGGTTGTTATGTCACTGAAGTTCCTTTGTTTGTATGGACAGCAGTTGACAAATTCCCGTATGAGAAATGTATAAATTTTTCATTGCAGAAACCAAAAATAAGGAATGTAACAAAAACGACGAACTCCTTGAAAAAATGTATAAAACAAAAATTGTGTGGTTTAACGTGCTCTACATTTTTTGTTAAGTAAGTTTTTGTCCATCTCTTACGGTTTAGCAGTTATTCAAAATTTAGTAAAATTCAACCATAATAAACTACTCTTCAGAGGCTATTCCCAGAAAATTCAAGATATACATTTTATTTGTCAGGTAAGTATCTTTAATATACAAATTTTAATCAAAATTGATAGAGCCATTTTTGAGAAGATCAAAATTTTCGAAAAAAGTTTCATGGAAAGAGTAGTTGGGTGTGGGGCGATTTTTCTCAAAATCTTCGTGTCGCATCCCTGGAAGATACTAAACTTAAATACCAAGTTTGGTATTTTACCCACTTTTCGTTTTTGAGTTATCGTGTTCACAGACACACCGACACCACACACACACACACACACACACACACACACACACACACGGACCTTTTTCCGGAAATGGTTTTTTTTAGATAAAGGGGACCCTAAAACATATATTTCTGGTGAAATCTTGGTATCGAATTTTTTGGTGGAGTGCAATACATTTCCTATACACTATGTACATAGTGCCTATAGAGAAAGTAAATAAAAAGGCCCGTGTGTGTATGTCCACATATCCGTGTATCTTGAGTTTTCTGGGAATAGCCTCTGAAGAGTAATTTATTCTGGATGAATTTTACTGAATTTTGAATATCTGCTAAACCGTAATACATGGACAAAAACTTACCACACAAAAAATGTAGAGCACATTAAAACACAGAATTTATGTTATATACATTTTTTTCGTGAGTTTGTCGTTTTTGAGACATTCCTTATTTTTGGTTTCTTCTATGAAAAATTTATTCTTTTCTCATACAGGAACTTGTCAACGCCTATTCATATAAACAAAGGAGCTTCATAGACATAGCAACCAGCTTTTGACTATTATTTTAACCTATGGTAGTCCTTTATTTCGCTTCTACTTACAAGGAAGAAAGTAATAAGACTATTTCTGCTAATTTTTCTAGATTAGCATGAAGTAGATAATAGCATAAGCTTTTTTAAGAATAATTTGTTGCAGGGATATAGAGAAAGTCATGTGAATGGTACACATCAGATTTTTTTATTAAAAATACAGTTTTATTGCAAATTTTTTTAATACTTTTACAGAATAAGACAGCCTTAACTAGCCTTTTGTAAAAAGCTAAAGTACTAATGTATAAATGCAACACCATGCAATAAAGAGTTAACATATCATCAAAGAGAAATACAGTTCTGATTGCGTAATCCGGGAGAACGGGGAAAAAGCGAAAAATACGGAGACGATAATCCGAGTAGAAAATTCGTTTATTTTGCAAGCTATTTGTTGCACTCATTCCTTTCTACCCTTATTCACTCTTAACTAACATATCAGATAAATTACAACAGAAATCAGTAACCCTTAAGGTGATTGGACAGGCGGCGCCGTGGTTGAGTGGTTAGAGCCGGGTTCGTTCCCAAGCGTCCGCGTGTGGGATTAGCGGCGCGTTTTCTCCGGGTCCTCATGTTTCCAATGCCACTCATTCTACCAATTTCTCTACCATAACTTTTTCAATCCTCAATTTCGCATATATTTCATGCCATCCGCTTCCTCATTTCATGCCTGGTTACGGGCCGACCACCCGCAATATGTTCTCCATTCTGCGGTTTCGTGCCGTTGGCTCGCCGACAAGCTTCTGACCCCTAGGTATTGGCTTGTAAGTCCTAGGGGGAGGTCAGTTCTACAAATAGGGTGAGGGTAAGCTGATTACGTTAAGGATTAGAATGAGGAGTGGCAAACTTATTGCAGTAAAGTTGGTAAACTACCACTTATTTAATTATTTAGTAGACACTTTTCTGAATGACTTTACCAAGTAATATAACAGCTGTGATGGCAAGCTTGGATGCTGACAGGGTTGCATTTGACTGCAAGTGCATACTCTTTTTAATTTCTCTACACATACTATGTACATAGTGTATAGAGAAGGTATTGCACTCCATCCAAATATTCGGTACAAAGATTTCACCGAAAATATATGTTTTTGGGTCACCTGTATCAAAAAAAAAAAACCTGATGTGTACCATTCACATGACTTCCTCTATATCCCTGCAACAAATTATTTTTAAAAAGCTTATACTTCTATTTACTTTATGCTCATCAGAAAAAAATAGCAGAAATGGTCTTATTTCTTGCTTTATTGTAAGTAGAACCGAAATAAGGGAGTACCATAGGTTAAAGTGAAAGCCAAAAGCTGGTTGCTATGTGACTGATGTTCCTTTGTTTGTATGGACAGGAGTTGACAAATTCCTGTATGAGAAAAGTATGTTTTTTAAAGCTGAAACCAAGAACAAGGAATATCTCAAAAACGATCAACTGCACGAAAAAAAGGTATATAACATAAATTGTGTGTTTTAATGTGCTCTACATATCTTGTGTGTTAAGTTTTTGTCCATCTCATACGGTTTAGTAACTATGAAAAATTCATCCAGAATAAAGTAGTCTTCAGAGGCTATTCCCTGAAAATTCAAAATATACATTTTATTTGCCAGGTAAGCATCTTTAGTATACGAAATTTTAATCAAAATCGTTAGAGCCATTTTTGAGAAGATCGATATTTTCGAAAAAAGTTCCATGTAAAGGGTAGTTTGGGGTGGGGGGATTTTTCTCAAAATCTTCGTATCGCATCCCTGGAAGATACAAAACTTAAATACCAAGTTTGGTATTTTACCGCCTTTCGTTTTTGAGTTGTCGTGTTCACAGACACACGGACACACGTACACACGGACTCACACACACGGACCTTTTTCTGAAAATACTTTTTTTGGATACAGGGAACCCTAAAACATATATTTTCGGTGAAATCTCGGTATCGAATTTTTTGGTGGAGTGCAATACATTCTCTATTCACTATGTACATAGTGAGTATAGAGAAAGTAAAAAAGTATTTTCAGAAAAATGTCCGTGTGTGTGTTGTGTTTGAGTGTGTCCGGGTGTCCATGAACACGATAAAGCAAAAACGAAAAGTCGGTAAAATACCTAACTTGGTATTTAGGTCTAGTATCTTCTAGGGATGACACAAAAAAAATGTTGAGAAGAATTCCCCCATCCCAAACTACCTTTTACCTGGAACTTGTCTCAAAAATTTTAATTTTCTCAAAATGGCTCCGACCATTTTTATTAAAATAGCCTCTATTAATAAATGTATATCTTGAACTTTCTGGGAATAGTCTCTCAAGACCACTTCATTCCGACTGAATTTTACGGAATGTTGCATAACTGCTAAACCGTAAGAGATGGACAAAAAATAACCACACAAAAAGTGTAGAGCACGTTCAAACACATAATTTATGGTATATACATTTTTTTCGTGGGGTTGGTCGTCTTTGAGAAATTCCTTGTTATTGGTTTCAGCTTTAAAACACGCATAATTTTCTCATAGAGGAATTTGTTATCTTGTCCATACAAACAAAGGAACTTCAGTCACATAGCAACTAGCTTTCGACTATTACTGTAACCTTTGTTACTCCCTTATTTCGCTTCTACTTATAAGGAAACAAGTAATAAGACTTTTTCTGCTAATTTTTTTCTCTATTAGGATGTAGTTAAAAAGCATTAGCTTTTTATCAATAATTTGTTGCAGGGATGTAGAGAAAGTCATGTGAATGGAACATATCAGATTTTTATTAAAAATAACAACAGCTTTACTCCAAAAATATTAATATTGTTACAATGAATAACATAAGACCTGAAGCTTTCCTGGCGACGTATTAATTCAAAATCTTCTCGGACTTCTAACCAGGTAACTACTTGGCTTGATACCAACGTTTCGAAGAAGTGCATCTTCCTTGTCTTCAGGGTGAACTGATGGATTGATCCAATCAGATGTTAGTTTAATTCCAGCTCTTATAAATTCCAGTCTCCGCAAGCTCAATCCATCAGTTCACCCTGAAGACGAGGAAGATGCACTTCTTCGAAACGTTGGTATCAAGCGCAAGCTATTACCTGCTTAGAAACCTGAGAAGATTTTGAATTAATAAATGAAACGTTAATATTCTTACAATATAACAGAACTAGCCTAATTTTATTGTTTAAGGTTAGTGTAATAATGACTTTTTTTGATTTGTTCACCAACATCAAGAACAAAATGCTCCATCGGCAGAAGAAAGCGTTGAAGCGTTCAACAACCATGTTTTCGAGGTGTCTCAAGCATATTGGAAAAGATGCAATTGGTTCGAAAGCATCCACAAGTGAATTGATCATTAAGGAGAATATTTCGAAAAAATGTAAAGCAGTTTTCAATGACAAATTACTGTTTTTAATACTATTTTCTCTACAAGTACATGCATATATTTTATACAGAAGGTATTGCATTTCACCCTGAAATTCGATACCCAGATCGACTGTGTCCAAAAGAAGTTTACTATAAAAGATCCGAATGCGTGTCCGTATGTCCGTAAACTCGATAACTCAAAAAGAAAAGCCGTTGGAATACCAAACTTGGTATATAAATTTAGTGTCTTCTAAAGATACCACCCGAAGGTTTCAAGAAAAATCCCCCCACCTCGCAATACACTTTACATGCAACTTTGTTCGAAAATTGTCAATTTCTGAAAATTGGCTGAAACGATTTTGATTAAATATTTTACACATTTACACTGCATAAAACGTATATCTTGAATTTTCTTGGAATAGCATCTGAAGACCTCTTTATTCTGGATGAATTTTGCTGGATTTTGCACAATTAGTAAACAGTAAGAGATAGACAAAAACTTATTCCACATAAAATAAAGATGTCCTTAAAACACACAATTTATGCTTTGAGATAAAACTTGTTATTTGTTTCAGTTTTAAAATACTAACAACTTTCCACATACGGGAATTTGTGAACTACAGGCAATGCATAGAAACGGATTTCATCCGCATGGCAACCAGCTTTTAATGTCGTTTTAGCCTAGTGCATTCCCTTATTTCCTTTCTGTTTACAAGAAAGCATTTCTGCTAATATTTATCTCGATTAGAATGAAGGTGATAGAATCTAAGCTTTATAAGTATAATTTGTTAAAGATATGTACAGAAAGTCATGTGAATGGATCATCTGAGATATTTAGGCCCAAAATATAAATCATGCCTCTTGATCTATAAATGTTTTATCTCAGTGGTATAATTACTTATAACATTTATTTATTTTGCTCTATGTAAAAGGTTCTACTTTTAGGCCATTCTGTCTATAGTCTTTTTTATTTCAACCTATGCAGTTATTCTGTACTTATGCCTGCAGGAAGATGTAAATAATCAGCAATTAATAATGTAAATAAATATATATAACACACACACATACATGAAATTATATTATTGGAAAATATTAGCAAAGCTTGGTTATAATAGAAAAAATCTGATGTGTACCATTCACATGACTTTCTCCATATCCCTGCAACAAATAATTCTTAAAAAGCTTATACTTCTATTTACTTTATGTTAATCAGAAAAAATTAGCAGAAATAGTCTTATTACTTGCTTCCTTGTAAGTAGAAGCGAAATAAGGGACAACCGTAGGTTAAAGTGATAGTCAAAAGCTGGTTGCTATTTCAATGAAGTTCCTTTGTTTATATGGATAGGAGTTTACAAGTTCTTGTATGAGAAAAGTATATGTTTTTCATAGCAGAAACCAAAAATAAGGAATGTCACAAAAACGACGAACTCCACGAAAAAAGTGTATATAACATAAATTGTGTGCTTTAAAGTGCTCTACATTTTATGTGTAGTAAATTTTTGTCCATCTGTTACGGTTTAGCAGTCATTCAAAATTTAGTAAAATTCATCCAGAATAAACTACTCTTCAGAGGCTATTCCCAAAAAATTCAAGACATACATTCCATTTGTCAGGTAAATATGTTTAATATCCGAAATGTTAATCAAAATCCTTAGAGCCATTTTTGAGAAAATCAAAATTTTCGAAAAAAGTTCCATGTAAAGGGTAGTTGGGGGTGGGGGAATTTTTCTCAAAATCTTCGTGACACATCCCTGGAAGATACTAAACTTAAATACCAAGTTTGGTACTTTACCGACTTTTCGTTTTTGAGTTATCGTGTTCCCAGACACACGAACACACGGACACACACACACACACACACACACACACACACACACACACACACGGACCTTTTTGTGAAAATGCTTTTTTTGGATATTGGGGACCCTATAACATATATTTCCGGTGAAATCTTGGTATCGAATTTTTGGTGGAGTGCAATACTTTCTCTATACACTATGTACATAGTGCGTATGGAGAAAGTAAAAATAAAGCTGAAACTCTAATAGAGTCAATAACGAGATATCTTTCTCGAGGTTTTTTTGGATAACAGCTCAGAGCCGGGGTGAAATATAAAACAGAATGTCTTTGAATTAAAAAGACTAGGCAAATTTTAGAGCGGGTTATGTATTGTGAAAGTCACTGGAATGTTGCTAGGAGAGTTAGCAGGCTAAGTGAAATAGTAGGACAGTTTCTGTTGGCTCATAAAAAGTGACGCTACTGCGAGCGGGAAAGAGAGCCATTTAGAGCACAGTTTTAATACTTAGGCAGAACAAGGGTGTTCGAATATATTCTACGGTGACACAGTTCGTTTACATTTACTGTACAACACAGTTCGTTTTAAGTAGAAGTGCAATATTTCGGTATTACAATTACTTATGTAAGAAATGTGATACGCGAAATCTAAGTTTCCAGTTGTGAGTGAACGCTTAACACAGTTTCAGCTATGATCGTAGAGAAATATAACGTGTAAATAAATTATGAAATATCTTTAAACAGTTTAAATAAATTGCTTAAACTAAAATTTACAAGCTGTTATAATTGAAGTAGTAGTATTGGCCCCTTAGCGTCCCCTGGGGGCACCCGCCTGGTTGGTCGGGTGTTAGCGTGTATGCCTCATATTCAACAGGTCGCGAGTTCAAATCCCACTTACCCGGATTAGGCTTTATGGTCGTCTCCTTAGCGCGGTGGTAGCGCGGCTGCTTGCCAAGCGGTAGATCAGGGTTCTAATCCCGGTACCGGCGTGGGGATTTTTCCCCCGCTGGGAGGCCTGGTCCGGGGTACACTCAGCCTCATGAGGTCCCTGGGGTGTAATCGAGGAACTACTTGATGGAGAAGTAGCAGCTCCAGGTCAAGAGGGCCGCATTAACCAGCGGGGTGGTATTAGAGGCGCTGACCGCATCTCCCCCTCCTATACTGCACCGCATCCATGACATCTGTCCTGGACCGGGATGGGGGACGCAGCGGCCGGGCTTTCCTTGGGACTTTCGTGCCATGAAGTTAGTTAGTCCACTGGGGGCACGGCCCTCTCTCCTCGGAGAGTTGGCTTGATTTGGCAGTCCTGGTTAGTATTAGTATTGACCCATAGCGTCCCCTGGAGACACCGGCCTCTCTCCTTGGAGAGGTGGCTTAGTTTGGCAGTCCTGGTTAGTATTAGTATTACCCCATAGCGTCCCCTGGAGACACGGGCCTCTCTCCTTGGAGAGGTTTCTTGGTTTGACAGCCCTGTCAGAATTAGTATTACCCCATAGCGTCGTCTGGAGACACAATCCTCTCTCCTTGGAGAGGTTTCTTGATTTTGCAGTCCTGGTTAGTATTAGTATTATCCCATAGCGTCCCCCGGAGACACGAGCCTCTCTCCTTGGTGAGGTCACTTGGATTGGCAGCCCTGTTAGTATTAGTATTAGCCCATAACGTCCCCTGGAGGCACGGGCCACTCTCCTTGGAGAGGTGCCTTGGTTTGGCAGTCGTGTTAGTATTAGTATTAGCCCATAACGTCCCCTGGGGACACGGGCCTATCTCCTTGTAGAGGTGGCTTGGTTTGGCAGTCCTGGTTAGCCATTTCAAGAGGGATCCTCCTTTTGCTCTTAACCGCTCATGTAATTTGTTGTAAATATCATGTATTACATATTATAAAGTAGTCAATTGTTTTAAGAGTTAATTTAACACATTTTTGGTCCCTTGTAAAATAGGGTCATTATATTATAAATGTCAGCTGTGATTGGAAATAGATATAGCATGAAAATAAGTTACTAAATATGTTATAACGAATTACTCAAATTACTTATATTAAAGGTTCCAATGTAATATCTCTAAAATATAGGGTCATTAAATTGTAATGTAACCACTCTCGAGGCCCCTCTCCACTGCGCGAGAAATCCGAGAGTCGGCGGGAAAGTGTTGCCGGCAAAAGCAAACTCCAGTCCTAAATGCTGAAAATAGGCCGGTTTCTATGGTCGCGCTGACTAAAGTGCCTCGGTTTGGAGCAGGGGTTCGTGGGTTTGAGTTCCGCCTTGGACATGTGTGTTTCTATGTTTGTAACCCTGTGTGTGTGTGTGTGTGTGTGTGTGTGTGCACGCGTGTTAGAAGTAAAACGGTAATCAAATAGAAAAAAAGGAAATATTAGGAAAAAAAGAAAAGCGGGAGAGAGGAAACGGAATTAACAAAGGAATACAGCACCGGAGTCTGTAGTTTAAAACTGTAGTTTAAAAAAATATTATCCTTCTGTTCCCAAATAAGTAATAAAACAGGTTAAAAATGTTCTCGAACATTCACCTAAGCTCAGCAAAAGAAATCCCTGTGTAATCTACAGAAAATTAAGTGATAACATCTTGCAAGAAAACGCAAGGGTTCCCGCTGCTAAGCTCAGACGAGTGAGAGAGAATATCCTCGCAAACTTTGGTGCCAATATGTGAGGAGAAGGTCAACATTTGCGTAAATTACCTTAAGATACGTATTTTATTGCGCACTTTCCCGGCAACTATCGGATCTCTCGAGCAGTGCAGAGAGGCCGCGCCAAGGGTTACTTTATAATTTAAGGTCCCTATAGTTCAGGCCTGCACAGGATTTGCGCTCCCGAAGCCGGTTCGCAGTTCGCGAGCGGAGTACGGGTACTGACAGCGCTCTTGTTTACGAGTGGACGGAGAGGGGAAGTATCGTAAGTGCGTACACGAAAAGAAGTGCAAGCTTTCATAAATTAAATCTCAAAATATTATTTTACTAATTTATGGTTAGGAAAATATTTATTTTAAACAAATTATTACGTTCTATAGCAGATTATATCCACGCACAAACTAGTTATATGTTATGTCTTTTTACCAATACATCAAAACTTGTTTTTAGATGATTGCCAGCTGAAAGAAAAAGTACATACCTTAATGAAACGTCAGTCATGGTTTTTTTGATACCTGTTTTTATTGAAGTTCATGATAGAAAACAGCCGTATGTCGAACCAATACATTGAGATCATTTTCGCAGCTTATCTGTTGAGTCGTGAATATTTTGTAAAAATGATTCAGGTTAGTGGTATTTTTGAAACGACCTTTAGCTCTTATATCACACTGAAGATCAATGAGTTCAAGCTGCAAATGACAAGACACCGTTTCAACTGATGTTGAGAAAGGAATTGCGAAAATTTGAAATTCCTTCTCAAGTGAATCAACGTTTTGAAATCTAGAATCGAATTCATTTTGAATTTCAATTACTACTTCAATTACTGAACACCGCTAGATCTCAAGCACTTTGTAAGGTTGGAAAGAGAGCCATGTTGCACTGAGAATTTTTACTTTCTCTATACTCACTATGTACACAGTGTATAGACAATGTATTGCACTCCACCAAAAAATTCGATACCGAGATTTCACCGGAAATATATGTTTTAGGTTCCCTTGTATCCAAAAAAATCATTTTCAGAAAAGGTCCTTAGTGTGTGTCCGTGTGTCTTTGAACAAGATAGCTCAAAAACGAAAAGTCCGTAGAATACCAAACTTGGTATTTAAGTTTGGTATCTTCCAGGAATGTGACACGAAGATTTTGAGAAAAATCCCCCCACCCCCAACTACCCTTTACATGGAACATTTTTCGAAAAATTTTGATTTTCTCAAAAATGGCTCTAACGATTTTGATTAAAATTTCGTATATGAAAGATATTTATCTGACAAATGAAATGTATATCTTGAATTTTCTGGAAATAGCCTCTGAAGAATACTTTATTCTGGATGAATTTTTCATAACTACTAAACCGTAAGAGATGGACAAAAACTTAACTCACAAGAAATGTAGAGCACTTTAAAACACACAATTTATGTTATATACATTTTTTTCGTGGAGTTGATCGTTTTTGAGATATTCCTTTTTCTTGGTTTCAGTTTTGAAAAACTTATACTTTCTCATACAGGAATTTGTCAACTCCTGCCCATACAAACATAGGAACATCAGTCACATAGCGAACAGCTTTTGGCTTTCACTTTAATCTATGGTACTCCCTTATTTCGCTTCTACTTACAAGGAAGCAAGTAATAAAACTATTTCTGCTAATTTTTTCTGATTTGCATAAAGCAAATAGAAGTATAAGCTTTTTAAGAATAATTTGTTGCAGGGATATAGAGAAAGTCATATGAATGGTACACATCAGGTTTTTTCTAGCTGCTATGAACAAGTAATCGCTTCCCATGCCACGTAGAAAGTATTTGCCTGATCATCACTTTTCCGCCTTTTAGATTCCTCCATTATAGAAGGATACGTAAGCAGGGAGCGATAGCAACCGGCTGCACACACACACAGTCAGCGCTCTACGAGCCGACCTTGTAGCTCGCCCGCTCCTACCGAGCGTTCTCGCTCAAAGAGCGCTGTTTGTGCACCCATGCTCTAGTTCCTTTTACAGTTCACGTCAGCTAATAGATACTTGTTCCAGCGAGGAACCCAACTAGCCAGAGCATAAATGAATAATATACTAAAAACTTAATTTTCAATACAAAAATAATTCAGAAATAACGAGATGCAGAGGGGCGGGGACAACACCGCAGCAGCGCTAACTTTCAGCTCTGGAGTGATAAATAGACTTTCCAAAAGCTTCAAAAGGCAAACATTATGGCCCCATTCAGGAAGACATACGCCAATGTCATAGTTTGCTATTCATCATATTGCGCCCCGACATTATCACCAACATCATCAGACAAGCTTGTTAACCGCATTATCTACCTCGTACATAAATATGCGATCTTCCAGAACACCCCAATTTTAACATACAGGTATCACAAACTAACAAATCTGATGTACTCCACTCACATGACTTTTTCTGTACACCTCTGGAACAGATAACATTATTGACAAAAAACTTATAATTCTATTTACTTCATGCTAATCGAAAAGAAGATTAGAGGTGTGTGTTATTACTAGTTTCCTTGGTAATAGAAGAGAAATAAGGGAGTAGCATGAGTTAAAGCCATTGTCAAATCTTTTAAAAGTTGGTTGCTATGTGACTGAAGTTCCTTTGTTTGTATGACAAAAGTTGGCAAATTCCCGAATTAGTCACATATAGGTATTACCTTCTCTATACGCACTATGTACATTGATTTCACCCAAAAATTCGATACCGAGATTTCACCGGAAATACGTATTTTAGGGTCCCCTGTATCCAAAAAAAGCATTTTCAGAAAAAGGTCTTGTATGTGTCCGTGTGTCTGTGAACAAGATAGCTCAAAAACGAAAAGTCGGTAAAATACCAAAGTTGATATTTAAGTTTGGTATCTTTCAGGGATACGACAGGAAGATTTTGAGAAAAATCCCCCCACCCCAAACTATCCTTTGCATGGAACTTTTTTCGAAATTTTTTATTTTCTCAAAAATGGCTCTAATGATTTTGAATAATATGACGTATATTAAAGGTATTTACACGACAAATAAAATATATATCTTGAAATTTCTAGGAATGGCCTCTAAAGACTGCTTTATTCTGGATAAATTTTACGGAATTTTGCAAAACTGCTAAACAGTATGAGATGGGTAAAAACTTACCACACAAGAAATGTAGAGCATCTTAAAACACACAATTTATGTTATGTACATTTTTTCGCGGAGTATGTCGTTTTTCAGATATTCCTTGCTTTTTGTTTTCACCTTTACAAAACCCACCTTTCCTATGCAGGAATTTGTCAAGTCCTGTTCATACAAACAAAGAAACTTAAGTGACATAGCAACCAACTTTTGAGTATCACTTTAACCTATGGTACTGCCTTATTTTGCTTCTAGTTGCAAGGAAGCAAGTAATAAGACTATTTGTGCTAATTTTTTCTCGATTAGCATGAAGTAAAGCCTTTTAACAATAAATTGTTGCATTGATGTAGAAAAAGTCATGTAAATGGAAAACAGCAGATTTTTTCAGGAGCACTTTTCCACTGCTCTGCTGGTGTTTAATTTGTTTTTGTTGGAGAATTTCGAGTGACATTCCCAATGGTGGGAGGGGGGAATACTTAGGTCAGCTAGTTTGCTTTTGACCGGAGGTGACGAATTATTTGATAATACTGCTTTTATTTTTAGAGGATAGAAGCAATGGCATGTCTATTTTCATCATCTTCCCTGAAAAGTGCTGCTGATAGAGAAAAAAAATCTAATGTGTACCATTCACATGACTTCTCTAAATCTCTGAAACAAGTTATTCTTAAAAAGCTTATACTTCTAATTACTTCATGCTAATCAGAAAAAATAGGAGAAATAGTCGTATTACTTGCTTCCTTGTAAGTAGAAACGAAATAAGGGAGTACCATAGGTTAAAGTGATAGTCAAAGCTGGTTGCTATGTGACTGATGTTCCTTTGTTTGTATGGACAGTAATTGGCAAATTCCTGTATGAGAGAAGTATAAGTCTTTCATATCAGAAACCAAAAACAAGGAATATCTCAAAAACGATCAACTCTACGAAAAAAATGTATGTGACTAAATTGTATGTTTTAACGTGCTCTACATTTTTTGTGTGGTAAGTTTTTATCCGTTTCTTACGGTTTAGCACTTATTCAAAATTCCGTAAAATTCATCCAGAATAAAGTACTCTTCAGAGGCTACTTCCAGAAAATTAAAGATATACATTTTATTTGTCAGGTAAATGTCTCTAGTATAAGATATTTTAATCAAAATCGTTAGAGGCATTTTGGGGAACATCGAACTTTTCGAAAAAAGTTCCATGTAAAGGGAAGTTTGGGTTAAGGGGATTTTTGTCAACATCTTCGTGTCGTATTCCTGGAAGATACTAAACATACGGACCTTTTTGTGAAAATGCTTTTTTTTTTTAATATAGGGGACCATAAAACATATATTTCCGTTGAAACCTCGGTATCGAATTTTTGGTTGGAGTGCAATACCTTGTCTATACACTATGTACGTAGTAAGTGTAGAGAAAGTAATAAATAAACACAATAATTTTTTCTGCATGCGGCATTTTTTACCGGGTTTATCTTTAATGACGCAACTGGCGTTCGCCGTGCCTCATTAGTAGTAGGTATCGGTTTAAATGCTATCATTGTGCGATGGCTGCGCTCTAATGCTACAATGGTTAGCACCATTAGCAGGCCAAGCTAGTAGGAATAATGTATCAACGGTCTGTTGAGTGTGATTACTAAATCATCATGATGCTTAACGTGTTTTTACTTTCTCTAGCCCCGTATGTACAATGTACATAGGGAAAGAGAAGTATTGTATTCCACGAAAAATTCGATACCGAGATTTCACCGGAAACACATATTTTAGCACCCCCTGTATCCAAAAAAAAAACATTTTGAGAAAAAGGTCCATGTGTTTGTGTGTGTCCGTGTGTCTTTGAACACGATAATTCAAAAACGAAAAGTAGCTAAAATACCAAACTTGGTATTTAAGTTTAGTATCTTCCAGGGATGCGACACGAAGATTGTGAGAAAAATCCTCCCACCCCAAACTACCCTTTGCATGGAACTTTTTCCGAAAATTTGATTTTCTTAAAAATGACTCTTACGATTTTGATTAAAATATCGTATATTAAAGATATCTACTTGACAAAGAAAAATGTATATCTTGAATTTTCTGGGAATAGCTTCTAAATACCTGTTTATTCTGGATGAACTTTGCTTAATCTGGCATAACTAGTAAACCGTAAGAGATAGACAAAACCTTACTATACAAAAAAATGTATGTTTTGTTAAAATACACAATTTACGTCATTTACATTTTTTTCGTGGAGCTTCCCATTTTCGAGGTATTCATTGTTATTAGTTTCAGTTGTGAAGTACTTATACTTTTCTCAGACGACAGTGTCCGTTTTTCTTTTGTTCTACTCCTGGCCAAGAAAAGAATAGATTTGTAATTACAATCGCATAACGACAGCTTTTAAAACATTTGAATATCGGTTTAGCCTAGCGTATTCCCTTATTTTCTTCCTACTTATAAGGAACTAAGTAATAAGAACATTGTACTAATGAGTACCTCAATTATCAAGGTGGATAAAGAAGAATAATGTTATGTAATAAGTAGAACAGCTAGGGAAAGTCAGGTGAGTGTAACACATCAAATTTTTGCGTTAGAATTCGTTCGAAATGAGTTACATGTGGACTGTTAGGTTGAATTTATACTGACGTTTCGTGATGTCAGAATCCACAGCTCCACAATTTATAGGTTTCATACCTCTGCGTCTGAGCAATTTGGACTTATCACTCAGTGGCCTCGGGTTCGATTCCTGGCTGAGGCGGGAATTTTTCTTTAACCAGAGTCACTCTCTATTCCCCACAAAGTCTGAGACGATAAATATGGAAGTGGATGTGTGTGTGTTTAATAGTATAATACTTAAAGAACAACATTAAGGAATCCTACCGTTCAACAGGCAGTTGTTTCAAACATACCCCTAATATGACATAGAAGTTAAATAATTATATTAAGCATTCGGGTGTGTTTCATTCAAATTACTTTCTCTATGGGTTCTCAAACAAATTATATTTTAAAAATCTGATGTAATTCATGCACATGACTTTCTCTATATCTCTGCAACAAATTTTTGTTAAAAAGTTTATGTTTCTATCTACTTCATTCTAAATGAGAAAAAATTAGTAGATATAGTCTTATTACTTGCTTTCCTGTAAGTAGAAACGAAATAAGGGAGTAACATAGGTCAAAGTGATAGCAAAAGATGGTTGGTATGTGACTGAAGTTCCTTTGTTTGTATGGACAGCAATTGTTAAATACCTGTATGAATAAATTATAAGTTTTAAAGCTGAAACCAAAAATAAGGAGTATCTCAAAAACATCAACTCCACGAAAAAAAATGTATATAACATTAATTGTGTGTTTTAATGTGCTCTAGATTTTTTGTGTGGTAAGTTTTTGTCTATCTCTTACGGTTTACCAGTTACACAAAATTCCGTAAAAGTCATCTAGAATAAAGTAGTCTTCAGAGGCTATTTCCAGACAATTCTAGATATACATATTATTTGTTAAGTATATATCTTTAATGTATGATATTTTAATCAAAATCGTTAGAGCCATTTTTTAGAAAATCGAAATTTTCGAAAATTTTTCCATGTGAAGGTTAGTTGGGGTTGTGGGATTTTCTTGAAAGTCTTCATGTCGCATCCTTGGAAGATATGGAACTTAAATACCAAATTTGGTATTTAAGGGTCTTTTCGTTTTTGAGCTATGCTGCCCACAGGCACACATACACTCAGACAGACAGACACACACGGGCATTTTTCTAAAAATGCTTTTTTGGATTCAGGTGATTTGAAAACTTGTATTTCCGGTGAAATCTCGGTATCGAATTTTTGGGTACAATGCAATACCTTCTCTATAGATAAGGTACATAATACGTATAGAGAAAGTAAAAATATCATGCTTCTGTCTATTTCATGCTAATGAACCCATATATTTCGGCAGCAAGACAATAGCTGAAGCATTATAAAGACCCAAAATCCGGGTTGTCATATACGATAAATATAAAACGTAAGATTGACGTTAGACGTAAACGAGGGCTTTCCAGAAACCATACAAGGTTTCATGAAATCCCTTCTGAATGGATTTGGCTTGCTAGACTATTCCTAGAAAAATCAAGATATACATTTCGTTCTTCATCTTCCGTTCCTTGGCGCCATTAAATAACCTCGCTCCGTCCAGGCCCTCCAGACCTTCGGATCCTTACACTTTCTCCTCATTTCCATCAACCTAGTCCCCCTTTTCATTCCCATTGTTTGAACTGTATCCTCCTAGTTTATCCTCGGTCGCACCTTACTCCTTCTTCCTTCCTCTCTCACTTGTTTTGCTTTCCTTTCTTGGGGAAACCCATGGTTTATTACAAAACTTGGCCGCTAGGAAACCGCCCATGGAACCTTCACTGCATTTCTCTGCGCGCACGTCCTACATCCGTTCTGTCGTAACATGTGCGACAATCTTACTTGTATTCTAGTCTAGTTCACACGTGAATAACATTAGAAATGTTTAGAAATGTGTAGTTTTGCTTGAAGGGCTTTCAAAATGCAGTATATAGTACCACAAAGAGTGGTTATGTTCGATTGCTTATAAATAAATTTAGGGAGACATGCTCAATTTGTAATAGGAAAAGAAAGTTAAACAGGCGTGTGTTTATGGAACAGAAATTAGATGAAATAGGAGAAAGGTTAGAACGGTCACATCAAAAATTTCTTAGGCATCTTGCATAAGAAACTGACATTTCGAAAGCATCAGCATAGAAAGCGACAAAACTTTTAAAGCTCAAACAATTTCAAAACTAAATCTTGCGATGAAATAAAACGTATGATTTTTGTAAAGCAAGGTAGATTTTTCAAAATAATATGAATTTAGACTTCTAAAAACCTATTCAGCCCCACAATTTTGCCCTAGCCAGAAGAAAGCCAACTTTTGCTACTCTTGGTGGCTACGCAACGAAACTTCGCTGTGTTCTTAAAAACGATTTGTCCCTTGGTGAATTTCCAGCATGACTGAAAAACTCTCCCACAGTGAACCTCCAAAGAGCAGAGGCAATGAGTAGTTCAAAATTTCCCCACGAGATCGTAGCCGAATCTCGTCGTATTTGTTCCTATGAAAGGTTTATCTCATAAACATGTGACATCTGTTGAGAAAATATCACTACAATTTGTGAAGGGAGTAGACAAACAGTTCAAACGTTATTCAAGTTTCGTTTTTAAATTGTTATGTACACAAGACTGACACACTTGTCTGCGCGTAACCATTTTCTATTTTTTTTTCAAAGAACCTTAAAGCATACATTTTCGGTGAAACCTAAACATCCAATTTTACTGTAAAAACAAAATTTACCCTACTTGTTGTACACGGTAAAGAAATAAATCTCATGTGATCCATTCATATTACTTTCTTTACATCTCTGCAACAGATTATTTTTAAAAAGCTTATGCTTCTATTTACGTCATTCTATTCAAGAAAAAATTAGCAGAAATAATCTTATTACTTGCTTCCTTGTAAGTAGAAACGAAATAAGGGTGTACCATAGGTTAAAGTGATAGTCAAAAGCTGGTTGTTATGTGACTGGAGTTTCTTTGTTTGTATGGACAGGAGTTGACAAACTCCTGTATGAGAAAAGTATAAGCTTTTGAAAGTTGAAACAAAAAACAAATAATATATATATATAAATAGTCAACTACACGAAAAAATGTATGCAGCATAAGTTGTGTGTTTTAACGCGCTCTCATTTTTATAGGATAAAGTTTTGTCTATCTCCTACGGTTTAGCTGTTATGTAATATTCCGTAAAATGTATTCAGAATAAAATAGTCAAATTCAAAATATACATTTTTTTTGCCAGGTAAATGTCTTTAATAAACTATATTTTAATCAAAATCGTTACAGCCATTTTTGAGAAAGTCAAAATTTTCTAAAAAAGTTCCATATAAATGGTAATTAGGGGGTGGGGAATTTTTCTAAAAATATTTTTGTACCATCCCTGGAAGATACTAAATGCAATCACCAAGGTTAGTATTTTACTTTTCATTTTTGAGTTATCGTGTTCACAGACACACGTACACACACACACACACACACACACACACACACACACACACACACGTGGACCTGTTTGTGAGAATGCTTTTTTTGGATACAGATGACCCTAAGACATATTTCTGGTGAAATCTCGGTATCAATTTTTTGGGTGGGGTACATTACCTTCTCTATACATAGTACATAGTATGTATAGAAAAAGTAATAAAAATAAAGACAGTATCTGGGGAAAAAATTGGAGCCAAGGAGACTACCTAAAACGAAACTATGAAAGGAAATTAAGAAAATATGAGAAATAATTTGATGTGCTCCTTTCACACGATTTTTTCAACATCTCTATAATGATTGTTAAAAAGCTTATTCCTCTATCTACTTCATGGTAATATATGTTAGCAGAAACTGCTGTTACTTGAAATACGGGAAGTAACGCAAACCACTAGGACAGTCAACTGTTTTAAAAGCTGGTTATTATGTGGTTCAAACCCGTTTCTTTACATTGTTTACAAAATCTCGTATGCGAGAAGTTTAAGTATTTTAAAAGTGAAACCAACTCAAAGGAATATCTTTAAAATAGTCAACTCTACGAAAAAAATGTATATGACGTAAATATACATTTTTTGTAGCAAAAATGTTTCTCTCTCTTAAAGTTTACCAGTTATAGAATATTCATTTAGAATAAAAGATCCTCAGAAGTATTTCCAGAAAATTCAAGATATACATTTTATTTCTCGTGTAAATATCTACGTATGATATACGGTTTTTTAATTAGAATCTTTAGATCAATCTTTTAGAAAAACATTTTCTCAACTTTTCCATGTAAAGGGTACTTTGAGGGGTGGGAATTTTTCACAAAATCTTCGTGTCTCATCCTTGAAAAATACTAAGCTTAATGTCAAGCTTTGTATTATAAGTTTTCGTTTTTGAGTTATCGTGTTCACGGACATACACGGATGTTTTTCTAAAAATGTTTTTTTTAATATAGGGGAAACTGAAACGTGCATTTTCGGTTAAACTTTGGTAAAATGTTTTGTGTGGAATGCAATACCCTCTTTATGCATACGTATATAGTGCGTGTAGAGAAAGTAAAGATATGACATATTCTACTCACATGAATCTCTCTAGCTGTTTCATAAAATACAGTCCTTATGAAAGATTATTTTATATTGTGTCCTATTAATCAAGATCAGCATTGCCAGATTTGGTCTTAGTAGTAACTTCTTTGTAAGTATAAGGCAAGCTTAAAGCGAGTCAGATCTTCTAAAGGCAAGTCTCTAGATGAAACAATTGAAATTAGGTTCTCTATGCTTGCTAGGATAAACAAACGAGACACAAAAAGAAAGATGTATCCCGTTTGAGAAACGTTTAAGTACTTTAACACTGAAGAAAATACGTCGAAATATCTCTACAAACGGTTAACTCTACACGAAAATGTATAACATAAATTATGCTTTTAATGAGCTTAACTATTTTGTGTTGTACGCTTTTGCTTATCTCGTACGTTTACCAGTTCTACAAAAGTCATTCAAAATGAAGAGGTCTTAAGAGACTATTCCCAGAAAATCTGAGATATACATTGGTTTCTCATGAAAATATCTCAAACACGCGACACTTTAATAAAAATCGTTGAAGCCATTTTTGAGAAAATCAAAGTTTTTTTTAAATGTTTTTCCAAGTAAACGGTGGTTTGGTGAGGGGGGATTTTTCTCAAACCCTTCATATCACATCCTTAGATAATTTTTTTTTTCATGGCACGACAGCTCACGGGGAACCTTGGCTTACCGCCCGGCCGCTGCGTCCCCCATCTCGGTCCACTACAGACGTCATAGATGGGGTGCAGTATTGGAGGGTGAGACGTGGTCAGCGCCTCGAATCCCCCCCGGCGGGTTAATGCGGTCCTTATGACCTGGAGCCGCTACTTCTCCATCAAGTAGCTCCTCAATTGGCCCCCCAGGGACCTTACGAGGCTGAGTGCACCCCGGGCCAGGTCTCCCAGCGGGGGAAAAGTCCCCACGACGGTACAGGTGTCCCGCTTGGTAACTAGCAACGCTACCACCGCGCTAAGGAGACGACCATCCTTGGATAATACTTAAAGTAAATATCAAGAGTGGTATTTTACTGACATTTCGTTTTTGAATTATCGTGTTTAGTGACACACGACGCGCGCGCGTCGTGGACCTTTTTCTGTAAATTCTCGTTTTGTTGCTACAGGGGACCCTAAGACGTATATTTTCGGTGAAATCCCGGTATCAAATTTACGTGTGGAGTGCAATACCTTCTCTACCTACGTACCATAGTATGTAGAGAAAGTAAAAAGGAATTCGGTGGCACTAACTATATTATTCTAAACCAAAAGATATAAGGAATTTAAGATGAATGGAACAACAGTGAGGGTGGAACAGACAATTTGGCTAGTCCATGAAGTAATTAACAATAAGAAGAAGTGCATGGTAGCCAACTGTATGCCTTCACTATAGGTCAAGTCAAGTTCATAGAAAATAATTATTTTATTACTAAAAGTTTTGTACACTTATGGTTACTTTTCAACATAACCGAAAACATTGAGACATTTATCGTACCTGTGCACAAGCTTTGCAATACCCGCTTCAAAAAAAGTTGCCGCCAATGATGCAGCCCGGAACTACTATCAATGCAGCTGTTTATTGTGAAACTTTACTAGGATTGCGGCAAACCATTCAAAACAAACGAAGAGAAATGCTGACTTCAAGAATTGTGTTGATCTTTGACAATGCTCGTCCACACAATGCTGGCACATCCCATGGGCACAATTTCAATGGGACATTTTCGATAATCCGCCGTACAGTCCTGACCTGGTACCCAGCGACTTTCACCCTTTCCCTGAACTGAAGACGTGGCGAGGAGCGCAGCACTTTCACATCAGCGAAGATCTTTAAAATAGCGTCAATGCTCATTTGAAATCATTGTCGGCAACATTTTTTGAAGCGGGTGTTGCAAAGCTTGTGCACAGGTACGATAAATGTCTCAATATTTTTTATTAAAATACGCATATTAAAGATATTTTTATGGCAAATAAAACGTATATTTTGAATTTTCTGGGAATAGCCACTAAAATCTCTTTATTCTGAATGACTTTTGTTGAATTTTGCGTAACTGGTAAACCCTAGGAGATAGACAGAGACATATAACACAAAAAATGTAGATCAAGTTAAAACACACAATTTATATCATATTAGTTTTTTCAAAATCTTCTCGGGCTTCTAGCCAGGTAATAACTTGGCTTGACACCAACGTTTCGAAGAAGTGCATCTTCCTCGTCTTCAGGGTGAAGACGAGGAAGATGCACTTCTTCGAAACGTTGGTGTCAAGCCAAGTTATTACCTGGCTAGAAGCCCGAGAAGATTTTGAATTAACACGTCGCCAGGAAAGCTATAGTTCTTATTTTATATTATTTTTTTTTCGTGGAATTGACCATTTCTGAGATATTCCTTGTTATTGTTTTCAGATTTAAAATACTTAAACTTTTCTCAATCGAAAAGTTGTAAAGTCCTGGCCCTGCATATAAACGGATTTCAACCTCATGGCAACCATATTTTAAGAGATTTGACACTCGTTTTAGCTTTGTGCATTGCCTTATTTCCCTTATACTTTCAAGGAAGCAAGTAAGTAAGGAAATATTGGCTAATGTTTATCTCAATTATCATTAAGTAGATAGAAGAATATGATTTTTAACGATAATTTGCTTCAGCGATGTAGAGAAAGGCATGTGATGGAACACATCAAAATTTTTATTAGTGTTAAATAAAATATTGGAAAGAAGTTTCGATTGATTATCTTCTTTTTACATTTTGTTCAAATATTTCAAAAAGTAATTGCAACACTTATCAGATCTCGAAGGCATAGTCTCAACCTGATAAGTATAGCTCCCACTTCTTAATGCACAATGTACTATAAGAATCATGACGCAATTTACACAGTGCTTTGTACACGTTGCTATGTAAAAAAAATCTGATGTGTTCATTTCACATGAAACAACTATAATTAAACAGCTTATACTTCTATTTATTTCATGCTAATCGAGAAAAAAATAGCAGAATAGTCTCATTACTTGCTTCCTTATAAGTAGGAGCGAAATGAGGGAGTACCATAGGTTAAAGTGAAGTCAAAAGCTGGTTGCTAAGTGACTGAAGTGCCTTTGTTTGTATGAACTGGAATTGATAAATTCCTGTATGAGAAAAGTAAGTCTTTTAAAGGTGAAACCAAAAACAAGGAATATTTCAAAAACGACCAACTTCACGAAAAAGCTGTATATAGGATAAATTGTGTGTTTTAACGTGCTCTTAAATTTTTGGTGTGGTAAGCTTTTGACCATCTCTTACGGTTTGACAGTTATGCTAAATTCCGTAAAATACATCCAGAATAAAATAAGTCTTCAGAGGATATTCCCAGAAAATTCAAGGTATACATTTTATTGTCAGGCAAGTATCTTTAATATTCAATATTTTAATTAAAATCTTTAGAGTCCTTTTTGAGAAAATCAAAATGTTCGAAAAAGTTCCATGTGAAGGGTAGTTTGAAGTGGGGAATTTTTCTCAAAATCTTCGTGTCGCATTCCTGGAAGATACTAAACTTAAATACCAAGTTTGATATTTTCCCAACTTTTCGTTGTTGAGTTATCGTGTTCAAGGACACATGGACACATGGACACACACACAGGGACCTTTCTGTGAAAATGTATTTTTTGGATACAGGGGACCTAAAACATATATTTCCGTTGAAATCTCGGTGTCGAGTTTTTGAGTGGTGTGCAATACCTTTTCTATATACTATGTGCATAGTACGTGTAGAGAAAGTAAAAATAACGAAGTGTTATTTATTTTATACGAGAGTAAACAGAGCTTTTGCAATTGAAAATGAATGGCCTACTTTTGAAACGGAAGTAGATAAAACTAGTTAGTTTTCTTTTTAACGCAGCATCTGCCATATAAACAACTTCTAGCCCCACACAACACTTTCCTGCACGACGGGATATAGCTAATCCTAGAAAGTTATGTTCTCTGGTCTATTGCAGAGTAATGGTGCGCCATAACCCAAATTTTTATTGCAGGGCGGAGCTGAGACTGTGGTGGTGTATTTTGTTCAGATTTCTGTAATGTCAGAGTCATTTTACCAGCGCTGTTCACTTGGTGCTTATCCTCTATCGTATACTTGCCTCAGATATATTCATGTCTGTTGGGTTGGTAACATGAGGTATATGGCCCAACCACTTATGACCCTCTTTCCTCTCTTCTCCATTTACCAAAGAGACATGGTAGAACCTATTTCTTGACAACTGGGTGACAATGGTCCCGGCGGACATTTGGAAAGTAGGGCGTGTAACGTGAATGTTGCAATCAAACGTTCAGGAGGGAAAAAAATCTAATGTGTGCCATTCACATGTCTTTCTCTACATCTTTGCAACAAAATATTATTAAAAAGCTTAGGTATACTTCTATTTACTCCAGGCTAATTCAGGAAAATTAGCAGAGATGATCTTATTACTCGTTTCCTTGTAAGTAGCAGCGAAATAAGGGCGTACCATAGGTTAAAGTGATAGTCAAAGGTTCCTTTGTTTGTATGGACAGGAGCTGACAAATTCCTGTATGAGAAAAGCTTTTTAAAGCTGAAATCAATAACAAGTATTTTCTCCAAAAGGATCAAAAACTGTGTGTTTTATCGTGATCTACATATTTTGTTTAGTAAGTTTTTGTCTATCTCTTACGGTTTTAAAGTTATACAAAATTCAGTAAAAATCATTCAGAATAAAGAGGTCTTAAGAGGCTATTAGCAGAAAATTCAAGTTATACATTTTTGGCATGTAATTTAACTCAATTTTTGTTTTTGAGGTGTGTTCTTTACAAATACATAGACGCACACACACACACACACACACACACACACACACACACAATCAGAACAAAGAATCTTATGTGTTCCATTCACGTGACTTTTTCTAAATCTCTGTAACAAATTGTTGTTAAACAGCTTATTCTTCCATCTTCCTCGGAAGTAGAAGCGATATAGGGTAATACAATAGTAAAATCTTTTAAAAACTGGTTGCTATGTGATCGAAAAATCCTTATTTGCATGGTAAGGAGTTGACAAATTCCGATATCAGAAAAACGTAGGTATTTAAAATTTAAATCAATTACAAGAAATATCTCTGAAATAGGCAACTACACGAAAAGAATGTGTATGACAAATTGTATGTTGTAACGAGATTTAAATTGTTTCGCAACAATGTTCGTTTATCTCTTACAGTTAGGCAGAAGTCATCCAGAAAGAAGAGATTTTCAGAGGTTATTCCCAGAAACAAGATATACATTTGATTTGTCATTTAAATATCTTTAATACACATCTTATTCAAAATTGTTAGAGCCACTTTTGAGAAAATCGACATTTTTTAATATTTCCATGTAAGGGTAGTTTGGTTGCGGGGATTTTTCTCGAATTCTTGATTGTAACCTTGGAAGAATCTAAACTTAAATACCAAGTTTGGTAGTTTATCGACTTTTCAGTTATTGTGCTCACAGACACACGGACACACATGGAACTTTATTTGTAAATGCCTATTTTGAATACAAGGGAACTGAACGCGGAACCTCGATATCGATTTTTTTGGGTGGAATGCAGTACCTTCTCTATCTTTGCACCACGAACTATGTGGAGAAAGTAAAAACAATGGAGAAACGTTAAGTAGGAAACATTTAAACCAATAACAAGGAATATCTCGGAGGTTAATGAATAAAAAATGTAAAGGGTGGTTTGTGGAATGGGGGGACTTTTTTTTCGACAACCTTCGTATGGGATTCTTAGAACATAAAACATTTAAAAATCAAGTTTTGGTTTTAACCAAATTTTCGAGTTATGTTGTTCCAGATATAAATACCAAGTTTGATTTTTAACTGTGTTTTAGTTTTTGCTTTATGCTATCCATAGACACAGCACACACATACACACACGGACCTTTTTCCAGAAATGCTTTTTTTTATTCAGGGGACTTCCAGCCACATATTTCCGGTGAAGTATCGACACCGAATTCTTGATTGGACTACAATACCTTCTCTAGGTACTATGTACATTGTATGAAAATACGTGCTAGAGAAACTATAACGACTATTGAGGCAATTGGAAGAAAATGAAAGATATATATTTGTTTATTTGATCGTGAAAATATCTTAAATATATAGTATTTGTAAAAAAATATCGTTAAGAAATGTTTAAGAAATTCAAAAGTTTCGAAAAATATTTCTGATAAAGTGTATTTTGGGCTGAGGATGATTTTCTTCAAAATCTTTGTATCACATCCTTGCAGCAGAAAACTTCAAAAACGAGTTTTATTTTTAACCGACTTTTTGTTGTCGAGTCAAGTTGTTCACAGAGAGATAGATATATACACGGTAAATGTAACTACATGGCACGACAGATCACAAAGGACCACAAAGCTCCTAGATTACTCGCCCCCAGGGACCTCACGAGGCTGAGTGCACCCCGGACCAGTTATCCCAGCGGGGGGTAATTTCCCACGCCAGTACCTGGAATCAAGCCAAGATCTCCCACTTCACATGTTACCACCGCTCTAAGGAGATGACTTTAAAACCACAGTATCTTTATTAAAAACGTTTTTTACTTTCTCTACACGTACTATGTACATAGTGTACAGAGAAGGTATTGTATTACACCCAAAAATTCGATACCAAGATTTCATGGAAATACATGTTTTGGGTCCCCCTGAATCCAAAAAAAGCATTGTGTGTATGTGTCTGTGTGTCTGTGGACAGCATAGCTCAAAAACGAAAATACCGTTGACTGCCAAAATTGGTATTTAAGTTTGGTATCTTCCAAGGATCCAATCCCACCACCCCCAACTACCCCTTACATAGAACTTTTTTAGAAAATTTTGATTTTCTTAAAAATGGCTCTAACGATTTGATTAAAATATCGTATATTAAAGATATTTACTTTATTCTGAATCAATTTTACGGAATTTTGCATAACTGTTAAACCGTAAGAGCTGGACAAAACCTTACCACACAAAAAATGTAAGGCACATTAAAACACACAATTTATGCTATGTGTATTTTTTTTTTTTTTTCTTGGTTTTGATCGTATTTTTCTCCTACAGGAGTTTATCAATTCCTGTCCAAACCAAAAAAGGAACTTCAGTCAGATAGCAACCAACTTCTGACTATCACTTTAACCTATGGTACTCCCTTATTTCACTTTTACTTACAGGGAAGTAAGTAATATAGTAAGACTATTTCTTAATTTTTTCTCGATTAGCATGAAGTAAATAGAAGCATAAGCCTTTTAACAATAATTTGTTACACAGATGTAGAGAAAGTCATGTGAATGGAACACATCAGATTTTTTTATTTGGGGATTACAAAACATGCATTTTCGGAGAAACCTTGAATTAAATGATTTTGTATATTGTACAGAAAACGAACACTCTGAAAAGCTAGCCGTTTCAAACTGGAACCTTGGTTGCCAAACATTAGTTCCCCTAATATTCGCTGGCTGGATTTCTGTTGCTCCACAAAGAGAACAAAGAACATCGTTTGTTTTCTGCTTCTTCCAAGCCTCCAATCGTAACCACAATGTATACTTGTATCTTAGCGTGCACTCATGTAGCTACTTGCCTCAGGTGATTTTGAATTCATTGCCTAGCTTCTGCTCCCTGCCGACTGCTATGTGCTCCCCACATCCCTGCGATTTCTCTTTCCTCTTTTACAAGCCCATCCCTTTTCAACGACTCTAATTCCCATTGCTGAGTATCTTTGATCCCAGTCCCTAACCTTATGCCGATAGGATGCTCGGAAGAGCCGTATGATCCCCTTTCAGTATATGCAGTCACTACTTAACCTCCCTGGCTTTTATACGGCCATGTGTTAAAAGCGCAAAAGCTTTAGCGTTTGCTGCTCCGCTTCCATTTCAAATATTCCATTTTTAACACAATTTAAGTGAATTCTCTTCTCAAAGTTCCACATCACGTCCTTAAATGCCTTATCCCGCCCAATGCTGTTATCTACTTAAGGGAGATTACCCAGAAAAGTATGTCAAAATTGAGTTTTTTTTTTCTAGTCCTCCGAAATCTGACAAATCAAATAATGTATAACTTAATTAGTTTATCTTTATTAAATACCTTATTTTTATAGTGTATAGAAATCGTGACAATTTAACCCACAGAGCACTACCTTTCACAGTATCAAACACCATTTTAAAATCTACAAACACGGAGTGTACCTAACCTTTCTTATTTCTTAATTATCATCAATTATGGGCTTTAGAACGAAAATACTATCAGTGGTCGAAAAGCCTCTGAATCGCTCTTGAAATTTAGAAATCTTATCATATGTCATGACCAAACATTTCATTATTTCGTATAATATTCTAGTATATATTTTTCCAAATACAGAGAGCAGCGAGATGCTCCTATACTTTTCTGAACTGCTGTAACTCCATTTGCCCTTATAAAGAGGTTGGATAATGGCGATTCTCCATGTTTCCGGATATTCTCCTATTCAAATATTTTATTGAAACTGGTTTTATACAAATATGCCACTTATTAATGTATAGAGGTATATTATGCACATGTAATTTGTATGCACATATACTTTTAAGTTTTGGTTGATATTGTCAAATATGCTTTGGACAAAGTAACTTGTTAGGGAGCTATGTTTGAACAAATAATTAAAAAGAAAAAAAGAAACTTAAATAGATAGAAAAAAAGTTATTGTAAAATATTTTGTAGCATTATAAGTAAGGAAAGGACTACACAGACTGATACAAAAATACTTGAACAACGTTTTGAATTGAATTCCTATCATTAAAACAAGAAAAGAGGTTTATATAAACATAACCTATAAAATCCTTCTTTTTCGCTTTATCAATTTATTGAGAGTTTATGTTCAACTGTTTTCCTGGTTCAATCCAGCAACTTCATTTGTCTTCATTTGGCTTTGGGTCATTTTACCCTGCGTAGTTGGCCTTGTGTTGCCATGGTTGCTTGTTTAGAGTTGGAATTTGTCAATGAAATAACACAGTCTCCCAGCACGCCTGTGTAGGTGCTGGCTACAAGGATTCCTCCAGACTTACTAGAATAAACACGTCGTTAATGAATAATGAAACACGCTTTAGTACCGTTGTTAAAGATGCACCAGCTATCATGACCATGGATAGGTAGATGAGGACCAACTCTAAGGCCTGCCCGTTGCTCCGACCTTTGTCCTTTGGAATGTTATCTTTGGGAGCAACTTAAATATCCGTTTTAGGCAGCATACATACTGGATGGAAAAAAAACTTGGCTTGCGTGTCATGAAATCTTGCGAAACCATCATGACGCAATTACAGTCCATGCTTTTAGGAGTTCATGTGTGTCTAGACGCAAGATGACATTTGAAGCATAAGCTATGAGTGGGTTTGTGTTGAACATCTTCCAAAAAGCTCAAAGCGTAATTTTTTTTTTAATTCTTATAAAATGGAATCTATGAGTATAAAAATAACTAAAAGTATATAAAATAGAACCAATGTTTTTCTTCATTCTTAAAAGTTGAATTTTGGGCAAAAAATTCTTTTTAGGGAGGAAGGGCCTTTGTTTATTTTTACTCAATTCATGTGTCACTTAAAATGTTTTGATTAATAGCAATTTAAACTTTAATAAATCCAAAAAGAGGGGTTTATATGAACAGTTTTTCTTGTTGCGATGTAATGAACCAATCCCCAAACTTTGTAAAAGTTTTTTATACTCATATACTGAAATGTGTTCATTTGAATATAGGTTTTTATTTCCAAATAGATTTTCAGGCCCTCATTAATGACTGTTTACTGGCTGCTAATCGACATAAAATTACAGAAACATCTTACGCGTACAAAAATCTCCAAGAATATTTAATTATATATAAGAATATATGTAAGAATATATAATTACTTCCCGAATCTATACTTATAGTATTACGTAAGCAAAGCAAAGTAGGGCATGACATTGGCATCACAGAGACGAAAATTCAAAAGCACAGGGCATACGCGCTAGCTGTACTTCCAACCAAAATATTTATTTTTACGAGAATAGTTATATTTACATACCTTTATCAGTAGATATGTATTGTAGGTGCTTCATCAATGAAGTTTTTAATTTTATCTGTAGAAAATATTTTCCCTTTTTTCCCCACTGTACCCTGCCGATTTTTATTTTAACGAGGAGTACAAATTCTTATATTAGGATATATAAATACCATGTTTCACATTTAGAGTAGTTTTCAGTACTGAATAAACTGTCCACAAATTTGGGGTCTTCATTGTTTTTGACATTTCTTAAAAACAAAAAAAAAAAAAAACAACTATGACGACATTTTCCGAGAATGAAGTTACATTTTTTGTTATTTTCCATGCCATAAATTTATCATACAACTTTTCGTAGATCTTTTTTTTATTTATGTGTATGTAAATTGTAAACAAATCTTATCACAGGCTAAAACACCTCAGTGTCCATCTTGCAAATCAACTATCACCATGAATGGAATTTCATTTGTTATCGATGCACGTGTACAATACGTATAGCGGTCGGCTGAGTTCTCGTTCGTATATCTAGATATTAAATATTTATTGTACTATGCAGGGAACTCTTATATAATGGTCATTAGAATGAGATTTTTTGATGCGAGCGAAGTGAGTGTCGAAACTTAAATCTCACTCGTATTCAAATAGCTACCATTATACGATTGAGGCATAAATAACTATTATGAACCACCCTGTGTAAGCTTTTCTATAAAATTAACTTTAATATTAATTGTTATAACACTTAACCCTCGAATCTGGCTTCCATAAAGCACGTTTTCATAAAACTCGGATCCGAATGCTACCTTGGCCGGTATACGAACATACGATTCACATATCTCATTTTAGATTGGGGTTGGCTGCGCTCCTCGTAAAAGTTTTGTTCGGTGGAATGGTCAATAGGTAAGCTCTTTTAAAACATTAAGTTGCCAATAAAATGCACATGTCGCGTTCCCTTCATTCGGAGATAGGGTGGCATGAGAAAGGACTTTTATCCTTCCATGAGCTACTAGAATATAAATGTCCTTTGTGTTTTAACTGTATACATTTTGTGCTTTTCAATTCTGCTAGTTAACTAAAAGGCTATACAGAGTGTCCATGCAAACATTCCCCGGTTTTAAGTGGTGTAAAGTCCCTGTCAATTGTTGGATTTACATGAAATTGGTGTTGTTAGAAACAAAAGAGTCTGATGTATTCCATTCACATTGTTATCTCTACATGTTCTATAAACAAACTATTTCTGCAAACGATTACCTTTTATCTACTTCATCCTCATCCAAAAAAAAAACATTAGCAGGAATGCTCTTATTACTTGCTTCCTTGCAAGCAGAAGGGAAATAAGGGAGTATAATTGAAATTCAGTTCTCTCTTATAGCCAATGTAAAACAAAGGATGTATGAAACGGAAGATAACTTCCCGCTTGAGAAACTTTAAATTGGTTGAAAATTCCAACCAATAACAAGGAATATTTTGCATACCGTTAAGGCTACAGAAAAAGTCTGATGAGTTCCAATTCCCATTACTTTCTCTACGTCTCTGTAACAAATTATTGTTAAAAAGCTTATGTTTCTGTTTACTTCATACTAATTAAGAAAAAAAAATCAGCAGAAATGGTCTTATTAATTGCTTCGTTGCAAGTAGAAGGGAAATAAGGGAGTACCATAGGTCAAAGGGATAATCAAAAGATGGTTGCCATGTGACTGAGGTTCCTTTGTTTTTATGGACAGGGGTTGATAAGTTCTCATATGAGGAATGTGTAAGCTTTTTAAAGCTGAAATCAGTAAAAATGCGTATCTAAAAATCTTATGTGTTACACTCACATTACTTTCTCTAGTCGTTCTGCAAACTTCTTACATAAGATTATTCTTCTTTCTGCACCATGCTAATCGAGGTATTCAGCACAATGTTCTTATTACTTAGTTCCATATAAGTAGGAAGAAAATAAGTGAATACACTAGGCTAAATAGATAGACAAATGTTTTAAAAGCTGTCGTTGTGCGATTGTCATTATAAATGCTTCTTTTCTTGGCCAGGAGTAGAACAAAAGAAAAACGGACCCTCCCGTCTGAGAAAAGTATAAGTACTTCTCAACTGAAACTAATAACAATGAATACCTGGAAAACGGTAAGCTCCACGAAAAAAATGTATATGATGTAAATTGTGTATTTTAATAAGGTCCACCTTTTTTGTATAGTAAGATTTTGTCTATCTCTTACGATTTATTAGTAATGCCAAATTAAGAAAAATTCATCTAGAATAAACAAGCCTTTAGAAGCTATTCCCAGAAAATTCAAGATATACATTTTATTTTTCAGGTAAATATCTTTAATATATGATATTTTAATCAAAATCGTTGTAGTCATTTTTAAAAAAAATCAAAATTTTCGAAAAAAGTTCCATGTAAAGGGTAGTTTGGGGTGTGGGGATTTTTCTCAAATCTTCGTGTCGCATCCCTGGAAGATGCTGAGCTTGAATACCAAGTTTGGTATTTTAGCTACTTTTCGTTTTTGAGTTATCGTGTTCACGGACACACGGACACACACACACACACACACACGGACCTTTTTCTGGAAATGTTTTTTTAGATTCAGGGGGTCCTAAAACATATATTTCCGGTGAAATCTCGACATCGAATTTTTGGGTGGAATGCAATACTTCTCTATCCCTATGTACATTGTTCATACGGGGCAAGAGAAAGTAAAAATGATACACTGCACAAAAAGAAAATGTATATAACATAACTTGTGTGTTTTAACGAGCTCTACATTTTCTATTAAGTAGATCGCCAGTTAGGCAAAAAGTAATCTTCAGATGTTATTCACGAAAAATTCAAGGTATATATTTTGTTTGTCAGATAAATATCTTTAATAAATGATGCTTTAATCAAAACCGTTATAGGCAGCTTTAAGAGAATCAAGCTTTTTCGAAAACCTTTTAATTGTGGGGGGGATTTCTTGAAAATCTTCGTGTCGCATCGTTCCAAGATACCGAACTTAAATACCAAGCTTGGCATTTAATGGACTTTTCCTTTTTGAACTATGATATTCACAGACACACACACACACACACACATACACCTACACACACACACGGACCTTTTCCCAAAACATGTATTTTCAGTGAAATCTCGGTATCGAATATTTGGGTGCATTATAATACCTTCTTTATACTCTATGTACATAGTTCGTGTAGAGAAAGTTAAGATGTATATGATACCAATTGAGTGATATAACGATATCTACAATTTTGTGCATCACGTTTTTGCCTATCGCTTATACTTCCATTTTCCAAATCATCCAGAATGAAGAAGTCTTCAGGCCAACTCTCAGAAAATTCAAGGTGTGCGTTTCGTTGTCATGAAAATATCATAAACATATGTAATTTAAATCAAAATCGTTGAGAATACTGAGAAAATAAAACATTTAGAAAAATGTTCCATGTAAAGGGAGTGGAGTAAGTAAAATATTCCTTGAAATCTTCGTGTCTCATTTTTGAAAGTTACTGAACTTAAATACCCAATATAAGTTTACTATTTAACCATCTTTTGGTTTTTTAATTACGCTGTCCACAGACACACACACACTACACACACACACACACACACATACACACCACGAACGGCTATTTCTATGCATGTTTTTTGCACTCAGAAGCCCAAAAAGATATTTCTGGTGAAATCTTGACATCAAATTTTTCAATGAAATGCAACATCTTGGTTACCATTATTCACATAGTACGTGTAGAGCCAATAAAAATGTGATGTGTTCTATTTATATGACTTTAAAATTTACGTACAAATTATTGTTGGAAATCTTATTGTTCTATGTACTTTATTCTAATCGAGATAAGTGGAAGGGGAATACAGAAGCACTCTAGGCTAAAACGATAGTCAACTCTTTTAAAAGTTGGTTGGTATGTGATTAAAATTCGTCTCTTTGCATGACCAGAAACTGACAAATACGCGAATGAGAAAGTTTTAAAACTTTAAACTGAAGCCAATAAGAAGGAATATCACGGAAATGGTCAACTCCATATAAAAATGTATACCTAAGAACCAAATTGTGTGTTTTCATAAGAGTTACATTTTTTGTGCAGTAAGTTTTTGTCTATCTCTTATGGCTTACCAGTTATGCGAAATTCAGCAAAATTCATCCAGAATGAAGAGATCTTCAGAACATAGTCCCAGTAAATTCAAGCTTATATTTTGTTTGTCATGTAAATTGCCTTAATATGCAGTATTTTAATCAAAATCGTTTTAGCATTGCGATTTTTTATGAGTTCTCAAAAGACATTATTCCGGTAAGATCTTGATATGGAACTTTTGGATGCAATAGAGTGCCCAATAGTTCTAGAGAAAGTAAAACTCATTATTTTTTTTACGTTACTTGTTTATAATCTTGGATAACAACAAATGGGCCAAGGTGATGTATACGTGAAATTTGGAGAATCCACAAAATGGAAGATATCTACATGAAATTTATACCATTTATTATGTTAATGGTATATTTTTCCATGTATTAACTTTATAGTTTGCATCGCTATTTAAATATTTGTTCTGTCCAAATTCACTGTTGTAATAAAACTGAGTTAGGAGGAGCTATTAATAAAAGTGTTCACATAAAATATTTAAGTTTTGTACTAGAGTTTTAAAATAGATATGCCATTTTACTTTCTCTACACGTACTATGCGCATAAAGTATAGAGAAGGTATTGCACTGCACCCAACCGAGATTTCACCGGAAATATATATTTTAATTTCCCTGTGTCCAAAACAAGCTTTTTCAGAAAAAAAATCCGTGTTTGCGTGAGTGGGCGCGTATGTCCGTGTGTGTGTGTCCGTGTGTTTGTGAACACGATAACTCAAAAACGAAAAGTCGGTAAAATACCAAACTTGTTATTTAGTTTAATATCTTCTAGGGATGCGACACAAATATTTTAAGAAAAATTCCCAACTACCCTTTAGATGGAACTTTTATCGAAAATTTTGATTTTCTCAAAAATGGCTGTAATGATTTTGATTAAAATGTCATATATTAAAAATATTTACCTGTCTTATAAAATGTATATCTTGCAGTTTCTTGGAATAGGTTCTGAAGACTACTTTATTTTGGATGAATTTTACTGAATTTTGCGTAACTGCTAAACCATATAAAATGGACAAACACTTAGCACACAAAAAATATAGGGCACGTTAAAACACACTACTTATGTTATATACATTCTTTGTGGAGTTGATTGTTTTTGAGATATTCCTTGTTTTTGGTTTCAGCTTTAAAAACATACTTTTCTCATACAGCAATTTTCAACTCCTGGCCATACAAAAAAAGAAACTTCAGTCACATAAAAACCAGCTTTTGACTATCACTTTAACCTATGATACTCCCTTATTTCACTTCTACTTACAAGGAAGCAATTAATAAGTATATTTCTGCTATTTTTTTCTCGATTAGCATGCAGTAAATAGAAGCGTAAGCTTTTTACCAATAATTTGTTACAGAGATGCAAAGAAAGTCATGTGAATGGAACACATCAGATTTTTTAAGTAAGTTTAATTATAGACTGTTATCTTTAATGCCCTAAATATGTTCAATAAATACAAAGATGCTCCATTAATATTCAGTTTGCAAGAGGTATGAATGTTCAACAATGACATACAGAATTACTGGAAGCTTGTGGTGCAGAGAGTTTGCCATATCGTAACGTGGTTAGTTGGGCAAAAGCAGGTCGTTGAGGAAGGGAAGATTTCATCGAAAACATGGAGCTGGCAGACCGCAATCACTTCAAATTATGTTCATTGTTGCTTATGATTTTGACGGTGTTCTTATCACTCATTCAGTTTCTCAAAGAAATCGTGTGAATGGTGCATACTACAGTTACTTTCTGAAACATCATTTATGACCACATGTGCATCGTAAACTTCCAAATCTCCTGAATTCTCATCCTATTGTGTTACATGACGCTACTTGCTCTCACACGGCTGCCTCTATTGTTAGTTAACTTCGCAGATGAAACTGGAAACTTCTGGAGCAACCTCCATACTCCCCAGATATGAGCCCAAGTGATTTTGACCTTTTTAAGAAAATGAAATTACTACTTAGAAGATTTCGCTTTAGAACCAGACAGGCAATTATAGTAGTAGCAGTAGAGCGGTCTGTTCGAATATTAGCACAAGGCTTTGTGGATGGCACCCGTGTTCTCCCTGATGTGTGGAGGCGAGTTCTTCATGCTGGAGGAGATAACTTCTAAGAACTGCAATAATGGGACTGCTCAAAAAATGTTTTATTGTTGCTAATTAAATTTTTGCCAGTAATTATTGAATGATCCATACATTTTGTTAGGTAATTGTTTCTTATCTTTAAATTTGTGGGCGACACATTTTCTCCGGCTGCCAGACATCTATTTTTCCTCTTTTTTCTTTTAAATAATACAATAATTTGTTTGGAGTTTATCATAATTTTTGTGCTATTTCTAGGAGTTTTTAGTTTATTGTGGTATGATCTTCTTTCAGTTGTTGGAAGCCTTTGCCATTTTTGTGTGGAAGATGTTGATTTTTTCTGCGAATTTCTTTTAGAATGAGTTGCTTAGATCTTTGATGCTGTTTTTTTTTTCTTCTGTGGGGCTGTTTAGGGTATCAGTTTGGTGTTCTGTGTGTCCGTTAAGTTGTTGATGGCAGTTGTAATGTCTTTAATGCTGGTTTATATTTCCCTGATGTTTTTGTATATCTTTTGTAGTGTTGTTTTAAGTCTTTTTTATGATAGTTGCCGATGTCTTGCGTAACTTGTGCTCCTTCGTTACTGGAGTGCTGTTTTTGATGTTCCCATGGTGGTTGTTTGCTGATTGATTGTGGTTCTTGCAGAGTTGTCAGTGATTGTTTCGGATGTGAGGATGTTCTTCTTGCTGTTGTGCTGGATTGTTGTGTGTGCCTCCTGTCTTGTAGATGCACATAGTTAATTCCTGGTGGTGCTTGTGTTTTTGTCGGGGGAAATATGGGCAGCAGGTCTGGCCAGTGTAGTGATAATATCGGCGGCAAGTGGAGCAGTATCGGCGGCGTCTGGTGAGATCGTGCTCTCTGCAAACCAATGTTAGAATATGGGCTCCACAATAGTGGCAGCGTGGTGTTGAATAGTTTTCAGTGTCTCCGTATTGGCAGCATGTTCAACATGATGGTGTTCAGGTCATGTGGCTTTCATCTCTTCGTACTTATCTTCCAAGAAAGTTCATTTTGGATTGTAGTTCTGCTATGTACTGTTCTTTATCCTGGATGGTGAGACGGATAAAGTGGTGCCGATCCTCTGTTGTTTATTCGGAAGGCCAGATATACTGAGCCTACTTTAGGAAGAACCGCGCTGATAGCTGAGGATGCACGCTGTCCGCTAATGCACCGAAGTGCCCGAAGCGACCGGGAGAATCTCTCGCTGGTGGTGTTGTGGCGTCCCATGCGATGCTCTACCGCTGAGTATGAAGCTTGATAGAAGATCGATGTGAAGTAGTGGTGGGATCTTCGCTGGGTATCGGTGTTCCGATAGTTGATGTCTAGATTTTTGCCTGGTTTCTTGGTGTTGTTACTCCGGGTGTGGCGATTTCTGGTGATGATGATGTGTCCGTTGTGCTTTCATGCCTGGGGTGTTTACTCGTCGAAGAATTTTCTCATTTTCGGTTTGAGATGTACTCGTCTCGGTGTCTTTCAGCTGATTATGAAATAAACAGAAGAAAAGTTTTCATAAGAATCGTTTACTACGGCCAAGGTAAAGAATATAAAAGCGAACGTACGACAAAATATTTTAGCTTTAACTCACAATAAGCATTGGAATATAGGCTCATGCATATTATAATATTTGAGATAGAAAAAAATAAACAAATAGCTCACTTATTGGGGAACTCGATTATCTCGATTAGCATAAAGTATACAGAAGAATAAACTTTTTAAAAATAATTCGTTACAGAGACATAGAGAATTTCTTGGTTTCTGAGAAAGTAAAGTCAAAACTTTACTTAGAACTTTAGAGTGGAATACAATATATTTTCTATTTACTATGTACAGAGTACAAAGTACGCCAAAGAAAATCTTACTACGCCTCGCGTGTACCCACATTATTTATCGTTGTATGTGGCTTTGCGAAGCTATGGTGGGTTGCCTTAAGCCTAAATGCAAGGTTGCTCCATTCCTGGTAGATAGCTAAACTAAAAATCTGATGTGTTCCATTCACAGGACTTTCTCTATATCTGTAAAAATTATTGTTAATGCGCTTATCTTTTATTTATTTCATGCTAATCGAGAAAAATTAGCAAAAATAGTCTTATTTCTTGCTTTATTGTAAGTAGAAGCGAAATAAGGGAGTACCATAGGTCAAAGTGAAAGCCAAAAGCTGGTTGCTATGTGACTGATGCTCCTTTGTTTGTATGGACAGGAGTTGACAAATTCCTGTATGAGAAAAGTATGTTTTTCAAAAATAAGGGAGTACCATAGGTCAAAGTGAAAGCCAAAAGCTGGTTGCTATGTGACTGATGTTCCTTTGTTTGTATGGACAGGAGTTGACAAATTCCTGTATGAGAAAAATATGTTTTTCAAAGCTGAAACCAAGAAAAAGGAATATCTCAAAAACGATCAACTCCAGGAAAAAAATTTATATAACATAAATTGTGTGTTTTAACGAGCTCTATATTTTTTGTGTGTTAAGTTTTTGCCCATCTCTTACGGTTTAGTAGTTATGCAAAATTCATCCCTAATAAAGTAGTCTTCAGAGGCTATTCCCAGAAAATTCAAAATATACATTTTATTTGTCAGGTAAATATCTTTAATATATGATATTTTAATCAAAATCATTAGAGCCATTTTTTAGAAAATCAAAATTTTCTAAAAAATTTCCATGTAAAAGGTAGTTTGGAGTGGGGGGATTTTTCTCAAAATCTTGGTGTCGCATCCCTGGAACATACTAAACTTAAATAACAAGTGTGGTATTTTACCTACTTTTCGTTTTTGAGTTATCGTGTTCACAGACACACGGACACACTGACACACGGACACATACACGGGCCTTTTTCTGAAAAGACTTTTTTTTTTTGGTTACAGGGGACCCTAAAACATACATTTCCGGTGAGATTTCGGTATGGAACTTTTTGTTGGAGTGCAATACCTTCTCTATACACTATGAACATAGTACGTATAGAGAAAGTAATAACCACCACAGATGTAACAAAATGGCGTAGAAACGACATATATGTTCACATTCTCGTTCGTATTGACTAAAATAGAAGGAGGTAAAGTAAGTGCATTCAGTTTGTAATACAGAACTCTCAGAATGATTAGTAGCCATACCTTATTGGCGTCCCCCTCTGTGGTGTAATGGTTACCATGCTAACTTTATATATCTAAGTTCTCGAGTTCAAACCCGAGAGAGGACTAAGGATTTTTTCAGGCGTAAAAATGCTTAGAATGGCTTCCTTTTAAAGAGATATAAAGCCATTGGCCCCGTGTCGTAGATTTACGGCACGTAAAAGAACCTCAAGCCTGATAAAAGGAGGCCTCTGAGCAAACTTAATCGGTCTTTTACGCCCAGTATTGAGAGACGCGGAGAACATCAGTTAAAGAGCGTCCATAAATAAAACTCTATTTATACATTATATCCTATTGGGGAATCATACGTCTGAAAAATAAACAGAAAACGATACAAAATCTTAACTCCATGGCACGACAGCTGACAAGGAACCTTGGCCTACCGCCCGGCCGCTGCATCCCCCATCTCGGTCCATGAAAGACGCCATGGATGTGGTGCACTATTGGAGGGTGAGACGTGGTCAGCGCCTCGAGCACCTCTGGCCGGTTAATGTGGTCCCCATGACCTGGAGCCGCTACTTCTCCATCAAGTAGCTCCCCAGGGACCTCACATGGCTGAGTGCACCCCGGGCCAGGTCTCCCAGAGGAGGAAAACTCACACGCCGGAGTCGAAACCAGGTCTCCCGCTTGGTAAGCAGCTACGCTACCACCGTGCTAAGGAGACGACCACGGTATGAAATCATCCGAAGAATAAACATCTTGCAGTATATTATCTATATCAACATCTTCCTATCAAGTATTAGACCTAGAATCCTGTTACGGTCTCAGTTCATCTCTTCATCGGATGGCACAACATCATTTTGTATTTGACATGGAATTACGACTTGTTTCATTATGAATCTTACAAACAAATTTCAAGCCCTTTTACAATTGGTTGCTAACTAAGATAAAGCCAATCCAGTGGCGGGGTCGCCACCTATAGCCCTTGGAGAGACTTGGGACACAGCAATTTCTCTGCATCTGACGGAACGGTTATATCGCAGTGATTGGTCCCAATAATTGGGTAAGAGAGATTGTGAAATGCACTTCACTACCCTATGCACTTCACATATCTAATTTACTAAAATGACCATCGGGTGTTCTACAGCATTTTGTCACATTTACTTACATATCTGTGTGCATGTGTTCTTATTTTACATCTTAAATACACAAACAGGAAACCTGTTCTATAACTTCATTTTTACTGTTGTATGATGTCTTTCCCATTGATTTTGGTTTTCCAAATGATATGTTCATATCATACTGTAACCACAAACCTTTGTAGATCATCTGCTTCAGCCAAAAATGGCTCGTCATCAGCAAACACAATTGTTTTGATATAATGTTTGCAGTCAAGATAACACCTTTAATTTTATAAAATGTTTGTTTTCAAAATCCTATTTACGTTAAGACCGTATGCAGAGGTGATAGTCTAAGTCGACTATTCATCTGAAAAGCCTCTGACATATTCCAAAGACAAAATGTCTGCAGGATTTAGGTAGGGTATCTTGAGTGACATTAAATAGAAATCAGATTTGTAATCCAATTCCTTGTAAAGCAATTACCAAACCATTCCCATACTATCACTAACCTTCAAAATCGGATCGGGCTCATAAGAGTAAACCCATGTTGGTTCGTAGGTTCCTCGCCGTGGCCGAGTGGTTAGACCACTCGTCTCGCACCAAGGTAGCCCGTTTTGATCCAAAGTGACGCGATGTGGGATTTCTGCTCGACAAAGCGGCTAAGGATCGGGTTTTTTCCAAGTTCTCCGGTAACCCCCACCATCGCGTTCCACCGGTGCTCCATTTTCATTCTTTAAATCATCAGTATCTGCCAGCGGAGGTACAGAGTAAAAGCGGGCGTTAAACACAATTAAAAACATCTGATGTGTTCCATTCACACGACTTTCTCTATATATCTGCAATACATTATTAATAAAAGGTTTATTCCTCTATTTACTTAATGCCAATGCAGAAAAAATTAGCAGAAATGCCTTATTACTTGCTTCCTTTTAAATAGACGGGAAATAAAAGAGTATAATAGGCTAAATCGATAGTCAAATCTTTTGAAAGCGCTTGCTATATGACTGAAGTAGCTTTTTTGTATGTACAAGAGTTAACAAATTCCCGTATGAGAAAAGTATAAATATTTTAAATGACCAGGACTATCTCAAAAACGATCGACCTCAGGAAAAAAAAATATATATATCATAAGTTGTGTGTTTTAACGAGATCTACGGTTTACCACTGAAGCACAATACCGCTAAATTCATCCAGAATAAACATCTCTTCAGAGGCTATTTCAAGGAAATTGAAATATACATTTTATTTGTCATGTAAATATTCTAAATAAAAGAGACTTTAATTAAAATCTTTAGAGACATTTTTGAGAAAATAAACATTTTGGAAATTTTTTCCATGTAAAGGATTGTTGGGTGTGGGGGGGGATTTTCTTGAAAATATTCGTGTCACATCCTTGGAAGATAACAAACTTAAATACCAAGTTTTGTTTTTAACGGTTTTTTCGTGTTTTGAGCTATGCTGCCCACAGACAGACAGACAGACAGAAACAACTACGAAAATGTTTCTAAAATTTTGATGTGTTCCATTCACATGGTTTTCTCTACATCTGTGCAACATTTTATTGTTAAAAAGCTTATGCTTCTATTTACTTCATTCTAATCCAGAAAAAATGTTACTTGCCTCCATGTAAGTAGAAGCGAAATAAGAGAGTACCATAGGTGAAGTTCCTTTGTTTGTATGGACAGAGTTGACAAATTCATGTTTGAGAAAATTATACATTTTTTAAATCTGAAACCAAAAGCATGTAATAACTATAAATTCTGCCAAAAAATGTATATAACATAAATTATGTGTTTTAACGTGCTCTGCATTTTTATGTGGTAAGTTTTTGTTCATCTATTACGGATTTTCTGGAATGGAAAATTCCGTAAAATTCATCCAGAATAAAGTAGTCTTCAAAGGCTATTCCCAGAAAATTCAAGATATACATTTTATTTGTCAAGTAAATATCTTCAATATACGATATTTTAATCAAAATAGTTAGTCCATTTTTAAGAAAATCTAAATTTTGGATAAAATTCCATATAAAGGGTAGTTGGGCGTGGGGGGATTTTCTTGAAAATCTTCTTGTCACATCCTTGGAAGATACCAAACTAAAATAACATGTTTGGTTTTAAACGGTTTTTTCGTTTTTGAGTTATGCTGCCCACAGTCAGTTTTTTTTTTTTTTTTTTGTTTTTTTTGGTGGATTCAAGGGGTCCCAAAACATGTGTTTCCGGTGACATCCCGAAATCGATTTTTGGGTGCAATACAATACCTTCTATGTACATAGTACGTGTACATTTTGCGTAGAAGATACATATTTATATCTAAAAAGCAGGTAGAATTAAACCCTGGCATGTCACTTTGTATCACACCATCACCCTCAGTGATGACTAATCGTGTAGAACAGCAACACTTGGATTTTCACGGCAGCAGCAAACATAATTATGGCTGTTAACAGAACCCGACGCACGAAATGTCGCTAGTCGGATGAACTCCTATTAGATAGGTAGACCCAGGCTGCAAAAATTCAATGTCATAGTCGGGATTTGTACCACCGATCTCCCAGTGTCTAGCCGGTTGCTCTGCCACTGAGCTACCATTGCAACATGCCGGCATAGGATTGAATTCCTCAACTGACCCGCATGTTTCCCGGTGAGCATCAAGAAGCTCTCAAATTATTTTGAGATGACAACCCCAACGGCGACTTACAATGTTGTTAGTACTTGATATATAGTATACCCAACTATTATGGTCAATTAGTATTGGTTTAACTGTTTTTTCACACAAGCTGTGTGAGGGACAGGAATTGGATAGGTAGAATCAGAGATGCTATGCCGGCCTGTTGCCACGTTAGCTCAGTGGAAGAGCAACCGGTTAGAGAAGGGAGATCCGTGGTTCAAACCCCGGCTATGACATTGAATTTTTCAATCTGACTCTACCTATCCAACTCCTGTCCCTCACACGGCTTGTGTGAAAAAGCAATTAAACGAAGATGATCCTAAGCTAGAATCATCTTCCAGCATCAGCAGCCAGATAAACGCATTCAAGACAATGAAGTTCACCTTTGTTTAGTGCGTGCAAATAGGCTTGGGCGCTAAGACTACACTTTCATGTCATTCATGATATTTACTTTCTCTACACGTACTATTTACATAGCGTATACAGAAGGTGTTGCACTTCTTCCAAAAATTCATTACCGGGATTCACGGAAATACACGTTTTAGGATCCCCTGCATCCTAAATTAGCATTTCTGTTTTCTCTATGCGTACTATGTGCATACTGTATAGGGAAGATATTGCATTCCACCAAACATTTTCGTCGCCCTCCGTGGTGTAATGGTTACCATGTTGACTTCATATATCTAAGGTCGCGGGTTCAAAGCCGGCGGAGGACGATTGATTTTTTTCGGTTGTAGAAATCCTTAGCATGGCTTCCTTTGGAAGGGAAGTAAAGCCGTGGGTCCCGTGTCGTAGATTTACGGCACATAAAAGAACCTCAAGCCTAAAAGAGAGGCCTCTGAGCAAAAGTTAAGTGGTCTTTCATGCCTAATTTAAAATGGGACGCTGAGACCCACAGTAGTTAAAGACCGTCCATAAATAGCACCCCATTTATATATATCTTTATTTATCAAAAATCTCATATCGAGATTTCACCGGAAATAAAATTTTAGGGTCCTCTATTTCCCAAAAAAGAATTTTTAGAAAAAGCTCTTGTGTGTATATGTGTGTGAATGTGGCAACTCAAAACTTAAAAGTCGGTAAAATACCAAACTAGGTATATAAGTTTATTATCTTCCAAGGAGCGACGCGAAGATTTTAAGGAAAATCCCCACACTCCAAACTACCCTTTACATAGAAAATGTTACAAAAATGTTGATTTTCTCAAAAATTGCTATAACCGTACATTAAAGGCAAATGAAATGTATATCTTGAATTTTCTGGGAAAAGCCTCCGCAGACCTCTTTGTTCGGGATGAATTTTATTGAATTTTGTATAACTATAAACCGTATTCAATGACCTTTTTCTGCGTGTTCTGCAAACACACTATTCTAATAAAGGATTCTTTCATCTTCATCGTGTTAATTGAGATAAGCATTACCTTAACTCTAATAGTAAGAGTCAGATAAAAATTCAGTGTGATTTACCGAGGAACAGTAGAAGAATTTAGTGTCATGTCGGCATGTTGTCGTGGAAGCTGAGTGGTTAGAGCAACCTGTTATAAACCGGGAGACTCGTGCTTCAAATCCAAGCTATAGAATTTTATTTTTCAGCCCCACTCTACCCATCCAACTCCTATAGAAGGCCTATGAGGATAAAATAATTGTCTTAGTGTTTATTAATTGGCTCCCTATAGTTGGAACAGAAAGTAAGTCAAATATAAATATAAGATCTAAAAGATAAATATTTTAAAAAACCGGTCACCACATCCTGGAATTGAAATTCCTGTCTCTTTGCATAACCACGATTACAAATCAAATGTATCCCATTTTTCTATCTATTTTGAAACAACTTATACTCGTATTCTTCTCTCTCCCGCGATAGGGATAAGCATTAGCATAAATTGTTGTATTGTACAGTTCAAAGTAAAGGCGAAATAAGGGAATACACTAGCCTAAAGTGATAGTCAAAAGCTCTAAAACTCGGGAGCTAATTGATGCAATTGAAATTTTAAAACCAATAACAAGGAATATTTTGGAAATGGTTTGGTCATAAATTTTGTGTTTTAACAAGATCTACAGTTTTTATGTATTAAGGTTTACAGTTTCGCAAACTTCATTCAGGAAGCAGGATTTTAATCAACATCATTGGAGCCAATTTTGGGAAAAAATGTTTTTAAAACATGTTTCATAAAAAGGGTAGTTTTGGATGGATGAATTTTGTTGAATCTCTTTGTGTTGAATCCTTGAAAGATACTGAACTTAAATACTAAATTTGGTATTTAATGGTCTTTTCGTTTTTCAAATATGTTGTTCAGACACACACGGCCCTTCTTCTTTTTTAGGATTCAGGGGGACCCAAAATATGTATTTCCAGTGAAATCTCGGTATCGAATTTTTGGATGCATTACAATACTTTCTCTATGCCCTATGTACATAGTACGTGTATATAAAATAAAAATAATAATAATAATAATAATAATAATAATAATACTATAGTCCCCTGTATAAAGTCTTAGAGATATTTTATCGGTACCAACATAAATAGCTCCGTTCTGTTGAGCCACATTTTATGCACGCGAGTATACAGAAACTATTGTTGCTTTGAGGTCACATTGGGAGACTGAAGGTGGTGAAATGCCAAAGAGATACATCAGATAATGTTTCTTTTTCACTGAGGCGGCGGATGTAATTAGCTACACATATTTCCTATTTGAAGAGGGGGTTACAAGGGTTAATTACGAGGTTGAAATGCCAGCTTTCTCTTAAAATGACGTAAGCGGCAACTCACCACGCCCACGAGAATCCGATTGTTTAGTAACGGCGATCACACCAGCTGGTTTTACTTTCTGTACTGCATGTAATAAGTAGAGTGTATATTGTATTCCACCCAGAAGGTTTAAGTTGAAACTTCATCACAGGTGTTCGTGATGTGTTCCTGTTTACTTTCTCTACACGTACATGTACATAATATCTAGAGAAGGTATTGTAATGCACCCAAAATTTACAAGAAATACTTGTCTTGGATCCCCTGAATCCAAAAAACTCATTTTTGAAAAAAAATCCCTGTATGCCTGTGTGTTTGTGTGTGTGTTTGTGTGTGTGTGTGTGTGTGTGTCTGTGTGTCTATGGATAGCTTAGCTCAAAAACGAAAGTACCTTAAATACCAAAGCAGGTATTTAAGTTTGGTGTATTCCAAGGATGCGACACGAAGATTTTCAAGAACATCCTCCCACCCCTAACTACACTTCACATGGAACTTTTTTCAAAAACGTTGATTTTCTCAAAAATGGCTGTAATGATTGTGATTAAAATTTCGTATAATAAAGATATTTACTTGAAAAATAAAATGTATATTTTGAATTTTCTAAAAATAGCCTCTGAAGACTACTTTATTCTGGATGAATTTTACGGAAATTTTCATAACTACTAAACCGTAACAGATGGTCAAAAACCTACCGTACAAAAAATGCATACAATTTTAGCTATACACATTTTTTCGTCGAGTTGATCGTTTTTTAGATATTCCTTGCTTTTGGTTTCAGCTTCAAAAAAGGTATACCTTTCTTATACAGGAATTTGTCAACTCCTGTCCATATAAACAAAGGAACTTCAGTGACATAGCAGCCAGCTTTTGACTATCACTTTAAACTATGGTACTCCCTTATTTGGCTCTACTTGCAATGAAACAAGTAATAAGACTATTTCTGCTAATTTGTTCTGGATTAACATGAAGTAAATACAAGCATAAGCCTTTTAACAAAAATCTGTTGTAGAGATAGAGAGAAAGCCATGTGAATGGATCACATGAGATTTTTCTACATCTATATTGTAAATATAAGAGAAATAAGGGTATACACTAGGCTAAAGTGAGAGTCAAATCTTTTAAAAGCTGTTTCCCTTGTGGTTGAAATCCGTTTTTTTTTTTTTTTTTTTTTTGCGTGGCAAGGAGTTGACAAATTCCCGTATGTGAAAAGTTTAAGTAATTTAAAACTGATACCATAAACAAATAATCTACAAAATTGACAACTGCACGAAAAAAATGTGTATGACAGGAATTGTGTGTCAACGAGATCTACGTATTTTGTGTAGTAAGTTTTCGTCCAGCTCTAACGGTTGACTAGTTATGCAAAATCCAGGAAAATTCATCAAAAAAAAGTCTGATGTGTTCCATTCAAATGAATTTCTCTACATCTCTGAAACAAATTATTGTTAAAAAGCTTATGCCTCTACTTATTTCATACTAATCAGAAAAATTTAGCAGAAATAGTCTTATTATTTGTTTCCTTGTAAGCAGAAACGAAATAAGGGAGTATCATCGGTTAAAGTGATAGTCAAAAGTTGGTTGCTATGTCACAGAAGTTCCTTTGTTTGTATGGACAGCAGTTGACAAATTCCTGTATGACAAAAGTATAAGTTTTTCCAAGCAGACAGCAAAAACAAGGAATGTCTGAAAAACGATGAACTCCACGAAAAAAGTGTAAATAACATAAATTGTGTGTTTTAACGTGCTCTACATTTTTGTGTGGTAAATTTTTGTCCGTCTCTTACGGTTAAGCAGTTATTCATAATTCGGTAAAATTCATTCAGAATAAACAACTCTTCAGAGGCTATACATTTTATTTGTCAGGTAAATATCTTTAATATACGAAGTTTTAGTCAAATTTTTTAGAAAAACAATATTTTCGAAAAAAGTTCCATGTAAAGGGTAGTTGGGTGTGTGAGAATGTTTCTCAAAATCTTCGTGTCGCATCCCTGGAATATACTAAACTTAAATACCAAGTTTGGTATTTTAAGACTTTATCGTGATCAGAGAAACAAACACACACACACACGGACCTTTTTGTATTTAATTTTTTGGGGGATACAGGAGATCTTAAAACGTCTATTTTCGGTATCGAATCTTTGGGTGGAATGCAATATCTTCTCTATACACTATACATATAGTAATAGTTGTGATATGCTATATTTGAATGACTCTTTCTAACTGTGGACGTATATACGTATTATTATACTGAAAAGATTCATCAACATCGTACAATTATATATATGAAATAACCAATTCGCTAGCGACCTTACGAGATTGAATTTCACAGAATCTACAGAATGGACTTATCATTTATTTACAGTGAAAATACATTTACCGAAGATACTGAAAGTGACCCCCTGCAGCATAAATATACAGCTGTGCACCTTTAAGCATATTAGATATCTCCAAAGTAAAGTTCGGATATCGATGGCGGCCAATGTAGTCTTTCAGTTTCTGTGTTGTGTATGGATTTCTTTCATATACTTTGTTCTTTGAGAGTCGCCAAAGGTAAAAAATCACATGTTACATCCGGCGAACGTGGTGGCCACAAATGTTTTCTGACAGTTCGTTCCTCAGAAAAGACATCATGCACTCGTCCCAGGAATACTTTAGACATGTTGCATGTTACGCCATCTTCCTGAAAGAAAAATTGTTTTCTTTCCTATTCAGTGAGTTAGGCACAAACTGTATAAACAATTTACTTAACACAGCCGTATCCAGGGTAGTGTCAAAAATATCTGTCCAATGTTGCGCCTTCCTGTTCCGAATAAAAACTCAATACCGAGATTTCACAGGAAGAGAATTTTTGGAAAGAGGTCCGTGAATATGTGTGGACAGCAAAACAAAAAGACCGTTAAATAACAAACTTCGTATTTAAGTTTCGTATCTTCTATGAATGCGACACGAAGGTTTCCAAGAAAACTTCAGTCACATAGAAAACCAGCTTTTGACTATGTCTATAACCTATGGTACTCCCTTATTTCGCTTCTACTTACAAGGAAGCAAGTAATAAGACTGTTTCTGCTATTTTTTTCCTTAATTAGAGTGAAGTAAATGGAAGCACAAACCTTTTAACAATGATTTGTTGCAGTGATGTAGACAGAGTCATGGGAATGGAACACAAGATTTTTTGTCATGGACTGTTTACTCACAGACAACATTAGTGTTCTCCGTTACCTAGTATACCTCGTGTTCTTTGAATTCACCTGACCAGAAAGATGAAACTATGCTTCATCACTCTTGACGTAATGCTGTAACAAACCATTGTTGATATTATCCAAGAGCCACGTGAAGTAAGCTGCACTTTTCTATCATCATCCCGTAAATACTGGACAACCGTTACACGATGTGCCTTTAAGGGCCCCGAGTCCAAAAGAAGCATTTTTAGAAAAAGGTCCATCTGTGTATGGACAGCATAGCTCAAAATCGAAATGAACGTTAAACATTTACCCACTTGAATCGAGTTTTTTTTTTTTTTTTTTTGTCTTCCAAGGATGAGAGACGAAGATTTTCGGGAACCCCCCCCCCCGCACAGATTACCCGTCATGGGGAAACTTTTTTGAAATTTATGTTCTTCTTAAAAATGGATCTAACCATTTTGATTGAAATACCATACCTATATTAAATACATTTACATTATTTATTTGCAAATAAAATGTATATTTTTACTTTCCTGTGAATAGCCTCTGTGAGAGCTCTAAATTCTGGCTGATTTTTTCAGAACTGTATAGATCTGTTAAATCATATAAGATAGACAAAAGCTTATGACACAAAATGCAGAACTCATTAAAACACATAATCTACGTCCTATATATTTTTATTTGTATGTGAGACCGTATTTTTATATATTTCATATTATTGGTTTCATATTTAAAATACTTTCCTCACACGGGAATTTGTCAAATCGTGGCTATGCAAAGAAACGTATCTTAGTCCTATAGAACCCACATTTTTGAGCATTTAAAAGTCATGTGTATTTCCTTATTTCCCTTATTTTTATAAGAAATAAAGTAATAAGACTCTGCTAATGTTTGTCTCGATTAGCAAGAAGTAGATAAAAGAATATGCTTTGAGACCGTTAATTAGCTTCTCTATAAAAATTATTGTTAGTTATTAATTATTTAGGACTGTATAATTAAAGATTACAAATGCTTATTAACGTATGTAAAGAGTAAATTCAGCTGCAGCACAAATAGAAAGCTGACGCCAAGATAGTAGAAGGGTGTGAGAAGCGCTTTGTTAGAAAGGTTTCTTTTGTCCAGTCACGTCTAACCGGTCACGACAGGGGTAAACCTTAAAATTCGGAAGACAGTAATTTCCCATTGTACAAAACCTGTCACGTGATGGTTGCAGTGCACCTTGGGATGAGAAAACTGACTTTCGGGTAATATTTACGTCAATTGCGCGGCCTTTCTGTCCAATCAGAAAGAAGCCGCCATGACGGTATTTTTAGTACATAAAGAGCCCAAGAAGACACATCGGGGCTGTCTATCTGCTATCGACTGTCTGCTGTCTGTTAACTGTGCGTCGCTGTATGACGCAGTCATGTTGATCTTGTAATACTCTCATGCTGTCGGTTATCGGACTGAACTTCACTTCTTCGTACAAAGTTAAGCACGGTAACCTGTAACGAAAACTTAGTAGTTTCCAGCGCTCTAAATTAATTTAAAGTCAGTGACGTGTGTTAAATTATATTGTATAAAGCCGAATCAATGAAGAAGAAGTAAATATAATTAATTATGTGTGACTAACCAAGTATTAAGGTTCCTAACAAGTGTATAAGTTAGCAGAATTGTAAAGCAAAGTGCTTATCTCACCTCTCCTAGTAAGAAATAAACTCCAGGAAAGTTACTATAAGATCACTCCCTGAACTACCCCCATTAGCTGCACCACCCTGAGAGAGTCAATCATCGTGCAGGCTGGGTAGCCCCGAGGCAAATTCACATCACCAGGTACGTGGATCTACTCATAGGTAGTGGAGTGAGACTTGCCAACGTCATCCATCTGTGCTCGAAGCCGAGAACTCAGCATCAGTAGTTTTGAATGTGGGGTTAAGATCACCAAACAGGGCACCCAACGTCAGCTCACCGCATATGACGCCCTACGTACGATCCACCGCACTTATAAAAAATAATTTTCTATTGAGATGTAGAGAAAGTCATGTGAATGGAACATATCATATGTTTTTAAAGTGAAAGTGTCTTTCTTATCGTCTGTCTTTCATTTACCTTTAGCTAGTTAAGAAAACTGATTTTAGGATGTTTCACAGAGCGGCCATCTTTCAAAAGATTTCACTGTCGCTTTAGCCTGTGTATTTGCTTACTCCACTTATACTTACAAGGAAGCAATGAATAATACAAATCTGCTAATGTTTATTGTGATGTTGATAAAAGAATACTGTGTAAGGGACAGTACAGAAAGTCAAGTGAATGATATTTATTTATATTCTTTCAATAAACGTCCAAATGTATTTCAGTGCATTTCCGTAGATTAACGTGTCTGCAAAAACGATATAACAGAGAGGGAGAATGAAATTGTCTTAACGGTTCAAACTACTTACAAATGCGGCCTGGCAAGCTATCGCATGTGGGATTTATGGAGGGCAAAGCGCCACATGGGCGGATTTTCTCCGGGTTCTCGGCTTCCACTGCTATCACATTCCACCGGTGCTCCATCTCCATTCCATTTATCAATATCATCTGTGCATCAGTGGTTTTGCCTGAGGATCCAAAGTATTAAAAGTGGGCGTTAAACACTACGAAAACAAGCTGATGTGTTACACTCACATTACTTTTTCTACATGTCTGCAACAAATTATTGTTACAAATCTAATGATTTTATTTACTTCATGCTAATTGAGAAACAATCAGCGAAATAGTCTTATTACTTGCTTCCTTGTAAGCAGAAGCGAAATGAGGGAATACCATAGGTTAAAGTAGTCAAAAGCTGGTTGCTATGTGACATAAGTTCCTTTGTTTGTATGGACAGGAGTTGACAAATTCCTGTATGAGAAAAGTATAATTCCTTTTAAAGCTGAAACCAAAAACAATGAATATCTCAAAAACAATCAACTTGACGAAAAAAAATTATAGAACATAAATTGTATGTTTTAATGTGCTCTACATGTTTTGTGTGGTAAGTTTTGTATACCTCTTACGGTTTAGCAGTAATGCAAAATTCCGTAAAATTCATCCAGAATAAAGTAGTCTTCGGAGGATATTCCCAGAAAATTAAAGATGCACATATTATTTGTATATACGATATACAAATATACGATATTTTAACCAAATTGGTTGGGGCCATTTTTAAGGAAATCAAAATGTTCGAAAAACGTTCCAGTAAAGGGTAGTTGGGATGAGAGGATTTTCTTGAAAATCTTCGTGTCACATCCTTGCAAGATACCAAACTTAAATACCAAGTGGGCTCTACTATTTCTTGAACTTTGATTCGTCAATCACTCAAAACCATAGCCTGGGTTTTGTCAAACTCTTTGGAGGAAGTCACTTCTACTGGACGTCCGGAATGATGTTCATTATTTCTGTATGTATGGTTACTTTAAATTCATTTAGCTAATTGTAAATTTTTGCAAACGCAGGAAAAAATGAACCATGAAATTAATTCAACTTGGCTTTTATCACTTTCGGTTTTAAGCCTTTTAAATAGAAGTGTTTAACACCACCAGAAGCTTTTTTCTCTCTCCATATTTCTAAAGCAGCATAAGCTTGTTAATTCAATCCCCTATGGTAACAAAACCTCGTGATGGATATAACTGAAACTTTAACTACCAACTTGTAATTGGCGATGGTTGCTAAATACAAACCTTTTTCGATGCTACAACTGTAAATTCTTGGATTTTAAGATCATTGAACATTCCTAATATAACTCAGAACAAAAACTTGTAACATGTAATTCTTTACAACTGAAACAATTCTACTCTAATATAGGAATAGATATTACCTTAGCATAGAATTCCGTATATAATTGTCCTAAATCTATGTAAAATATAAAACAAGAGCTAATTTATAGTTTTAGTTTACGTATAAGTTTTACGCACTGCAATACAGTAGGAAAGGGCTACGTTTGCTCGTTTAAAATCACTGTGGTGTCACCGACTTAAAACTTCAATTTAACATTTCAGATGTTTAACATTTCCGCATATTCAAAATGTATCCCATAATCAAAATTTTCCGAGCAGTTTAACAATATCTAAGCTTATTTTAAAAATTCAAATAAAAAAAATGTTCATGCAATTTTTCTGTATCACAAGCAGTTTTAGTCACATTTTAAAGCTTTGAAAATATACAATTAAATATTTAAAACATGGCGTATTTAACTAAGAATGTCAGAAAGAAATACGTATTGGTCTGCTTTAAAAGAAATATACACGTTTACATTTCTTTTTATTTTCTCTACACGTACTATGTACATAGTGTATAGAGAAGGTATTGCATTCCACCCAAAAATTTGATTCCGATATTTCACTAGAAATACATGTTTTGGGTCCACCTGAATCCAAAAAAAAAAAAAAATTAAAAAAAGGTACATGTGTCTGTGGACAGCATAGCTCAAAAGCAAAAAGACCTTTGAATATCAAACTTGATATTTAAGTTTGGTATCTTCCAAGAATGCCACAGAAGATTTTCAAGAAAATCCCCCACCTCCAACTACCCCTTTCACGGAACGTTTTTCGAAAATTTTGATTTTCTCAAAAATGGCTGTCACGATTTTGATTAAAATGTCTTATATTTAAGATATTTACATGCCAAATAAAATGTTTATCCTGAAATTTCTGGGAACAGCCTGTGAAGGCTAGTTTACTCTGGATGAATTTTACTTAATTTTACTTAACTGGCAAACCGTAAAAGATAGAAAAAAACTTGGTATATATATGTAGATCAGGATAAGTCACACAATTTATGTAATGTACATTTTTTTCGTGCAGTTGATCTTTTTTGAGATATTTCTTATTTTTAGTTTCAGCTTTGAAAAACTTATTCTTTTCTCATACAGGAATTTGTCAACTTCTGTCCGTACTAGCAAAGGAACTTCAGACACATAACAACCAGCTTTTGACTAGCACTTTAACCTATGGTAGCCCCTTATTTTGCTTCTACTTACAAGGAAGCAATTAATAAGGCTATCTCCGCTAATATTTTCTCAATTAGAGTGAAGTAAATAGAAGCATAAGTTTTTAATAATAATTTGCTGTGGAGATGTAGAGAAAGTCATGCGAATGAAACACATTAGACTTTTTTAAGTTGCATTGTGTGCTCCAGGTTACCTATGCTCATAATTTTGAGTTTTTGAAAATATAGTACTAAAAAACTAACTAAAATTTTAGGTTAAAGTCAATAAAACTTTCACAATGCTAGTTAAATATTAAAATTTTAGAAAAATTGGATTGATACGTTGGAAAATACCTATTTCTGTTTTGAGTTCCCTTAAACGTGAATTGCCAACTGCAAATCCTCCTAAAACTCATTGTATTAGGGGAAACCCTTTACTCACCCCTGCGGATAACCTAAGGACCTAACATGATTAGTGCTACAGCTTGATGCAGTGCAGCATCTGCGTCAATACAGTGCCGACCAAATCAAGTCATAAGCTATGGTGTATGCATCTGTCTACTGCGTAGACATCTGTAGTTATTACATAAGTATGCCAATGTATCACATAATACCTTATAGCGTATAATTTTAGTGTGAAATTTCTATTCCATTTCCAATTTTTACTCACTATATTAAGGTGTTGCATCTGCAAGAATTATGAAAAATGTAAAAAGTAGTTAAAGCTCTCTAGCATGTATGTACAGAGAAGATATTGTATTTTGTCAAAAAGTTCGTTACCGCAATTTTACCGGAAAGAAAAACTTCTTACAAATATTCCATGTGTGTGTGTGTATTTGGGCAGCAGAACTCCAAAATGAAAGGTCGGTTAAATACGAAACCTGCTATTTAAGTTCAGTATCTTCTAAGGATGAGACACAAGATTTTCTCAAAAATCTCCCCAACCCCAGCTATCTTACGTGCACCATTTTTTTTAATTTTGATTTTCTCATATTAAGATGCATTTTGTGTAAGATTAATTGAAATTAATATCTGGAATTTTCTGAGAATGCTTCTAAGGACCTCTTCATTCTGGATGATCTTTGTATAGCTTTTGTATAACTGGTAATCCTAAGAGATAGGCAAACATCCCTACACAGGTTATGTAGACCTCGTTAAAACACGCAATTTAAATAATATTACGTTTCTCATTTTTTTCTGTTTGTAGTAATAATTTATACGTATTCATAGTTACTGGTTATAGTTTTAAGGTATATAAATTTTACACCTATCTTGCAAAGAATATCAAATTGCAATTGTTGCACATAGGCTTTTAAACGATTTATCGGTTTAGCTTGTGAATTCACTTATTTCACTCCTGATTAGAAGTATGCAAATAATAAAACAATTTACACTGTTTATCTCGATTGGCATGATAGATATAGAATAATCTCTTGTAAGAACAGTTTGTAGAACATGTAGTAGCAAAAGCAATATGAATGGAACACAACAACACTTTTACTTATTGTTTTCAATATATTTACCCTACCTCTCAAAAGTAAATTAAAGAAATGGTGTCATACTTTTTTTAATAACGCTGATATTTTGATAACTAAGCTATTACATTCTGAAAAATCAAGAAGTTTGCAAAGTAAAAAATAACATCTTTACAATAATTAAATTTGTTATAAAAATCTGATATTTTAGAACACATTTACTTTAAAATTTTATTTTCATAAAAATTATTTTTAAATGTCCATGTTTATTAGAATAATTTAGACCAGAATAATTATTTAAATAACCCCGAAAACTTGAATTTTGAAACATGTCAAAAATTCCAGGTTATTGTCTATAATATGAGTTATAAATCTCAACAAAATATCTTACATACTTTCTTACTTTCCAAATTTCTTAATAATGTTCTGTTTATATACCTTTCACTATTGGTTCTTAAATAAACTATTATTAAAGAGGTTATTCTTATAACTACCACATGATACTCCAGATAAACATTAACAGAAGTGCTTTTATCTCATATTTATTGGTAGATAAAGGAAAAACGGAATACTATGCAGTTTTTAAATTCTGGTCTTAATGTGATAACATTTAAATGCCATTTGTCTCTGGGTGACCAGCATTACGAAAAAGAAGATGCTCCACTTTGAGAAAACAAAGCACTAACAATTTTAAACTAATAACTCCATAATGGTTAAAAACATCAAAAGCTTTTGTGATATAATTTATTTTTCATTAAACTGTCTAATGGATGTGATATTTCACTCGTCTTCCGGTGAAATGTTTAGGGCATTTAAAAATTTGTGGTGAGAGACTTTATTCATCCTAGAAAGGCTGCATTTAAATACACACTTCTATATTACATGCCTTTTCTTTTTTAGTTATTCTGTTCTCTCTCTCTCTCACGGTCCGGGAGATTCATAGTTCAAGTCCCGTCTAAGGCATTGAATTTTTCAGTCTAACTCTACCCATCCAAGTCCTGTCCCATACACGGCTTGTGTGAAAAGACAATTAAATTATACCAATTGTCCATAATAGTTGGCTATACTATGAATCCCGGGACTTAAAGTACTTACAACATAAGTCGCCATTAGGATTGTCATCTCAAAATAATTTGAGATCCCTTTGTGGTTTACCGGGAAACATGCGAGTCAGTTGAGGAATTCAGTGCTATTCCGGCATGTTGACATGGTAGCTCAGTGGTAGAGCAACCGCCTAGAGACCAGGAGATATGTGGCTCAAATCCTGGCTATGGCATTGAATTTTTCAATCTGATTCTACCTATCCCAATAAGTTTTTATTTGTTTTGTGTTTGATTAACCGAATATCAAAATATACATGTGCTATGAGAAATCTCTATATTAATTTTTCTATTAAATGAGTTGAAAAAGTTACCACAAATCTGTATTCCATTCACATGATTTTATCTATTCTTTAATACATATTCTTATGAAAGATTATTCTTCAATTTACTTAATGCTGATCAAGACAGGTATTAACAGAAGTGGATTTACTTTTAGTGCCTTATAAGTAGGAGGAAAATAAGGGAGTACACTAGACTAAAGCGACAGTCAAATCTTTTAAAAGCCGGTTGCTGTGTGATTGGAATTCTAGTCTCTTTGCATGACACCGAGTAAAACAAATTAAACAGGATTATCAAATTTTTAAGTATGTTAAGATTGAAACCAATAGGAATGTCTTGGAAATGGTTAACTCCACACAAAAATGTAAATTGTGCATTTTAACGATATCTATATTTTTGTGTAGTAAATGTTTGTCTGTCTCTTACGGTTTATCAGGTATAAAATGAACCAGAGTTGAGAAACTCTCTCCAGAAAATACAAGATATACCAATTATTTTTCTGTAAATACGTTTAATATATAGCATATTAATCAATATTGTCGTATCAGGTTTTAAAAAACTAAAATGTAAAGAGTACTTAGGGATAGGGGATTTTATTTTAATATTTGTGTCGCATTTGTCAAAGAATCTAACATTGATTATAATTTTTTTTTATTATTTTTTATTTATTTATTTATTTTGTAGCTTAACGTCCTTTAACCTGGTTGGTCATATCGGACGATGAATGAAAGTGGGGAAATAATGCTCAAATTGATAGCGCGGTCCATGGTACTTAAAGTTTCTCGACATTCATCTTCTCAGGACAAGAGAAAACCCCGAAAAAATCCTTATACGGATAACTCACCCTAAGCCAGATTCAAGTCACGACCTGTTGAACGTGAGGCAGACACGCCACCACCACACTATCAAGGTGGGCAATTTAAAGTATTTAATTTATCTTGGCTCTTGAGGCGTTGTTCACAGACACACTAAGACCTTTTTATAATTTTCTTTTTTTGACTCGGAGTTTTAAAACATGTATTCCAGTGAGATCCTGGCATATACTTTTTACTTTCTCTACACATACGATGTAAATATGTATAGAAAGGTTATTATATTGCACTCAAAAATTCGATACCGAGATTTCACCGGAAATACATATTTTGAGACCCATGAATCCAAAAAAAGAATTTTAGAAAAATGTGTGTGTGCCTGTCTTCTGTCTGTCTGTCTGTCTGTCTGTCTGTGGGCAACATAACTGAAAATCAAAATGCCTTTTATATACCAAACTTGGTATTTAAGTTTGGTATCTTCAAAAGATACAACACAAAATGTTCAAGAGAATCCCCCACTACCAACTACCAATGTTTCAAAAGTTTTGGTTTTCCCAAAAATGGCTCTATGGCTCTATGGCGTATGGAGAAAGTAAAAAATTCAAATATCATTAAAACACAATTTATTTCATAATTTTTTTTTTTTTTTTTTTTTTTGTAGAGTTAATAGTTTTCGAGATACTACAGAATATCAGTGTCAATTTTACCCACTTAATTTTTTCAAACGTAACACATAGCTCTTCTCGTTTCTAGTTTATTTACTCCTGGGGAGATTGGAATTCAATTGTTTTACATAACGACTGGCTTTTAAAGGTCCAGGTTATCGCTTTAGCCTATGAATTTTCTTATTTCCATTCTACCAACAACGGACCAAGGAATAAGGAGAATTTCTGCTAATGTTTATCTCGATAACATGTAGATAGAAGAATAAGCTTTTTAATAACAATTTGTTATACAAATGTAGAGAAAGTCATGTGATTGTAACACATCAGATGTGTTACAAGATAGTCAAATATTTTACAAAGCCGGTCCTTAAGTGAAGCATTTGAAATTCGGTAGCTTTGCACTGCCAGGACTAAAACAAAATAGAGATAGAATGAAAGGTGACTTCCTCTTTGAGAAAAGTTTAAGTAACTTGAAATTTAAACCAATAACAAGAAACATTTCTGAACATTGTTTAAAAAAACTTTGTATGATATAAACTATGAGTTTAAACGACATGTAAATTTTTGTGTAATAAGGTTTTCTCTATCTCTTACTGTTTACAGTTATACAAAAGTCATTCCGAGTAAAAAATTATCAGAGGCTATTTCCAAAAAATTCAGAATATATATTTTTTTAGTCATGTAAATATCTGCAATTATCACAACTTTAATGAAAATCCTTAGCCATTTTTTTTAGAAAATCAAACACGGTTCCATGAAAGGGGTAGTATCTTCGTGTTTTTCTTCGTGTTTACTTAACGTAAATACCAAGCATGGTATTTTACGACTTTTCTTTTGCAGTTAAGCTGTCCACGCACACACAGACACCCAAGCAAATCTTTTTATAAAAATCTGATGTGTTCCATTCATATGCCTTTCTCTACAATTTTAAAACAAATTATTGTTAAAAGTATCATAGTTTTATTTACTTCATGCTAATTGAGAAAAAATAGCAGAACTGGTCTTAATACTTGCTTCCTTGTTTGTAATAGGGAAATATGGGAGTACCTTAGGTTAAGCGATAGTCAAGTCTTTTAAAAGCTGGTTACTATCTGTTTGAAGCTCCTTTGTTTGTACGGCCAGGAGTTGACAAGTTTCCGCTGGAGAAAACTACGGTCAACTCCACGAAAAATTGTGCATAACATAAATACTAGTTTTTAACAAGATCTAAAATTTTGGTTAAGTAAGTTTTTGTCTTCCGCTTACTGTTTACCAGATTTCTGCAAAATTCATCCAGAATAAAGATGCCTTCAGATGCTATTCCTAGAAAATTCAAGATATAAATTTTATTTTTCGTGTAAATATCTTTAATGTACAATATTTTAATCAAAACCTTAAGAGCCATTTTAATGGAAACCAAAACTTTTCGTGTAAAACTTGTCCGTGTAAAGGGTAGCTAGATTAGGGAGATTTACTTCTAAAACTTCGTATCCCTCCTTATAAGATACTGAAGTTAAATACCAAGTTTGGTATTTAATGGACTTTTCGTTTTTGAGCCATGCTACCCACAGGACACACACACAGACACCATACGCATATGTTTCTAATTTTTATTTTCTCTACACGTATTAAGTACATAGTGTACTGAGAAGGTATTGCACTCCACCAAAAAATTCGATACCGAGATTTTACCGGAAATATATGTTTTAGGGTCCCCGTATCCAAAAAAAATGTATTTGCAGAAAAAGGTCCGTGTGTGTGTGTGTCCGTGTGTCCGTATGTCTGTGAACACAATAACTCAAAAACGAAAAGTCGGTAAAATACCTAATTTGGTATTTAAGTTTAGTATCTTCCAGGGATGCGACACGAAGATTTTGAGAAAAATTCTCTCACCCGAAATGGAATATTGATTTTCTAAAAAATGGCTTTAACGATTTTGATTAAAGTATCGTATATTCAAGATATTTACCTGACATAAAATATATATTTTGAATTTTCTGGGAAGCCTCTGAAGACTACTTTATTCTTAGTGAATTTTACGGAATTTTCATAACTGCTTAACCGTAAGAGATAGAAAAAAACTTACCACACAAAAATGTAGAGTACATTAAAAGAATTTATGTTGTATACATTTTTTTTTCGTGGAGTTGATCGTTTTGGATATGTTCCTTGTTGTTTTTTTCAGGTTCGGAAAAGTTAATTTTTCTCATACAAGTATTTGTCAACTGTCCATACAAATAAATGAACTTCAGTCACACAGCAACCAGCTATTGACTATCACTTTAACCTATGGTACTGGTTTATTTCGCTTCTACTTACAAGGTAGCAAGTAATAAGACTATTTCTGCTAATTTTTTGTCCATTAGCATGAAATAAATAGAAACATAAGCTTTTTAACAATAATTTGCTGCAGAGATGTGGAGAAAGTCATGTGAATGGAACACATCGGATTGTTTTTTTGTTTTGGTTTCGGTGGGACCCAAAACATGTATTTTCGGTGAAATCTCGGTATCAAATTTTTGGTTGCATTACAATACCTTCTCTATACACTATGTATATAGTACGTATAGAGAGGTAAAACTTATTATTTTGGGAGTGGGGATAAAAACGTATATTTCCTGTGAAACCTCTACATTTTGGGATACAATTCCTTCTCTGCCAACTATATTTGTGGAGCAAGGGAAGAAGAACTGGAATGACAGAGGACTGGAAGATATGGTATAGAGGAATAGAGACGAGCGGAGAAAAAGCCATTTAGTCATGGAAAGATATGAAACGTTTACAACTGTATATAAGAAAAGTTTATTTGTTTATTTCGGGTACATATTACGACAGGTAAATCACTTTGGAAATATTTTTGTGTACACAGTCACCTACAATGGTTTCTGCAGTGGTGTTTGTGTATGCTGGTAATTAAATGAGGTCAAGAACCTTTTTGAGTAGAATGTCTGCTACAGAAATTGCTGTTGTGGTATAAACATTTTGTGACGTGCTCGCTGTTTATATAGTCATTGTTCGCTCTACAAACACAATATAGTTGAACAATACTGTAGTTCTTGGATCAAATTAGCAACATTTCTATTACCATGGAGTTTCCACAATAATGCACAAACTTTCTTAAACATCTCTTCCCCTCCATCTAACGATTTATGCTGCTGTCCGTTGCATCTTCACAGTGTCTGCTTCCATCTCTCTCTCGGCGTCTCTCTTTCCTTTAGGAGATTTTTTTAGGAAAGCTAAGTGTTTTTGGCAGTCTAAATCTTCCAGCCTCTCACATGTTCTAGCATTTTACTTTCTCTACACGTACTATGTACAGAGTGCATAGAGAAGGTATTGTAATGCACCCAAAAATTCAATACCGAGATTTTACCGGAAATATATGTTTTAAGATCCCCTGTATCCAAAAAAATCATTTTCAGAAAATGGTCCGTGTGTATGTGGTATGTGTCTGTGGACAGCATAGCTCAAAAACGAAAAGACCGTTAAATACCATACTTGGTATTTAAGTTTGGTATCTTGGAAGGTTGCGACAGGAGGAATTTCAAGCAGATATACCCACCCCCAGCTACCCTTCACAAGCAACTTTTATAAAAAATTTTGATTTTCTCAAAAATGGCTCTAACGATTTTGATTAAAATATCGTATATTAAAGATATTTACCTGACAAATAATATGAATATCTTGGACTTTCTGGGAGCAGCCTCTGAAGCCTACTTTATTCTGGATGAATTTTACGGAATTTTGCATAACTGTTAAACCCTAAGTAATGGACAAAAACTTACCACACAAAAATGTAAAGCACATTAAAACATACAAGTTATGTTATATACATTTGTTCGTGGAGTTCACCGTTTTATACATATTCCTTGTTATTGGTGCCACTTTTAAAATGCTTACACTATGAACTAAAATGCCATAGCAACCACATTTTAAAACATTTGACTGTCGGTTATTTCCCTTACACTTATTAGGAACTATGTAATAAAATCGTGTCTGCAGTTGGTTATCTCGATTAACATGATGTGCATAGAAGCATAAACTTATTAACAATTTGTTACAGAGATGCACAGAAAGTAATGAGTGACAGACATCAGATTTGTTTATTAACACATCTCAAAAATGAAAAGTCCTTTAGCCTGTATTTTCAGAAAATACAGTAAGCAAATTCACATATGACAACGTATTTGATGAAATATGCATGCTCTCAGGTCCACTGCCATATGCTCCAGTAATCTACTATTCGTTTAAATCAAAGTCATATAAAAACGTCACTCAAGCTCGGGTCTGCAAATGGAATTGAATGATAGACTTTCACTGTAAGCACACAAATCCTTTCCCTCTTTCTGTGTGTTCTTGTGCCACAGACACTAATGGCCTCCTTTTTAAATCCATATCAGCCTCGCTCCATCACCCTCTCTTCTGTTTGGAAAAAGAGATTAGGAAACCACCAGCTTTTCGTATATTCAAATATTCACAGAGGATGTAAGAAATTATTCTGCATACAACATAGCGTGAGAAGCTCAACGGTTTGTGTTTTAGATAAACAGGACACTGCAGTAGAAGGATCATTTTGCGATTACAAACCAGGCTTCTAAAGCGAGTCTGAAACTTAGAAGACCATAGCTGTGCACACTGTTACTACGACACTATACAGATAGAACTATGGGGTTGCGTTAAGTATGCCAGTTCAATGTCATAATGTAAATTATATACACGAAATAGTGAAGTAGCTACACTTAATTTCTTCTCTTTATAGTATTAGTCATTCAAAATACGTGTTTATATACATAAAATATGAAACATAGAGATATAAAATAATAAAGATTTTAATTTTAGGCCATATTCATTGGTTATTCTTGACAATATTACACTCAAATAGGTGGAATGTTATAAATCAAAAGAATGAACGATGTGCCGCACATTGTCGTTTTGCTCTAACCTAGCGTGTTTTTGTTTCCCTCACCCCTTTTACCTTCTACAGTACGTAGGTATAATGCACATAGCAACTAGAGAAGGTATTCCAACGAAAAAGTCAATACCAAGATTTCACGGAAGTACATGATTTAGGGTCCTCGGAATAATTAAAGAGAAAAGCGTTTGTGGAAAAATGTTTATATGTGGTGTCTGTGTGTAGACAGATACCTCAAAAGCGAAATACCAAATTTGGTATTTAAGTTTATTATGTTTCAAGGATGAGACACGAATATTTTCGAGAAAATCTTCTCCCATCCCCAAATTTTTTAAATGTTTTATTTTCTCAAAAATATCTCAAACGATTCTGATTAAAATACCACATGTTTAAGACATTTTTACGGTGAACGAAATGTTGATCTTGAATTTCCAGGGAATGGCCTCTGAGGACCTCTTCATTCTGGATAACTTTCGCATAACTGGTAAACAATAAGAGATAGACAAAGCCTTACTACACCAAAAATACAGATCTGGTTAATAGTCCAATTTATATTATATACAGTTTTGTATAATTAACTGTTTATGAGATATTTCTTGTTCTGGTTTTAATTTTAAACTACTTCATTTTTTCTCAAGTGGGAAGACAACTGTTGTTTCACCTCTTTTGTTTTACAGGAATGTAAAGAACCGAATTTCACATATAAACTATTCTTAGAAAATATTATTTTTATGTATATCATGGTAGTGGAGATAAGCATTAGCTAAATTGGTCTTATCCTTGTAAGTAGGAGAGAAATAAGGCAATACACTAGACTAAAGCGTGAGTCAAATCTTTTAAAAGCTGGTCGCTATGTTTAACATTAGAAATTCGGTTCACTTTGCATACCAAGCAGTAAAACAAGTGAGACGAAACAAAATATGTCTTCCTGTTTGAGAATAGCCTAATTTAAAATTAAAACCAATAACAAAGAATATATCGAAAACGACCAATGCTACAAGAAAACGTATATGATGTAAATTGTGTGTTTAACATCTACATTTTTTGTGTAGTAAGGTTTTCTCTGTCCCTTACCGTTTATCAGTTATGCAAAATTCATGAAGCATGACTATTTGCAGAAAATTATAGATGTACATTTTATTTCTGAAATTAATTTTTAATATAAGTATATGTATTTCAATGAAAATCAGTAGAGCAATTTCTGAGAAAAACCAACTTTTCAAAAATGTTTCCATGTAAAGAGTACATTTGAGTGGGGAATTTTCTTTAAACTTTTCGTATCGGATCCTTGAAATATAAATAGAATAACCTTTAAGTATAGTATTAAAGGTCTTTTAGTTTTTGAACTATGCTATTCAGATATACACATAGACTGATACATACACGGACTCAGGGGACCTCAAAACACATATTTCTGGTGAAATCGCGACATCGAAGCTTTGGGTAGAATGCAGTTTCTTCTCTAGCTATATGTAGGTAAATTTGTGCTAGAGAAAGTAAAAATGCTTTGAATAAGCTAAAGAATGTGAAAGTGGGTGTACGCTCAAGGGAACTATAATTTGTGTAAATTTGTCACTGTATTTAATGTTTTATAAAAGTTAACTTCTTTTGCCTTATAATAATATATTCTGAAATGTTAGCTTTTTAGTTTCTCTAGCCCCATATTTGTTATATTGTAATGCACTCAAAAATTCGATACCGAGATTTCACCGGAAATATATGTTTTGGGGTCCTCTGAGTCCGAGAAAAGCATTTTTTAAAAAAAGGTCCGTGTGTGTATGTGTGTATGTCTCTGTGTGTGTATGTCTGTGGACAGCATAGCCCCAAAACGAAAAAACCGTGAAATATCAAACTTGGTATTTAGGATGCGACACGAAGATTTTCAAAAAAAAATCCCCCCACCACAAACTACTCTTTACATGGAAAAAATTTCAAAAAGTTTGACTTTCATAAAAATGACTCTATCGATTTTGACTAAAATGCCGTATATTAAAGCTATATATGTCGGAAATAAAATGTATATCTCTAATTTTTTTAAGGAATAGCCTCTGAACCCCCTTTATTCTGGATGAATTTTGCCGAAGTTTGCTTAATTGCTAAACCGTAAGAGATAGAAAAAACTCACTGCACAAAAAATGTACATCACGATAAATCACACGATTTATGTCCTTTACGTTTTTGTTCTGGAAGTAACCGTTTCCGAGATATTCCTTGTTATTGGTTTCAATTATGAAGTGTCCGTTTTTCTTTTGTTCTACTCCTGGCCAAGCAAAGAAGTGATTTGCAATGACAATCACATAACGATAGCTTTTAAAACATTTGACAATCACTTTAGCATAGCGCATTCCCTTATTCCCTTCTACTTATTAGGAACTAAGTAATAAGAACATTCTGCTAATGTTGATCTCAATTAGCATTGTGTACAAAGAAGAATAATCTTTTGTAGGTGGTTTGTAGAGTAGCTACAGAAAGCCATGTGAATCTAACACATCAGATATTTATTGCCAGTTTTCATACTACGAATACCAGGAAAGAAGCAGTTGTGTAAGCATATTGACATTGTAATTGTAATTGTACGACTTTTAGTATCTTAAAAACATTAAATAAATTGCTTATTAATGTGAAAACTATGCTATGGTAATAAAATGCAATAAACTGGATCTAGCAATCATCAATTTAACGGCAGTCCAATGTAGCGCACTGAATGCGCCGGCACGCCCGCTCGAGGTTTAAGACCTGTTTATTCTAAATTTTGCATCACTGGTTAGCCGTAAGCGATAGTCAAAAGGTTGCCTAAATAATATACATATCGTTAAAACAAATCATTTATGACATATACCTTTGTTGACCGTTATCGAAATATCTCTTGTTATTGGCTTCAGTTTTAACCTTTTCTCAAACGTTACCTTTCGTTTCATCCGTCATTTGTGTTACTGCTGGCCATGAAAAAGTAATCTAACTCCGGTTATTCACACAACCTATCTGTCGCTTTAGCCTAATGTATTCCCTTATTTCCCTTCTTCTTAGAAATATGGGAGTTTTAAGACAGTTTCTGCTAATTTTTATCTCAAGTAGTATGATATGGAAATAAGAGTGATATTTTGTAGAAAAGTTTGTGGAACAGATAGAGAAAGACATTGAATGGAAACTAATAGATTTTTAAAAATATATTTTGGACTCAGGGGGCTCAAGACATGTATTTCCGCTGAAATCCTTACAACGATGTTTTGGAATGCAAAACACTATCTATCTGCTACAGGTACATGGAAGAGAAAAGTAAAAAAACTCTGTGTTCCATTCACATGAATTTCTCTACATCTCTGCAAGAAATTACTCTATGTACTTCATCTAACCGAGAGCAAATTAGCAGAAATAGTCTTATTACTTGCCTCCTTGTTAGTCGAAGCAAAATAAGAGAATCCTATAGGTTAATGGGATAGTCAAAAGCTGGTTGCTATGTGACTGAAGTTTCTTTGTTTGCATGGACAGGAGTTGATAAATTCCTGTATGAGAAAGGTACGTTTTTTATAGCTGAAAACAAAATAAGGAATATCTCCAAAACTATCAACTCCAACTCAACATATATTGTGTGTTTAAACGTGCTCTACATTTTTCGAATGGTAAGTTTTTGTCCATTTCTTACGGTTTAGTAGCTATACAAAATTCCGTAAAATGCATCCAAAATAAACTAGTCTTGAGAGGCTATTCCAAGAAAATTCAAGGTATACATTTTATTTGACAGGTAAATATATTTAATGTATGACATTTCAATCAAAATCGTTAGAGCCATTTTTAAGAAAATCGAAATTTTCGAAAAATGTTCCATGTAAAGGGTAGTTTAAGGTGGGGGGATTTCTCTCAAAATCTTCGTGTCGCATTCCAGGAGGATACTAAACTTAAATACCAAGTTTAGTATTTTACCGAATTTTCGTTTTTGAGTTATCGTGTTCACAGACATACGGACACACACATACACACACGGACCCTTTTCTGAAAACGCTTTTTTTGGATACAGGGGATCCTAAATCGTATATTTCCGATGAAATCTCGGTATCGAATGTTTGGATGAGGTGCAATACCTTCTCTATACGCTATGTACATAGTACGTGTAGAGAAAGTAAAACTATATGGTCGCATTTTATAGGATAGTCAGTACCAAAATAAACAGCTCCATTCCATTGTATGTCTGAGGGTTATTCAGAAAGTGACCGGCGATTTAGCATAACTAAATGATAGCGAAAGATATCAACACAAAAGTTTATTTACAAAATTACAATGTCTTGCTCTATTTATCAACGTAATCTCCATTCTGCCTAGACATTTAATGTCACGTGGTACCAGTTTTACAATGCAGATGTTATACTTTTCTACTGCCAAAGAACTTTTTGTTTTTCTTTTCTGAATGCACAAAATGTTCAAATAATGCCATTTTATAGGCAAATGACGGAAGTATGTGGTGATAATGCAATGAACGAATCTTCAGTGAGAAAATGGCGCATAATTTACGAGTAATCAAGGAAGAACCAATGTGTACCATAAATACCAGAGTGGAAATTCATAAATCGTTACGGGGGAGTTAAGAAAAAGAAGAATTAAGAAAAACCGGTGTTTCACTTTGAACACTACATGTCTACGTGGAAGACCGATGAAGACCTGAATTGAAAGTGACATCTTGGCTCATATCTTTAGCGGTGGAGGAGCACAAACATGCGCATTGAAAATCGGTACCACGTGACAAATACCTTGATAGCAATTACGATTACAAAGAAACAAAATCCGATGTGTTACACTCACATGGCTTTCTCTAGCTGCAGTACAAACAAACTTCCTACTAAAGACTAGTATTCTTTCTACATAATGCTAATCGAGGTATCCCTTAGCAGAATGTTATTATTACATGGCGAAGTAAAGAACTGCACCAGGTTAAAGTGATAGTCAAATGTTTTAAAAGATGTTATGCGATTGTCATTGCAAATCATTTTTTTTTTTTTTTTTTTTTTTTGCTTGGCCTTGGTTAGAAAAAAAACGGACACTTTCTGTCTGAGAAAAGCTTAACTACTTTACAACTGAAACCAACTACAAGGAATATCTCGGAAACAGTTACCTCCACAACAAAATCGTAAAGGACATAAATTAGGTGCTTTGACAGATATACATTTTCGTACTGTAAGTTTTTGTTTATCTCTAACGGTTTAGCAGTTAAGCAAAATTCTGCAAAATTTATCCATAATAAGAGATCTTTAGAGGCTATTCCCAGAAAATTCAATCCATATGCGGAGTTTTAATCAAAAACGTTAGAACCATTTTTGAACAAATCAGAATTTTCGAAAATTGTCCATGTAAAGGATAGTTAATGGTTAGGGGATTTTCTAGAAAATCTTCGTGTTGCATCCTTGGAAGATACTAAACATAAATACCAAGTTTGGTATTTTATGCCTTTTTCGTTTTTGTGTATGCTGTCCACAGACACACACACGGATCTTCTTCTAAAAATCCTTTTTTGGGACTAAGGGGACTCAAAAACAAATATTTCCGGTGAAATCTCGGCATCATATTTTTGGGTGGAATACAGTACTTTCTCTATCCGAATTGTACATGCGCGCTAGAGAAAGAAATAGAGTAAAGTACTCTGGCTTTGTAAATAGATTTGCGTGCTGATAACTTTCGTTATTGTTTAGTTATGCGAAATTACTTATTTTTTCCACACAAGCCGTGTCCCACTCCGTAGGGTAATGGTTACCATGCTAACCTCATATATGCAAGGTCATGGGTTAAAACTCGGCGGAGGACAATGGATTTTTGCGGGCGTAAAAATCCTTAGCGTGGCTTCCTTCGGAAGGGAAGTAAAGCCGTGGGTCCCGTGTCGTAGATTTACGGCATGTAAAAGGACCTCAAGCCTGATAGAGAGGCCTCTGAGCAAAATTAAGCAGTCTTTCACGCCCAGTATAGAATGGGACGCTGAGAACCACAGCAGTTAAAGAGCCTCCATAATTAAAACGCCATTTTATTTATTTTTATTTTTTACACAAGCCGTGTGCAGGACAGGAGTTGGATAGGTATAGGCAGTCAATGTCATAGCCGGGATTTGAACCTTGGATCTCTTGCCGGGAGAGACCGGGAGAACCATGGTTCAAATCCCTGCTATGGCATTGAGTTTTTCAGTATGACTCTACCTTTCCAATAACATATGTTGCTATATTTGATGCACATGTTCTGTGGTTTAAGGATGAAACATTTATGTTACAGAGGAAGTGGTGTTGCCCCCGAGGAACCTGTCTGGGATACTGCACCCGGACACCAACACTTACCTGCACGACACACTGGGGTACTGGCCCTTTAATGAGACCTTTCACCTCTCCAAGTTTGAGGACTTCGATCACACCCATTTCGATGGTAAGTAGCGAGGTGTAAGACACGTGTTAGGTTGGGCTGCATTCTAGTGTCACAGGAGTAACACTTCGCATTGCAGATTCCCATGAAGTGGGCGCCGAGAGCACGGAACGCTATCCTGCCGCCGGCCTCCGCGGCTCAGCTGGACACGTTCCGGTCGATATTAACGACCCAGTCTTCGACAACAACCTGGTTACGAATGTAACGGCTCAACTTGGTGGAACTGCTTTCCTCAGATGCAGAGTTCGGAACCTTGGGGAACGGCCGGTGAGTAACATTTTAACCTCAACCATACGTTATTATAGGGTGGCCCACGGAAAACCTGCCCCGAGCCAATTACGCATGAATTTTTGCCCGCAACGAGCACATGCAACAAAAAAAGTCTGATGTGACCCATTCACTTGCCTTTCTCTATCTCTCTGCAACAAATTATTGTTAAAAAGCTTATGCTTCTAATTATTTCATGCTAATTGAGAAAACATTAGCAGAAATAGTCTTATTACCTGCTTCCTTAAGTAGAAGCGAAATAAGCGACTAGCATAGGTTAAAGTCATAGTCAAAAGCTGGCTGCTATTTGACTGAAGTTTCTTTGTTTGTATGGACAGGAGTTGACAAATTCTTGTATGAGAAAAGTATGCTTTTCAAAGCTGAAACTAAAAACAAGGAATATCTTAAAAACAATCAACTCCACGAAACAAATGTAAGTAACATAAATTGTTTTAATGTGCGCTGCATTTTCTGACTGGTAAGTTTTGTCCATCTCTTACGGCTTAGCAGTTATGCAAAAATAAGTAAAATTCATCCAGAATAAAGTAACCTTCAGAGGCTATTCCCAGAAAATTCAAAATATACATTTTGTTCAAGTAAATATCTTAAATATACGAGATTTTAATCAAAATCGTTAGAGCCATTTTTAAGAAAATCAAAATTTTCGAAATGTTTTGCATATAAAGGGTAGTTTGGGGTGGGGGATTTTCTTGAAAATTTTCGTGTCGCATACTTGGAAGATACCAAATTTAAATACCAAATTTGGTTTTTAAGGACCTTTACATTTTTTAGCTAAGGTGCCCACATACACACACAGACAGGCAGACAGACAGACAGACAACAGACAGACAGAGACAGACACGGACATTTTTCTAAAAATGTTTTTTTTTTTGCATTCAGGGGTTCTCAAAACACATGTTTCCAGTGAAATCTAGGTATCGAATTTTTGGGTGCAATACAATACCTTCTCTATACACTATGTACATAGTACGTATAGAGAAAGTAAAAATGTGTATGACATAAATTGTGTGTTTTTTTGTGATCTACATTTTTTTTAAGTAAGTTTTTGTGTATTTCTTAAGGTTTATCAGTTATGAAGACTTCAATAAAGACCATTCAGAAGAAAGAGATCTTTAGACTATGAAAATATCTTAAATATAAGAGATTTTAATTGCAATATTGAGAAAATCAATATTTTCAAAAACATTTCCATGTCAAGATTAGTTTTGACTTTGGCGGTTTTCTTGAAAATATTCGTGTCGCATCGTTGGAAGATACCAAACTTAAAGACTAAGTTTGATGTTTAACGGTCTTTTCGTTTTTAATCTATGCTGTCCGAAGAAGCTCACACACAGACACACGCACCCACAGGGACCTTTTTCTAATTTATTTTATTTAGGGAGACCCAAAACATGTATTTCCGGTGATATTTCGATCTCGAATAATAGATTGTAAAACAGCCTTCTCTGTACACTATGTACATAGTATTTGTAGAGAGAGTAATAGATAAACACATAATAATTAGATAATAAAGAAATATCAAATAAGCTAACGCGAAGGTCAATATTTACTGAATTTATCAAGTCGTTTACACTACATTAGGCGCTGAAAGTAACCTTGTGCTTCAATGTACATTTGCGTGGACCGTAGCATGTTATTATATACTTTCCCAACTTTGCCGCATCAAGTTTCAAAATTTCATTACGAGTATTGTCCTTCAAATATTCAAACGTTTTGGGTTTTTTTGCGTTCACTTTCACCTTTATTCTGCTCCACAGAAAAATCACAAATGTAAAATCCGGCAAACGCGGCGGCCACAGTCCTTTGCTGATAGTATTTTTTTCTGTGAATCTCTCATGAATTCGTGAAATTGACTCCCGTGGAGTGTTGAAGGCCGTCCCGTTCTGTAAAACACAGCATGAGTACGTGTTCACAGACACACGGAAACACACACATGGACCTTTTTCTGAAAATGCTTTTTACTTTCTCTATACTCACTATGTACATAGTGAATAGAGGATGTATTGCACTCCACCAAAAAATTCGATACCGAGATTTCACCGGAAATATATGTTTTAGGGTCCCCTATAACCAAAAAGAGCATTTTCACTAAAAGGTCCGTGTGTGTGTGGGTATGTGTGTGTGTCCGTGTGTCCATGTGTCTGTGAACACGATAACTCAAAAACGAAAAGTCGCTAAAATACCAAACTTTGTATTTAAGTTTAGTATCTTCCAGGGATGCGACACGAATATTTTGAGAAAAATTCCCCCACCCCAACTACCCTTTACATGGAACTTTTTTCGAAAATTTTGATTTTCTCAAAAATGGCTCTAACGATTTTGATTAAAATTTCGTATATTAAAGATATTTATCTGACAAATGAAATGTATATCTTGAATTTTCTGGGAATAGTCTCTGAAGACTACTTTATTCTGGATGAATTTTTCATAACTACTAAACCGTAAGAGATGGACAAAAAAAATGAAGAGCACGTTAAAGCACACAATTTATGTTATATACAATTTTTTCGTGGAGTTGATCGTTTTTGAGATATTCCTTTTTCTTGGTTTCAGTTTTGAAAAACTTATACTTTCTCATACAGGAATTTGTCAACTCCTGTCCATACTAACAAAGGAACATCAGTCACATAGCAACCAGCTTTTGGCTTTCACTTTAACCTGTGGTACTCCCTTATTTGTCTTCTACTTACAAGGAGGCAAGTAATAAAACTATTTCTGCTAATCTTTTCTGATTTGCATAAAGTAAATAGAAGTATAAGCTTTTTGAGGATAATTTGTTGCAGGGATATAGAGAGAGTTATGTGAATGGTACACATCAGATTTTTTGGATACATATATTTCCGTTGAAATCTCGGTATCGAATTTTTGGGTGGAATACAATACTTCTCTATCCTTATGTACATTTTACATATGGGAGCCACAATCCGATTATCAGACACGACACGTCACAATCCGACTTTTTCACGCTAGTGGATTGAATGTTGATCAGTTTCTGGTGTTCTGAGGCTTCACATGTCCTGTCAGATGGATCTAGGCTTCATGACTCAAGAAACATAGCAACGGATCCAACTTCTACCCTCAATAATTGTTTGACAGGTACACAGTAATTCGCACGTTTGGCATTATCTTCCTCCTTCAGTACTTGGACACATTTCATTTTGTGGGGCTCAATCCGTATATGGCCTAAAATACAAAGACAATCTACGCAAAACGTTCATTTGTGATAACGTGTCCACTTCTTTGGACTCTGGATCATGCCAGGTGTACGAACGGAGGGGCTCGATTTTTTTCTTTCTCTACACATAGTGTATAGAGAAGGTATTGCACTCCATCCAAAGATTCTACACAGAGATTTCACCGGAAATATGTGTTTTAGAGTTCCCTCTATTAAAAATAAAAAAAGTATTTTCAGAAAACGGAAACGTGTATGTGTGTATCCGTGTCAAAAATGAAAAGTCGGTAAAATACCAAACCTGGTGTTTAAGTTTAGTGTCTTCCAGGGATGCGACACGAAGTTTTGAGAAAAATCCCCCCACCCCAAACTACCCTTTAATGGAACTTTTTTCCAAAACTTTTTTCTAACTATTTTGATTAAAATATCATATATTAATGATACTTACCTGACAAATAAAAGGTATATCTTGAATGTTCTGGAATAGCCTCTGAAGACTGTTTTATTCTGGATGAATTCTACGGAATTTTGCATAATTACTAAACTCTAAGAGATAAACAAAAACTTACCACAAAATATGTAGAGCATGTTAAAACACACAATTTAGGTTATATACATTTCTTTTGTGGAATTCATTGTTTTTTAATTATTTCTTGTTTTTGATTTCACCTTTAAGAAACTTACACTTTTATCATACAGGAATTTGTCAACTCCTGTCCATAGAAGCAAAGGAACTTCAGTCACATAGCAACCAGCGTTTGATTATCACTTTAGCCTATGGAACTCCCTTATTTCGCTTCTGCTTACAAGGAAGCAACTAATAGACTATTTTTGTTAACTTTTTCTCGATTAGCATGAAGTAAATAGAAGCATAAGCTTTCTAACAATAATTTGTTGCAGAGATGTAGAGAAAGTCATGTGAATGGAACACATAAGATTGTTTTGTATGGAAACGTCAAGAAATGTCCATGCAAGAATCTCCCGCGCTTTTTTAAATGAACTGACTCGTACGCTTCACTATTGCGATTCTTTCTTGAAGAGGATACATCTTTCGGAGATATGTACTTCAAACGTCTTAATCGAGTCACAATGGCTTAGTAGTGACAATACAAACCGTTGTTGCAACAGCTTCGCAACAATAGACGACAATTAGCGGGGACAATCAGCAATCTAGTACTCAGGGCCGGTCTTTAGTGCGGCATTCTATATCTACCTACACTATATCTCTGGTTCTGGCATTTTGCGCGACCGAGCGCAGCATTATTGCTAGCTGTTGCCTCTAGTGTGTATAAATGTGCCATGTTTGTAAAATGCAATCAACCAAAGCCGTAACGTTAATATACAATACCGTCATCAACTATAGTAATTACATTATTTCTGAAGACTGTTTTTGTAAAATTAATTTTCGAATTTGAATATTGCATTCAACTCTCTTCAGAATCATTCTTATCTGATAAATATACTTTAGAACCTTTTATCATAAACTGGAGCTACTTTGGTCCTTAATGAATTGCTCTGATCCAACTTTAAAATGATATCCTTCACCCCTTTCCACAGTTCAAATCGCATCTGCTAATATTTACTGACGTCACACAGTTCTGGTAGAAACAAGATTGTTTACTATCGTCAGAGTGACGAAAACTGAGATTTTGCTGCGACCTGGCGGGAAATGTTATAACTATCCCTCCTCCGCTTTTCAAGCAGGCCCTAGTGGGAGAGAAAGCAAGTTAGTCAATGGGAGAACGCGCCGTGGGACAAACCATCTTCTAAAGCACAGCGAAGTAGTGCCAGGGGAAGGCAAAAGTGGGGTTTCTTTAGACTTGGGCAACATATGGGTTTTACATGTTTGGTGAGTCTAAATTATTAGTATTTTGAAACCCCACTGCTTGCTCGAGACAATCAGCATTTACATTATTACTTGATTCTGTTGAAATTGTGTTTCATTGCCTGTAAATTATGAGCTGAGTTTACAAACTCTTAACTTAAAAACCTGATTTCTTCCATTCGCATGACTTTCCCTACATCCCTGTAACAAATTATTGTTAATAAGCTTATTCTTCTATCTATTTAATGCTAAAGCACTTGAAGAAACGGTCTCATTACTTAGTTCCTTTAAAAGTAGGAGGGAAATAAGAGAATACACTAGGCTAACCCGACCCTCAAATATTTTAAAATGTGGTTGCTATAGGATTGAAATCCTTTTCTTTGCATTGACAGGTTCCCTTATGAGAAAAGTAAGTATTCTAAAGCTGAAACCAGAAACAAGAAGTATTTTTAAAACGTCAACTCCATGAAAAAAATGTGTATTGCATAAATGCTACGTTTTATTGTGGGCTACATTTTTGCGTTATACGTTTTTGTCTATCTCTTACAGTTTGCCAGTTATGCAAAATTTCGCAAATTTCACCATGAATAAACATGTCCTCAGAGGCTATTGCCAGAAAATTTAAGATATACTTTTATTTGTCATGTAAATGTGTTAACTATAACAGAATTTGATCAAAATCGTTACAGCCATTTTTGAGAAAATCGAAATTTTCGAAATTTTTTCCATGTAAAGGGTAGTTGGGGTAGGGGTGATTTTCTTAAAAATCCTGATATCGCATCCTAGGAAAATACCAAGTTTAGTGTTTAACGGTCTATCGTTTTTGAGCTATGCTGTCCACAGACACACAAATCTCGGTATCGAATTTTTGGGTGCATTACAATACATTCTCTAGAAAAAGGAATAATATAACGAATGTAACTTTATAACTAAAAGTGTTAATGGAAACATCACATGTATCTTTAATTGCTGTTTGTTAAAGAAAAGAATTCCAATAAACTTTGTAAAACCCTGCCAGTGTTTTTTTTTTTTTTTTTTTTTTTTTTTTTTTTTTTTTTTTTTTTTTTTTTTGCAGTTTCCTCGAAATTTTCTCCTGGGCCTAATAAGAGACATTATTATTTAAAGACTCCCTCAAGGTTTTTTATATATTAGTTTTGCCTAGAATTGGCACAGTACGAGAAATTACAGCAGAGCGTATAAATGTTTACAATTCTGATGAGCTTTAGTATTCACGTAATAAACTTATAGTTTCAATATTACTCTAAATTCCCCCGATAGAGTTCGGTACTTCGAGTAACATCGAAATTTAGTTTCTCTTACATTTTATTATACGTATTCGCATTCATGCCATATTCAAATTTTAAAATTAATTTTACTAAAATATACAATAATAAATGTTACTGCTGTATTAAGTATCTATCCATTAAAGTACAACAACTAAATGAATTACTGTCACATAGGTAATTTCTATTTTACAAAAATATGAGTGAAACAATGATAAAATCTTAAATTCCATTTAAAAATTAAACTATACCTTCTTCAAAGCATTTTTATTTTCCCTCTACGCACTATGTACATAGTGGATAGAGAAGGTATTGCACTCCACCCAAAAATTCGATACTGAGATTTCACCGGAAATATATGTTTTATGCAAAAAAAATCTGATGAGTTACACTCACATGACTTTCTCTAGCTATTCTACAAACTTCATACATAAGATTCTTCTTCTTTCTGCACCTTGCTAATCGTGTTACTCATTAGCACAATGTTATTATTATTAGTTCCGTATAAATAGGAAGAAAATAAGGGAATACACTAGACTAAACCAATAGTCAAATGTTTTAAAAGCTGTCGTTATGCGATTTTCTTTACAAATCGCTTCTTTTCTTGGCCAGGAGTAGAACAAAAGAAAAACGGACGCTCCCGTCTGAGAAAACTATAAGTACTTCACAACTGAAACTAATAACAATGAATACCTCGAAAACGGCAAGCTCCTCGAGAAAAATGTATATGACATGACTTGTGTATTTTAACAAGACCTACATGTTTTGTATAGTAAGTTTTTGTCTATCTCTTACGGTTTACTAGTTATGCCAAATTAAGAAAATTCATTCAGAATAAGCAGGTCTTCAGAAGTTATTCCCAGAAAAATCAAGATATACATTTTATTTCTTAGGTCAATATCTTTAATATATGACATTTTAATCAAAATCGTTAGAGCCATTTTTAAGAAAATCAAAATTTTCGAAAAAAGTTCCATGTAAAGGGTAGTTTGGGGTGGGGGATTTTTCTCAAAATCTTCTAGTCGCATCCCTGGAAGATACTAAACTTAAATACCAAGTTTGGCATTTTAGTTACTTTTCGTTTTGAGTTATCGTGTTCACAGACACACGGACCTTTTTCTCAAAAAGCTTTTTTTTGGATACAGGGGGTCCTAAAACATGTATTTCCGGTGAAATATCGGTATCCAATTTTTGGGTGGAATACAATACTTCTCTATCCCTATGTACATTGTACATATGGGGCTAGAGAAAGTAAAAAGCATTCTCGGAAAAAGATCCGTGTGTGTATGTGTCCTTGTGACTGTCAACACGATATCTCAAAAACGAAAAGTAGGTAAAATAACAAACTTAGTATTTAAGCTTAGTGTCTTCCAGGGATGCGACACGAAGATTTTGGGAAAAATTACCCGCACCCCAACTACTTTTTACATGGAACATTTTCTGATAATTTTGATTTTCTCAAAAATGGCTCTAACGATTTTGATTAAAATGTTGTATGTTAAAAACATTTAACTGGTAAATAAAATGTATATCTTGAATTTTCTGGGAATAGGCTCTGAAGATTAGTTTATTCTGGATGATTTTTACTGAATTTTGAATAATTGCTAAACCGTAAGAGATGGACAAAAACTTACTATACAAAAATGTAGAGCACGTTGAAACACACAATTTATGTTATATACTTTTTTTCGTGGAGTTCGTCTTTTTGATACATTCCTTATTTTTGTTTCTGCTATGAAAAACTTATACTTTTCACATCAGGAATTTGTCAACTGCTGTCCATACAAACAAAGGAACTTCAGTGACATAGCAACCAGCTTTTGATTATCACTTTAACCTATAGTACCGAATACACTATAGGATAATACTGGACATTTCCATTTTCCCCCGTGTTAAGCTGAGAGACAGGTGTACAGTGGCGCTCCTAGCGGCCAGGCCTTAAGGAGCAAGCGATTAGATTTGAAGGTTAGGAAAGGGAAACCCAATGATGATATTCTAATATGGATTGTTATGTTTTATTTATTCAAACAATATTTTGTCAATACAATACAAAACAATGCAGAAAAAAAGTGTAAAGGTATTGGATCTATAGGAATTATTTTTAGTAGCATGACTTTTTTTGCATTAATATTTCTACCTGGTTTTTTCTTGTTCTTTTTTCCATTTTTATCATTCAAATAACATCTTATTAACACATTTAAAGCTTTGTCAATAAACACATATCTACAACTTTCACATGTGCAAGTGAATAATGCATCATCTACACACACATTTAACCTTAGTTTAACATGCAGTCTACCGTCAGAAAGATAATGAAGACAGTTTTCATTAAATTGAGTATTGCTGCTGATGTACATTGTCTAAGCAGATTCGTTGTGAAATATGAATCTAGCGTTTCCATAACGCTTCAGAGCAATATGCACATTTTAATTTACTACATCTGCTCTCATCAATGTCTATCTATTTATTTATAAATTTCTCATGAGGATATTTTGCACATATCCCCGTGCATACACATGAATCTGCACGCTGCTGAACATTAACTGGAAAATCATCGCTTTTGCTGTTCTGGTATAATTAGTATAGAAGTCTGAATTAGATATGATTTACATTTTTGCGGTAAATCAGACTTTAGAACTAAAAACTTGCTTACATCCATAGGCACAATTACTGTCTTCAGACGATTGTAATAACTGATTTGTAATTGCAAGTCTAAGACATTGTCTGAATTTTGAGGAATCTGGGGTTACATTGTTCCCACCCTTGACCCTAATAACAGAAAACAAAATTTCCAGTCTTGTGTGAGTCGTCTTGTAAGTAAATATGAGAAACCATAGTGATATTTTAGCTCCTGCCACAACAATTTTAATGGCCATTTTGGCATTAAAACAAGCAGGTTTCTTACGCTGACCATTCACTACAGTGGTTTTCTAAGAATTTTCATAATTCATTCAAATACAGTAAATGTTTACGTTCGTCATTTATTGCATAGCGCAACTCTTTAGCACAATGCTTTTGAGACGAGTTGAAATGTCAAATAGACAGTCCATTTTTACTTTCTCTATACGTAACATGAACATCGTGTATAGAAAACGTATTGTATTGCATCCTAAAATTCGCTACCAAGGTTTCACTGCAAATATATGTTTTGAGGCCCCCTGTTTCCAAAATATGCATTTTTAAAAAATGTTCGCGTGCGCGCGAAAAGTTCGTTAAATACCAAACTTGGCATTTAAGTTTAGTATCTTCCAAGCATGCGACACGAAGATTTTCAAGAAAATCCCCCACCTCCCACTACTCTTTACATGGGAAAATTTTCGAAAATTTTGATTTTCTGAAAAATGGCTCTGACGATTTTGGTTAAAATGTCGTATTTTAAAAATATTTACGTGATAAATAAAATGCATATTTTGAATTTCCTGGGAATAGTCTCTGAAGACATCTTTATTTTGGATGAATTTTGCGGAGTTTTGCATAATTGGTAAACCGTAGGAGATATGTAGAGCTGTTTAAAACCCACAATTTGTGTTGTATACATTTTTTCGTGGAGTTGATTGTTTTTGAGATATTCCTTGTTATTGGTTTCAGCTTTGAAAAACATACTTTTCTCATACAGGAATTTGTCAGCTCCTGTCCATACAAACAAAGGAACTTCAGTCACATAGCAACCAGCTTTAGACTATCACTTTAACCTATGGGACTGCCTTATATCGCTTCTACTAAAAGGAAGCAAGTAATAAGACGATTTCTGCTTATTTTTTCTTGATTAGCATGAGGCAATTAGAAGATTCAGATTTTTAACAATGCTTTACTGTAAAGATGTAGAGAAAGTCATGAGAATAGAACGCATCAGATTTTTTCAATGAAATTAGTGATAGCTAACGTTTCATCAGACGTAGAATTAAACGCAACATGCATTTTAATGCAACAACAGACAGAATGGCTTAAAACACGAACGGCCAAACATACGCTTATTGGACTAAATGGTGGTAGTTCAATACATTGGGTGTCAACCTTGGAGCTAACCGAGGTTTCATGGCTCTGTCTTTTTTTTTTATATAAAATTCTACAATATGGTTCCAAGAAACCTTTCTATCTTCACAAATTATAGAATGCTGTTTCAAATTATTCTTCACTGATTTCAACAGGTGTGGAGCATCATGGAAGAAATACAGTCTACTGTTATAAATTTCAATAAATGGATTTTCCTCAGAGATGTTCAGCAATGATCTCATTTTCAGATTATTGCTTCCCTGGAGTGGTTATGTACATTAACGTTTCACAATAATATAATCTTCTTATATTGTTTTAATTCATGGAAAGCGGAAAAAGAGCTTGGAAAGCGTCAGAAGTTGAAAGTTACTGCATGTATATATGTATGATCTACAGGACGAATAAAATATATATCTGCCATCTCTGAGCCATCAGTGACAAAAGTTTTTGTTTATATTAAATCTGTCCTCATATTTTCCACAAACCTTACCAGACATGGTTCAGTATTTCTCTGTCTGATAATTCTTAACACTGTGTAGACCGATACACAGCTAAATTACATTTTAATTAATCATTATTGCTATTTCATAGGCTATACTGAAGCTACAGCAACACCAGCTGATCGCCGCTCAAGGCCGACCCGCTAGAATGCGCTGGCAGCGCGTGTCGCGCGAAATATCACAGAGTGTCCTGTATTAAGCTATAGTGTATTTGATAGTACTCCCTTATTTCGCTTCTACTTACAAGGAAGCAAGTAACATGGCTATTTCTGCTAATTTTTTACTGATTAGCATGAAGTAAATAGAGTATTAGCTTTTTAAGAATAATTTGTTGCAGAGATGTAGAGAAAGTCTTGTGAATGGTATACATCAGCTTTTTGTAAATATACACACAAGTTTCATCAGACACCATAGGTTTATTCCTAAACTGAATTTACATATAAATTAAAGTATCGTAACTGCTTTAAAATTACGTGCAGGTGGACATATGTTTATATGCAAATTACATTAACGACACCATACTCTCATGTTTACAACCTACTAAAGTTAGTGTACTTCTGTACGAGTACACCAATACCACTTTCTCTTCACTGAATTATGCCGCACCTCCATCTTGTTAATATCAGGTGACGATCCGATCCCCTGCCCCTTCTTGCAGTCCACGTTTCTTAACCTTTCGTTAAAAGTATGAACGTTCGCTCTCTGCTCATTATGAACTACGAGGAAGACAGAAAAGGTTATTAGCCCCAATAAGAAAATGGAAGAAGGAATATAAGGAATTGTTGGCGTCGAAACCAAAGATAGATTCCAAATAGAAGATTTGAAAACTGAAAATGAATACTTACACGTTATTCACTTCAAAAATTTTTCGCACATATACGATAATTTTAGGTACCAATCGTTCTCCATTAAAATTATGCTCAATTATACGTTTTCTCGTCACATTTTCTGATCCCCATGCACAACATGTGCCCATTTATACTTTTTTAAAAAAGCGTATGCTTGCTGCGTATAGTCTTGGAATGCCTGGTTTGCAGTTTTCATTGACGTTTATCGTTTCATTGTCGTCATATCAATCCAACAATCCATTAAACTTGGTTCGAAAAGTCACTTCTCTGCTTTAAGTCGAATACTGCTGGTATGCTGTTTTCATTGTCATTTATTCTTTCATTGTATCATATCGCTTCAGCAGTCACTTGTCTATTTGATGTGGGGTTTCGAGTTACAAACAGAAGAAGAAACATGTGTTTATATCAACCAGGTGAGAATTATGTAACTAACAATATGTAGAAATAATCTCTATTGCGCAACGATCTGTATACCGATAGTGATCATTATACTTAATTAAATAGATAGCCTTTGTATATAGTAATGTCTTATTAATCATAGTAAGGGTTAATAAGCTTTGCTTTAACCATTATTTTATTTGTGAATATTTGTATTTTGTTAATATTTTACACGCTAAGACGAAAGCTTTGAAATGTGGCTTTAACTGTAAATGTACAGATTTCCGTTAGCAAGACCTTGATGGATTGTGAGTTGAGCTTTCAAAAGGTAACAAATATTCTAAAGATGTTATTGCCCTGTCATTTGTATAACGTTGAGTGACTTTAGGGAATAGAGGCACAAGTACATGCAACCAATAGTAAGAAGGGACGCTATGCATAGAAAAGGAAGCTAAGTTTAAAATCACAACCGTTTTGGGCAGTTCTACGTCAGATTCCATGGGCTGAAGCAAAATCGCGCCACATTGCTCACCGAGGTTGAAACAAAGAATTCATGGTTTTGCTTTCCCCAGATTTGTAATCATCACACACAGGTTTGCAGGTGTCACCTGGTTGTCAACGGTTAGGATTTTTACCGTGTAACACTATACTATGCATAATTTGATTCAATAATACTTACGAACCAGTGATTTGTGTTAATCTTCTTTTGTGTTTCTTCTGTACCACGCCCTGTACCAAGTTATTCATGTTCGCCGATGAAGAAGAACAACCTGAGCTAAAACCGGAGCAGCAAAGACATCAAAAGGTAGGGAAATGTCACAAGGTTCCACCCTAACCGGACCAACTGACCCACACAATAACGCCGACGTTACTTTGTCATTTACTATTTAAAATAATATTTAGGACAAAGTCACTCATAGCAGTTGTACAGGAAGGAAGATAAAAAAAAATCCTTAACTCTTGGTGAAAAATCAAACATTCTGGATGAGGTCCATATCAAAAGAGAAAATAATTTACACTTTTTCTTGTTTATACAGTATTTTAATAGTCACCCTTGAGAAACGTATAAGTGAGCTTCCACACTCTATGTAGAAGAGAAAGAAATATAAGACCCTGTTTAGGTTTTTCAAATGCGATGGCAAACATGACAGGAAAGAGAAGAAAATTAGGATAAACAAGACACCAGAAGAGATTCATATGAAACTTTTAGGAAATACTGCGCAATCGATGAAACATTAGCAGAATTCTTAGAAAGATATTAATTCCATCAATTTATACGTACTTAACCTGAAAATGTAACAATTCAAAGATAAAACCTATTTTGGCAATTATGCTTTATCACCTTCTCTATCATTCATTAAATAATACATAGAGAAGAAACTGTTGTTCGCTAAAAAATGCAATGTCAAAGTTTCACCCGTAAATAAATGTTTTGAAATCTCGTGAATCTAAAAAACATTTTGAATAACGTTTGTATGTATGTGTGTGAACAGCAGTCAAAAACTAAAATGCTGTTAGCATTTAAGTTTAATATTTATCAGGAATGCCATAAGATGGTTTTAAAGAAAACCCATCCCACCGCAAACTATCTTTACATGAAATAAAATAAGAGCTAAAGCTTTCCTGGCGACGTGTTAATTCAAAATCTTCTCGGGCTTCTAGCCAGGTAAAAACTTGGCTTGACACCAACGTTTCGAAGAAGTGCATCTTCCTCGTCTTCAGGGTGAACTGATGGTTTGAGCTTGCGGAGACTGGTATTTATAAGAGCTGGGATGAAGCTAACATCTGATTGGTTCGCGAGATATTATGGCCTGGTATTTAAGATGACTGAGACATGGGCACCGTGCCCATGTCTCAGTCATCTTAAATACCAGGCCATAATATCTCGCGAACCAATCAGATGTTAGCTTCATCCCAGCTCTTATAAATACCAGTCTCCGCAAGCTCAAACCATCAGTTCACCCTGAAGACGAGGAAGATGCACTTCTTCGAAACGTTGGTGTCAAGCCAAGTTTTTACCTGGCTAGAAGCCCGAGAAGATTTTGAATTATCTTTACATGGATACTGTTTCCCAAAAGTTGATTTTCTCATAAATGGCTCTGACAATTTTGAATAAAATGTCATACGAGAGTCGGATGATAAGTTCCGGGCCTCTCAGTGAAAACAACACTTAAGGTATTTTTTTTTTTTTTTTTTTTTTGCTTTATTTCTCAACATAATCTACAGAAATGCTGATACATTTGTCATGGCGCTGTTCTAATTTAATTAAACCACATATGTAGTGTGATTTATCAAGGTTCTCAAAATAGCTGTTTGCCGCATTAATGACCTCGTTGCTGTGAAATCTTCGTCCTCCAAAATTGTTTGAGGTTTGGGAACATCTGGTAGTTACTGAGTTCACGATCTGATGAATAGGGTGGATGTTCGAACAATTCGAACTTTAATTCGCACATGTTTTCCATTGCAATGACTGAACGATGGGCCGGAGCGTTGTCGTGATGAAATATATATATTACCAAATGTGGTCGTTTTCTTTTCACCTAATCACTCAAACTTTGCAGTCCTGTGCATCCCAGAAAACATTCGCTTTAACCTTGTTAGCTGGAAAATTGAGTTTCCTTTTTTAGAGTTTGCTCACCTGGCGCAATCCACTGTTTTGATTGTGATTTACTTTCTGGAGTGTAGTGATGTATCCAAGTTTCATCCATGGTAATAAGCTGTTTCAAAAGTTCACTGGGATTTTTACGGTAGAGCTCCACATTCTTAACAGAAACAGTTTTTCCTTGGAACTCTCGATCACGTGTCAACAAACGCGGCACCCATTTTGCACAGACCTTTTGAAAACCCAAAACAATGCTTAAAATATTACTGCTATTTGCGTTCTTCCAGTACTAAACAATTCATTTTTTCAATGATCTTTGGAGTTGTCACTTCTACGCTTCGTCCAGAGCGAGGCTCATCACTAGTGCTTGTATGTTCATTTTAAACTCTGCAACCCACCTTTTAATAATTGACTATGAAGGGTCAGAGTCTTTCAATGTACTGTCTATTTGCTCCTTGATTTCTTTAGGCACTAATTCTTTCAAGTGGAGGTATTTAATCACTACTCGCTTTTCCAAATCCTCCATTTTCCTGAAAATTCTAAAGTTATCATGTTTAAAATGCTGCCATTCGAAAACTAAACAAGCTATTGACCTGCAACTATTGATTCAAACTAGTTTAGAATTAAACTCTACGATGTTACCGTCTAACAGGGCTAGTGGCACCGTATCTGTGTGAGGCCCGGGAGTTATCCTACCCTCGTATTAAGGAAATAGAGATGGCAGATACTGTAAATAAATAAATATATATTTTCTGGGAATAGCCTGTGAAGCACTCTTCATCGGATGACGTTTGCATAACTGGTAACCCGTATGAGATATACAAAGTGTAACTATACAAAAAATGTAGATCTGCATAAATACACAATTTATCGAAATTTTTATGGGGTTATCCACTTCCAAGATATTTTTCAGTATTGTTTTAAATGTTTCAATATTTATACTTTTATTGAATGGGAAATTTCATTCGTCTCTCTTTTGTTTTATGCCTGACCATATAAAATAATGGGACTTCAATGTCATAACTTTTTAAACGATTTGTCCATAGCTTTAGCCTAGTATATTCATTTATTCCTCTTTTACCAACAAGGAAGAACAAAACTTAATTATGTTAATGTATATTCCGATCAGCATGGGTAGATAGAAAAAATGTGTATCAATAATTCCTTACAGAATTGGTAAAGAAAGTTAGGTGAATGGAGCAAATCATACCTTTTAGTTTGGTTTCTGAACTAAGCAACGGTCATATTAATGCGTTTGTGTTGTTGCCTAGTGTGACGATTACATTTTGACACTCATATTTTACACGTAACAATGGTTAATTTTCTAATTGTAGCCTTTCAGTAAATGTAATCTTCCATTGTCTACGAGGCGGTGAATCAGGTGTTTGCTAGGCCTTGGTGAGGATCACATAACCCATTTCACAGCCATTTGCTGGCGATCTACGCCACCTACGCCTTATTAGGATAATGTATACCCAATGCTGATATCAGTTCTAATAAATATATTTAAACTCCTAATTTTGGTTCCCATTATTCTTTTGGACATCACTGCTGAACGAACCTATGTCGCTTTACCCAGAAAGGGGACTTAGAACTTTTACTAGTGAATTGCTTCAAGAACTCCCGTGATGTTTCTGAATATGTATCAAGCTTTCCAGGTGACAACTTCTAAACAATTTATCATCGTCAAAATTGAAAAAGCTCATTATCGTCTCTTTGAAAAGAAAATGTTTTTTTCTTTTTATTTATGGACGGTCCTTATCTACTGTTGTTCTCAGCGCTCCATTCTATACTGGACGTGAAAAACCATTTAATATTGCTCAGAAGCCTCTTTTTTTAGGCTTGAGGTACTTTAGCATGCCGGGATCAACAGCTTTATTTCCCTTCCAAAGGAAGCCATAATTAGGATTTTTAGGCCCGAAAAAACCCACTTTCCTCCGCGTCAACCTTGAGTATATGAAGTTAGCGTGGTAACTATTACACCACGGATGGAGACTTATACTTTATAACATAATGTAAACGCAGTTTAGATATTACCTAGAGTATCTCTCTCGTAGCGTCCAATTTCAAGCAGTACCTATATTACCTTTCTCCGCTTGGTAGGATAATTGTAAACCTGATGCCCGAAGCTATACCAGTTCCTAACATTCTTTCCCCCATTCCAATATCGTGGCATATTGGCTGAAGTCTTCGATTTTAGGTTCGACCGCACTCGTAACCACTGGGACATAGTCCAACTGCTTTGTGTTCTTTCCCGTCCCCCAATTTGGAGGATTCAATGTCATACCGGCATGCCACAGTAGCTTAACAGTTAGAGCAACCGTACGGAGAGCCAGAGGACCGAATTCAAATTCCTAATGTGGTATTCAATTTTTCAGCTGGTTCTAACAGTAAAACACATACAGTTGTCAGGGCATTATTAACAGCATTACGAGTATGATAAATATTCACATTGCTTTCTCTACATTTCTGTAACCGATTATTGTTAAAACGCGTATTCTTTTAAGTATCTACTTCATGCTAATGAAGATAAATATTACCCGAAATTATCTTCTTACTTAGTTTCATGTAGTTAGAAGGGAAGTAAGGAATACACTAGGCTAAACACTATTGAAATCTTTTAAAAGATGGTTGTCCTAAGATTGAAACCCGTTTCTATACATTGCCAGGAGTTGAAAACTTTCCACATGAGAAAAGTTTTAAGTATTTTAAAATTAAAACCAATACCAAGAAAATCTCAATGATGATCAACTTCACGAAAAAAAAAAAAAAACAACCTGATGTGTTCCATTAATATGACTTTCTCTACATCTCTGCAACAAATTATTGCTAAAAATCGTATGCCTGTCTTTACTTCATGCTAATCCAGAAAAATTAGCAGAAATAGTCTTATTGCTTCCTTTTTACTTTCTCTATACGTGCTATGTATATAGTGTATAGAGAAGCTATTGCACTCCATCAAAAAATTCGATACTGAGATTTCACCGGAAATATATGTTTTAGGGTCCCCTGTATCCAAAAAAAATATTTGCAGAAAAAGGTCCGTGTGTGTGTCCATGTGTCAGTGTGTCCATATGTCCGTGTGTCTGCGAACACGATAACTCAAAAACGAAAAATCGGTAAATTACCAAACTTTGTATTTAAGTTTAGCATCTTCCAGGGATGCGACGCGAAGATTTCGAGAAAAAATCCCCCCGCCCCAAACTACCCTTTACATGAAACTTTTTTCGAAAATTTTGATTTTCTAAAAAATGGCTCCAACGATTTTAATTAAAATATCGTATATTAAAGATATTTACATGACAAATAAAATGTATATTTTGAATTTTCTGGGAATAGCCTCTGAAGACTACTTTATTCTTGGTAAATTTTACGGAATTTAGCCTAACTGCTAAAGCGTAAGGGATGGACAAAAACTTACCATACAGCAAATGTAGAGCACCTTAAAACACACAATTTATGTTATATACATTTTTTTCGTGGAGTTGATTTTTTTTAGATGTTCCTTGTTTTTTTCTCAGCTATAAAGACTTATACTTTTTTCATACAGGACTTTGTGAACCCGTGTCCATACAAAGGAACTTCAGTCGCAGAGCAAGCAGCTTTTGACTATCACTTTAACTTATGGTACCCCCTTATTACGCTTCTACTAACAAGGAAGCAAGTAGTAAGACTATTTCTGCTTATTTCTGCTCCATTAGATAAAGTAAATAGATTAATTTGTTGGAATGATATAGAGAAAGCCATGTGAATGGAACACATCAGATTATTTGTAATTAGAAGCGAAATAAGGGAGGAGTGCCAAGGTTAAAGTGATACCAAAAGTTTGTTGCTATGTGACTGAAGGTCATTTGTTTGTATGGATAGGAGTAGACAAATTCCTGTATGAGAAAGGTGTTAAGTTTTTAAAGGTGAAACCAAAAGCAAGGAATATCTCAAAAACGACCAATTCTACGAAAAACTGTTGTTATATAACATAAATTTGTGTTTTAACGTGCTCTACATTATTTTATTTTTTTTTTTGTAAGGTAAGTTTTCTTCTATCTCTTAAGGCTTAGCAGTTACACAAAATTCCGTAAAATTCCTCCAGAATAATCTTCAGAGACTATTTCCAGAAAATAGAAGATATACAGTTAATTATCAGGTAAAATATCTGTAATATACGTTGTTTAATCAAAATCGTTAGAGCAATTTTTGAGAAAATACAATTTTTTGAAGAAAGGTCAATAAAAAGGGTAGTTTGGGGTGTCGCATCCCTGGAAGATACTAAACTTAAATACCAAGTTTGATACTTTACCAACTTTTGATTTTTGAGTTAACCTGTTCAGAGACATACGAACACACACATACACATACACACACCTTGTTTATACACTATGTACATAGTACGTGTAGAGAAAGTAAAAATGGTTATATCATACAATAAAGGTAAATCATAACCAGAACAAGAATGAAACTGTTAGACAAGAGCGAAACCATTAAAGTGCTTAAGGAACAAACCATAAGAAAAGCTTCATATGTGAAGACTTAAAACTGATGGGCTGGAGCAATAATGAAAATACTTCTTAAGCTAGAAAGGATCCAGAGGTTCAAGGATTTCTTTATCTTTTTATGGACTTGGGGCAGGAAAATACCCGCTAGATGTAGAAGTAATTGTTTGAACCTCCACATATAAAGGAAATAATTACTTTCTAAGAATCCATAGAAAAACTACACTAAAGTTCTTGCGGTGAGATGAATGGCTTACGTGGACGAGAAAAGTGATACAAACTTCATCTGCAAAAACGACACGGAATAAATATTAAATATTTTAAGTTTTACGGTTATTTTATAACAAATAAAACATTCCAGCACATTTATTTCTTTAAATTAATGTACTTACCAATACAAAACTATTAATATCATTCAAATTTTCAGTTGAAAAATAGTAGACAAAAAACTCTAAAGCTAATTAGAAATTTGACAAAGGTTATGAAAAATTAAAACATTACTTTTTACTTTCTTTACACGTATCTTACATAGTGTATAGAAAAGGTATTGTATTGCAACCAAAAATTCGATACCGAAATTTCGCCGAAAATATATGAGACCGCTTGAAAAGAAAAGGCATTTTTAGAACAGCTTGGTATTTAATATTAGTATCTTATAAGGATATGACACGAATATCTTGAGGAAAAAACTGCACCACAAACTACTCTTTACATGGAAAAAAAATTGAAAATTGTGATTTTCTCAAAAATGGCGTTACGAGTTTGAATAAAATATTGTTTAGTAAATACATTTACACGGCAAATATAATGTATATTTTGAATTTTCTGGAAATAGCCTCTGAAAGACTCTTTATTTTGCATTAATGTTGCTGGATTTTGCATAAGTAATAACCCCGTAAGAGATAGACAAAAATATACTGCACAAAATATGTAGATCTCGTTGAAACATTATATCTCATACATTTACTGCTTGCAATTGACCATTTCCTAGATTTTCCTTATTATTAGTTTGTTTTGAAATAATTAAACATTTTTCAAATGGGATTTGTAGACTCCTGGCCATGCAAGGAAACAGATTACAACCACATGGCAAGCAGTTTTTAAAAGATTTTATTAACATTTTAGCCTAGTGTATTCCATTTTGCCTTTCTACTTACAGGGAAGCAAGCAGTAAGATCATTTCTGCTAATTTTTTCTCGATTGGAATGAATTAAATAGAATAATAAGCTTTTTAACAAATAATTTAGAGGTAGGTCTGAATGGTACAATTCAAATTTTATTTATCAAAATTAATTGAATTCTAACTTTAAGAAAATATATTTTCCTACTTGCCACACTTAAAAAAACCATCATTCTCTGGGATCTAGGGGTAATATGTTAGCCTCTGGTTCCCGAAGTCGCAAGTTCATGGCGGAGGGCGGTGATTTTTTTTTTCGGGCGTAAAAATACATAGACAGACAGACAGACAGACATACAGATAGATGGATGGATGGAGGGATGGACGGACGGACGGACGGACGGACGGACGGACGGACGGACGGACGGATGGATGGGTAGGTAGGTAGGTAGGTAGGTAGGTTGGTAGGTCGGTGGGCGGGCGGGCAGGTAGGCAGTTAGGCAGGCAGGCAGGCAGATCGTTTATTAGTCTATTGAATACAATTATTCATGACTTCGTCAGTAAACTACATACATCAATCATACAATCTATTGTCACATATTTATATTCTAAAACTCGTCAACAGTATACAGAGGATTAACCATCAATATTGATCTGAGCCTCATCTTGAAGCTCTGAAACGAAAGATGTCTTATGTGCATAGGTAAGAAGTTAGAATTTTTAGTGAGATATAGCAGAAATTGTTTACACTTACAATATATTTACTTTTAGGTATACAAATATTTGAGTTCTTCCATGTTGGGTAATTATGCATATAGTCACGGGTAGTAAAATCATTAATATTTTTCCTGACATACAAGTGACAGGCCAGAACGTACATCGATGGTAAAGAAAGTATACCAGATTGAATAAAAAGTGGTTTACAATGAGTCCTGGGTGAAACTCCATAAATTAACCTTAAAGCTCTCTTCTGTAAAATAAAAACCCATAATGCTGAAGCGTGGTTACCCCAGAGCAAAATTCCATAATTCAGATAACTATGAATGTGTCCATATTGGGTCGCAATTAAAGATTCTACATTAATATTGTTCTTAAGTATTCGTAACATGAACAAACCCTTACTTACTTTTTTTACAACATACGTAACATCAGTTTGCCAACACAAATCGCTTGTCCTGTGACCTGTGACGTAGATCTAATGCACGTAAAATAACCTCTAACCTGATAAAGAGGCCCATGAGCGATAATTAATTGGTATTTCACGCCCAATATAGAACGGGGAAGTTGAGAACCTCGGGACTTAAAGAACGTCCATAATTTAAAAACCGTAATTTAATATTGATTGAACTTACATTAACTTAGACATAAATGAATATGCGCAGGTTTATTAATAGGAACTCCAAAGTTTGTAACTCATTTTCTCTAAAGAGAAAATGTTCAATACACTCCATGTGTTGCAATTTTTTGCTAACGTGTTTCAAAATGTTTATATACTGCCTCTCAAAGGTGCATTAAAGAAAATGGTAACATGTTTTCCAACTATTACCTCAATATTTACTTTCCCCACACGTACTATATACATAGTGTATATAGAAGGTATTGCACTCCGCCCAAAAATTTGATATCGAGATTTCACCGGAAATATATGTTTTAGGGTTCCCTGTATCCAAAAAAAAAAAAAAAAAAAAAATTTCAGCTTCGAACACGATAACTCAAAAACGAAAAGTCAGTAAAATACCAAACTTGGTATTTAAGTTTAGTATCTTCCAGGGATATGACGCGAAGATTTTTAGAAAAATCCCCCCCCAAAAACTACTTCTTGGAACATTTTTCGAAAATATTTATTTTCTCAAAAATAGCTCTGAAGATTTTCATTAAAATATCGTATATTAAAGATATTTGACAAATATAATTTATATGTTGAATTTTCTGGAAATAGCTTCTGAAAACTGCTTTAGACTGGATGAATTTTACGGAATATCGCATAACACCTTACCCGTAAAAGATGAACAAAAGCTTAACACTCAGGAAATGTAGAGCACGTTAAACATACAATTGTTGTTATATACATTTTTTTCGTAGCATTTATTGACTTTGAGATATTCCTTGTTTTTGGCTTTACCTTTAAAAACCTTACACTTTTCTCATACAGAAATTTGTCAACTCCTGTCCATACAGGCAAAGGAACTTCAGTCACATAGCAACCAGCTTTTGACTATCACTTTAACTTATGGTAGATTAATTCTAGACTAGCTTGTATCCATAGTTACAGGACAAATATGGATCAAATACTTCCATTTGAAAGGCTTAACGTCTAAAGAAATCAAGGGGGAAATGGACAGTACATTGAAAGACCCTGCTGCTTCATATTAGATGATTAAAAGGTGGGTTGCGCAGTTTAAAATGGGACTCACGAGCACTAGAGATGAGCCTCGTTATGGACGTCTTGTTGAAGTGACAACTCCAGAGATCATTGAAAAAAATCATCGTTTAGTACTGAAGGGCCGCAGATTAAAGTTGTTTGAGATAGCATCGGCTGTAACCACATCAAAAGAACATGCAGGTAATATTGTAAGTAATGTTTTGGGCTTTCACAAGGTCTGTGCAAGACGGGTGCCGTGTTTGTTAACAGCTAATCAAAAGTTGCAAAGAAAAACTATTTCTGTTAACAATGTGGAGATCTGCCGTTAAAATCCCAGCACAATTTTGAGACGGTTTATTACCATGGATGACACTTGGATACATCTCTACACTCCAGAAAGCAAATCACATTGTCAAAACAGTGGAATTCCGCTAGGTGAACCAACTCCAAAAAATCAAAGTAAATTTTGTCAGCCAACAAGATTATGGCGAGTGTTTTCTGGTATGCAAAGGGAATTATTTTTATTGAATACTTGGAAAAGTGTAAACGTATCACTGGTGACTACTGCGCAAGCTTACTGCAACGTTTGAGTGATAAGGTGAAAAGAAAAACGACTCCATTTGCAAAAAAAAAAAAAAAAAAAACTTATTTCGTCATAACAATGCTCCGGCCCATCGTTCAGTCATTGCAATGAGAGAACTGTGCAAATTAAAGTTGGAATTGCTTGAACATTCATCCTATTCTCCAGATCTAGCACCTATTGACTACCACCTTTTCCCAAACCTCAAAACATTTCTTGGAGGACGAAGATTTCACAGCAACGAGGAGGTCATTGATGCGGTAAACAGCTATTTTGAGGACCTTGATAAATCGCACTACATCGATGGTTTAATTAAATTAGAACATCTATATGTTAAATGTATTAGCATTTCTGGAGATTATGTTGAAAAATAAAGCAAAAATATTTTTTAAATGTTGTTTTCATTGAAACGCCCGGGACTTATCAGCCGACCCTAGTATTGTTAATGAGAGATTATATTATATATACAATTAGGTTTTAAACATACAAAGTGATACGGATATGCACCAACTGTTATTTTCAAGTGAACTGCAACAACTGTTTAACGCTGCAAGCTGTTGTGGTTGTGTTATTCGCGCCAAGCTGGCATCTCTACTACCTTTCTTGCCATTGCAGAGAGGGAGGGAAAGAAAACAACTTCCTCTATGCGCAAGATTTGTGCATATGTCCCCTCGCAGGCTCTACTCTTATTATATGTCACCCTCCCATGGTCGCAGGTTCAAACCTCGCGAGGGACGATGGATTTTTTTCGGACGTAAAAATCATTAGCTTCCTTCGGAAGGGTGTCATAGATTTACGGCACGTAAAAGAACTTCAAGCCTGATAAAAGAGGCCTCTGAGCAAAATTGAAGGTCTTTCACGCCCTATCTAGAATGGGACGTTGAGAACTACAGCAGTTAAAGAGCGTCCATAAATAAAGCTCCACACACTTTAGTCATGTGTTATACGTACTGTTCTCTACTAAATATCAAATTATTTGCGTTTAGTCGTCTACCTTTCTGTATATGTTTATTATATTCGTGCAATACATCATCAACAGGGTGAATATTACTTTTGTCATTAATTGCTCAAAGCCAATATGCTAATCGAATTCCTTGTTTTATAATTATGTCAAATTATATAACATAAGTGTCAAACTCTAACCGTCACAATATAAAACAGTAGTTGTTATACCTCTACGCATAAAATTACGTTTGTCCGTAAACCTGCGAAAAAGAAACTTTATGCGAATAATTGAGCCTTTCTCCTCTTTTAGTCTTTGATCCCTGTGTAAAGGAAGAACTTTTTACTCTGTGTCTGCAGAGAAACAAACGAATACAGGTTTATATGTATGTTAAAACAACTGAATGTGTGGTGTTTAATATTTGTGCAGAATTAATTAACTCTGGAAATGAGCTGTACTTCACAGCTTTGAGTTTCAACTGCCAAAAGTAATTTAAAATGGTTTTGTTTCAAATCCTATACATTCGACTAGATGACTAAATTATTAAGCTTAACTTTTGCAAGTGAAAATACAATTAATAATATTTTAATTTAAAGTCTCAATGACATAGACTAAATAGTATGTTTAATATCCATAGGTTAGATAATAAACGCATTAGAGAACGTTCTTATGACGATTAATTTATGTACGAAATTTTCTTTTGTATCATTCTTATGATATTCTCTACCGGTTCTGCAAATAAACTATTCTTACAAACGATTATTGTTTTATCTACATCATGCTAATCGAAAAATATTTGTAGAATGGTTTTATTACTTAGTTCCTTACAGTAGACGGAAACTCGGGGAATACATTACGATAGTCAAATGTTTGAAAACCAGTCGCTATGCGATTGACATTGGAGTTCCGTTCTCTATGAGTATCCAGTGGTAAAACAAAAGAAACACGGACGACTTCTGTTTGTGGAAAGCGTATTTTAAAATTCGAAACCAATACTAGGGAATATCTCGGAAATAGTGAACTCTAAACAATATATATGACATAAATTGTTTTAAAGATGTCTACATTTTTTGTATAGTAAGTTTTTGTCTCTGTCTTACGGTTTACCAGTTTGGCAACAGCCATCAGGCATGAAGAGGTCTTCAGACGGTGTTGCCAGAAAACGCAGATTATATACTTCATTTGTCTTGAGAATATCTTAATCAGGAGGTAGTTAATTAAAATATTTGTCTTTCTTCAGGAGATAAAGGATTAAATGAGGGATTTTTCTGGAAATGTAATTATCAAATCTTTGGTAGATACTGAATTTAAATATCAAGTTTGGTCTTAACCGAAATTTAGTTTTGGAGTTTTGCTGCTACACCCACACACATACATTCAGATAGACCAACATTTTTCCAAAAATTCATTTTTTTAGGACTTAGGTGGTTTAACATGTATTTCTGAAGAATTATGGGTATTGCATTTTTGAGTGCAATACTACACCTTGTCTTGTACCATGTACGTTTTAATATGCGCTGTAAAAGGTAAAACGTAAAACAAAGTCATAAAATTGCATGTTTTTTAAGTTCTCTCACTTAATACTTTGTAAACACCAGTAGGTATATGCAAGGGACTATTTTAGTAATAGTACAGTTGAAAGTCGCATATACGTTATTCACTTCATTTTCCGCACATATACGCTCAAATTTTAGGCACCAATCGTTCTCCATTAAAATTTTGCTCAATTATGCGTTTTGGTTATACGTTTTCTCGGTAATGCGACACTTTTTCTGATCCCCATAAACAAAATGTACCCATTTATACGTTTTTAAAAAAACGTATGGTGGTATGCTTGCTATGTATAGCCTTGAAATTGCCTGGTTTGACATTTTCATTAATGCTTATCCTTCCATTGTCATATCGTTCCAACAATCTATTAACCTTGGTTCCAAAAGTCACTTCTCTGCTTTAAGTCGAGTACTGCTAGTATTGATTTCATTGTCATTTATCCTTTCATTGCCGTTCCAACAGACACTTGGAACATTGTCTATTTTTACTTTCTCTATACGCACTATGTATATAGTGTATAGAGAAGGTATTGCACTCCACCAAAAAATTCGATACCAAGATTTCATCGGAAATATATGTTTTAGGATCCCCAATATCCAAAAAAAAAAAAAAAAAAAATTCACAAAAAGGTGCGTGTGTGTTACCGTGTACCCGTGTGTCAATGTGTCCCTGTGTTCGCGTGCCTGTGAACACGATAACTCAAGAACGAAAATTCGTTAAAATACCAAACTTGGTATTAAAGTTTAGTATCTTACAGGGATGCGACACGAAGATTTTGAGAAAAAACCCGCAACCCAACTACCCTTTACATGAAACTTTTTTCGAAAATTTTGATTTTCTCAAAAATGGCTCTAACGATTTTGATTAAAATGTTGTGTATTAAAGGTATTTACCTGGCAAATAAAATGTATATCTTGAATTTTCTGGGGATAGTCTCTGAAGAGTAGTTTATTCTGCATGAATTTTACTGAATTTTAAATAACTACTAAACCGTAACAGATGGACAAAAACTCACAACACAAAAATATAGAGCACGTTAAAACACACAATTTATGTTATATACATTTTTTTCGTGGAGTTCGTCGTTTTTGAGACATTCCTTATTTTTGGTTTCTGCTATGAAAAACTTATACTTTTCTCATTCAGGAACTTGTCAACTCCTATCTATATAAACAAAGGAACTTCATTGACATAGCAACCAGCTTTTGACTATCTTTTTAACCCATAGTAGTCCCTTACAAGATAGCAAGTAAAATTATTTCTGCTATTTTTTTCTGATTAGCATAAAGTAAACAGAAGCCTTTTAAGAATAATTTGTGGCAGGGATATAGAGAAAGTCATGTGAATGGTACACATCAGATTTTTAGTGGAGTTTCGAATTACAAACAGGAGAAGAAACATGTGTGAATATCAACCGGTAAGGAAGAAAACAAGAAAATCCTTAACTCCTGGTGAAAAATTAAAAATTCTGGATGAGGTCCATACCAAAAGAGAAAATCTGTTACACGTATTCTCATTTATGCAATACTTTAGTAGTTTCCATTGAAAAACGTATAAGTGAGGTTCCATTGTACTTTAATATTAGTTTCATTTTCGATTTAGTTTTACTCAGAAAAGTAAAAAATCCCATTGTAGTACTATGGTACCTTCTTTGTCTCTCTCCAGTGAGCAAATTAAAGTCTGGTAGCTACCACGACCCCAGGGTTAGAAAAACCAGAGATTTTCTGCTAACACTAACACACTTTCCGGCACTGCCTTGATAAACTAAGGTGTTTCAATCTGTGTATGACGTAGTAACCAGAAAGGCAAATAACACTGAGTAAGTGATTTTGTTGAATAAACAATTCTAATGTGTTTCATTCATATGACTTTCTCTACATCTCTGCAACAAATTATTGTTAGAAAGGTTATGCTTTTATTTACTTCATACTAATCGAGAAAAAATTAGCAGAAAAAGTCTTAGTAGAAGCGAAATAAGGGAGTACTATAAGTTAAAGTGATAGTCAAAAGCTGGTTGCTATGTGATTGAAGCTCCTTTGTAACTACGTTCTCTCATGAAGTTCCTTTGTTTGTATGGACAGGTGCTGACAAATTCATGTATGAAAAAGGTGTAAGAAATATCTCAAAAACTATCAATACCACGAAAAAAATATATAAATACCATATTTTGTGTGTATTAGCATGCCCTACATTTTTGTTTAGTAAATTTTTGTCCATCTTTTACAGTTTAGCAGTTATGCAAAAATCCTGAAAATTCATCCAGAATAAATTAATCTTCAGAGGCTATTCCCAGAAAATTCAGGTTATACATTTTATTTGGCAAGTCTTTAGTATGCGATATTTTACTCAAAATCGTTAGGGCTATTTTTGAAAAAATTTCATGTAAAGGGTAGTTTAGGGTGAGGGGATTTTCTTGGAAATCTTCGTGGAAGATTGGTATTTTTCGTGTTTGAGCTGTGCTGCCCACAGATACACACACACGAACATTTTCCAAAAAATGTTTTTTTTTTTTTTTGGATTCGGGGGACGCAAAATATGATTTCCGGTGAAATATCCGTATAGAATTTTTGGGTGCATTAGAACACCTTCTTTATACGCTACGTACATAGTACGCATAGAGAAAGTAAAAATGTTCAGTAATTCTTGTGTATTTTGGTCTGCTGATTCTGCATATTACGTTATGATTGCTGTATTGGGCATAAATTTCTACTTTCTCTACACGTACTTGAAAGTAGTGTATAGAGAAGGTACTACATTCCACTCAAAAATTCGATACCAAGATTCCAAATACAGTTTTACGACCTCCTGAATCAATCAAAAAAAAAAAAAAATCCTAGAAAAAGATCCGTTTGCGCGTGTGTGTGTGTGTGTGTGTGTGGATAGCATAGCTAAAAAACGCAAATTCCGTTAAGTACCAATCTTAGTACTTGAGTTTAATATCTTCCAAGGATGCGTAACAAAAAGTTTCAAGAATATCTCCCATCAACTACCCTTTACATGGAAACATTTTCGAAAATTTTGATTTTCTCAAAACTGGTTCTAACAATTTTGATTAAAATATCGTATATTAAAATTGTTTATAAGATAAATAATATTATACCTTGAGTTTTCTGGGAATAGCCTTAAAGACATTTTTATTCTGAATGAGTTTTGTGGAAGTTTGCATAACTGGTAAACCGTAAGAGATAGACAGAAACTGACTATACAAAAAATGTAAAGCTCGTTAAAACACACAAATTATGTTATATGCATTTTTTTTTCCTGGAGTTGACCGTTTTTAAGATATTCCTTGTTACTGATTTCAGTTTTAAAATACTTAGTACTTTTCTCATACGGAAACTTGTCAACACCTGACCACACAAAAAATCGGATACCATAGTAACCACATGTCAGTTTAACCTAGTATATCCCCTATTTCCCTTTTGCCTATAAGGAACTAAGTACGTAATATGACCGTTTGTTCTATTTGTCCCGATTAGCATGAAGTAGATAGAAGAATGCACTTATTAACATTAATTTGTTACGGAGAGGTAGAGAAAGTCATGTGAATGGAACACATCAAAATTTTTGTAACGCGCTTTGTGTGCTAATTATGAATATGAATTTACAATTGCTCTATTGGGTTCCAATTATTATCATCATGTGCATATATTTTGAGCTAAATTATTTAGTATTGCATAATAGCATTTGTTTCTGTTATTTTCATTATTTGTGTGAAATATCTTACTGTTAAAGATGAAAATAACGTGTTATTTATGGACGCTCTTTAACTACTGTGGTTTTCAACGTCCCATTCTAAATTGGGCGTGAAAGACCGCTTAATTTTGCTCAGAGGCCTCTCTATCAGGTTTGAGGTTCTTTTATGTGCCGTAAAACTACGACACGGGACCAGCGAAGGAAGCCATGCTAAGGATTTCCTGTTAGAAGAATATTTAACAAGAAAATCAGTAAAATAAATAAAAAAAAATCTATGTTTAATGTGTTATAAACTTTGTTAACATGTGTGATTTAGAAATTCCCAAAGTTTTATTGCTTTTTGATCGTATATAGTGTTTGCACATATATTGTAAAATTAGTTTAAAGCAGTCCTTCTGCACAATGGCAACCTCTTGCATATGTTGCATATGTGTATGAAGAAATCAATGACAACTTGAAGTTTGTGCTGAACACTATAAAATATGATGCATATTTGTGACGATCTGAAGGTAAAAGCATGAGATCCTTTTCGCTTTCGCGCTAAATTTGAAATAAACATCTGATGCGTTCCATTCACATGAGTTTCACTACATCTCGCAAGAAAATATTGTTAAAAAGCTTATGCTTATATTTACTTCCTGCTAATAAAGAAAAAAATTGCAGGAACAAATAGCACATATGTTAAAGTGATAGTCAAAAGCTGGTTACTATGTGACTGATGTTCCTTTGTTTGTATGGGCAGTAGTTTACAAATTCCTGTATGAGAAAAATATGGGTTTTTCAAAGCTGAAATCAATAACAAGGTATATCTCAAAAACGATCAACTCTATGAAAAAAATGTTTGTTACATAAATTGTGTGCTTTAACGTGCTCTACATTTTTTGTGTGGTAATTTTTTGTCCATCTCTTACGGTTTAGCAGATTATGCAAAATTGCCTAAAATTCATCCAGAATAAAGCAGCCTTCAGAGGCTACTCCAGGAAAATTCAAGATATACATTTTATTTGTCAGGTAAATATCTTTAATATACGATATTATAATCAAAATCGTCACAATCATTTTTCAGAAAATCAAAATTTTCTAAAAGAGTTCCATATAAAGGGTAGTTTGGGGTGGGCGGATTTTCTTGAAAATCTTCGTCTGGTATTCTTGGAAGATAACAAACCTAAATACCAAGTTTGGTTTTTAACGCATTTTCCGTTTTTGAGCTAAGACACACGTATACACACACTCACACAGATAGACACACACGCGGACATTTATCTAAAAATGCTTTTTTTTTTGGATTCAGGGGGTCCCAAAACATGTATTTCCGGTGAAATCTCAGTATCGAATTTTTGGTTGAATTACAATACCTTCTCTATACACTATGTGTATGATACGTGTAGAGAAAGTAAAAATCTACTCGCACTTATGCTTAGTTTGGAGTTACAATCGACTCTTCTCAGGGCGTTTTAATGGCCTTCACAGATCCAGACTACCTGGCGATTTCTTTAATAATAAATCACCAGGATTTTCTTTGTAGAATTATAGTTTATCAATAATTATTATTTCGTACAATTCTTATATGAAACTGCAATCCCTCGATGCAATTATGTGCATTGTTGAATGCTGTAAATATCTGTACGCATATAATTCTACGTGAATACATTAATGTACGCTTATCTCCAAGTGGTCATTTCCATTCTTGTGAAAAAGCCTCATTTTATAATAACTGGATTCACAACCAAGAAAATCAACACGTAATTATAACACTTATTGTTGGAAAACTAAATCGCATAGAGAAAATCAAAACACTTATACGCACAAGGAATAATAAACATTTTGCACCCAACGATTTCAACTTCGGAATGCAACAGAACAAAGACATTTGAACATCATATATTACAAAAATCTGATGTGTACCATTCACGTGACTTTCTCTATATCTCTGCAACAAATTATTGTTTAAAGCCTATGCATCTACTTACTTCATGCTAATCGAGAAACAATTAGTAGAAACAGTCTTATTACTTGCTTCCTTGTAAGTAGAAGCGAAATAAGGGAGTACCATAGGTTAAAGAGATGGTTGCCATGTGACTGAAGTTCCTTTGTTTGTATGGACAGGGATTTTTAAATTCCCAGAAAATTCCAATATACATTTTATTTGTCATGTAAATATCTTTAACATACGATATTTCAATCAAAATCGTTGGAGCCACTTTTAAGAAAATCAAAATTTTCGAAAAAAGTTCCATGTAAAGGGTAGTTTGGGGTGGGGGGATTTTTCTCAAAATCTTCTTGTCGCATCCCTGGAAGATACTAAACTTAAATACCAAGTTTGGTATTTTACCCTCTTTTCGTTTTTGAGTTATCGTGTTCACAGACACACGGACACACACACGGACCTTTTTCTGAAAATCTTTTTTTTTTGATACAGGGGAACCTAAAACATATATTTCCGGTGAAATCTCGGTATTGAATTTTTTGGTAGGGTGGAATACCTTCTCTATACACTATGTACATAGTACGTATAGAGAAAGTAAAAATGACATGAAATACACAAAATGTTGGCAGATTTTGTGGTCAGGATGATAGCTACTTGGCCTACCACCAGGATATACAAAGTTCGTTATTTGTTTTGTGAGTGATACAACAGGGGCAGAAATAACTGCTACATTCAGAAACAATGGCCACACAGAGAAACTCACACTGTTGGGACGAAAAGTGTGGTTAATGAATCATTTGTGAAGTCGAAAAATATTTATCTTCTACCACTACACATCAAGCTGGAGTGCATCATGGATTATATCAAAGCGATGGGTCATACTGTCTGAGTTTATCAAAACGAAGTTCTCTAGGATCAGTGACGCCAAGATCAAAGAGGGCATATTCATTAGTCCACAAATAAGGGAACCAATGAATGATCTTGCATTGGTTTTACCTTTGCATTATAATTAAGTTTAGTGAAGCTGAGGCAGGAGGCTGAGAAGATTCTTCCAAAGCGTTGTGAAAAACTTCCAGGACATCCATAAGACTGATAACCATGAACAACTTGATAGCTTATTGAGAATTATAGGAAATTTTGTGTAATATGTCTCTAAAACTTCATTTCTTGCACTCTTATTTAGACTTTTCAGTGTAAGTGATCAACTTGGTGAACGTTTTCATCAAATACCTGATACAAAGGTAAATGGAGACAAGAATTTTAGCTGACAACTGTTGGACTCTGAAATGGGATGATTCTCGAGCTAGAAGCCGCAGAATATTACAGAAATGTAGATTCTAAGCACTTTTCAATATAATATCCTTTTGACAAAGTTTCTCAACTAGAAATTGTGTGATTATATGTTATTCTGCTGTTTTTGTAACAAAAGTTTAAGCACGAGCTTTATACATTTTTTTCCGTTGTATATAAACATAATTATGTATACATGTCTTGACAAGTTCTATGTTCAGTGTCTTTCTGGCCTATACGAACCTACAGAATGCTTTATAATCTAATCTAATCTAAGCAGCAACACTGTTTACATATAATTATATGTATTGGTGGTATAAATGCTGTTAGACATAGCCACTGTTGGACTCTCAAAAGGAATGGTTCTCAAGCTAGGTACCTCAGAAAATCACAGAGAGGACATTCTAAGCACTTTACAAAAAATGTAAATTTGTAGGCTCTAAATAAATATATAGTTTTATTGAACTGAAATTTATGTGTTAAAAAATCTGTACCCAATAGAAGATTGAAATCAGCAGATCAAAATCCATATAAACCCTCCTTCAGTTTGTTGCCCACTGTAATCATTCCTCATTGCTCTAAAACTACGATGCTAAATTAGTTCTGTCTTCTATAATTATACCAACTTATATGAACTAGGGTAGAAATATTAGTGTAAAAATCTAACCGTTATAAAAATAATTATTAAACTTGATACACAGGTTTGTCCTTAAACAGGCAAATAAAACTTTATGAGAGTAATTAACCCTTTCTCCTCTTTGAAACCTTTGATCCCTGTATAAATGAAGAAATGTATTTGTCTCTGCAGCGAAACAAACGAATAGAGGTTTATATGTATGTTTAAGCGACTGAATATGTCGTGTTTAATATTTCTGCAGAATTAATTAACTCTGGAAATGCGCTGTACTTCACAGCTTTGAATTTCAACTGCCAAAAGTAATTTAAAATGACTTTGTTTCGAATTCTATACTTACGCCTAGACGCCTGATCTTTATCAAGCTTAAATTTTGCACTTGCAAATACAAATAAACAAAATGTTAATTGAAATTCTTAACGGCAGCGAGTAAATAGTGCTTAATATGTCTAGATCAGTGGTGCCCAACCTACAGCGCTAGAGGGGAAGACAGATTTACCTCCACCCATTTGCTTGTTAGCGGCAGGCAAAAACCTCTCTTTCTGTGACGTTACTTGCTACCAGTGGCGGTGGCTTCAGCAACGTTAACGTTAAATGGGATGGTGAAATACTAAAAAAAACTTCTAGGACGCCGTTCTTGCTAGTGACTTGGTTGGCACAGTTTACTTGTAACCAGTTCATCAATGCTTGCCGACAGGGATGAACAACAGAATCTTAAAAGTCAAACCAAATGCCTGTCTATCCTACTTCTGATAAACAAGTCTCAGTTTAGACGTCTTACTAGGGTCGTTGTAATACTCCTTTAAGTATTAGTGTATCTTTGACTTAAATGATAAGAATTTGGCCCAGTAGTTGCAGTTTTAGGGTTTTATTTTAAAGTACAAGGTTCAGACTTTACTTTACCATTGAATGGTACTAGTCAGCATGTTCCACTACTTCCAGGGGTCCTTTTATCTCGCCTGCGGTTTAGGACGGGTAGAGCCCACGTAAAATAATTTGCAGTATGACATTTACGGATGTTCACGGAGAGGTAAAGACACCCAGTGCGATACGAGTTTTGTAAGCAAATTACCAGACTCACTGTTTACTTTTTCTACACGTAATATGTACATAGTGTATAGAGAAGGTATTGTATTGCACCAAAAATACATGTTTTGGGTCCTCCTGAATAAAAAAAAAGCATCTTTAGAAAAATGTCCGTGTGTGTGTCTCTCTCTGTGTGAATGTGTGTTTCTGTGGACAGCATAGCTCAAAACGAAAAGACTGTTAAATACCAAACTTGGTAGGTTTGGTATCTTCCAAGGATGCGACACGAAGATTTTCAAGAAAATCCCCCGATCCCAAGTTACCCTTGACATGGAACTTTTTCGAAAATTTTGATTAAAATATCTTATATTAAAAACCTGACAAATAAAATGTATATCTTGAATTTTCTGGGAATATACTCTGAAGACTACTTTATTGTGGATGAATTTTACGGAATTTTGCATAACTGTTAGACCGTAAGAGATAGGCAAAAACTTAGAACACAAAAAATGTAGAGCACATTAAAACACTCAATTTATGTTACACACATTTTTTTTCGTGGAGTCAATAGTCTTTTTACTTTATCTATACGCACTATGTACATAGTGTATAGAGAAGGTATTGCACTCCACCCAAAAATTCGATACCGTGATTTCACCGGAAATATATGTTTTAGGGTCCCCAATATTTAAAAGAGTATTTTCACAAAAGGGTCCATGCGCGTGTCCGTGTGTCCGTGTGTCTATGTGTCCGTGTGTCAGTGTGTCCGTGTGTCCATGTGTCTGTGAACACAATAATTCAAAAACGAAAAGTCAGTAAAATACCAAACTTGGTATATAAGTTTAGTATCTTCCAGGGATGCGACACGAAGATTTTGAGAAAAATTCCCCTACCCCCAACTACCCTTTACATGGAACTTTTTTCCAAAATTTTGATTCTCCCAAAAATGGCTCTAACGATTTTGATTAAAATTTCGTATATTACAGATATTTACCTGAAAAATAAAATGTATATCTTTAATTTTCTGGGAATAGCCTCTAACAGTAGTTTATACTGGGTGAATTTTATTGAATTTTGAATAACTTCTAAACCGCAAGAGATGGAAAAAATCTTACTCTACACAAAATGTAGAGCACCTTAAAACACACAATTTATGTTATATACATTTTTTCGTGGAGTTCGTAGTTTTTGAGACATTCCTTATTTTTGGTTTCTGCTATGAAAAATTTATTCTTTTCTGATACAGGAATTGTCAACTTCTATCCATACAAACAAAGGAACTCCAGTCACATAGCAACCAGCTTTTGACTATCACTTTAAACTATGGTAGACCCTTATTTCACTTCTACTTACAAAAAAGCAAGTCATAAAGACTATTTATCCTAATTTTTCTGATTAGCATAAAGTAAATAAATGTATAAGCTTTTTAAGAATTTTAAGAAAAATTTGTTGCAGGGATATAGAGAAAGTCATGTGAATGGCACACATCAGATTGTTAGGCATGCCTTGTTTTTGATTTCAGATTTGAATAACATACTTTTCTCATACAGAAATTGGTCAACTCTTCTCCACACAAACAAAGAAACTTCGGTCACATAGCAACCAGCTTTTGTCTATCACTTTAACCTATGGTACTTCCTTATTTTGCTTCTGCTTACAAGGAAGCAAGTAACACGACTCTTTTATCTCGATTATCATGAAGTAAATAAAAGCATAATATTTTAACAATCATTTGTTGGAAGGAGGTAGAGAAAGTCATGTGAATGGTGCACATCCGATTTTTAAACTAAAACTGCATTATAAAGCATACTAACATATTGTTCTGGAGAATTCTTAAATCAATGAGACTGCAACTGAAGTGAAGCAATACTAAATCAACAGGGAAGACTGCAACACCAATGAGACTTGACTCGCATCATGCAAAGTAAGAAGCTAATTTCTTCACAAATAAGAAAACAAGAGAAGCTTTAAACGTCTCCAACAAATTAGAAAACATGCTAAACTGCAGCAAACATGCAACGGATCTGAAGGGGAGACATATGGTCCAGGGAAATGCTGAGATCAGTTTATTTTCAGCCTTTTGTTAAAAATAAAGCGTTTTGAAGCTTATATATCACATAATAAATCATAAAAAGTTTGATGTGTTCCATTCTCATGACTTTCTATACATATCTGCAATACGTTTTTGTTAAATAGGTTATTCTTCTATCTGCTCCACTCTAATTGAGATAAATATTACCAGAAATGGTCTTATTACTTAGTTCCTTATACGTAGAAGGGAAATTAGTAAACACACCAGATTAAAGTGATCACTAGGCTAAAGTGAAGGTCAAATATTTAAAAACCTGGTTACTATGTGATTGAAACTCTTTCTGTTAGCTGGCCATAAGTGCAAAATTTTGTGTATGAGAAAAAACAGCATTTGAAAATTTAAACCAATGAAATGGAATATATGGAAATGTTCAACTCTACAAACAATTCTATAAGACATACGCAAATTGTGTGTTTTAAAACGATCTATATGTTTGGTGAAGTAAGTTTTTGTCAATATATTACTGTGCATCTACTATGCACATATAATTCAGAAACAAAAGAATCTCAAAGCTTTTTCTCGGAAAATTCGACATATAAATTTTATTTGCCATATAAGTATCCTTAATATTTGCAATTTTTATCAAAAGTGTTAGACACATTTTTGACAATTTTCCATGTTAAGGACAGAATAATTCAAAATACGAAAGTGGAATTGGATAGTGCATACACTAAGAAAAGAAGATGTGGCAGTAGAAATAATGGTTTTGAATTGGAACCTCAGGGTACTAGAGTAAGAGGGAGACCAAAAAAAGACATGCAAGAGAACAGTTCTTAAAGAAATTGCTAAAGAAGGCTAAACATGGAGGAAGTGAAGATATAGGATACAAATACGGTCCAATGGAAACACTTTGTGAATGCCCTATGCTTCTCATAAGGAGGTATAGGAGATTGACTGATATACCGGAATTGTTTTTGAGTTATCGTGTTCATAGACGCACGGACACACACACATGCGCGCGCACCCTTTTATTATAAATGCTCTTTTGACTTCAGGGGAACTTAAAACGTACATTTCCAGGGAAATCTTGATATAGAAGTTTGTGGTAGAATGCAATACTTTCTCTAACTATGTACTGTATTACTCAGTAGAGAAACTAAAAAAGTATATTGAGTTTTGGTAGCAGAATTATTTTAGTGTGGTTTTTATCCTTCGTAATACGTAATTAATTACTGCATATCCTTTTAAAATCATGAAATTTAAATATTTATATTATTAGGTAAGCCAAACTAATAAATATACAAAAGCCCAATAAACTTATCCTTTTTACTTTCTCTATACGCACTATGTAAATAGTGTATAGAGAATGTATTGCACTCCACCAAAAAATTCGATACCGAGATTTAACCGGAAATATATGTTTTAAGGTCCCCTGTATCAAAAAAAAAAGTATTTTCCGAAAAAGATCCGTGTGTGTGTCCGTGTGTTTTTGAACACGATAACTCAAAGACGAAAAGTCGGTAAAATACCAAACTTGGTATTTAAGTTTAGTATCTTCCAGGGATACGACACGAAGATTTTCAGAAAGACCCCCCACCCCAAACTACCCTTTAGATGGAACATTTTTCGAAAATGTTGATTTTCTCAAAAATGGCTCTAACGATTTTGATTAAAATTTCGTATGTTAAAGATATTTACCTGACAAAATGTATATCTTGAATTTTCTGACATCCTCTGAAGACTACTTTATTCTGGATGAATTTTTCGGAATTTTGCGTAATTGCTAAACCGTAAGAAATGGACAAAAACTTACAACACACAAAAAATATAGAGCACCTTAAAACTCACAATTTATGTTATATACATTTTTATCGTGGAGTTGATCGTTTTTGAATTACTCGTTGTTTTTGGGTTTCAGCTTTAAAAACATACTTTTCTCATACAGAGTTGTAACAATTCAGGTCTAATACAAACAAAGGAACTTCAGTTACATAGCAACCAACTTTTGACCAATACCTTAACCAACACTACTCCCTTATTTCGCTCCTACTTACAAGGAAGCAAGTAATAAGACTATTTGTGCTAATTTTTACTTTCTCTTGCCCCGTATGTACAATGTACATAGGGATAGAGAAGTATTGCATTCCACCCAAAAATTCGATGTCGAGATTTCACCGGAAATATATGTTTTAGGACCCCCTGAATCCAAAAAAACCATTTCCAGAAAAAGGTCCGTGTGTGTGTGTCCGAGTGTCCGTGTGTCTGTGAACACGATAACTCAAAAACGAAATGTAGCTAAAATACCAAACTTGGTATTTAAGTTTAGTATCTTCTACCCTTTACATGGAACTTTTTTCGAAATTTTTGATTTTCTTAAAAATGGCTCAAACGATTTTGGTAAAAATATCGTATATTAAAGATACTTACCTGACAAATAAAATGTGTATCTTTAATTTTGTGGGAATAGCTTCTGAAGACCTGTTTATTCTGGATGAATTTTGCTTAATTTGGCATAACTAATAAACCGTAAGAGATAGACAAAAACTTGCTACATAAAAATGTAGGCCTTCTTAAAATACACAATTTACGTCATATACATTTTTTTCGTGGAGCTTACCGTTTTCGAGGTGTTCATTGTTATTAGTTTCAGTTGTGAAGTACTTATACTTTTCTCAGACGGGAGTGTCCGTTTTTCTTTTATTCTACTCCTGCCTAAGAAAAGAAGCCATTTGTAATGACAATCGCATAACTACAGCTTTTAAAACATTTGTCCATCGATTTAGCCTAGTGTATTCCCTCATTTTTTTCCTACTTATAAGGAACTAATTAATAAGAACATTGTGCTCTATACCTCGATTAACAAGGTGCAGAAAGAAGAATCATCTTATGTAAGAAGTTTGCAGAACGGCTAGAGAAAGTCATGTGAGTGTAACACATCAGATTTTTTTCTCGATTAGTATGATGTAAATAGAAGCATAAGCTTTTTAACAATAACTGGTTGCAGAGATATAGAGAAAGCCATGTGAATGGAACACATCAGATTTTTTAAAGTGCATCTCTGCAACATTTCATAAGGACTGGATGAAAACTTTTTAGCAAGAGACCTTGCGTGTGAAATAATTTGGTAAATTGGCAATATTTCTTGAATCAAGAAAACTAGAGAATCAAAACTTTGTAGGGTATAATGTGGTTATTGTAGATATAAATATATAATGGATATTTCTTTAAATTAGATTAAAAGGTATAGAATTTGAAAAAATCGTTCTTTTATGCCCTTAATTTATGTCAGCGTACCCCTAAAGGGCCAATATTGTTAATTATATTATGAAAGGATTGGATAAGATAGTAAGATGAAAGATCCGTGTCCATTAATGGAACATAGACAGAAAGATAAAAAATCTGATGTGTTACACTCACATGACCTTCTCTAGCTCTTCTACAAACCTCTTACTTAAGATTCTTCTTCTTTCTACACCTTGCTAATCGAGATAACCATTAGCAGAATGTCCTTACTACTTAGTTCCTTGTAAGTGGAAAGAAAATAAGGGAACACACTAGGCTAAACCGATATTCAAATGTTTTAAAAGCTGTCGTTATTCGATTGTCATTGAAACTCGCAATTCTTTGCCTCGCCAGGAGTAGAATAAAAGAAAACGGACACTTCCTCTGTGAGGAAAGTATAAGTACCACAACTGAAACCAAAAACAAGGAATATCTCGGAAACTGATACCTCCACAACAAAAATGTAAAGGGCATATATTGTGTGTTTTGATCAGATCAACATTTTCTGTGAAGTAAGTTTTTGTATATTTTTTACCGCTTAGCAGTTAAGCAACATTTAGTAAAATTCATCCAGAATAAAGAGCACTTCAGAGGCTATTCCCAGAAAATTTAAGATATATCTTATATTTGGTATGTAGATATCTTTAATATACGGGATTTTAATTAAAATCGTTTGAGCCATTTTTTAGAAAATCAAAATGTTCGAAAATTTTTCCATGTAAAGGGTAGTTGGGGGTGGGGGGATTTTTTGAAAATCTTCGTGTCACATCCTTGGAAGATACCAAACCTAAATACCAAGTTTAGTATTTAACGGTCTTTTGGTTTTTGAGCTATGCTGTCCTCAGGCACACACAGACACACACACGGGCTTTTTTTTAAAAATGCTTTTATTCTGACTCAGGGGACCTCACAACATATATTTCAGGTGAAATATTGGTATCGAATTTTTGGGTGCATTACAATATCTTCTCTATCCCTATGTACATTGTACATATGGGGCTAGAGAAAGTAAAAAGGGGGATTTGAAAAGCATCCAGATCCGCGCCATCTGCCAGCACTGTCACACACAAAGAGCCGAGGAGTACACCTGAAGAATGATAAGAAAAGCTCATGATTGGAGAGGAGATTCATGGCGAATAAGATCTCCAGCATTCGCCTAAATAATGAGCAAGGACCACGAGAGACCATAAATCAGTGTGTGAGGTCGGCCATCATCGAATCCGTGACCTCCCGAATGCTGGTCGAACACGTTACCATGGCGTCACCTCCTTCGGTTTCTTGGTGGTAAGGTACTGTCTATTTCTTATGGTTTACCAACTATACCAAAGGAATTCAAAATGTGTGCATGGCTCAAAAACAAAAACAGCATTAAATACCAAACTTGGTATTCAAGATTCGCATTTTCAAGGATTTGACACGCAGATTTTCAAGAAAATTCCTCCAACCTAAACTATTCTTTACATGGAGCATTTTACAAAAAAATTGATTTTCTCAAAAATGCCTGTAACGATTTTTATTAAAATGCCAAATATTTAAAATATTTTATGGCAAACGAAATGTATATCTCGAATTTTCTGAGAACAGCCTCCGAAGACCTCTTCATTATGAATACTTTTGTAAAACAGGCAAACCGTAACAGATATACAAAAACTTACCACACTAAAATGTAGATCTCATTTAAGCACGTAGAGAGAGAGAGAGAGAGAGAGAGAGACAGAGAAGGTATTGTATTACACCCAAAAATTTGATACCGAGATTCCAAGGAAATATATGTTTTGAGAATCCCTGACCCCAAAAAAAAAAGCATTTTTAGAACAATGTCCGTGTGTGTGTGTCTGTCTGTCTGTCTGTCTGTCTGCCAGTCTGTCTGTGTGTATATGTGTGTGTGTCTTTGGGCAGCACAGCTCAAAAGCGAAAAGACCGTTAAATACCTTTCTTGGTATTTAAGTTTGAGATCGTACAACGATGCAACACGAAGATTTTAAAAAAAAATTCCACCCATCCCAAACTAACCTTTACGTGGAAAAAATTAAGAAAATTTTGAATTTCTGAAGAATGGCTCTAACGACATTGATTTAAAGATCGTATATTAAAGATATTTACTTGAAAAATAAAATGTATATCTTGAATTTTCTGGGAATAGCATCTGAAGACTACTATATTCTGGATGAACTTTACGGAATTTTGCATAACTGCTAAACCGTTAGAGACGGACGAAAACTTAAAACACAAAAAATGTAGAGCATGTTAAAACACACAATTTATGTTATATACATTTTTTCGTGGAGTTGATCGTTCCTTAGATAGTCCTTGTTTTTGTTTCAGCTTTGAAAAATATACTTTTCTCATACAGGAATTTGTCAACTCATGTCCATAAAACAAAGGAACTTCAGTCATATAGCAATCAACTTTTGAATATCACTTTAGACTATGCTACTCCATCAGTTCGCTTCTAATCAACAGGAAGCAAGTAATAACACTATTTTTTCTATTTTTTTCTCTATTAGCATGAAGTAAATAGAAGCAAGAAATTTTTAACAATAATTTGTTGCAGAGATGTAGAGAAAAACATGTGAATGGAACACATCAGATTTTTTTCCTTTCTACTTATAAGGAAGCAAGTAATAAGGACATTTTCTGCTAATTGTTATCTAGATCAGCATGAAGTATATAGAAAAATAAGCTTTATAAGAATAATATTTACAGGGATGTAGAGAACGTTATATGAATGGAACATATATTTTACCTTCTCTAGTGGCATATGTATAACGTACATAGGGATAAAGAAGATATTGTAATGCACCCAAAAATTCAATACCGAGTTTTAACCGAAAATACATGTTTTGAGACACCCTGAATTCACAAAAGTGTTTTTAGTCTGTCTGTGTGTGGTATTTAAGTTCGTAGATATCTTCCAAGAATGCGACACGAAGATTTTGAAGAAAATTCCACCAGCTCCAAGAAAAAAAGTCGATAACTTTGATTTTCTCAAAAATACATGTAACGATTTTGATTAAAACCTCTTATATTTAGGGTTTTACATGACAATAATATATAATATTTCATTTTATGGGCATAGTTTTCAGATACCTATTTATTCAGGATGAATTTTTCTGAATTTTGCGTAAGAAAAACCGTAAGACACACAGTTTATGTCGTATCCATTTTTTCATGGAGTTGTCCTTTTTTGAGATATTCCTTATTTTTGGTTTCGGTTTTAAAACAGTTAAATTTTTCTGATACGGAATATGTCAACTGCGCAAAAAAAGCGGATTTTAAACCCATGGCAACCACATTTACCTTTTATGTATAAGAAACTGAGTAATAAGAGCACTTCTGCTAATGTTTATCTCGATTAACATGGAGCAGAAGAAAACTGCTATTAAACACTACTTTTTAGAAATAGATAAAACCATGTAAATGGAACACATGAGTGTTTAATACTGCACTGTGATTCGAAATAATATCCTCACTGAAACATAAGGAGAAGTAAAGAAGCATTCATCGTGTTTGGTGCAGGCGTCCTTTCAGATGACCAGGGCTTGCAGTGAAAACTGAGCGGTGCTTTGACAATACGCTACCAAGTAAGAAGTGAGAGCTTTTATCACGCTCTGGGGACCGAGTGCTGTCTCACATAATTAGCAGCAAATGAAGCGAGAAAATTCCCAGGGAATGGCAGGGATTTTGCTCTCCTGCCTTATCAGCTAGCTCGCATGACATCTGGAGGCTGAAATTTGCCCTTTGGCTTACGTCTGTGCTAGCTTCAGTCGACTAAAATTCCTCTTGCTCATAGAGCTTGGACTGAGAATATATCAATTACTTAGGCCGCATTTCACTGTAAACGGGAAGAAAGAGTCTTCCCGTTTGAGTGGCAAAAATTATAAAAGTGTATATAACATAAATTTTGGTTTAATGAGAGCTTTATTTTTTGTGTGGTAAGTTTTTGTATTTCTCTTAAAGTTTGCCCGTATGAAGAGGTCTTCGAAGGCTATTAGGCAGAAAACTAAAGATATACATTTCGTTTGCCATAAAAATATTTTAATTTTTTTACAGTTTTTGCGCAAATTTTGCATCATCTTCAAAGTTGGATGTTGTAAACGTAAATAGGTTAGTTAAAAAAATATGGAAGAAGGGAGAGGAAATATTTCTGAAATCAGTGATGAATAAGATAGAAGACATAGATAAATGGGAAACTTGTGGTGAACTAGAAAATACAACGTCGCTTTGTTTATTACGTAAAATATAGAAAGAATGGTCACGAGAGGTATTTGTAAATATATGTAAGAAACAAAAGAGTGAAACATTAACTTGGATGAGAACAGGGTAATTATTTTGAGGAGATGAGGGGCAATGAACTAGAAGTAATAGTTTATGCGGAGAGAAATGCACTATCACTCTCTGTTTAACGTAATATAAAGAGGTATACAATAGAGGAATGGCATTTGGGAGTAAAAAGGGGTAATATGTAGAAGAGTTGGTAGCGATGAAATTATTGAATGTCAAGGGAAAGAAGAACTAAAGAAATTGGGTAATATTTGGAAGAATAAAAGAAAAGGGATAAGAAAGAAAGAAAGAAAGAAAGAAAGATAGAGAACACAGGGAATAGGTAGGACACACTAGCAGGCTTTTATTCTAAGGATATATTTTTAGAGGTAGTGTGTTTAAGGAATTTAAATATATGTATATGATGACTTCATGTAATTGTAATTTCAGAAACTAATAAAACATGGATCTTGAAGGACCACACTTACTCTACCCTGTCAGGATAATTAAAAAGCTGCGCAGAACGTTGTGGGCAGAACTGATTACGTCAATCTCCCTTTTCCCGCATGTCCATATGACATCAGACACGTGTGCGCATCGCGAGATTTATCTCAGTGGTGGGAGAGATGAGGCAGTGAGTGATCACAAAATCATAATGTGCTGTATATTTTACGAGTATTCAAACTGGCGGTTATTATTAAGTAATGTCGGACCTTCAACACCTAAGTTTTCAAGTTTCTTAGAGGACAAGCTAGGGAGATTTTTATAATTTATCCATTTACTTGGGAAAACAAAGACTTGTTTTCATCCTACATTCGACCATGCACGCTCGTATTGTAACAATGATATAGCGGTGATGGCAAACTCTCCTTCTATTTCTAGAATTCTTGAACAATGGCCGATTAAAGAGGAACAGCTGAAAGCGTAACTGCGCGGACCGAAACAGGGTAATATTTGTAATTACCTTGAATAGTTATAACAGCCAGTGAACTATGCGGATGTAGTGCCTAAGCAGTACTCAAATATATGTAAACTAGTTTAAATAAAAGAATAGAAGGTTGTAAATAATTATAAATTTAACCTAAGTATAATAAATTATTCATTAAATAAGTCTTTGGTTACCGTTAATAGTGATTCCCATACAATGGATAATAGGGGGAGTATTCTATCCCACTCAAAAATTTGCTGTCAACATTTTGGCAAAAATATAATTTTGCGATCCCCTGATTTCACAAAAATTTTCAATAACAAATCTTTCTGCGTGTGTGTGTGTTAGCGCATATTTGAAATGATGGTGACATATCAAAACTTTGAAGTTCTGCATCTTTCAAGGATACAACACGAAGATTTTCAAGAAACTCCCTCTGGCCCAAATTACGTTTTACATGGGATGTGTTTTGAAAGTGTTTGAATATCTTAAAAATCACTGACGATTTTTATTGAAATACCGAATGTTTAGAGTACTTTCATAAAAATCTTAGTGTTCCATTCAAATGAGTTTCTCTAGCTGTAACACATATAAACTGTTCTTATTAGGTGTTATTATTTTGTCTAAATCATGCTAATCGAGATAAATATAAGTAGAAATGAGCTTATTACTTGCTTCCTTCCAAGTAGAAGGGAAATAAAAGAATACACTAGGCTAAGGGAAGGTCAACTCTTTTAAAAACTCCTTGCTATGTAAAACAATAGAAGTTTAGTTCGCTTTGCATGGTCAGCAGTAAAACTAGGTAGTCAAAACGAAAGACGACTTCCTGTTTGCGAAGTGTTAACGTAGTTTAAAACTGAAACCAATAACAAGGAATATCTCGAAAATATGAAGTAGATAGAAGAACAATCTTTTGTCAGAATAGCTTATTGCAGAATGAGTAGAGAACGTCGTGTGACATATAATTTTAGGAAAGGGTTATGGAGAAGGATGGGGAAACTAAGCAAGCAGGCAGTACCTAAGGAAGGTCTGGAGCTATAAACACTAACCCTGTGTGACCTGACGCCAAGTGCTCCACGAAGGTTGCAAATGGTTCCCAAGAGACATGACGTCACTACTAGTAGGACAGCGCGTAGCCAACTTAAGCGTTCTGAGCTGGAATGTTAAGCCTGGGCTATTGGCAGCTTCTTTGAAACATTTAGAGCTCCATGTGTGACTATTTTAAATAAGGGGTAGCGTCGCGTTGCTAACGCGGTAGCTGTGTTATCTGCACTGGAGGAAAAAAAGAGGTAATTTTCACTTGTGGTGAGGTTTGCAACGGAGTGCATACATCTCCCTGAGCTCCCTGGAGAGCAATTGAATTGCTAATATGATCTTGAAATCCTGCCATACATGTGAGGGCACTGAATGATGCTATTTGCCCACATAGTGCCTTCCATCCATAATGCCCTGCTTGGACAGATTGGAAAATACTGTATAGATATTGAGTTATTCTTATTTAGCAGAATAAACTACAAATTTTCCAATTTAGGAATTCGCCCCCTCCAAAAAAAGAGAGCCATCGATTTGTAATAACATTTAAACAATATTATTGTTATCATGACTTTCTCTTGCTGTTCCAAAAACAAATTTTGCCTACAAAAGATAATTTTTTACTTTCTCTATACGCACCATATTCATATTGTATAGAGAAGGTATTGCACTGCACCCAAAAATCCGATACCGAGATCTCACCGAAAATATATGCTTTAGGGTCCCCAATATCCAAAAAAAGCATTTTCACGAAAAGGTCCGTGTGTGTGTGTGTGTCCGTGTGTCCGTGTGCCAGTGAGTCCGTGTGTCTGTGAACACGATAACTCAAAAACGAAGAGTCGGTAAAATAACAAACTTGGTATTTAAGTTTAGTATGCTCCAGGGGTGCGACACGAAGATTTTGAGAAAAATCCTCCCAAACTGCCCTTTACATAGAACTTTTTTCGAAAATTTCGATTTTCTCAAAAATGGCTCTAACGATTTTGATTAAAATATCGTATATTAAAGACATTTACCTGACAAATAAAATGTATATCTTGAATTTTCTGGGAATAGCCTCTGAAGAGTAGTTTATTATAAATGAATTTTACGGAATTTTGCAAAACTGCTAAACTGTAAGAGATGGACAAAAACTTATTACACAAAAACTGTAGAGCACGGTAAAACACACAATTTATGTTACATGCATTTTTTCGTGGAGTTCGTCGTTTTTGAGAAATTCCTTGTTTTTGGTTTCTGCTATGAAAAACATACTTTTCTCATACAGGCATTTGTCAACTGCAGTCCATACAAACAAAGAAACTTCAGTGACTTAGCAACGAGTTTTTGACTATCACTTTAACCTATTGTACTCCCTTATTTCGCTTTTACTTACAAGGAAGCAAGTAATAAGACTATTTCTGCTATTTTTTTCTGCATATCATGAAGTAAATAGAAGTTTAAGCCTTTTAAGAATATTTGAAATATAGAGAAAGTTATGTGAAGGGTACACATATGATTTTTTTTTATCTGCGCCATGCTGATCAAGATAAATATTACAGAATTTGTCTTATTACATGCTTCTTTGTAAGCAAAAGGGAAATAACGGAATATACCAGACAAGATCGATAAGCAGAACTTTTAAAAGTCGCTCGGTAAGTGAAACAATTGAAATTAGGTTCTCTTTACTTACTAGGAATGAACAAAACAGAGACCGACAGTAAAAATGTTGTTGCTGAGAATAATTTAAGTACCAAGAATGAAACGAATAACTCGGGATATCTCGAAAACGGTAAATTCTACCAAAGTAAATTTTAAAACTCCTAAGACCCATTTTTGAGAAAATAAAAATTTTCGAAAGATGCTCCATGCAAATAGTAGTTGGTGATGGGGAGATTTTCTTGAAAATCCTCGTGTGCATCCATGGAAGATACTAAACTTAAATATCATACTTGTTGTTTAACCTATTTTTCATTTTTAAACTATGTTGCCCAAAGACATACATACACAGACTGACTGACTGACTGACTGAGAGACACACATAACGGATATGTAATAATACCTATTGTTTTGGATTCAGGGGGTTTGAAAACATGTATTTCCGGTTAAATCTTGGTATCGAATTGTTCTGTGGAGTACCTTTTCTATACTATATGTACATAGTGCGTTTAGAGAAAGTAGAAATCCGATGTCTTAAATTCACATGACTTTCTCTACATCTCTGCAACAAATTATTGTTAAAAATCTTATGCTTCTATTAACTTCATGCTAATCGAGAAAAAATAGCAGAAATAGTCTTATTACTCGCTTCCTTGTAAGTAGAAGCGAAATAAGGGAGTACCATAGGTTAAAGTGATAGTCAAAGGCTGGTTGCTATGTGACAGAAATTCCCATGTTTGCATGGACCGGAGTTGACAAATTTCTGTATGAGAAAATATAAGTTTTTGAAAGGTGAAATTAAAAACAATGAATAACTAAAAAACGATCAACTCCACAATAAACATATTGTATATTTTAACGTGCTCTACATTTTCTGTGTAGTAAGCTTTTGTCTATCTCTTACCGTTTAGCAGTTAAGCAAAATTCGGCAAAATTCATCCAGAATAAAGAGGTCTTCAGAGGGTATTTCCAGAAAATTCAAGATATACATTTTATTTTGTATCTAAATGTCAGTAATATACGGGATTTTAATCAAAATCGTTAGAGCTAATTATAATAAAAAATCAAAATTTTCTAAAAAAGTTCCATGTAAAGGGTAGTTTGGAGTGGGGGAATTTTTTTGAAAATCTTCGTGTCGCATCCTTGGAAGATACTAAACTTAAAGACCAAGTTTGTCTTTTTAACGCTCTTTTCGTATTTGAGCTATGCTGCCCACAGACACACATACACACACATACACACAGACAGACAAACACACTAACGGAATGTTTCTAAAAATGATTCTTTGGATCCAGGGGTCTCAAAACATGTATTTCCGGTGAAATCTCGGTATCGAATTTTTGGGTGCAATGCAATACCTTCTCTATACACTATGTACATAGTACGTATAGAGAAAGTAAAAACGATCAGCTCTACGAAAAAAATTTGATATCTTGTACTCACATAACTTTCTCTAGCTACTCTACAAAACTCCTACAAAAGATTATTCTTCTTTGTACACAATGCTAACCAAGATAAATGTTAGCAGAATGTTATTTCTTAGTTCCTTATAAGTAGAAGGAAATAAGGGAGCGGACTATGCTAAAGTGATTGTCAAATGTTTTAAAAGCTATCGTTATGCGATTGTCATTGCAAATCACTTCTTTGCTTGGCCAGGAGTAGAACAAAAGAATAACAGACAGTTCCTCTGTGAGAAAAGTTTAAGTACTTCACAATTGAAACCAATAACAAGGAATATCTCGAAAACGGTTACCTCCACAACAAAAACGTAAAGGACAAAAATTGTGTGTTTTGTCATGATGTACATTTTTTGTGCAGTACGTTATTGTTCTATCTCTATCGGTTTAGCAGTTAAGCAAAATTCAGCAAAATTCATCCAGAATAAAGAGGTCTTTAGAGGCTATTCCCAAAAATGTCGGGATATACGTTTTATTTCGGACATAAATAGCTTAAATATAGGGGATTTTAATCAAAATCGTTAGTCATTTTTAAGAAAATCAAAAATTTCTAAATTTTTTCCACGTAAAGGATAGTTTGTGGTGGGGGGATTTTTTTTTTAATATCTTCGTGTCGCATCCTTGGAAGACACTAATCCTAAATACCAAGTTTGGTATTAAACGGTCTTTTTGGGCGGGGGGCTATGCTGTCCACGAAAAGACAACACCCACACACGGACCTTTTTTAAAAACGCTTTTTTTCGGACTCAGGGGATCCCAAAACATATATTTCCGGTGAAATCTCGGTATCGAATGTTTGGGTGCATTACAATACATTCTCTATCCCTATATACATTGTACATATGGGGCTAGAGAAAGTAAAAACTTATATAACATACATTGTGTGTTTTATCGTGCTCTACATTTTTTATGTTTTAGACTCCTAACAGGCCATTGACTGTCTCAGTAAATGTTCGTTCAAGATTGATATAGTGAGATCTCTTCTGTACAGTTAAAGAAGAAATGGATAGAAACCAACTACTCCGCTACCCAGCCTTTAGTCAACTTGATAATATAACTACAAAATATTGCAACGCAAGAGAGCAAATGGCTTCACTGCCAACTGCTCAACATTAGATACCAACCAACATTTTTTTGTGTTAAGTTTGGTATTTTACCGACTTTTCGTTTATGAGTTATCGTATTCACAGACACATGAACACACACATTGACCCTTTTCTGAAAATGGTTTTTTGATACTAAATCATATATTTCCTGTGAAATATCGGTGTCGAATTTTTGGGTGCCATACAATACTTTCTCTATACACAAAAACGGGTAGTAATTTTCACTTGTGGCGAGCATTACAACGAAAGGTACGCCCGCGATTTGTGGTGGACAAAGCGGCGCAGAGAAGGGTTTTCTCCGGGTTCACCGGTTTCCCTCGCCATCTCATTCCACCGGGGCTCCATCTTCATGTAAAAGCGGATGTAAAAAAAAAAAAAAAAAAAAAAAAACGATTGAGCTCCCTACAATTGAATCGCAAATATGATCTTGAAATCCTGTAATACGTGTGAGGGTAATGAATGGTGCTATTTGCCCACGTAGTGCCTTCCATCCATAATGCCCTGCTTGGACAGATTGGAAAATACTGTACAGATATTGAATTATTCTTAGTAGTGAAATAAACCTCGACTGTCTCAATTTAGGAATTGCCCCAACTCAAAAATAAATAAAGCCTCGCAATAAAATTTTAAAGATCTGATGAGTTACATTCACATGACTTTCTATACCTGCTCCACAAACAAACTTTCGTTATAAAAGACTATTCTTTTATCTAAGTAATGCTGATCAAGATAATCGTTAACAGAATTAGTCTTATTACTTACTTCTTTGTAAGTAGAAGCGGAGTAAAGGAATACACTAGACTAAATCGATAAACAGAACTTTTAAAACCAGTCAATAAATGAATCAATTGAAATAGGTTCTCTTTTGAGCATACAAAAGAGAGACGAAACCAAAAAATATCTCCCGTTTGAAAAGTTCAGAACCAAAACTGAAATCAACAGCTAGGAATATCTTGAAAACGCTTAACTCTACAAAAAATGCATAAGAACATAAATTGTATTTTAATGAGTTCTCTGTTTTGAGTATAAGTTTTTGTTTATCTCCTATGGTTGACTAGTTATACAAAAGCCATTAAGAATGAAGAGGTCTTCAGAGGCGATTCCCAGAAAATTCAAGATATACATTTCGTTTATCATAAAAATAAGTTAAACATATGGCTTTTTAATTAAAGTTGTTAGAGCCATTTTTGAGAAACACAAAATTTTCGAAAAATGTTCCATGTAAAGGACATGGTAGAGTGGCGGAATTTTCTTGAAGATAATCGTGTCGCATCTTTGAAAAAATATTGAATTATATACTAAGTTTGACATTAACCAACTTTTCCATTTTGAGCTATATTGCCCACAGACAAACAAACGCACTAAACATTCACACACACAGTCAGTGCTTTTCCTGGATTACGGTGGTCTCAAAACATGTATTACCGGTTAAAACTCAAATTTTTGGGTGGAATACAATACCACTTCTATCTACAATCGTAATTGTAAAAGTGTATTCTTCTATACAGTTCACGCTAATCGGGATAAAAATTAGCTGAATTGGTTTTAGTACTACTTCCTTGTACCAGAGCAAAAAGAAAATTATATTAGGCTAAAGCGATAGTAAAGTATTTTAAGAGATGGTAGGTAATAGTGGTGGCTTTGAAATTTGGGTCTCTTCGCACTGCTGAAAGTTTAAAAAAAAATCGGATGTGTTCCACTCATACACATTTTCAACCTATTTTCAGAAAATTATTCTCAGAAAAGCTTACTCTTCTTCTTACTCTTATTTGACTTTAACATTAGCAGAAAAATGGTTTTAGTTCCTTATACTAAGGGAGTCGTCCTCTATGGGGGCAACATGCAGCCTCTGGTTCCCAAGAGGCCTGCGAGCAAAGTTAAGTGGTCTTTCACGTCCAATATAGGATGAGACCTTAAGAACCTCAGCAGTTACGCAGCGTCTGTAGGCAAAGCTCTATTTGAATATCTTTAAATAAGGAAATACAATATGTTAAGCGAAAGTGGAATCGTTTTTGTTATTTTGTGTAATTTTAACTCCCTTTTGTTTGCAAGATTAGGAGGAAAAGGGGAATAACACCTTCCCATTTGAGAAAAATGTAAGTACTGAACATTTTAAAACTAGTAAAAACGAATACTTACATCTAAAATAGTTAGGTCAACCAATTTTCCAAGTGTGATGTAGCCAAAAAAATAATCTTTTGCAAAAATAGTTTGTTTGGGGAAAACCTAGAGAAGGCATGTGAGTGGAACGCTTCAGACTTTTACTTTCTCTACATGTATTATGTACATAAAGTATAGAGAAAGTATTGTATTGAACCCAAAAATTGGATACCGAGATTTCACCAGAAATATATGCTTTGGGAATAATAAAAAAAAAAAAAGCGCGCGCGCACGTGTATGTATGTGTGTATTTATCTGTAGGCAGCATAGCTCAAAAACGAAAAGACCGTCTAATACCAAATTTTTATTTAAATTTGGTTTCTTGCAAGGATGCGACGTAAAGATTTTCAAGAAAAACCCTATCGCCACCTCAAATTACCCTGTACATGCGACATTTTACGAAAATCTGATTTCCTCAAAAATGGCTTTAACGATTTTGTTTAAAATGCCGAAGGTTTAAGATATTTTTATGTCTAACGAAATGTAGGTCTTGGATTTCCTTGGAATAGCCTCTGAAAACCTCTTCATTCTGAATTATTTTTGTATAACTGACAAACAAAAGCGATATACAAAAACTTAACTACACAAAAAATATACATCTCAGTAAAACACAACATGTTTGTTAAATTCCTTTTTTGTATAGTTGACCGCTTTCGACACATTCCGGGTTATTAGTTTCAATTTTAGTCACTTACTCAAACGGCAAGACATATTTCTTTTCGTTTCTCGTTTGTTTACTCCTGGAAAGCAAAGGGATTGGAAATTCAATTTTTTCACACGGTTTTTAAAGAGTATGTCAATTGCTTTAGCCTGTGCACTTTTACTTTCGCTGCACGTATTATGTACATAGAATATAGAGAGGGTATTGTATTGCATCCAAAAATTTGATACCGAGATTTTGCCGGAAATACATGTTTTGGGACCCCCTGAATCCAAAAAAAGCATTTTTAGAAAAATGTCCGTGTGTGTGTCTGTAGGCAGCAAAGCTCAAAAATGAAAAGTCCGTTATATACCAAACTGGATATTAAAGTTCAGTATCTTCCAAGAATGAGACACAAAGATTTTCAAAAAATAACCCAATCCCAACTAACCTTTACAAGGAAAAAATGACAACATTTTTTATTTTCTCCAAAATGGCGTTAAGGCTTTTGATTAAAATCTCTTATATTTAAGATATTTATATACCAAATAAAATGTATAATTTTCTGTAAATAACCTTTAAAGACATGTTTATTCTGAATGAATTTTGCGGAACTTTGCATAATTGGTAAACCTTAAGGGAAAGATGGAAACATACCACACAAAACTGTAGAAGTCGTTAAACACAATGTTTATGTAATATACATTTTTTTTTCAGTTCTAAAATACTTATACTTTTCTCATAAGGCTATAAAAACAAAGGTACTTCAAACTCTTTCTGATGATTTTTTTCTCAATTAGTATGAAGTAAATAAAAGAATAAGCTTTTAAGCAGTAGTTTATTGCAAAGATGTAGAGAAAGTCATGTGAATGATGCAACACATCTTATTTCGCTTCTACTTACAAGGAGCTGGTAATAAGACTATTTCTGCTTATATTTATCTTGATTAACATACTGTAGAGAAAAGATTAATCTTTTGACTAAAAGGTTTGTTTACCGAACAGCTAGAAGAGGTCATTTGAATGAAACACATTAGATTGTTTTCCTATTTTATCTCGATTAGCACGATGTAAATAGAAGAATAAGGTTTCTAACAATATTTTACTCATATATAGAGAAAGTCATGTGAATTTAATACATAAGATTTTTTGCTTTTCTAACCCACACGAACGAAATGTAAATGGAAATGGAGTATTATTTATGGACGCTCTTTAACTGCTGAGGTTCTCAGCGTCCCATTCTATACTGGGCGTGAAACACCGCTTAATTTTGCTCAGAGGCCTCTCTATCAGGCTTGAGGTTCCTTTGCGTGCCGTAAATCTACAAAACGGGAGAAACGGCTTAACTTCCCTTCCGAAGGAAACCATGCTAAGGATTTTTACGCCCGAAAAAATCCATCGTCCTCCGCCGGGTTTGAACCCGCCACCTTGGGTGTATGAAGTTAGCATGGTAGCCATTACACCATGGAGGGTGACGAACCCACACGAACAATGTACATAGTGGATAGAGAAGGGAAAAAAATTCGATGCATTTTTAGTAAAAGGTCCACGTGTGAATGTGTATGTGCGTATGTGTGTGTGTGTGTGTCCGTGCCTGTTGTTGTGTGTGTCGGACAGCAAGCTAAAAAAAAAACAAAAAACAAAAAACAAAAAAAAAAAACGAAAAACCGTTAAATACCAAACATAGTACTTAAGTTTGGTATCTTCCAGGGATCCATCATGAAGATTCTCAAGAAAATCTCTCTACCCCATTTACCCTTTATATGAAGCATTTTACGAATATCTTGATTTTCTCAAAAATGACTTTAACGATTTTGACTAAAATATCGAATGTTTAAGACACTTTTATAACAAACAAAATGAGTGTCCTCGATTTTCTGCCAATAACCTCTGAAGACCTCTTCATAACTGGTAATCCATAAAAGCTATACAAAAATTACTATACCAAAAATGTAGATCTCATTAAAACACACAATTTATATCATACTCGTACACTTTTTGCTGTAGAGTTAACGGTTTTCTAGATATTCTGAGTTATTAGTTTCAAGTTCGGTCATTTAAACCTTTCTCAAACCGGAACACATCTTTCTTTTCGTTTCTCGTTTGTTTACTACTGGAAAGTAAAGGGATTGGAAATTAAATTGCTTCATATAACGACCGGCTTTTAAAGGACGTGACTATCGCATTAGCTTGTGCATTTTCTTATTTCTCTTCTATTTACAAGGAGCTAGTAATAAGACTTATTCAGCTTATGTTTCTCTTGATTAGCATGATGTAAATAACAGATTAGTCTTTTGTTTGTCGAACAGCTAGAGGACATCATGTAAATGGAATGGAATACATTACTTTCTCCACACGCACTATGCACATAGTGTATAGAGAAAGTATTACATTCCACCTAATAATTCCATACCGAGATTTCACCGGAAATACATTGTTTTCAGAAAAAGTTCCCGGAGTGTATGTGTCCGTGTGTCTACGAACACAATAGGTCAAACACGAAAATTCGGTAAAATACAAAACTTTGTATTTAAGTTTAGTATCTTCCAGGGATGAGACACGAAGGTTTTGAAAACAAAAACCTTGATTTTCTCAAAAATAACTGTAACGAGTTTGATAAAAACAGTGTATTAAATATATTTAATAAAATGTATATATTAAATTTTCTGGCAATAGCGTATAAGGAAGGACCTCTTTATTCTGGGTGAATTTTGTTGAATTTTGCGTAACTGGTAAAGCGTAAGAGATGGACCAAAACTTGTTACACAGAAAATTTAGGTCACATTAAGATACATAATGTATGTTATATACATTCTTTTAAAAATATTACTATTTTCGACATAATCCTTGTTGGTTTAATTTTAAAATACTTAAACTCTTCTCATTCGGGAACTTGTCAACTCCTGGACACGCAAAGAAACGGATCTCAATCCCATAGCAACCATATTTTAAAACATTCGACTGTCGATTTAGTCTAGCATATTCCCTGATTTTCGTTCTATTTATAAGGAGCTAAGTAATAAGACCGTTACTGCTAATACTGGCTGGAGAAAAATCCGGGCTTGTGGGCTGTGGTCTACTGGGCTCCTCCTTCTTCTTCCCAGACGTTTCGTCTGCGACTACGGCAGACATCTTCGGTGGCAGCGGCGAGGTCGAAGTGCTCTAGTGGACATTTCAACTGCTAATGTTTAGCTCGATTAGAATGAAGTAGAATAACTAACATTAATTTGTTACAGAGATGTAGAGAAACTCATTCAAATGGAATAGTTAGTTTTTTTGTTTTTTTTACTTTCTCTATACGCACCATGTACATAGTGTATAGAGAAGGTATTACACTCCAACCAAAAATTCGATACCGAGATTTCACCAGAAATATATGTTTTAGGGTCCCCTGTATCCAAAAAAAGTATTTTCAGAAAAAGGTCCGTGTGTGTCCGTGTGTGAGTGTTCATGTGTCCGTTTGTTTGTGAACACGATAACTCAAAAACAAAAAGTCGGTAAAACACTTGGTATTTAAGTTTAGAATCTTCCAGGGATGCGACACGAAGATTTTGAGAAAAATACCCCCACTCCCAACTACCCTTTACATGAAACTTTTATCGAAAGTTTTGATTTTCTGAGAAATGGCTCTAACGATTTTGATTAAAATTTCGTATATTAAACTTATTTACCTGAATAAAATGTATATCTTGAATTTTCTAGGAATAGCCTCTGAAGAGTAGTTTATTCTGGATGAATTTTGCGGAATTTTGAATAACTGCTTGACAGTAAGAGATGGACAAAAACTTAATACACAAAAAATGTAGAGCACGTTAAAACACACAATTTATGTTATATAAAATTTTTTCAAGGAGTTCGTCGTTTTTCAGGCATTTCTTATTTTTGGTTTCTGCTATGAAAAACTTATATTTTTCACAACTTCGATCCATATAAACAAAGGAACTTCATTGACATAGCAACGAGCTTTTGACTATCACTTTAACCTATGGTAGTCCCTTATTTCGCTTCGACTTACAAGGAAGCAAGTAATAGGGCTATGTCTGCTAACATTTGCTGATTAGCATAAAGTAAATAGAAATATAAGCTTTTTAAGAATAATTTGTTGCAGGTATATAGAGAAAGTCATGTGAATGGTACACATCATATTTTTTATTACTTCCTCTATACCCACCATGTACATTGTGTATAGAGAAGGTATTGCAGTCCAACAAAAAATTCGATACTGAGATTTCACCGGAAATATATGTTTTAGGGTCCCCTGTATCCAAAAAAAGTATTTTCAGAAAAAGGTCCGTGTGCGTGTGTGTATTTGTGTCCGTATGTCGGTGTGTGAGTGTGGCCGTGTGTCCGTGTGTCTGTGCACACGATAACTCAAAAACAAAAAGTCGGTAAAATACCAAACTTAGTATTTAAGTTTAGAATCATCCAGGGATGTGACACGAAAGTTTTGAGAAAAATACCCCCACCCCAACTACCCTTTACATGGAACTTTTTTTAATTTTCTAAAAAATGGTTCTAACAATTTTGATTAAAATATCGAATATTAAAGATATTTAACTGACAAATAAATGCATATTTTGAATTTTCTGGCAATAGCCTCTGAAGACTACTTTATTCTGTGTCAATTTTACGGAATTTTGCATAACTGCTAAACCGCAAGATATACACAAAAACTTACCTCACAATAAATGTAGAGCACTTTGAAACACACAATTTATGTTACATACATTTTTTTCGTGGAGTTGATTGTTTTTGAGATATTCCTTGTTTTTGGTTTTAGCTATAAAAAACATACTTTTCTCATACAGGACTTTGTGAACTCGTGTCCATACAAACAAAGAAACTTCAGTCACATAGTAACCAGCTTTTGAAAATCACTTTAACCTATGGTACTCCATTATTTCGCTTGTACCTACAAGGAAGAAGGTAATAAGACTATTTCTGCTAATTTTTTCTCGATTAGCAGGAAGTAAATAGAAGCATAAGTTTATTAAAAATATTTTTTGCAGAGATGTAGAGAAAGTCTTGTGAATGGAACACATCAGATTTTTTTTTTGTTGGGGTCATAAAAAGAGTTTTTGTGTGGAATAAAATGCTTCCCCTACTTACTTTAGCTATGTAGTAAAGAAAGAATTATGTACTTCTACATCTCAAAGATTTAAAGTTCCCTTGATAAGAGTAACCTACTTAGTGAAGTGACCTTGCATAGTGTACTGGGATTGCGCTGCGGTCAGCGCCCATTAGCAAACTCTGTAATGAGGGTCATTAGTATGGAACTGTCAATCAGCACACCCTTTAAAGGAAATTAGGGCTAAACTAATTTGATGGCAAATGTTCTAGTACCAGGAAGGAAATATCTCATCCAGTAAAGCATCGATGCTCCGTTTTAAGGAGACCGAGTATCTGTCTACACAATATTAAATATATAAGCCAAGTTTTAGTACATTCAGCACGTAAACAATTCACCTAATGGTCAGCAGCTTACTTCCCACTCGGAGTCCCGGGTTTGATTCCCGGCTGGGGCGGGGTATTTTTTTTTTTAGCCAGAATTATTCCTTATTCCCTACAGAGTCTGGAAGTATGTAAGTGAACGTGAATGTGTGTGTGTGTGTGTTTGAAGAAAATAAAACATTTAAAAACCAAACGTAGAGAACCTAGAGACAACGAGTTGTTTCAAGAGCAAAGCCCCTGGTATGATGTTAGATGTTAAAGGGGGATATATAAAAAAAGTCACTTAAGCAGATGAAATTTCGCTATGATTTATCTTTTGTATTTACTACTTATTAAATATAATCATAGGTCTATGTTTCACGATTTTTATTTAAAATGTAAAAACATATTTCGAAATTAATACATTAGAGCCTGGTGTTTTAAGATTCTGTCTGGTTTGAGCCGGTTTTAAGAAAATTATAATTTTACATAAAACTAGAGTAAAATCCCGTTTTTATATTATCTGAATGTACCTTTTTCTCACTTCCGAATGTGTTATACTTTGAACTTTCTTTGAGTTTTCCATGTACAGGGCAGGAAAATCTCTCCTAATTAGGGTTTTCGTTCAGAATGGACAGAAATAACATGGTCTCAATCTGCTTTTATACATTAACAGGTACCCTGAGGTATGGGGGAATGCGCTTGCTCTTTCTTTGTCGACTCTTCACTAAGACTGCGTGTTCAATCAATTGTATAGTGCATACCATTCTTTCAGAAAAACAATCTGATGTGTTCCATTCACATAGCTTTCTCTACATCTCTGCAACAAATTACTGTTGAAAATATTATGCTTCTATTTACTTCATTTTAATCGAGAAAAAAATAGCAGAAATAGTCTTATTAATTGCTTCCTTGTAAGTAGAAGGGAAATAAGAGAGTATTATAGGCTAAACTGATAATCGAAAGCTGCTTGCTATGTGACCGAAGTTCCTTTGTTTGTATGGACAGGAGTTGAAAACTTCCTGTATGCGAAAGGTGTAAGCTTTTTATAGCTGAAACCAAAAACAACTCCACGAAAAAAATGTATGTAACATAAATTGTGTGTTTTAATGTGCTCTATATTTTTTGTTAGTTAAAGATTTTGCCCATCTGTTACAGTTTAGCAGTTATGCAACATTCAGAGGCTTTTCCCCGAAAATTCAAGATTTGTCAGGTAAATATTCTTAATATACATTTTAATCAAAATCGTTACATCCATTTTTGATAAAATCAAAATTTTCGAAAAAAGTTTAATGTAAAGGGTGGTTGGGGGTGTGGTGATTTTCTTGAAAATCTTCGTGTCGCATGCTTGGTAGATACCAAACGTAAATACAGAGTTTGGTATTTAACGGTTTTTAGGCTTATGAGCTATTCTGTCCACAGATACACAGGCACACACACATACACGCACACACACCTTTTTGTAAAAATTTTTTTTTTTTTTTGGATTCTGGAGGACCCAAAACAAATATTTCCAGTGAAATCTCGGTATCGAAATTTTGAATGGATGCAATACCTTCTCTATACATTATGTACATAGTACGTGTAGAGAAAGTAAAAATTGATGTGTTGCATTAATGGCTTTCTCTACCTTTCTGCATACAATCTAATCTTAAAAAAGATTATTTTTATTTACATCATGCTAAACTAGATACACTTTAACAGAATTGGTCTTAATAGTTAAAATAGTTGTTCAATATTGAAACCAAACACAATGAATGTCTTGGAAGTGGTCAACTCTGCAACAAAAACATATATGACAAATTTATTTTAATGGGATCTACATTTTTGGTGTAATAGTCTTTGTTATTCCTTACGGTTTACCAGTTATGCAAAATTCAGCCAAATCCATTCAGAATGAACAGGACTTTTTAACCTATTTCCAGTAAATTCAAGATATATATATATATGTGTGTGTGTGTGTGTGTGTGTGTGTAAATAGCTACAAATATGGTATTTTAATGAAAACCGTTGGAACCATTTTTCTGAAAAGAATTGTTCAATTTAAATGGCAGCTTAGGGAGGGAGGATTTTCTTGAAAATCTTCCTGTCGCATTCTTGGAAGATAAACTGAAAAACCAAGTTTGGTATTTAATGTTCCAAAGGTACACACAAACACACACAGAGGCCTTATTCTATTTTTTTTTATTTTATTATTTTATTTATTTATTATATTTTTTTATGTGTCAAGGAACCCCAAAAATATATCTGACGAAATCTCCGTATCGAACTTCTGGGTAAAACAAAATATACAATATGTACACAGTATAGTAGAGAAAGTAAAAATACGATATTGGTGCAGTAATCGGTATTCAGAGAGAGTGGTTATTAAAATAAACTTAAGTAAAGATATCGTTTTACAGCAGTGACATCCCGTTTGGTATTCAACGGTCTTTTGTTTTTGAGCTATGCTGTCCAAAGACACACACAAACACACACACACACGTACGGAGCTTTTTCTAAAAATGTGATGTATTCCAATCACATAACTTTCTCCATATCTCTGCAATAAATTATTTTTAAAAACAGTATGCTTGTATTTACTTCCTGCTAATCGAGAAGAAATTAACAGATATAGTCTTATTTCTTGCTTCCTTGTAAGTAGAAGGGAAATAAAGGAGTAACGTTGGTTAAAGTGATAGTCAACAGCTGGTTGCTATGTGACTGAAGTTCCTTTGTTTGTATGGACACGAGTTTAAAAAGTCCTGTATGAGAAACATACAAGTTTTATAGCATAAACCAAAAACAAGGAATGTCTCAAAAAAAATCAACTCCACGAAAAAAAATGTATACAACATAAATGGTATGTTTTAATGTGCTCTACATTTTTTGTGTGATAAGGTTTTGTCTCTCTCTTACGGTTTAGCAAAATTACGTAAAATTCACTCAGAATAAAGTAATCTTCAGAGGCTATTCCCAGAAAATTCAAAATATACATTTTATTTATCAGGTAAATATTTTTAATATACGATACTTTAATCAAAATCGTTACATCAATTTTTTTACAAAATTTTCGAAAAAAGTACCATATAAAGGGTAGCTTTGAGTGGGGGGAATTTTCTCAAAATCTTCGTGCCGCATCCCCGAAAGTTACTAAACTTAAATACCAAGTTTGGTATTTTACAGACTTTTCGCTTTTGAGTTATCCTGTTCACAGACACACGGACACACACACACACACACACACACACACACACACACACACACGGACCTTAAAACATATATTTCCGGTGAAATCTCGGTATCGAATTTTTTGATGGAGTGCAATACATTCTCTATACACTATGTACATTGTGCGTATAGAGAAAGTAAAATTCTGATGTATTCCATTCACATGACTTTCTCTACATCTCTGCCACAAATTATTTTAAAAATTATATCTTCTATTTAGTTATAGAATAGCAGTAATAATCTTATTACTTGCTTCCTTTTAAGTAGAAGGTGAATAGAGGAGTACTATAGGCTAAACTGATAATCAAAAACAGGTTTCTATGTGACCGAAGTTCCCTTGTTTGAATGGACAGGAGTTGGCAAATACCTGTATGAGAAAGGTATGCTTTTCAAAGCTGAAACCAAAAACAAGGAATATGTCAAAAACAATCAACTCCACGAAAATAATGAGTATGTAATAAATTGTAAGTTTTAACGTGCTCTACATTTTTTGTGCCTTAAGTTTTTGTCCATCTCTTACGGTTTATCAGGTATGTAAACTTCCGTAAAATTTATCCAGAATAGTCTTCAGAGACCACTCTCAGAAAATTCAAGATATACATTTTATTTGCCAGGTAAAGATCTTTAATATTTGACATTTTAATCAAAATTGTTAGAATCTTTTTTAAGAAAATCAAAATTTTCGAAAAAAGTTGCATGTAAATGGAGTTGGGGATTATGGGATTTTCTTGAAATTCTTCGTGTCACATCCTTGGAAGGGTCTTTTCGTTTTTGAGCTATGCTGTCCACAGTCACACAACCACACAAACGCACACATACACACACACACACTCACACGGACCTTTTTGTAAAAACGTTTTTTTTGGATTTGGGGGGACTCAAAACATGTTTTTCCGGTGAAATCTCGGTATCTAATATTTGGGTGCATTACAATACCTTCTCTATACACTATGTACATAGTACGTGTAGAGAAAGTAAAAATAATAATATTTTTAAGAAGATTGTGGAGCAGATACAGAAAGTCATGAGAATGGAACGTGTCATATTTTTATTGAGGTGTATTTCCAATGAAATTTGGAATCTATTTTATGCGTAATGAATGCCTCATCTCCTTACATTTGACAGTAATAAATTCTGCGAGATCTCTACAAATAATGCCGCTTTGGAAGATTTTTAAATTTGCAGAATTCCTACGTGACCTGTATAAAGTGATATATAAATTTATCAATTACCTTACGCCAGACAAGCTATAGCATTCGCAACTCGTACACAGTATTATTCAATCAGCTTTTCCAGGTTTCTTATTCTTTAATCAAGCCCTTTTCTTCAGCGACGGCACGTTGTACCGGATGTAAACATCGAAGATATGAACAGCTTCATCAAGACATATTGTTTGGCATTACCGGTCTTTACTGCAGTTATTATTTGTAGCTGTTTTCCGAGAATATTCGGAGTGTGGCACAATAAATTTTCGTATTTTTATGCTATGATGGAGTTCATAAAATAACCCTTTTTTACTTATAGTGAAGGTATTCTATTGCACCCAAAAATGCAATACTGAGATTTAACCGGAAATGCATGCTTTGGATTCCCTTGAATCCAGTAAAAACACTAATACCAAACTTGATATTTAAGTTTTGTAATTTCCAAGGATGAGACACAAAGATTTTCAAGAAAATCCCCCCACTACAAACTACCTTTTACATGAAACATTTTTCAAAGATTTTAATTTTTTCAAAAACGGTTCTAACAATACTGACAAAATTCTATATGATTAAGATTTTTTCATGAAAAACGAAATGTATATCCTGCATTTTTTGGGAATAGATTTTTGGACCTCTTCATTCTGGATGACTTTTGCATAACTGGTAAACCGTAAGAGATAGAAAAAAACTTCCATGGCACAGCTTGGCCTTGGCCTACCGCCCGGCCGCTGCGTCCCCCATCTCGGTCCACTACAGACGTCATGGATGGGGTGCAGTATTGGGTGGTGAGACGTGGTCAGCGCTTCGAACCCCCCCCCCGGCTAGTTAATGCGGTCTTCACGACCTGGAGCCGCTACTTCTCCATCAAGTAGCTCCTCAATTGGCCCCCCCCCCCCAGGGACCTCACGAGGTTGAGTGCACCCCGGTCCAGGTCTCCCATCGAGGGAAAAATCCCCACGCCGGTACTGGGAATAGAACCGTCTCCCGCTTGACAAGCAGCAGCGCTATCACCGTGCTAAGGAGACGACCCGAGAAAAACTTACTACACAAAAAATGTTTATATCATTAAAACACACACTTAATATCATATACATTCCACACCGATATTTCAGGCGAAATACACGTTGTAGGGATCCTTGTATCCAAAAAAGCATTTTTAGGGAAAGGCCAGGGTGTGTGACTGTGTGTGTGTGTGTGTGTGTGTGTGTGTGTGTGTGTGTGTGTGTAGGTGTTGTATGCGTGTGTCTTTGAAGTGAGTATATTTCCAACGTTGGTATTTGAGTTTAAAATCGTCCAGGGTTGCAACATGAAGATTTTGAGAAATATTCCCCAACCCAAAACTACTCTTTACATTAAAAAAATGTAAATGTTGAGTTTGTCAAAAATGGCCCCAACGATTTTGATTAAAATGCCGCATATTAAAGAGGTTTACATTACAAATAAAATGTATATCTTGACTTTTCTTTAAATAGCCTCTGAAGGTTTTGATTCTGCGTGAATTTTGAAGAATTTTGTATAACTGGGAAATCATAAGCAATAAACGAAAATTTACCAAACAGATATGTAGATTATGTGGATCTCGTTAAAACACATAATTTATGTTATTTTTACATATTTTCCTTGTGTTAATCGTTTTTTAAGATATTATTTTGTATTTGTTTTAGTTTTAAGATATTTTAACTCTTCACATAGGGGAATTTGTAAACTCCTGATAATGCAAAAAACAATAACAACAACAACAACAGCAACAAAAAACGTATTTCATCCACGTGGCAACCATCTTTAAAACATATTAATATCACTTTAGCTCGTGTATTTCTTTATTTCCCTTCAAATTAGAAGAAAGGAAGTAATATAACCATCTCTGTTAATGTTTATCTCGATGATTAACTTTACCAAAAATAAAAACAAATGATGTATTCCATTCACAGGACTTTCTCAGCATCTCTGTAAGGATTTTTTTTTTTTTTTTTTATTTTATTGCTTCATTTGTATAGCCCCCTTTAACATCAATGGTCATATCGGGGGCTTTCACTTGTGAAACTGTAGGTTTAGAACATTAGGTTAAACTTTATATTACTAAACACACACACATTCACTCTCACATTCATACTTCCAGACTCTATGGGGGATAGGGAATAATTCCGGGTAAAGAAAAATTCCCCGCCCCAGCCGGGAATTGATCCCGGGACCTCCGGGTAACGAATTATTATTAATAAGCTTAATCCTCTTTTTCATACTAATTGATAAACATTATCAGAAACGGTCTATTACTGGCCCTTTAAGTGGAAGAAAACTTGGCTAACCAACGGTCAGATATTTTAAAATGTGATGGGGTTGAAATCCGATACTTTGCCAGGATTTGAAAGTTCCCGTATGAGAAAAGTTTAGTGTTTTAAAACTGAAACCAATAATAAGAAATATCCCGAAAACGTCAACTCCACGAAAAAATGACATATATGATATAATAAAATTGTGTAATAAGTTTTTGCCTATGTATTACAGTCTACCAGTTATAAAAAATTCAGAGAGATTCGTCAAGAATAAAGAGATCTTCAGAGGCTACTCCCAAAAAATTGCAGACATTCATTTTATTTTTCATAAAAATATTTTAAATTTATCACATTTTTATCCAATCGTTAGAGTCATTTTTGAGGAAATAAATTTTTTCGAAAAATGTAAAGTGTTGCTGGGGGTGGGGGAGATTTTCTTGAAAAAATTCGTGTCGAACCCTTGGAAGAACTTAAATACACAGTTTGATATTTAGCGCTTTTCGCTTTTGAGTTAGTTGTCCATAGTCTCACAGATAGACAGACAGACACACGCTCGCACGGACCCTTTTTTTAAAAACGCCATTTTGAACGCAGGAACCATGAAAATGCTTCCGGTGAAATATCGGTATCGAATTTTTGGGTGGAATACAATACTTTCTCAATCCACTATGTACGTTGTATATACGGGCTAGAGAAAGTAAAAACTTTATAGGGAATAAATTGTATAAATTTTAATGAGATCTGCACATTTTTGTGTAGTAAGTTCTATCTTGCGGTTTAGCTTTTGCCACACCCACCTTCTCCATCTCACGTCATCTTCTTCCGCTGAATCCATGGGTTTTATTCACTGGTACTATTAGGAATTTATTTATAAATAAATAAGCAAGTTTCTATAAAGACCTAGGGAGAAATGTTCCAGAAAAGTGCAAGGAAACACTGACAGTGTAAGATTTTACCGTTAATACTTTTAGCTAGAATAAGTTACATTATTTACATGTTTAAGTTGCAATTTAACTTTACAGTTATAAGTTAAAGGCCATGTAATACAATTTGAACAGTAATTTTATAATGAACTGTCCCGATTAGCAAGTGGGTTGTCACCATATTAATAATTTAGACTCACCGAATGTATTTAACTCCAAAATTTTGCTCAAGCCGAAAGAAATCCCACTTTTGTTTACTCTTGGCGGCTACGCAGTAAAGCTTTGCCGTGTTCTAAAAGACGATCTGTCCCTCAGCGAGTTTCCAGCTGGCCCGGCGTGGGAAAGTTAGTTCTAACGTTTTCCAGCAGGTTGCAGCGAATCTCATATACGTCACTCTGAAGATGGTGTAAGTCTTGTTTATCTCACAATGCGTGACCTCAGTGGATATGCATTGGTGGTTGCAAAAATAGTGGAAATGGTTAAACAAAAAGCTCACAGTTTATCGGTTATGTAATGATCATCCAGCCTGAAGAAGTGTTTTAGAGGTTATTCTCAGACAACTCAAAATGGACATTTTATATGTTACAAAAGTAGTTTAAACACATGATAACAACTTTTTTTTTCGTTGTCACACAATTTTCTTTAGAAATAAGGTGTATGATTCACTGCTTCTAATAACTCATTCGACGTAACCACGCGAAAACAGTTTACAGCAGCATGCCATCCATGGCTCGCGTACCATTGCGTGCTAACACTTCATCACGACTCAGTGCAGTTCACAACATACTGCACTGCAACCATTCCTCCCTTTATATCTAGAAAATGACGTTACAACTTTCTGGAAACTTGTCGAATATACTGGAAACCGCAGTTGGCAGAAATATCTCGATTATCGAGAAGAGGTTCCGATGGAACCTGTTACGCCGCACCGCTCTTCTGAGATGTTTACGCGTCCCAACTGCGATGACTCACATACCAAGGCAAACGTGAGAACCATTGCAAAAGACGTCACTGTCGAAATATGCTGTTTAATAAAAATAATTAAGAGCCGTTTTTTAGAAAATACATATTTTCAAAAATATTCCATTCAAAGGGTAGTTTAGGGTAGAATAGTTTTCTTTTCCTATCTTTCTAAAACACAGAACTTAAATATCCAGTTCATTAATTAATCGATTTTTTGTTTTTGAGCTATGATGTTCACAGGCACACATAGGAACGTACACACACATGTACATTTTTTCGTTGTATGTGTACATGTTACAGAAAGTAAAACTGTGTAATTTTATCCCAAATAATACATCAAGAGCATATCAATATTTAATCTGTTACAGTATGTATAAACGCTCTTTTGATGATGTAGCAAGTCGTATTAGGTCAATAGGACTGCAGTTAGTTTAATGGTGGCAATTAGTGGTTAATTGGGCGTTAGATCGTTTTACACTTAGTATTAGGATAATCGAGCTGCATGGATGCGCAATAGCGTCTGATGTTGCATACGAGATCCCGGTATACACTTCAATTGGACATAGTCATTTGTTTGTGACTTTCTCTACACAGTACGTGGTACTCCAGCTAAAAATTGGATACTGAGATTTCATCAGAAATACACGTTTTAGAGTCACCTATGTTTAAAGAAAATCATGCTCCCTTTCTTGCTATTGATATTGGATCACTTTGACCTCCTATAAGAATTATTCCTTTTAATGCCTTACAGGTTCCCTTACTTAATACTACTGTTTTACTAGCCTCAGGAATTACAATTACATGAAGTCATCATGGGTTATTAGAAAATAATAATAATAATCTAGCTAACACCTATATACCTATATTGCACATCAAGGCTAGAGAAGGTATTGTTTTCCACCCAAAAGTTCATTACAGATATTTCACCGGAATTACACGTTTTAGACTGCCCTGTGTTTAAAAAAATCTGGTGTGTTCCATTCACATGACTTTCTCTACATCTCTGCAACAAATTATTCTTAAAAAACGTATGCTTCTGTTTACTTCAAGCTAATAGAGAAAAAAATACCAGAAATAGTCTTATTACTTGCTTCCATGTAAGTAGAAGGGAAATAAGAGAGTGGCATAGGCCAAAGTATTAGTCAAAAGCTGGTTACTATGAAACTGAATAAACAAATAAATAAATAAATGAAAATAAAAAATTCTTTCTTTACGTAGCCCCAATTTTTACAAGAGAAATATTGTATACTAATTCGAATGACTCACTAACCTGTAATATTAAATTTCTTGCATATTTGGATATTTAAAATCTATTGAATCAGAGAATTTGTAAGAGAAAAGAACAAAGATGTGTACAAACACATGACTTTCACTTCAAACTTCAACAAAACATTCTTAAAACCTTTCGTTATTACATCACATTTACAGAAATGGTTTTATTACATACTTCTTAGTAGATACCAGGACACTCATGATCACTTTGTGATGGCTTTGGAATTCCCTTCTTTCTTGATCAGAAAATAGTAATAACTTCTAATTTGAAAATAGCCCATTTATAGGAAAAACATAATCTAACATGGAGAGATATCTTGGAAAAGGTTAACGTTTCAAAAATTACATTTGCTATAAACAGTATACTTTGACGTGATGTAAAATTTTATTCAGTAAGTTTTTTGTCAACTTTTAAGGTTTACCACTTCAGTGAAAGTCGTCCTGAATAAAGAGCACTTTGATAGGAAACAGCGAATTCAAGATATACTTTTTATTTGTAATCAAAATTTCTTAAATATGACAAATCAAAAACCTTTGTGCAATTTTTGAAGAAGTGAAATATTTGAAAAATAAGCCGCGTTTAATGCTGTTTTTTCCACTCCAAACATTTCTATACATGATTCCTCTACACGTACTATGTACATAGTGTATAGAGAAGGTATTGTATTCCACCCAAAATTCGATACCGATATTTCACTGAAAATACATGTTTTGGGTCCCCCCTGAATCCAAAGAAAGCATTTTTGGAAAAAGGTTCGTGTATGTACGTGTGTTTGTGTGTCTGTGTGTCTGACGGCTGTGGACAGCATAGCTGAAAAACGAAAAGACCGTAGAATACCAATCTTGGTATTTAAGTTTGGTATCTTCCAAGGATACGAAACGAAGATTTTCAAGAAAATCCCCCACTCCCAACTTCATTTTACTTGAAATTTTTTTCGAAAATTTTGATTTTCTGAAAAATAGATCTATCGATTTTCATTAAAATGTCGTATATTAAAGATGTTTACCTCACAAATAAAATTTATTTATTGAATTTCTGGGAATAGTCTCTGAGACTATTTTGGATGACTTTTACGGAATTTTGTATAACTGCTAAACCGTAAAACAAGGACAAAAATTTACCACACAAAAAATGTAGAGCACATTAAAACACATAGTTTATGTCATACACATATTTTTTTCTGGAGTTGGTCGTTTTTTAGATATTCCTTGTTTTTGTGTTCAGCTTTGAAAAACTTTTCTCGTGCTGGAATTTGTCAACTCCTGTCCACACAAACAAAGAAACTTCATCTGTTTAACCTATGGTACTCCCTTATTTCGCTTCTACTTACAAGGAAGCAAATAATAAGACTATTTCTGCTAATTTTTTCCTGGTTTAGCATGAAGTAAATAGAAGCATAAGCTTTTCAACAATAATTTGATGCAGAGATGTAGAGAAAGTTATGTGTATGGAGTACATAAGGTTTTTTTTACACAGCTTGCATATTAATAAAACAATCCTTCTACCCGTTTTACTTTCAATTCATTTCGAATTATATTTCATAATTGCAAGAATTGTAGTAGTATCAGTTTAATGTATTAAATGTGATTTACCCGAAGACTATTGCCCAAATCTGTTTGTACCAGTAGGGGTGAAGGGGTATCATTGAAAAGATATTCGAGAACACTCGTGTTTGATGTTAGGGACACAGCTGCGCTGTGCCTGTCGCCATCTGATCTCTGAACCCTCGCTCCCTCTCTCATGCCTTTTCCCTTCTTTCCGGTGTTTAGCAGCTGGTTTCCATCTTCTACAACCCTAACCCTGTTACAAGCACCAATAATGTGAATATATGAGTGTATTTATTTGAATACCAATAAGTATACATTTATTTCAATCAATCGTATGGTTTCATAGACAGAACTTCTTATTGTACACATAATTATAACCAAGATTAAAAGAAAAAATAAACAGGGCACAAAAATCTATCAACATTATTCAAATAATAGTAGGTATTTTAAATATACAGGTTATGAGGTGAATAAATGCTAATGCAGATATCAGGTTTGAAGATACTGTGATGATCCAGAATTTGCAGTTTTTTCGCCAGTTTCTAAACTTTACGATGTTTTAGAAAGGCTATTATTTCCCATCTCAGACGTTCGGTTGTTTATATAACAGGCCATATGCTCGTTGCCCTTGTCGTGCCCAGCGATAGGTGGTGATGAATTTTAACATAGCTCAGGACCGATCAAAACACTTTAGACACTGAAATTTGAGTTTCATTTTTACTTTCTCTACACGTATTATGTACATAGTGTACAGAGAAGGTATACTTTGTATCTAAGTTTAGTATATTCCAGGGATGTGTCACAAAAATGTTGAGATGAATCCCCCCAACCCAATTTACCCCTTACATGGAACTTTTTTCGAAATTTTTGATTTTCTTTAAAATGGCTCTAATGATCTTTATTAAAATACCGTATATTAAACATATTTACATGCCAAATAAAATGTTAATCTTGAATTTTCTGGGAATAGCCCTTGAAGGCTACTTTATTCTGGATGAATTTCACGGAATTTTGCATAACTGCTAAACCGTAAGAGATGGACAAAAACTTTCCCCACAGAAAATGTACAGCACGTTAAAACACACAATTTATCTTTCTTACATTTTTTCGTGTAGTTGATCAATTTTGAGATATTCCTTCTTTTTATTTTCAGCTTTGAAAAACATACTTTTCTCATACCGGAATTTGTCAGCTCCTGTCCATAGAAACAAAGGAATTTTAGTCACATAGCAACCAGCTTTTAACTATCACCTTAACCTATAGTACTTTCTTATTTCGCTTCTGTTTACAAGGATTCTTTACAATATTAAAATCAGATGTACTTATATATTATACCCATTTTCTCTACTAAATGTTACAGTATTTTCATTTATTCACCTCCCACCTCGTATGCAACCTACATAAAAACGGTAAACCGTATTCCGATGCATTATTGTGCCCTATACAGGACAGTAAAAGGAAATACGTAAATACAGCGTTAATTTAATTCTATGTTCACACAAGCCGTGTGTAGGATAGAAGTTCGATAATTTGAGATCCCTTTGTGGTTTACCGGGAAACATGAGAGTCAGTTGAAAAATTTAATGCGTGCCTACATGTTGTCATGCTTAGAGCAGTCGGTTAGAGATACATGGTTCAAAACCCGGCTATGACATTGCGTTTTCAGTCTGACTCTACCTATCCAAATAAGCCCTATACTAAAAAATCTGATGTATTCCATTCACATGACTTTCTCTACATCTCTGAAACAAATTATTGTTAAAAAGTTTATGCTTCTATTTACTTCATGCTAAGCGAGAAAAAAAGATCTGAAATAGTCTTAATACATGCTTCCTTTTAAGCAGAAGCGAAATAAGGGAGTACCATAGGTTAAAGTGAAAGCCTAAAGCTGGTTGCTATGTGACGGATGTTCCTTTGTTTGCATGGACAGGAGTTGACAAATTCCTGTATCAGAAGATATAAGTTTTTGAAAGGTGAAACTAAAAAAATGTATAACTAAAAAATGAGCAACTCCACGCAAAACTTTGTATAACATAAATTGTGTGTTTAATGTGCTCTGCATTTTCTGTAAAGTAAGCTTTTGTCTATTTCTTACCGTTTAGCAGTTAAGAAAAATTCGGTAAAATTCATCCTGAACTTCAGAGGCTATTCCCAGAAAATTCAAGGTATACATTTTATTTGGTATGCAAATGTCAGTAATATACGGGATTTTAATCAAAATCGTTAGAACCACTTTTTAGAAAATAAAAATTTTCGAAAAAAATTCCATGTAAAGGGCATTTTGGGGTGGGGGGATTTTCTTGAAATACTTCGTGTCGCATCCTTGGAAGATACCAAACTTAAATACCAAGTTTGGTTTTTAACGGTCTTTTCGTTTTTGAGCTATGCTGCCCACAGGCACACAGACACACACATATACACACAGATAGACAGATAGATGGACACACACGGACATATTTCTAAAATACTTTTTTTGAATTCAGGGGGTGTCAAAACATATATTTTCGGTGAAATCTCGGTATAGAATTTTTGGGCACAAAGCAACACCTCTATACACTATGTACATAGTACGTATACAGAAAGTAATATGACAAAGTACACAAAGGTGTAACACCTCTACTTAGCTCTTCTCAACCTTCTTTTCTAACATTCTTCTGAGATTCTCAGCTGTGTCTCCTTAAGGGGAGTTGACATACCCTATCTTTCCAATATTAAATTTGACCCACTTTCGCAGCAACTATTTAACATAATGAGCTAAACTTTAAAAAATATAAATTCGAAATTTTTTCTCGGGCTTCTAGCCAGGTAAAAACTTGGCTTGACACCAACGTTTCGAAGAAGTGCATCTTCCTCGTCTTCAGGGTGAACTGGGTGATCAGTTCACCCTGAAGACGAGGAAGATGCACTTCTTCGAAACGTTGGTGTCAAGCCAAGTTTTTACCTGGCTAGAAGCCCGAGAAAATTTTGAATTAACACGTCGCCAGGAAAGCTTTAGTTCTTATTTTAAAAAGTATATTCAGCAATATCTTTGCTGTTGATTGATGAAAAAGAGAATACTCCTGTTCATTAGAAGTAAATATGTGTTTTTGCTCTCCCTACGTAGTATGTATAAAGTGTATAGAGAAGGTATTGTATTGCACCCAAACTTGGTATTTAAGTTTGGTATCTTCCAAGGATGCGACACGAAGACTTTTAAGAAAATCCTCCCATTCCCAACTACCCTTTACATGGAATTTTTTTCGAAAATGTTAATTTTCACAAAAATGGCTGTAACGATTTTAATTAAAATATTCGTATTTTAAAGATATTACCTGACAAATAAAATGTCTGTACTGAATTTTCTGGGAATATCTTCTGAAGACTATTTTATTTTTAATGAATTTTACGGAACTTTGCATAACTGTTAAAATGTAAGAGAGAGACAAAACCTTACCATACAAAAAATGTAGACCACGTTACAACATACAATTTATGTTACATATATTTTTTTCGTGGAGTTGATCGTTTTTAAGATATTTCTTGTTTTTAGTTTCAGATTTAAAACGTATACTTTTCTCACACAGGAAATTGTCAACTCCTGTCCATACAAACAAAGAAACTTCAATCACATAGCTACCAGCTTTTGACTATCACTTTAACCCATGATACTCCCTTATTTCGCTTCTACTTACAAGGAAGCAAGTAATAAGGCTATTTCTGCTAAATTTTCTCAATTAGCAGAAAGTAAATAGAAGCATAAGATTTTAGACAATACTTTGCTGCAGAGATATAGAGAAAGTAATGGGGATGGAACACATAAGATTTTTTGTAATAAAAATCTTAAAATTTTATTGAAAATGTATGATTTAAAATTAAAACAATCTAACTAATCCATATACATAGAAACCTTTTCGTTGAAGTAAATCCTATTTAGGTGCAAATGTATGATAAAAATGTCAGTCCTTAGTGTCAATTATTTTCTAAGATAATCGGTCATTTATACAGAAAATTCTACTTCTTCAAAAATTGTTTTCAAAGAAAAAATTAAAAGAAATATATATCCTAACTTTCTAAACACAACTTAATAATACTTCGAAACTCTCAAAGGAAGGAAAAATCAGCGGGATGCCAATACTGCGAACAGCTAGATAAAACATTGGGATCGAAATAAAAAGTATATCTCTTCTCAAAGTTATTGATCTTTTAACAAGTGAATGAAACAAAATTGTGTAAAAAAACTGCTGCGCAAGATTATTTTCAACAATATTTTTAAACTGTTTACAATTCATGTGCCTCTATGAAAGCTCTACCAAAATGAGCGGGAGGTTTGCAATATCTATGTGCAATTAAAACATCAAAATGAAAAAAATATGACGTGTTCCATTCACATGACTTTCTCTACATCTCTATAACAAATTATTGTTAGAAAGATTGTACATCTATTTACTTATTGGTAATTGAGAAAAAATTAGCAGAAATAGTCTTGTTACTTGCATCCTTGTAAGTAGAAGCGCAATAAGGGAGTACCATAAGTTAAAGTGGTAGTCAAAAGTTGGTTGCTATGTGACTGAAGTTCCTTTGTTTGTATGGGCAGTAGTTGACAAATTCCTGTATTAGAAAAGCATGTTTTTCAAAGCTGAAACCAAAAATAAGGAATATCTAAAAATGATCAACTCCACAAAAAAAATGTGTATAATATATATTGTGTGTTTTAACGTGCTCTATATTTTTTGTGTGGTAAGTTTTTGTCCAACTCTTACGGTTTAGCAGTTATGCTAAATTTCGTAAAATTCTTCCAGAATAAAGTAGTCTTCAGAGGCTATTCCCAGAAAGTTGAAGATATACCTTTTATTTGTCAGGTAAATATCTTTAATATACGATATTTTAATCAAAATCGTTAGAGCCATTTTTAAGAATCAAACATTTTCGAAAAAAGTTCCATGTAAAGGGTAGTTTGGGGACGGGGGATTTTCTTGAATATCTTCGTGTCGCATCCTCGGAAAATACCAAACTTAAATACCAAGTTTGGTATTCAACGGTCTTTTCGTTTTTGAACTATGCTGCCCACTGGCACACACGTACACACAGACACACACAGACAGACATACGGACATTTTCCTAAAAATTCTTTTTTTTTTATTCAGGGAGTCTCAAAACATGTGTTTCCATTGAAATCACTGTATCGAATGTTTATACACGTATATAGAAAGTAAAAATTATGACAGTTCTATTTCGACTCCCCTTAAGTAGAAATATAACTAACCCTTCTATACTTTTATGCCTTTCAGTGGCCTCTAACACACCCATATTTCTCAAATCAACATAATAAAATTGTAGGGAATACTGATCTTTCTTTGCAAATCTTACCTAGGCATGCCCCCAAGACTCTTCCTCCTAATAACTGGAGCAGATTCCCAGGATATTTTATAGTCACCTTTCGAAAGTATTTAGCTCGTTGTGTTGCTACAAACTTCGATTTTAGCCTAGACTGTACTTCCAACAATACCTTCTGCGCCTATTGTGCAATTATTTGCTGACTATTCCATACTACAGAGACAGTTTTTAAGCTTTCTCTAAACACTCCATCTATTTCCCTGACCCGTCATGCAAATGTAGCACATACCAATACTGGATTTCCTTCCGTACTCACTTGCCCTAATTATAGTTTTTTTCCTTCTTTGTCTTAACGTTCATTAATCTGGTTGATATTATCAGACGATGAATGAAATCGGTGAAATGATGCTCAAATGCTCTTAGGTTCCGTGAAGCTTAAAGTTACTTGTATTCTAGGATAGAAAAAATCCCGAGGAAAAAAAAAAATTATATCCGCAACTCACCTTAAGCGAAATTCGAAATTGTGACATCAACACGCTACTACCGAGGCAGGCTAATTAGAGATTGAACACTTCTTATATAATAACTAAGAGCTTTGAGTTTGCACTCTGTCTCATTAAGCATCCCGAATTCCCTCATTATTCCGTTGATAGCCGTACCTTATCTTGCTCAGAGAATTCATTTTATAAATTAGGCCATAATTTGCTCCAGATTCCCTCCTTCTTCCTACATCATATTTCTCCTCCATGTGTCATTGTGGATCTACCAGTCTTTCCGTATAAATTCTTAAGTAAGATTTGGGACATATTTGTATTTCAAAGTAAAAAAAATCTGACGTGTTACACTCACATGACTTTCTCTAGCTGCTCTACAAACTTCTTACAAAGATTATTCTTCTTTCTACACAATGCTAACCGAGATAAGCATTAGCAGAATGTTCTTATTACTTACAGAGTGCCTTATAAGTAGCAGGGAGCTAAGGAAATGCAATAGGCTAAAGTGTTAGTGAAGTCACCTATAGAAAACAAAACCGGACTTGTTGGCCGTGAGAGTCGCTACAGAGAGGCCACGGAGATGTATACACCATTGAAGAAGCCTGGCGCAGGTGCAGGCGAAACGTCTGGGGAACACTGGGTGAAGACCAGTGTTTTCTATAATGTTAGTGAAATATTTTAAAAACTGTCGTTATACGATTGTCTTTGTAAAGTACTTCTTTGCTTGTCCAGGAGTAAAACAGAAGAAAAATGGGCACCCTGTCTGAGAAAAGTGTAAGTATTTTATAATGGAAACCAATAGCAAGGAATATCTTGGAAATGGTTACCCCCACAACAAAACTGCAAAGGACAAAAAGTGTAAATTTTGACGAAATCTGCATGTTTTGTGCAGCAAATTTGTCTATCTCTTACGGTTTGGCAGTTAAGCAAAATTTGGCAAAAATCCATCCAGCATAAAGAGGTCTTCAGAGGCTATTCCTAGAATATTCAGATGTAAATATCTTTAATATACAGGATTTTAATCATACCGTTAGAATCATTTTTAATAAAATCAAAATGTTCGAACATTTTTCCATGTAAAGCGTAGTTTGTGGTGTGGAGATTTTCTTGAAACTCTTCCTGTCGTATTCTTGGAAGATACAAACCTAAAAACCAAGTTTGGTATTTAACGGTATTTTCGTTTTTGAGCTATACTGTCCTCTGACAGACAGACCTTCTTTAAAAAAAATGTTCAGGGTACCACAAAACATATATTTCCGTATTTACGATGTACATAATGAGTAGAGAATGTGTTGTAATTCACTCAAAAATTCCACATCGAGATTTCACCGGAAATACATGTTTTGACACCAACTGAATAAAAAAAAGCATTTTTAGAAACATATCTGAGTGTGTCTGTGTGAGTGTAACGTGTCTTTAAATACCAAAACTTTATATTTAAGTGCATTATCTTCCAAACATGCAACACGAAGGCTTTCAAGGAAATATCCCCACTATAAGCTACCCTTTACATGGAAAAATGTTAAAAAATGTTGACGTTCTGAAAATGGGCCTAACGATTTTGATTAAAAATAAAATGTATGTTGGAGTTTTCTGGGAATAGCCTCTTTATTTGGGTGACCTTTTTATGAATTTTGCATAACTGATAAAAATGTAAATTTTGTTAAAATACACCATTTATGTCATACATATTAACCGTTTTCTAGATTTTCCTTGTCATTGGGTTCAGCTTTAAAATACTTAAACTTTTCTCATAAGGAAACTTGTCAATTTCTGAGCACGCAAATAAACGGTTTCAATCCCATAGAAACAACATTTTAAACCAATTTTCCCATTTACTTATAAGGAACTATGTAATAATATATTTTCTGCTAATGTTAAACCTCGATTAGCTTGAAGTAGATAGAAGAATAAGCTTATGAGAAATAATTTGTTACAGATGTAGATTAGATTATATTAGAAAGCATTCTGTAGGTTCGTTTAGGCCAGGAAGCCACTGAACATAGAACTTGTCAAGGGATATACATGTTTACATATGTTTATATACTACGAAAAAAACAAAACAATTTATAAAGCTCTAGTGCTAAAAGCACGGGTTACAAAAACAGCAGAATAGACATGACATCACACCATTCTTTTGAGGCCTGTACGCCACTGCACTACACTTAATGTGTACTATAGAAGTATATATACTATTTTTTGCATGCACATAAAAACAAAGAGTACCAGAAATTAGTGCTAAAATGTATAAATAAGTATAATTTCAGTATATGTAACACTGATGTAACGTCAGATGATAGTTTTCTAATTATCGACATAATAGTTACTACTGCTAATAATTATATAAAAGTATATTATGATTATTGTATTATGTACTCTTAATAAATGTCAACAACTTACAATACATATTTACAAATATGTTATAGAATTTACAATTATGTACTGGAGTGTAAAATATCAAAGCATCAGGTTTTACAGACTTTCTGTCATTGCTAAATACTAAAAAATTAATTTGACACACTTGTGTAATTCAAAGTATACATCAGTTTAATTTGAATATATAACACACACACTAATATACACAAAATGCAATACATTATAATACTTATAAATACAATGATTATTACGGTATTGTCAGACAGATTTGTTACTTAGATATTCATCTACACAGTAAAATTATTTATGGCAAAGGTACTCCTTAAGAGAAGCTCTGAAATTGTCGACATTTTCTTTGATATTACTAGGGAGAGAATTACAAAGTCATGTGAATGGAGCACATCAGGTATTTTTAAAAAATATTATTCTTTGGCCTTCAGTAAGAGAAACATTAGCAGAAATTGTGTTATTACTTGCTTCTTTGTAAGTAGAAGGAAAATAAGAGAACACAGTAGGCTAGTACAATAGTCAAAACTTTCAAAAGCTGGTCGCTTTGTGAAATAATTGAAATTCATCTCTCTTTGTAAACAATAGAGAGACGAAAGGAAACATGTCTTCCCGTTTGAGAAAAGCTTTAAGTAGCTTAAAATATACCAATAACACGGAATACTTCGGAAACTGTTAATTATACATAAATAACGTATAATACACAAATTGTGTATTTGACGAGATCTACATTTTTGTGTAGTATGTTTTAGAGTATCCATTACGGTTTTCCACTTATAAAATGTCATCCAGAATGATTCCCAGAAAATTCAGGATATGCATTTGATTTGTCATAAAAATATACTAAGAATATGGTCATTATATCAAAATCGTTTGAATCATTTTTAGAAAATAAAAGTTTTTGAAAATTTTGCCATGTAAAGAGTAGTTGGGAATGTAGGAATTTTCTTGAAAATCTGCGATTCACATTGCTATAATATAGTAGACAAGTTTGGTAATTAAACAACTTTTCGTTTTTGAGTGTTACTGTACACAAACACACATATAGATACACAACGCATACATGTGCATCTTTTTCAATTTTTTTTTAATTTAGAGCACCCTAAAACTTATATTTCCTGTGAAAACTCGGTATCGAATTTTTGGGTGAAGTACAATATTCTCTATGTAAAAATGGCGAAATATCTAAATACCTTATTAGATCTTAATATCGTCATTCAAAGAGGAGTTTTTAGCTGAAACAATGACTAAAAAACCTGATGTCTTATATTCACATGACTCTCTCTAAATCGCTGCAACAAATTATGTTAAAAAGATAATGTTTATATTTACTTCATGGTAATCGAGAAAAAAATTAGCAGAAATAATCTTATTACTTGCTTCCTTGTAAGTAGAAGCGAAATAAGGGGGTACCATAAGTTAAAATGATACTCAAAAGCTGGTTGCTATGTGATTGAAGTTCCTTTGTTTATAAGGAAACGAATTGAAAAATTCCTTTATGAGAAAAATATAGGTTTTTCAAATCTGAAACGAAAAACAAGGGATATCTTAAAAACAATCAACTCCATGAAAAATATATATAATATACAGTGTGTTTTAATGTGCTCTACATTTTTTTGTGTGATAAATTTTTGTATATCTCTTACGGTTTAGCAATTATAGAAAATTCCGCAAAATTCATTCAGAATTAATTAGTTTTCAGAGGCTATTCCTATTAAATTCAAGATATACATATTATTTTTCAGGTACATATATTTAATATACGATACTTCACTGAAATTCGTTAGAGCCATTTTTGAGAAAATCAAAATTCTCGAAAACGTTCCATGTAAAGGATAGTTTGGTATTGAACTGTCTTTTCATTTTTGAGCTATGCTGTCCAGAGACACACAGGCACACAGACACACTGACACACACACAGACCTTTTTCTGAAAATGCTTTTTTTTTATTCAGGAGGACCCAAAACATGTATTTCCGGTGAAAATTTGGTATCGAATTTTGGGTGGAATGCAATATCTTCTCTACACACTATGTACATAGTACGTGTAGACAAAGTAGAAATGTATATTAAACATATTTACATTACAAATAAAATGTATATTTCGAATTTTCTGGGAATAAGCTCTGAAGACCTGTTTATTATGCATGATTTTTGCAATATGTTGCATAGCGGATAAACCGTAATAAATAAACAGACAACTTGCTACACAAAACTAGTAGTTCTCATTAAAGCACCTAGTTTAGTCATATACACGGGTTTCTTGTAGAATTGCCCGTTCCTGAGATATTCCTTGTTATTTATTTCACCTTTAAAATATTTATATTTTTCTCATAAGGAAGGTTGCTAGCTCTTGGCCATACAAAGGACTTTCAATCACATAGTAACTAGCTCATATACGAATTTACAATTGCTTTAGTCTAGTATATTACCTAACCCTATTTCTACTTACAGAGCAGCATTACTTAAACAATTTCTACTAATTTTATTTCGATTAACATGACGTTAATAGAAGAATCATCTTTTTACCAATAATTAATTTGTTTCAAAGATATAAAGAAAGTTCATATGAATGGGACACATAAGATTGATTTTGATTATATTCTGTTGAAACTTCGTATTGAGCTTATGTGTGTAATACAATACCTTCTCTACATATGAACTATGTACAGAGGAGAGGGAAATAGAGAAAAGGCATAGAAAGAGAGAAATAAAGAGAAACTATAGAGCAGAAGCGTCTGTACCTTCATTTTACCCTGTGCAATATCGCAAATTCATCGGCTCTAGCATCAGCGTTTACAGTCTATGTTTACAATGGAAAGCAACACATTGCAGTTGATTAACATCCGCGAGCAGATATCTCTCTCTAAAGCAGGGGGAAGCTATGTTACCGCGTTTAATTGCAGAAATTTCATGCACGAAGTTATCAACAAATTAAGTAGGTTTTGATTTTTACTGCTTTTGTATCATTGACAGTAAGTAGAGGTACTGCATTCCACCCAAAAATCAATTTTCTAGAGCTCAGCGGAAATATGATTTAAAAAAATTCGGATGTGTTCCATTCACAAGACTTTCTTTACATCTCTGCAGAAAATATTGTTAGAAACTTTATGCTTCTATTTACTTCATGCTAATCGAGAAAAAAATAGCAAAAACTCTTATTACTTGCCTCCTTGTAAGTAGAAGCGAAATAAGCGAGTACCATAAGTTAGTCCAAGGCTGGTTGCTATGTGACTGAGATTTCTTTGTTTGTATAGACACCAGTTGACAAATTCCTGTATGAGAAAAGTATGAGCTGTTTTAAAGCTGAAACCAAAAACATGGAATATCTCAAAAATGATCTGCTCTACGAAAAAAATATATATAACATAAATTGTGTGCTTTAGCGTGCTCTACGTCTTTTACGGTTTAGCATTTATGCAAAATTCCGCAAAATTCATTCAGAATGAAGTAGTTTTCAGAGGCTATTCCCAGTAAATTGAAGATATACATATTATTTGTCAGGTAAATATATTTAATATACGATATTTTACTCAAATTCGTTAGAGGCATTTTTGAGGAAAAGGATCGTTAGGGGTGGGGAAATTTTCTTGAAAATCGTCTTATCGCATCCTTGGAGGATACCAAACTTAAATACTAAGTTTGATATTTAACGAACTTTTCGTTTTTGAGGTATTCTGTCCACAGACACACTCATGCACACACACGAAGTTTTTTCCAAAAATGTTTTTTTTTGGATTCAGGACTCAAAACATGTATTTCCGGTGAAATATCAGTATCGAATTTTGGGTGGAATACAATACCTTCTCTATAAACTATGTACATAGAAAGTGTAGAGAAGGTAACAAGGATTTCCTCATCTGCATCTTTTATCTTATTTTCTATTTTAGTGATGTTTTAATTTAAATAAGTCTATCAATATCTACTGCTAAGGATGACGTACATAGCGTTAATATGCTTAGTTGACGGTGATGTTGGTTTTTAATACACATAATTCAGTTTAGAGAAACTTTACACGCAAATGTATGTGAATATCGTCATTGTATGTGTTTCAAATAATCGTAATTTGGGAAATTGGTTCTTTGGCAGAGGTTTTCGAATATTTTATGTTCCAACAAGTTTGTAGAATAAGAAATTCCATTTGCAGTTTGTGAAAAACCTCTGAAAATGTTATAAAATGTTTCAAAGCTGACATTCTGTTTGTTTGCTTAAAACAGAATTTTTGTTAACGAGCTCTGTGCGTATATATGAGAATGTGTGTGAATCACCAGCAATTCAGTATCTTGCAAGAGTTACGTTTGAACACGCCTGCGCTATACCATATGTATTCGACGTTAGTTTAGATATTTATTTGTCTCCAAGAGTTTAGTCTTCGAGCATTTCTTGTGTACATTTTAATCATTAGTTGTTATTTTGTTTATTCTTTACACATCCGTTTCTCTATATAGTTTCAAGAGCTGGTTTTGTGATTTTAATATGTTTCGTGTGGCGTTTATGCATCACAAACATAAAAAGAACTGATGCGTTCCATTCAGCATAACTTACTCTACCAATTCTTTCAAAAGCTTGTTCCTCTATATACCTATTTCATGTTAATAAAACATTTGGGAGATAAACGAGGGTCAATATTTACATTTTGAGCATTGGTAAAAATGATTGCTGTATGTGCCATCTGGTATTTCCACTGAAACGTTTTACATTGTTGAATTTAGCCCATTTCTAGTATTTTGTCATTAGAGCGTTATTTGTGATGTTTACAATGAGTTTAAGATATTACTAGGGGAAAAGCTATAATTAACTCGTGAAAATGTTCGTGCGATGAGTTATTATGATTCTCGACGTGGATTATCAAGACAAAAGTGCATTGATCAACTTACTACTACTACATTTGGCGATAAAGCTCCACCATTTGCCACTGTGAAATGCTGGTATAACGAGTTTAATCGTGACTGCCGTTCGCTCATTGACAAAATTTGTAAAGGTCGTCCAAAATCAGCTGTTGCGCCAGAAAACGTTGATGTACAAAAGCTGGTTGTGCAAGATCGTCATATTGTGAGCTACAGGTAACCCTAGGCATTAGTTCCTCCAGCATATATGATCATTTAGATGAGAAAAAGTTTTACTCTCACTGTATCTCACATAGTTTGGCAGAATCTCAATGTTCGTGCCAATTGATGAACTCAAATGCTTAATTAATACAATGTGGGGCTTCAAAATGCGTATATAAGACTGTAGCAAGTAAGGATTCATGGATATATGCATATAGGCCGGAACGTAAGCCGCCCTCAACTTTCTAAGTGTTTCAAGATGAACCAAATCCCAAAAACTCTAATGTGTACCATTCACATGACTTTCTCTACATCTCTGCAACAAATTATTGTTAAAAAGCTTATGCTAATATTTACTTAATGCTAATCGAGAAAACATTGGCAGACATATTCTTATTAGTTGCTTCCTTATAAGCAGAACTGAAAATCTGATGTGTTACACTCATATGACTTTCTCTAGCTGCTCTACAAACCTCGTACAAATCTCCTTCTTTGTACACAATGCTAAGCGAGATAAATATTAGCAGAAGGCTATTACTTAGTTTCTAATAAGTAGAAGAGAATAAGGGAATGCGCTATGCTAAAATGATTGTCATATGTTTTAAAAGCTATAGTTATGCGATTGTCATTGCAAATCACCTCTTTGCTTGGGCAGGGGTAGAACAAAAGAAAAGCGGACACTTCCTGTCTGAGAAAAGTTTAAGTACTTCACAATTGAAACCAATAACAAGGAATATCTCAGAAACGATCCCCTCCACAACAAAAACCTAAAGGACGTAAATTGTGTGTTCTGTCGAGATGTACATTTTGTGTAGTGAGTTTTTTTTTCTTCTGTCTCTTACGGTTTAGCAGTTAAGCAAAATTCATCCAGAATAAAGAGGTCTTAAGAGGCTATTCCCCAAAAATTCGAGATATAAATTTTATTTCGGACATAAATAGCTTTAATATACGGAATTTTAATCAAAATCGTTAGAGCAATTTTTAAGAAAATCAAAATTTTCGAAATCTTTTCTATTTAAATGGTATTTTTAGTAGGGGGACAGAATGACACACATGAACCTTTTTTTAAAAATGCACTGGACTCAGGGGACCCCAAAACATATATTTCCGGTGAAATCTCGGTATCGAATTTTGGGTGCATTACAATACCTTCTCTATCCCTATGTACATTGTACATATGGGGCTAGAGAAAGTAAGATACGGAAGTAATATAGGCTAAAGTATTAGTCAAAAGCTGGTTGCTATGTGAATGAAGTTCCTTTGTTTATGTGAACAGGAATTGAAAACCTTTAAGTATTTTAAAGCTAAAACCAAAACAAGGAATGTCACAAATACAATTCACTTCACGAAAAAATGCAGTTAATATAAATTGTGTGTTTTAACGTGCTCTTCATTTTTTGTGTGGAAAGTTTTTGTCAATTTCTTACGATTTAGCAGTTATGCAAAATACGTAAAATTCATCCAGAATAAAGTAGTCTTCAGAGACTGTTCCTTGAAAATTTAAGATATATATTTTATTTATCAGAGCCACGTCTTTAATATACGATATTTTAATCAAAATCGTTAGAGCCATTTTTTAGAAAATTCAAAATTTTTAAAAGAAGTACCATATAAAAATGGTTTGTGGTGGGAAAATTTTTCTCAAAATCTTCGTGTCCCATCCCTGGAGGATATTTAACTTATTAGCCAGTTTGGTATTTCACCGAAATTTCGTTTTTGAGTTATCGTGTTCACAGATACACAAACACACACACGGACTTTTTTGTGAAAATACTTTTTTTGGATACAGGGGAACCTAAAACAACTATTTCCGCTGAAATCTCGGTATCGAATTTTTGGGTGCCATACAATATCCAATACTCTCTGTACATGGTACGTGTAGAGAAAGAAAAAGTATTCGCACTTGAAAAACTTCGAAAAAATTCGTCGCTTGTTTTTTTCTTTCTCTACACGTACTATATACAACGTGTATAGAAAAGACATTTTATACACTCAAAAATTCGATATTGAGATTTCACCGGAAATACATGTTTTGGGTCTCCCTGAATGCAAAAAAAAAAACATTTTTGGAAAAAGGTCCGTGTGTGTGTGTGTCTATGTACAACATAGCTGAAAAACTAAAAGTATCTTTCAAGGATGCGACAGGAAGATTTTCAAGAAAATCCCCCACCCCCAACTACCAGTTACATGGAAAATGTTTCGATAATTTTAACTTTCTCAAAAATGGCTCTAAAGATTTTGATAAAATATCATATAATAAAAATATTTACTTGACAAATAAAATGTATATCTTGAATTTTCTGGGAACAGCCTCTGAAGACTACGTTTTTCTGAATGAATTTTACGGAACCTTGCATAGCTGCTAAACCGTAAGAGATGGACAAAACCTTACTGAACAGAAAATGTTGAGCTCGTTAAAACACACAATTTATGTTATCTGAACTTTTGTTGAAGTGAATCGTATTTTTGACATTCCTTGTTTTGGTTTTAGCTTTAAAATACTTAATGGCTCTCAACTCCTGTTCATACAAACAAAGGAACTTCATTCACATAACAAACAGCTTTTGAATAATACTTTAACCCATATTTCTCATGTATATCAGTTCTACTTATAAGGAAGCAACTAATAAGACTCTGCTAATGTTTTCTCGATTAGCATTAAGTAAAAAGAAGCATAAGTTTTTTAAAAATAATTTGCTGCAGAGATGTAGAGAAAGTCATGTAGATGCAACACATCAGATGTTTTTTCACAAAATCTGGTTATGTGGTAACACAGTATTTAGAGGAACATAAAGTGGTTCAATTTTTCATAGTACATAAACATTTGTTTTCCGGAAGCATATGATGAGATAAGGAAAACAAACAAATGCCTTCGCATGGCCTATTTATTCTATTCACAGATCTCTCATCTAACAGCCATCTATTTGAAAACTCAAAAAATCACCCGGCGGAAGACGATGGATTTTTTCAGGTGTAAAAATTCTTAGCATGGCTTCCTTTGGAAGGGGAGTAAAGCCGTTAGTCCCGTGTTGTAGAATAATGTCACTTAAAAGAACCTCAAGCCTGATAGAGAGAACTCTGAACAAAATTAAGTCTTTTACGGCCAATTTAGAATGCGACGCCACAGTAGTAAAAAGCGTTTTAAATTAAACTACATTTACAATTTTTTACTTTCTCTATACGTACCATGTACATAGTGTATACAGAAAGTATTGCAATGCACCCAAAAATTCACCGAAAATATAAGTTTTGAGACCCTCTGAATCCAAAAAAAGCATTTTTGGGAAAAGGTCCGTGTGTGTGTCTGTCTGTGTGCATGTGTGTGCGTGTGTGTCTCGGGGGCAGCATAGTTCAAAACGAAAAGACCGTTAAATACCAAACTTGGTATTTAAGTTTGGTATTGTCCAAGGATGCAACACTCAAAAAAATTTCCCCACCCCAAACTACCCTTTATCTGGAATTTTTTCGAAAATTTTGATTATCTTAAAAATGGCTCTAACGAGTTTGATTAAAATATCGTATATTAAAAATATTTTACCTGACAAATAAAATGTATATCTTGAATTTTCTGGGACTAGCCTCTGAAGACTACTTATTCTGGATGAATTTTAGGGAATTTGCACAACTGTTAAACCATAAGAGATGGACGAAAATTTAAAACTAAAAAAAAATGTTGAGCATGTTAAAACACACAATTTAGGTTACGTAATTTTTTTTTCTTGGAGTAGACCACTTTTTAGATATTTATTCTTTTTGGTATCGGCTTTGAAAAGCATACTTTTCTCTTACAGGAATTGGTCAACTTGTGTCCATATAAACAAAGGAACTTCAGTCACATAACAACCAGCTTTTAACTATCTCTTTAACCTATGGTACTTCCTTATTGCGCTTCTAGTTACAAAGAAGCAAGTAATAAGACTATTTCTGCTAATTTTTTCTCGATTAGATGAGGTAAATAGAATAATTTGTTGCGGAGATGTAGAGAATGGCTTGTGAATGAAACACATAAGATTTTTTACTCAAAAAATTTAAGCGCTGACTCATCCGCCGTACGGTCCTAGTTTGGCATACAATTGCTTCTGGTTCCAGAACACCAAAAAAAGAATGCGCAGCCAATAATGTTCTTCGTCAGATGCAGTCTTTCATGTGTTCCAAAAACATGTTTAGATGGTGTCTCAGGGAGATTGTAAAATGTATTGATCATAAAACAAAGTATTTTGAGAAACAACTAAGCAATTTTAAATTACCAATTACTGTCTTTATATCTTTAGGTTAAAAATGCAAAGAACTGCTCCTCTACTGTTTAGCTGCTTGTAAATTACAAGAGAAAAAATCGTATGTGTTCCATTTACATGACTTTCGCTATTTCTGTGTAACAAATTATTGTTAATAAGCTTATTCTTCTATTTACTTCATGGTAAGCGAGAAAGCATTAGCAGAAATAATATCATTACTTGCTTCCTTGTAAGTAGAAACGAAATAGGTTAAATGAAGTCAAAAGCTGGTTACTAGGTACTTCACCTTTGTTTGTATGGACACGAGCTGACAAATTCCTGTATGAGAAAAGTACACGTGTTATAAACATAAAACAAAAAAAAAAAAAAAAAAAAAAAAGGAATATCTAAACAACGATCAACTCCCCGAAAAAAACATATAACATAAATTGTGTGTTTTAATGTACTCTACATTTTTTTGTGTGGTAAGTTTTTGCCCATCTCTTACGGTTTAGCAGTTATGCAAAATTTCGTAACATTCATCCAGAATAAACCAGTCCTCTGAGGCTGTTCCCAGAAAAGTCAAGATATACATTTTATTGGTCAAGTAAATATCTTTAATAAACGATATTTTAATCAAAATCGTTAGAGCCATTTTTGAGAAAATCAAAATTTTCAAAAAAAGTTCTATGTAAAGGGTAGTTGGAGTTGGGGAGATTTTCTTGAAAATCTTTGTGTTGTATCCTTGGAAGATATATATATATATATATATATATATATATATATATATCTTAAATACCAAGTTTGGTATTTAACGGTCTTTTCGTTTTTGAGCTATACTGTCCACAGACACACAGACACACACACTCACACACGCACACACACACACGGACCGTTTTCCAAAAATGTTTTTTTCGGATTCAGGGGGACCCAAAACATGTATTTCCGGTGAAATCTCGGGATCGAATTTTTGAATGCATTGCAATACGTTCTCTGTACAGAGTACGTGTAGAGAAATCAATAAGACAATAAACTAAGTCAATTCTTTTAAACGCTACTGCGAATCAATGGGAATCCGCTCTCTTTGCATGACCAGGAAAAAAATTATACGTTTCCATTCACGTGATTTTCTCTATCTATTATTCAAACAAACTATTCTTACAAAATGTTTTTCTTCTATCTAGATCATAATAATTAAGATACTCAATTAACCTTTCCTCCTTCTAAGCAGAAGGAAACTAATAATAGGTATTCTCTAGGTAAAAACGACAGCCAAATAGTTTAAAAGCTGGTTGCTAAGTAAAAAATCTGATGTGTTACACTCACATGCCTTTCTCTAGCTACTCTGCAAACAAACTTTTTGCGAAAGATAATTCTTCTTTGAACAGCACCCTATTCGAGATAAAAATAAACATATTTTTATTAATTAGTTCCTTATAAGTAGAATGGAACTAAGAGAATGCACTAGGCTAAAGTGATACTCAAATGTTTTCAAAGCTGTCGTTATGCGATTGTCACTGCAAATCGTTTCTTTGTTTAGCCAGGAAGAGAACAAACTAAAATCGAACACTTCCGTCCGATAAATGTAATTTACTTCACAATTGAAACTAATGACAAGGAATGCCTCGAAAACGGTAAGCTCTGCGAAAAAAATGTATGACATCCTGTGTATTTTAACAAGATCCACATTTGTTGGTAAAGTAAGTTTTTGTCTATCTCTTACGATTTACTAGTTCTGCCAAATTAAGCAAAATTCATCCAGCATAAACAGATCTTTAGAATCTATTCCCAGAAAAATCAAGATACACATTTTATTTGTGATAGAAATTACTTAAATACCAAGTTTGTTATGTAACCGTATTTTCGTTTTTGAGCTATACTGTCCACAGACACACACACACACATATATACACACACGGACCTGTATCTGAAAAATCTTTTTTTGGACTCAGGGAGTTCTAAAACATGTAATTCCGGTGAAATCTCGGCATCGAATTTTTGGATGGAATACAATAATTCTCTGTCCCATATGTACATTGTACGTACGGGACTAGAGAATGTAATAATTAAAGTTCGGTTTGCTTTGTCCGACCAGAAGTAAAACAAAAGCGAGATGAAGCGAAAAGTGACTTCCCGCTTGAGAAAAGTTAGTTTACAAATGAAACTAATAAGAAATATCTCTGAGATGGTCAAATTTACAGAAAATAAAAATGTCTTAAAGCTCTCAAACACTGAAAAAGGTGTATTAATGACATCCACATGTATGTGTAATAAGGTTTTGTCTATCACTTATGGTTTGTCAGTTTGACAAAATTCCTCCAGAATTAACTATTCAGAAAATTCAAGAAATATATTTTATTTGTAATGTAAAAATAGTTAAATTACTGATTTTTAAATAAAATCGTTAACACTCATCTTAGAAAAAATAAAATGCTCAAAAATGTTTTAAGTAGTTTGTAGTGGGGGAATTTTCTAGAAAATCTTCCTGTGGCATCCTTGGAAGATATTAAATTTAAAGACCAATTTTGGTTTTTATGTTGAGCTATGCTGTCCACTCACACACACACATACACACACGCACACACATACATAAACAGTTTTTTTTTTTTTTACTCAGGAGACCTAGAACAGTTATTTCCATTGAGATTTTGCTATGGAATTTTTGGCTGTATTAGCTCACTATATGTATATACATATATGCAGAGAAAGTGAAAATGAAATGGCGTTTTAAAAATGGACGCTCTTTAGCTGCTGTGATTCTCAGCGCCCTATTCTATACTGGGCGTGAATGAAATGAAAATAAATTGAAATGAAATATTAATTTTGCTCAGAGGCCTCTCTACCAAGTTTGAGGTTCTTTTACGTGCCGTAAATCTGCGACATGGGACCTATGGCTTTACTTCCCTTCCGAAGGAAGCCATGCTAAGGATTTCTAAGCCCAAAAGAAATTCATCGTCCTCCACCGGTTTTGAAGTAAATATGTAAATGACCAGCTGCTAATTGACCAGGTATTGGAAATTTAAAACAAATAAGGAAAATCTCAATTATGGTTTATGACAGAAATTTTTGTTTTAACGAGATTAGAGTTTTTTGTGTAGGTAGTGCGTTTTTGTATATTTCTTAGGGTTCAGCATTTAAATAAAGTCATCTAGAAGTCACCTTTTGTGTTGCAGTAGTTACCATGTTAGCCTATATACCCAAAAACAGGGGTTTGAACCCCTTGGGGAATTTTTCTGGCGTAAAAATACGTATCATGGCTTCCTTCGGAAGGGGAGTAAAGCCGTTGGTCCCGTATTATAGATTTATGGCACATAAAAGAACCTCAAGCCTAATAAAGAGGCCTCAGGCAAAATTAAGCGGTCTTTCACACCCAGTAAAAAATTGGGCGCTGAGAACCACAACAGTTGAAGAGTGTCCGTAAATAAAACTCCATTTCCATTTCTATCCATAATTAAGAAGGCTTCAGAGTTATCTGAGAAACTTCTTAGTTTACAATTCATTTGTGATGAAAATATCATAAGCGTATACTATTTTATCTAAATAGTTACAGCCATTGTTTAGAAAATAGAAGTTTTCAAAACAGTTCATTGTTTAGGTAATAAGGATAGAGCGATCTTTCCTAAAGATCTTCATTATGCATCCTTTAAAGATGCTGAACTTAAATACCCACTATGGTGAAGTTTTCGTAGTTCAGACACACACACACACAAAAACACACTTTTTAAAAAATCCTTTTTGGATATAAGGTACTTCAGAACTCGTCATTGAATTTTTACCTTCTATACATACAGTGGTACAAAAACTAATAACTACTGTTATAAGAATCGGTGTAAAAAAATTTGATGTGTTCCATTCACATGACTTTCCCTACCTCTCTGCAACAAATTCTTGTTAAAAAGCTTGTGCTTATATTTATTTCATGCTAATCGATAAGAAAATTACTACAGATGGTCTTATTACTTGCTTCCTTGTAAGCAGAAGGGAAATAAGGGAGTATTATAGGCTAAGCTAATAATCAAAAGCTGGCTGCTATGTGAACGAAGTTCCTTTGGTTGTATGGACAGGAGTTGACAAATTCCTGTATGAGAAAAGTATGTTTTACATAGCTGAAACCAAAAACAAGGAATATGTCAAAAACGATCAACTCCACGAAAAAAATGTATGTAACATAAATTGTGTTTTAATGTGCTCTACATTTTTTGTGTGTTAAGTTTTTGCCCATCTCTTACGGTTTAGCAGCTATGCAAAATTCTGTGAAATTCATCCAGAATAAAGTAGTCTTCAAGGACTATTCACAGAAAATTCAAAGTATACATTTTATTTGTCAGGTAACTATCTTTAATATACGATATTTTAATCAAAATCGTTAGAGAAATTTTTAAGAAAATCAAAATTTTCTAAACAAGTTCCATGTAATGGGCAGTTGGGGGTGGGAGGATTTTCTTGAAAATCTCTGTGTCGCATCCTTGGAAGGTACCAAACCTAAATACCAAGTTTGGTATTCAACGGTCTTTTCGTTTTTGAGCTATGCTGTCCAAAGACACACAGATACACACACATGCACACACACGTACATTTTTCCAAAAATGCTTTTTTTGCACATAGTATGTGCAGAGAAAGTAAAAACATATTTAGTGATTTCCCCCTTTACTGCTTATTTCAATTTCGAAAGCATTGCTAATTGTATTTTTGAAACTATGACAATTTTTGCTGGCGTTACATTAATATGAAATTAGTTTTTTCATTTGTTTATAAAACTGGCTATTATTGATTTTATTGTTATGGACACTTGCAGTTTCTTATTTTACTTTGACAATATTTGATTGTATACATATTCTATGAACTGTATATGGATCCTTATGCGCATATTACAAATGACTACGTCACTCTGAAATAACATTGATGAAATATATGCACGATGAATTGTAAATAGACCATAGCGCTGTCATATACAGCTGCATAATATTCACTTTAACTGTTGCCAATTAATTTTAATTTTAATTATTGTGTTGCTCTGCAAACTCCCAACTTCTCGTAAATGTAATAGAAGTCCATATTTCACTTTCACTTCAATGTACAGTCCCAAGTTAAAGACCTGACGATATTATAAACTCTGTGTAAATTTGGTAAGGATTTTTAAGCAGCCAACCTGGTTCTAGCTAACCATAGACTAAAGTTCAAGACTTTTTAATTCCTTAAGAATGCGTTATCAATGCAAATTTATTGATTATTGTTCCGTAGGAAGGTAAGGTAGAATCGACATACATTGCACCATTTTATCTTAAGAGACGCCTTATGTTTTACTGGTAAAATTCGAGTCACATAGAAATGCTCATGATATGCTAACACTAAACTCGTAGCTCAGATAGCAGAGTAGTGGCACTGCGAGACAAGGACGAGTGGTTCGTGTACCAACTATGGCACACAGTTTTTATTCTGGTACTACTTTTCCATAAACTTCGGTATTAAGCTTTTCTGAAATAAACTTTAATATCAGAGTTTTGCAAGAAAATTAATACAAAGAAGCTTTCTTGTCCCTTTCAAGTAATGCAAAATTACACTTCTTTACCTTCTCAACTTACTAAATACTACATATGTAGGAAACATTTTGCATTCCACCCAAAAGTTCAATATTGAGAATTCACCTGAAATAAATCATCTAAAGCCCTCTGTATCCCAAAACTGCATTTTTAGAAAAATGTCTTGTGTTTGCGTGTTTGTGTGCGTGAACAGCATAACTCAAAAAAGAAAAACCGGTTAAATAACAAATTTGGTATTTAAGTCCAGTATCTTACAAGGGTGCAGCATGAAAATGTTTCTGAAACCCCCATCTCTATCTACTCTTTACATAGAAAAAGTTTGTTTTCTAAAAAATGGCTGTAATGATTTTGATTGAAATGCCAAATTTTTACTTTCTCAATACATACTATGTACATAGTGTATAGAGAAGATATTACACTCTACCCAAAAATTCGATACCGAGATTTCACCGGAAATTTATTTTTAGGGTCCCCTGTATCCAAATAAAGCATTGTCAGAAAAAGGTCCGTGTGAGTTTGAACACTATAACTCAAAAACGAAAAGTCGATGAAACACCAAACAGGGTATTAAAGTTTAGTATCTTCCAGGGATGCGACACGAAGATTTTGAGGAAAATCCCCCCAACCCGACTACCCTTTACATGGATCTATTTTCGAAAATGTTGATTTTCTTTAAAATTTCTCTAACGATTTTGATTAGAATATCACATATCAAAGATATTTACGTGACAAATAAAATGTATATCTTGAATTTTCTGGGAATAGTCTCCGAAGACTACTTTATTCAGGATGAATTTTACGGAATTTTGAATAACTGCTAAACCGCAAGAGGTGGATAAAAATTTACCACACTAAAAATGTAGAACACATTAAATCACACAATTTATGTTATATACATTTTTTTCGTGGAGTTGATTGTTTTTATATATTCCTTGTTTTTGGTTTCAGCTTTGAGAAACATGCTTTTCTCATACAGGAATTTGTCAACTCCTGTCTATACAAGCAAAGGAACATTAGTCACATAGCAACCAGCTTTTGACTTTAACCTATAGTAATCCCTTATGTCGCTTCTACTTACAAGGAAACAAGTAATAAGACTATTTTTGCTAAGTTTTCCTCGATTAGCATGAAGTAAATAGAAGCATAAGCTTTTTAAGAATAGTTTGTTGCAGAGATGAAGAGAAAGTCATGTGAATGGTACAAATCAGATTTTTATTTTATTGACGGCTTAACCTATTCATATATTTAGGACTAATTCCTCCCTAGAACTTATAAGTGAGTATCCGGGGGTCAGAAGCAATTCAGGGAGCCAACGGCACAGAATCACAATATGAAGTACCTGGAACGAGTGGTCTGTCCGTAACCAGGCATGACCGTGAGGAAGTGGATGGTATGAAATGAAAGTGAAATGGATGATAGGAAAGGTGATGATGAAACAATTGGTGGAATGGGTAGCGGGGGAAACAGGAAGATCCGGAGAACTCTCGCCTAAGGCCGTTGTGTCCACCACAAATCCCACATGCGGGCGCTTGGGATCGAACCCGGACCGCCTAGGAGGGAGGCGAGCGGTCCAATCACTCTACCACGGCGCCCCCAGCACATTTTTATGACAAATGCAATCTGTATCGGAATTTTTCTGTGAATATCCTCTTGATAACATTTGTATAACTTTTATATAACTCGTAAATTATAAGAGACAATAAATTATTACACAAAGAATGTAGAATTCGTTAGAATACACAATTTATTCAAATACATTTTTTTGTAGAGTTAACCGTTTTCGAGATATTCCGTGTTATTGGTTTAAATTTCAAGCCACTTAAAACGGAAAGACATATTTTTACCTCTATCTTTTTTACTATCTCTACACGTACTATGTACATAGTATGGCGTAGATAAAAGAATAATATTTTGTATAAAAGTTTGTTTGCGAAACAGCTAGAGAAAGAATGTACATGTTGTGCTAGAAGGTATTGTATTGCACCCAAAAATTCAATACCGAGGTTCCACCGCAAATACATGTTTTGAAACCCCTGAATCCAAAAAAGCATTTTTAGAAAAATGTACGTGTATGTCTGCCTGTATATGTATGTCTATCTATGTGTATGTGCGTGTGAGCATGCGCGCCTTTGGGCAGCATAGCTCTAAAACGAAAACACCGTTAAAGACCAAACAAGATATTTAATTCATCTTCCAAAAATGTGACACGAACATTTTCAGGACAATCCCCCACCCCAAACTACCCTTTACGAAGAAAATGTTTCGAAAATTTTCATTTTCTCAAAAATGGCTCTAACGGTTTTGATTAAAATACTTTATGTTTAAGATATTTTATGACAAACTTTTTGGGAATAGCGTCTGAAATGTCTTCATTTTGGAAGACTTTTGTATAACTGGCAAACGCAAAAAAAAAATTGATTTGAACATTTGATGTTTACACAAAAAATGTTGATCTATTAAAACACACAATTTATGTAATATACTTTTTTATTAGAGTTAATTGTTCTCTAGATATTCTGGATTACTGGATTTAATTTTAGACACTTATACTTTTCTCAAACGCGAAGCCATATTTCTTCTCTTTTATTGGTTGCTTATTCCTGGCAAGCAAAGAAATTGGAGGTTCAATTGTTTAACATAGTGACCGGCTTTTAAAGGAAGAGACTATCGCTTTAGCCTGTGAATTTTCTTATTTACCTTCTACTTATAAGGAGCTAGTAATTCTGCTCATGTTAATTTTGATTGGCATGATTTAAATAACGGATTAATCTTTTGAAAAAAGGTTTCTTTGCCGCACAACTAGAGGAAATCGTGTGAGAGAAACGCATTACATTTTTTCCCTTCTACTTACAAGGGACCAAGTAATAAGGAAATGTGTGCTAATGTTTGTCTCGATTAGCTGGGCATAGATAAAAGGATAATATTTTGTAAAAAAAAATATGATGTCTTTCATTCATATGACTTTCTCTACATCCCTGCAACAAATTATTGTTAAAAAGCTGTTACTTCCATTTATTCCATTCTAATGGAGTAAAAAATATCTTATTGTTTGATTCCTTGTAAGTAGAAGTGAAATAAGGGAGTACCATTGGTTAAAGTGATAGGCATAAGCTGGTTGCTATGGGACTGAAATTCCTTTGTTTGTATGAACAGCAGTTGACAAATTCCTGTGTGACAAAAGTACAAGTTTTTCATAGCTGATACTACAAAACAGGAATATCTCAAAAACGATCAGCTCCACAAAAACAAAATGCATATAACATAAATTGTGTGTTTTAACTTGCTCTACATTTTTTGTATGGTAAGTTTTTGTCCATCTCTTACGGTTTAACTGTTATACAAAGTCCTCTAAAATGCATTCAGAATAAAGTAGTCTTCAGAGGCTATTCCCCGAAAATTCAAGATATACGTTTTATTTGTCATGTAAATACATTTAATATACGATATTTTAGCCATTTTTTTTGAGAAAAACGAAATTTTTGAAAAAAAGTTCTATGTAAAGGGTAGTTTGGGGATGGGGGGATTTTCTTGAAAATCTTCCTGTCGCATTCTTGGAAGATACCAAACCTAAATATCAAATTTGGTTTTTAATGGACTTTTCGTTTTTGAGTCATGCTGCCCACAGACATACACACACACACACAGACACACACACATATATTCTAATAGATCTAGATTCAGGAAGACACAAAACATGTATTTCCGGTGAAATCTCGGTATTAAATTTTTGGGTGCATTACAATCCTTCCCTATACACTATGTACATACTAAGTTTAGAGAAAGTAAAACGTTTGTTTGTGGAAAAGCTAGAGGAAATTTTGTGAATTGAGCTACGAGAGCTATTATCGTATATGCATATACAGCACTCACATTTTGCGTCATACAAAGGAATCTCGTGTGTGAAATATGCTTCTCTGTTATCCAATATTTTGTGAGGAAACTGTTTAACTGGATACAAGCTTTGTCGCTGGGATATGAAGCATGGATCCGTTATTGCATAATTTTAATTAAATTAATTTGTTTATAAAAGATTATTATTCTATCTGTTGTAAGTTATATCGATACAAACATCTGCAGATAAACGTTTTTATCATTTCTTTTAAGATAAAATTAGATAAAGCGATTGCAGCAGACTTAAGGTATAGTGTGTGTGTGCGTGTGTGTGTGTGCGTGTGTGTGTGTGTGTGTCTGTGTCTGTCTGTCTGTGTGCATGTGTGTGTCTGTGGGCAGCATAGCTCAAAAACGAAAAGACCGTTAAATATCAAACTTGGTATTTAAGTTTAGTATCTTCCAAGGATGCGACACGAAGATTTTCAAGAAAATCCCCCAACCCAAATTACCCTTTACATGGAAAAAAATTTGAAAATTTTTATTTTATTAAAAATGGCTCTAACGATGCTGAGTAAAATATTGTATATTAAAGATATTTACCTGACAAATAAAATGTATATCTTGAATTATATATGAATAGCCTCCGAAGACTACTTTATTCTGGATGAATTTTACGGAATTGTGCATAACTGCTAAACCGTAAGAGATGGACAAAAACCTGCTCTACAGAAAATGTAGCTCGCGATAAAACACACAATTTATGTCACATAATTTTTTTTCGTGGAACTGATCATTTTCAACATATTCTCGGTTTTTCGCTTTTGTTTTGAAAACATACCTTTCTCATACTGGAATTTGTTATCTTCTGTCCATACAAACAAAGGAACTTCAGTTACATAGCAACCCGCTTTTGGCTATCATTTTAACCTATGGTACTCCCTCATTTCGCCTCTACTTACAAGGAAGCAAATAATAAGCCTATTTCTGCTAATATTTCTAGATTAGCATGAATTAAATAGAAACATAAGCTTTTTAACTAAAATTTGTTTCAGAGATATAGAGAAAGTCATGTGAATGGAAAACATCATATTTTTATGATATGGCACATATGCAACATAGATAATTATTCAAAGCTCTTAGCTATTTTAGGGGAATTTGTGATTTTTTAATAATAAGGAGTAGTCAAATGTAACCCCGTCAACATATAAGCGTGCCATCACACCGGTTATTTAACTTGGGCCCTCCCCATCCGTTACCACAGGCACATTTGACTGCAGTCTCTGGGACTCGAACTCGGGCCGTTCGGCTTTGAATGTATGACTAGCCCAATACGTATCGCACTAATGATCACGCTTATTCAATCGCTTCATTTGTCGTACCGGTGATCGGGATATAAATACTGTTTTGCGAATTAGAGGAAGAACTGCTTATGTAGCAAAATAAATAATGCAACTATGGAAGTAAGAGCCTAGCAAGCAGCTGAAAGATATGGGTGGGATAAGTATATCCAGACGTATTTTAATGTTTTTGGCTGTACATTACATATCCATACTTGCTAAAGAATGTAACAAACGTACTAAAAGGGTATATAACTAAATCCTCATAGCTAAAAGTCGCATATGTTAAAAACTCTAGAGGACACATTCTAACAGCATATGACGGATGGAGAATTCTTCTTTACAGAGCGGGCAAATGGGAGCCGGTTCTACCTTAAACAGGTGGCTGTGTGAAAAAACTGCAGTAGTCTATGCGCAACCGTACTAATGTCATATCCTCCCGACGAGAAATTCTAGACGAAGTTCATAGGAATGCCCTTCACATCTCTAAGATTGTTTCGCGGAGGGCTGACCACTCTTCATACCAGCACGAAAGCACTGCTATCCGCACAAAAAGGGTAAAGTCTGCGGATACTGCATAAGGAATTGCAGCACTGGGTTCAGTGGATGCTGTGTTTGCTGTCAAATCCGCCAGTCCATTCGTCAATGTGCCCAATGTAATTTTTTTTTTAATTTTTTCCCCTTTTCCGGAATTTTCCATATCCTGAGAAGTCGAAAGTTGAAAGCTCCATGGATGCCAAGATCCTTTGGGCATCATTTCAATCATTTCATTCATTTCATTCATCTTCTTAATGTAAGCACTTTAAGCTTGATAAAAACATAATTCAAGGGGCCTGTTCATACCTAATGCCAAACATATAAAAGTTTTTGCTTTCTACACCATGTACATATAATGTAAAGAGTAGGCAGATAAGGTAGTATATTACACACAAAAATTCGATACCGATTTCACTGGAAGTACGTGGTTTAAAGACTCCTGAATTCAAAAAAAGCATTTTAGGAGAAAAAATTCCGTTTGTGTATCTACCTGACAGAATGAGAGACAAGAGATAGAAAGAGACAGTATAGCTCAAAAACGAAAAATTGGTTAAAAATAAAATGTTTAACTTTAGCAAGAAAGCCCTCAACTACAAAACACACTACTCCATAATGTTTTTCTTAAATTTTGGCTTTAACGATTGTTATTAAAATATTACATTTAAAAGATACTTTATAACGTTCCTGGGAACACCCATTCATACGCATGAACATTTTATAATACTTTTTTGTATTGATGACTCTTAAACGAATATTTCGTGAAATATTGTCACACCCAAAACTAGTACAAGGGACTCGCTTGGCTGATGAGAGGTAAAACTGAGACAAAAAAATCTGATGTGTTCCACATGACTTTCTCTAAATCTCTGCAACAAAGTATTGTTAAAAAGCTTATGCTTCTATTCACTTCATGCTGTCGAGAGAAAAAAAATAGCTGAAATAGTCTTAGTACTTGCTTCCTTGTATGTAGAAACGAAATAAGGGAGTAGCATAGGTTAAAGTACCTGTCAAAAAAAAAAACAAAAAAAAAACGGTTTACCAGTTGTACACAATTCCGTAAAATTCATCCAGAACAAAGTAGTCTTCAGAGGCTTTTCCCAGAAAATTCAAGATATACATATTATTTGTCAGGTAAATATCTTTAATAAACGATATTTTAATCAAAATCGTTACAGCCGTTTTTGAGAAAATCAAAATTTTCGAACAAAGTTCCACATAAAGGGTAGTTGGGGGTGGGGGGATTTTCTTGCAAATCTTCATGTCGCATCCTTGGAAGATACCAAGCTTAAATACTAAGTTTTGTCTCTTCGTTTTTGAGCTATGCTGTCCACAGGCACACACACAGACGGACCTGTTTCTAAAACTGCTTTTTTTGGATTCAAGGTGTCCTAAAACATGTATTTCCGGTGAAATCTGGACATCGAATTTTTAGGTGAAATACAATACTTATCTATTCCTATGTACATTGTACATACGGGGGTAGAGAAAGTAAAAATATACTTTTTACTACGGGTGGATATAAAGGGACGCACCCTTGTATGCAAAATCCTATACAATAGGCGAAAACTAATTAGTTCAATAAAAAGGACGTAGATGGATAAACCAAGCTACTAATGTAAAAACAAACACTTCAAATCAATAGCAAATATATTGTTACCTTGTACTGAATAATGCCACCATCTTGGCGCGAGGCCAAGCTTGGCGTCCCGTCTTTACAACCACACCATACGAAGTTCACATTATTAAAGAGACAAATGAATGGTTTTAATGAATGTTAAAATTGGCAATGTCGCCAACATTATCATAATTAAAAATTACAATGTTACCACATACCGTGTTATGCAATATCTTCTCTACCTACTAATTATTTGGTACAGAAAATCAAATTGTTAGATAATTTAGCGTCTATTTAAGATTTTTTTTAAATACGTATTCCAGGAATTGAGTACTTATCCTATACTACTGTTTACGACAGTTCTGGCACCCAGGTGTTTTCGTGTCGAATGTTTTGACTCAGTTTGGGTCGGATTTGCATACAATTAGCAGAAGCCTTTGGCAGGTCGATACATGATCCTGGCATTGTGTTGTGGAATGTGGCCTTCGGCATGTGCAGAATTCCTAGCGTTGCTCTTCTGTAAAGCTAACAGAGTGCTTCTGTCTCCCTCTAAACATAGTCACATCTTTGTACCTACTACACCAAACCGCGGAGTTCTTACCTGCGCGTAGAATGAAAGAGTTCAGCACAGGACGGATTGGATGTGCGCTGCAGTTTTCAGAACACGATAACTAGGGATATCACCTTTGGGACCAATAGCAGGAAAGAATTGCAGTTAGTGCAGCATGGGATATAGTTATGAAGTGTTGACAATGCAGTGTGCACGTAGTGTTACTAATAGAAAGAAAATGGAGCGGTGGTTACTTGGTAGACTGTGATACTTTCACTAACAGTAGAAGGCGATTGAGGTTGGGTGGGTGGTAAACATTAATACCATTGATTCACGGGAAATAATTTTAATATGTATATACACTCAATTGCTGTTTTGCACAGTCATAAAACAACATACATTCGTAACGTCTCAAATGTGAAACGTCTCCGATTGGCTTTATATTGTGAAAAACTTCACATGTAAGACTATCGGGTAAGATACTCCATCAGCAATTATTTTCGTAGCAACATCTCGTAGCACACTTACTATTTCACGCATTATTGAAATTCAGGTACCTTTACCAAACGCTGTCTTCACTTTCTTTTTTACACGGTCTAAAACAGGTGTTACGTTAATTGTTTGCACAAGTTCAGCGATAGCTTTCAGGGCTCGAGGTATTTCAATATATATTATTGTCTATAAATATGTGTAACTATAACTGCAAAGTTCTTCTGTATGAATTGCAAATCTTCATTGAATCCAATTGAAGCAAGATCTTGATTAAAGAGCAGAATAATATTCTTCTGTGTTACTTTCCCGCACTCTTTACTACGGTTGTTTACATGCGGCATGTGTAGTCGCCAATGCATATCGGTCTCTACTCGATAGGTCTGCAACTGGTATCCGCAACTGGTATTGGTCCTCAATTGGTCCTAATGATAACCCTTTTGGGATTAGGAGGGGTACGGCTGGAAACCAATCCTCGCAGTTGTCAAGTCTTCCACTTCCTGGTCCCTTAACTCAGGAGCGAATCCCGACTTGCATGCAGAGTCTTCTGCCTCCAGGAAATAAGAGATTTTACTACGTTACCTCTCACACTTAGTACAGGGTCGCCTTTGGTTTGCTAATGGTTTTTGCCCAGTAGCGGTCCCGTTTGAAGGCCATCATGTTTTGAAAAACAAACTATAGTGTAAGGGGGGGGTTACAATCTCTTCAGCTGCTCCGGTGCGAACGCTACGGACTCGGGGCACTCGTCGTACTTCTGGATTTACAAGAAGTAGTCAGGCCGAACATCTGAGCCCCTCCCGCTGTTCGGATTTGGTTGGACGTGTATGATAAAGTAACATTAAGATTACAGTCCAAACTAAAATGTGTTTAAAACAATATATTTTGTCGGGAAACAAAGTCAGTAAACAAGGGCTTGTTTGTCGTAGACAGGGATCATGGGAACTATCAAACTGTTGATAAAGAAAACATAAGAATCTGTCCATGGTACAGAGAAAGAAATCTGGTTTCACATTCTCTCATACTGCAAGAAAACGGAAGAGCTAAGGACAAACTAATTGCCAGATTCCTTTGTTAACTCAACGAGAGGATTTGAAATCTGTTGGACCTTGACCGACGTGAGGGAGAGTGGAACGCTCTTTATACTTTTCTATAAAAGGATATGTAGTTCAGATCGGAGTGCAAGGAAGTGGGACAAGCTGGGAGGAGGAGGGTAGGGTCTTAGGGTCTTTGGTTTGTAAATAATAGCGCATATGTGTGCGCAACGGTCGTTCTTTTTTTATATACAAGTACATAGTAGTTAGTGAAGGTATTGTGGTCTACCCATAAATTAGATGTCTTGATGTGTATTAAAGTCCACTGAGTCCAAAAAAGGTATTTTTAGACAAAGACTCATGCCCGTGTGTATGTGCGTGAATTTGTCTTGGAGAGATTAGCTCAAAAATGAAAAGTTCATTAATTACACACGTAGTATTTATATTGAATATCTTTCTCGAATGTGACACGAATATTTTGAATAATGGCCACCACTCAACTACTCTTTACACTGAAAATTTTTAAAAATATTATTTTTTTCAAAAAAGGCTAATACGATTTTGATGAAAATACCCTATGTTAATGATGTTTACAGGACAAATAAAATAGTTTCTTGAGTTTTCTGGGAATGGCTACCGAACACCTCTTTACTCTGAATGAATGAATGTGAAGTGTGTATATCTGGCAAACCGTAAGATATAGACAAAGGTTATTACAGAAAAAACGTGGATATCGTTGATATACATAATTTATGTCATATACGTTTTTATATAGAGTTGACTGTTTCTGAGATATTCCTTTTTATTAGTTTGTGTTAAAATATTTAAGCTTTTCTCATAAGGGAACTTGTCAACTCCTGGCTACACCAAAAAACGAATTCCAACCACATAGCAATCAGATTTTAAATGATGTAACTAGCGTTTTAGCCTAGTGTATTCTCTTATTTCCCTTCTACTTACAGCAAGGAAGTAAGAAGACAATTTCTGCTAACGCTTGTTTTGATTGGTAGGAAGTAAGTAGATGAATAAGCTTTTTAACAATAATATATTATAGAGATATAGAAAGTCGTGTGCATCAAATACATCAGACTCTATTCTTCTTATTAAACGGTTTTTGTGCACTTTCACTGTGAGTCTGTCAAACGTCCAGTGGAGTACTTCGAGCTCGCCGCTGCCACCGAAGATGTCTGCCGTAGTTGCAGATGAAAAAGGAGGAGCCCAGTAGACCGCGGCCCAGAAGCCCGGATTATACTATAGATAGTATTGACACCGGCCGTTAAAGCCTAAGAACTTTCATGAAATGCCTTTATTTGTATGTCCAGGAGTTGAAGAATTTCCGTAGAGAAAAGTTTAAGTATTTTAAAATTTAAAACCACAACAAGGAATATGGTCAACTCCACTCAAAAAATATATATGAAAAATTCTGTATTTTAACCAGATCTACATTTTGGTATAGTAAGTGTTTGTCTACCACTTATCCAAAATTCATCCAGAATGAAGAGGTTTTCAGTGGCTAAACTAAGAAAATTCAATATATAAATGCTATTTACATGTAAATATCTTAACATACGGTATTTTAATAAGAATGGCTAGCCATTTTTGAGAAAACCAAAATGTTTTAATTTTTTCCATGAAAAGGTTAATTTGGGGTGAGGGATTTTCTTCAAAGTCTTCATATCGCATCCTTGGATTACATGAAACTTGAATATACATTTTGGTATTTTAACGAATTTTCATTAGTAGGTTATGTGTTCACACACATACGGACAGAGGATACAGGGGACCCTAAAACGTGTATATCCGGTGAAATCTCCGTATCGAATTTTACACTTCGCCAAACTATGTTCACGGTTTTCACATGACCGCATCTTTTAAAATATTTTAAATAATTTTGAAATATTGCTGTATTTTAACTTTGGTATAAATGATTCGATACTTTACAATTTTGTAATTCTGATGCGTTTACAACCAGTTTAAATAAATGTGTTTGCGGTGGCGGAGATTAAAACTCAGGTTATCTTCAGTAAGAGTGTGCATTACTAAGCCATCTTCAATACGATTTAAACTTGGCAAATAAATAATTATGAAAAGTTTAGAGAAACTAAAGTCAATGTGGCTTTGTTAAAAGAATATATTTTAAATGGTTGTAACCATGATAATAATATTATTGTTATCATGGCTGTCCTTGCTGCTGTTGTTATTAATATTAATAATAATAATGGTAATAATAATATTAATAATAATATTAATAATGATAATATTACTAATATTCATAACAATAAGAATAAAAACATAATAATAACAAAAACATAAATCAAATTAATACTTAAAATGATAGACAAATGTAGACCCATAAACACATTTGAAAATATATCTGTTAGGTTTTCTCATAAGTTCGTTTTGGTCCCAAGTTCCACCTTTGTGCCTGAAAACCTGAACTCAATATATAGTATATTTAAGTTATGTATGTATTTTGTATTTATTTATTTCCCTGCAAGTGGGTATCACCCGGTGGCAGAGTTATATATGTATACAAGATATATAAACAATAAATCACAGCTGCCAGTTTATGGCTTTGTAAGCTAGATATAGTAGTTATTTACACAAATATGAAAACATTATTTTGTCTCTCAATTCAGGTTAATTAATCTCATAATTAGAATCACCAACAAATTTAACATTTGCATTTACAACAATATAAAATCACAAGCATTTCATTTAAGGAATACTTACGAAAATTATCCAACATTAATATCAAGATTTTTCTAAATTTCTTCAGAGACAGAGGACAACCCCGAAAGGCTGCTCCAGGCATTTCATTCCAGTCTTTTATGGTTCTATTTACAAAGGAGAACTTTCCCACGTCAGTTCTGTATCTCCTACCCTTAATTTTGAAAGGATGATCGTTTCGTGCATAGTAAGTTGGGTTTTCCAGTTTGTCAGTAACGTCCTCCCATGCGTTTAAGCCAGCGTAAGCTTTAAATAAAGCGCACAAGCTCTGTTTCTCACGCCTAACTTTCAACGGCTCCCATTTTATCTCCTCAGCGTTTGTAGGCCCAAAATATTTACCCCTTTCTATGAATTTTATAGCTCTTTTCTGGATCTTTTCTAACGAATCAATTTGCTTTACTCTATACGGGTCCCAACAAGTTACTCCAAATTCCATGACCGGCCGCACTAAGCACTTGTACGCGATTTCCCTGGACTTTGCACTCCCCTTTTTTTAAAATCCTCATTAGGAAGTGCAGTGTTTTCCACGCTTTCTTAGATACAGAATTTACCTGCTCGTCCCATCCAGCGTTACTCGTCAAGTACACTCCCGAGTATTTGCAGCTGTCCACCTGTGGAATTTTTCCCCACTCATGTGATAGTTTTGCAGAATTTTTTCCCTATATCTATTAAATGCAATTGACTTACTTTTGCCAGCGTTCATTTTCATTTTATTTGCAGCAGCCCAATCACTAATTTCATTTAAATCACCCTGAAGAGGAGTCTCATCTTCAACATTTCTAATTTTATTGTAATTAATACAATCGTCTGTAAAGAATCTTATCTGGCAATCTTATCAATGATAGTCACCTATCCAGCCCTACGACTTAGAAAAGAATAACCAGACTCCTGTTAGATGTGTCAGTGTGTGTTTGTGATTGACGTGGATGCCACATCCTAAGCTGTGATTACAAAATATGGAAAGTAAAAAAGGAACATTTCCGACATCTTACACTGGTTTATTATCGTAAGTGTAAAACCATCTCACCACGCCAGCAGAAAGTTTGTGCTGACTACGGGAAAGATACAGTAACGAACTGAGAGTGGTTTAGTGGATTTCGCTGGGAAATTCATTCACCTCGATCTCGACGGTCGATGCTTACGGACGTGGAAAGAATTAATGAAGCTAATGACAAATCAGGTATTGGTATATGAGCTCAATTTACTCATGCTACTGGAGCGAGGAACTTGAACTTAGTTGCCTAAATAATAGCGATGTATAGGTTCCTCATGATCTGAGTGAAGCGATTTTGATTCAGCGTGTTTCTATCTGTGACTCCTTATTGAGACGCTTTCAGAATGATCCTTTTCTGGAACGACAGATGACTTGAGATGGTAAGTGGATTGTGTACAACAACGGCCGAAAAAGTAAATCATGACTCAAGAATCGCTTCCTAAACTAGGGTTGCATCCGAGATGCTAAGCACTTGGCGCGGCTACAAAGGAATGTATATTACTAACATCTTCCGTATAATGAGACTATCAATTCTGAGAAATACTGTTCTCAGATGGATGATCTCTAGGCACCTATTGAAGGGGCATTTGGGAAAGATGTCTTCTTTCACCATGAAAAAGCCAGATCACATATGTCTATGGAGCCCCGTCAAAAGTGGGATCAGGTGACTTTACCACCATATTTTCCAGACATTATCCCATCCGACTTTCATCTATTTCGTTCCCTAAGAATTTCCTGAATTCCAAACACCGCAATTCCTTAGAAAACTGCAGAATGAACCTCGAGGAGTTCAACCAGATAACCCTCGCGTTTTGGAGAAATGTGAATTATAAACTTCCAGAAAAATGGCAATATATTGCAGACAATAATGGTTTTCACTGCAGGAAATAAATAGCTTATAATTCCTGCCTTATTTATTATAGTTTGAATGAACTTGTGTTTATAGTTGTAAACAGAAAGTTCGGCAACTATTCTGTCGTAGCTGTGTTGCAGGTGAGAGCTTCTCCCAATCGTTCTTAATAATTGAAACCTAACGACAGCCATAAAACTGAGAAATCGCTTGTTCAAAGTAATGTTATATTAATCCCAACAAGAACTTTCTAGGAGAGCTTTGAACTTTTTTTCATTAGCACTGTGGATCATTTGTGAAAACCAAATTTAATCTGTCATAAGCTCTAGGGTATCTTTGTTAATTAATGTTTTCACTAAACTCTCACAGGAGTTAGAAAGGTAGAGTCAGACTAGCAATTCAGTGCCATAGCCGGTATTTGAACCACAGAAACTGGTTCAAAATTTTAGAAAACTATAACTCGCTATTGGGGCATGCCGTCTCAAAAATTTTCAGATCTCCTTGTGGTTTTCCGGAAAAATATCGGATACGTTGCTAAAACATAATACCGTGTCGGCATGTTGGCCATGGTAGCTCAGTAGTTAAAGTAATTGAACGTGGACCAGAACATCCGTGGTTCAAACTCCAGCTATAGTATTGAATTTTTCAGTTGGCTTTACAACTCCATTAGAATATATTTTAGAGCTGTGCTTCGTAACAGTTAAACTCTTTATCAGAAGCAGGTTTCCCAATCCTACTTCGCACTCTCTAAACCTCCCCTACTTCCGGCAGCTAGTATAAGCCAGACTCTTCTGGACTTACCAAGCATTGAGCCCGCCTATGCGTAGTTTCCCTGACTGGGAGAGAATAAAAAAAAAATTGTTTATACCTCTAGTAGAACCAATGCTAAGAGACCTTCCTATTTGACCAGGAACCTAAAGAGATGTTATTGTTTTGCAGGTGTCGTGGATCCGGCGACGAGACTGGCATATTCTCACGTCAGGAATTTTCACGTATACTAATGACGAGAGGTTCCAAGTAGTTCATACTGAAGGAGGAGATGATTGGAACCTTCAAATCAAATATGTGCAGAAGAGAGATAACGGAACCTACGAGTGCCAGGTACGTTATTTTACTGATGTTAAAATAGTGGTGCACAAATTAAGAGAATGCGGCATACTAATTTTCTTCTACCTTCGTCTTAAGCATTACAAGTAGCAATCATTTTTACATAGTTAAACATATATGTGTAGTATCTGGCAATATGAAGGACAATGACATTTTTCGACCACTTGTTGCCCAAATTCCTTTAAATGTCGTACATTATCTACTTTATAGAAGTATAACACGAAGGTTGGGGCTAAAGTCATGGCAACTAGTTTTTTTCTTGTAGATATGTGAACGGATCACAAACGTATATATGTCGTGTGGAAGTTCTGCACACATAGTGTGTACACAGTAAAACAGATGACTCTGTGATAACTGGTAGTAGCGCAGCAAGGGCTGTGAAATCAATCAGTTGGTGAGTGTCTTGCGAGATGAAAGTAGCCCGTGTTGAGGAGCACGCTTTCATTAAAATAGCCGATCTCCGAGGGAGAAACGCGATGGAATGTCACAGTGAATTAGTGTAAGCCCTTGGGAATAATGCCCTACCATACCGTATAGTACCACGGTGGGCAGGAAAGTTTCAGCAAGGACGTGTGTCAACCAGTGATGAGCAACGTTCGGGACGACCTGTCAGTGTGTGGACCGACGTGGCACGTGCCGTCATCGAGCAGCTCCTGGATGAAGACAGACGATGGACGCTAGTGGAGTAAGAGAAACGCACCGTCCACAGGCTATTGCGTAATGAGCTGCAACTACGCAAAATCGCGTCGCAGTGAGTACCGCATGCACTGACGGAAGTTCAAAGGTGGGTGCGTTATGCAATATTCTCCGAACACTTTGCACGCAGACAACAGAACGGCGATCAATTCTTGTCACGAATAATCGCCATCGATGAATTTTGGGCCAGGGCATACGAACCATAACTGAAACGTCAGTCCTCGGAGCAGCGACATGCTGGATCACCAAGGAGACAGAAGTTCCGTCAGAATCCTTCACAGTCAAGTTGATGGTGACTGTCGCGTTTGACATCAGGGGTGTCATTGTTTGCCACTTTGTTCCGCATGGCAGAACAGTGACCGCACGATACTTCAGGGACTTTGGTGCGACAGGTACGACGTGACGTTTGGGAGAAACGTCCGGCTCTTGTGGACATTGCGATAATCCTGCACGACAATGCAAAACTACATAAAGCAGACTGTGTAGGGCAGCAACTGCGACGTTGGGGATGCGAAGAATTGGAGCACTCACCGTGCTCTCCCCACATTTCGCCCTGTGACTTTGATCTCCTTCGAAAGATTAAGGAACCACTACGTGATAGGCGGTTTGCAACACGAGAGGATATTGCTAATTCTGTGCTCGAACAGATGACCCGATTAACACTTTGTGCGGCAAATGCTGCGGTTGTTGGTGTTCAGCGCCTCCCAAATCGTTGACAGCATGTGGTGACAGTAGCAGGGGAGTACTTTGAGGGCATTAAGGCCCAGGTTTGTCATGTCAACTGTATGTGTACTCTGCTGTCATTCTTTTGCACCGTGACGGCCATATTACCCTGCATACTACCGTAATAAATTAGTGTGTTACGATATTCAGTGCTATTCATTGTCCACATATGTAGTTAACACCTTGTCCTTTCGTCTGCATATGTGACATTTTCCAACCGGACTGGTAAATTCAAGAAAATAAATAGTTGACATAACTTTTGCCCCAACCCTCGTATTATAATATTTTTTAATCTGTGATTATCCTTTTTCAGAAAAACAGTTGTGGTTACAAATTACATGGAATATTCCACTAGAATACATTCAAGTTAGTTAATTACAACATGGTTATATTGTCCTAGGTTAGGTAAAAACAATAATCAGTATATAGCAGTGACGTCCAGAATTTCCACCTCTATCACTTTTGCGGTCCCTATGTTTGCTTAATTTTCAATATTTTTGGAAAATAAATATTGTAGCATCACTGCTGCGAGCGTCAGTTGGTAGTATGCAATTTTATTACCTATTTATTTGAAAAACATTGGCTGAATTTACTTATATGCCATTCTTAGTTATATTATTCAGTTTGAAACTTACGGAGATTTTGGATGATATACGAGTACAATCTACACCTCCATAAACCCGTACCAACTTCTTGGCTATACTTACGACTACATTGTTAACGGTTTTCCCCCGCGCTGTTGCTTTACGTCTGCGCTTGTATCTCATTGCATCTCAATTGCTGTTAAGTGGAGTTAATCAACTCAGTAAAGCCGAAGATGGTTTAAGATTATACAAAAGGATAAGCTTATATGCGTGGCATTTTGTACCTTACTAAAACTTGGATTTAAGCTTAAACTTTAAAAACCAAACTTTAATCTGTTGTTTTGGCCGCAACGCTACTATATCCCACGCCTGTCCGACTCCCGAAAGAGACTTAAGCTTTTATATTACAAACATGTCCAATTACTTCAAGATAATTGGATTGGCAGAGCCAGGCTGAAAAATTCAATGCTATAGCCGGGATTTGAACCACGGATCTCCCGGTCTCTAGCCGGTTGCTCTACCACTGCGCTGCCATGGCAACATGCCAGCATAGCATTGAATTTATCAATTGGCTCTCATATTTCCCGGTAAACCAAAGAGTTGATCTAAAATTATTTTGAGATGTCAAACCAAATGGCGACTTTCAATGTTGCAAATACTTTAGGTCCCAGCTTTCATTTATGGACAATTATTGTGATAGTTTAATTGTTTTCTCACAGAGAAAACACAACTGTGTAGGACAGGAGTTAGGTTGATAGTCAGACTGAAAAATTCAATGATATAACGGCATTTTGCCATGGTAGCTCTGTGGTAGAGCAATCGGCTAGAGACCGGAAGATCCGTGGTTCAAATCCTGTCTTTAGCGTTGATTTCTCAGTCTGACTCTACGTATCCAACTCCTGTCCTGCACACGGTTTCTGAGAAAACAAAATTATTACTTCAAGATAACTCCGCCAATCACATCTCTGCTAGCAGTTAAGCTCTCAGCTGTCTACTTCTGCTACCTACAGAGCTTTCCTATCCTATGATGCTCAATTTAAATATGGTGCAAAGTAATAACTAAGCTCCTAAGGTACTTCAAACATGTTTCCATTTTCATTTAAGTTTCACTTTTATTAGCACGTAGTACAATGTACAGTGTGATGCACGCAAACGTGTCAAAATCAACAACAGCTGTTTAGATTGGTAGGTGAATACCACCACTCCTCTGCCACACCCCTGTCAGCCATAGCAAAGTTAATTTGGTAGTGTGCGTTTGTCCTTTGTTTCGCGATTGCTGAGACGAACCAAGGTGCAGATAGTTTTAAATGCATTGAAACATACAATTCCGAATGCATTTTATCTTAATTTGATTATATCATCAGCGGTTGTTAAAGAAAGGAACAAAAGCAATATTGACCATCATTTTTTAATAATGAAAATGTAACTTTTGAGTATTTTTCGAAGGAACATGATGAGAGATAAAGAACATTTATCTGTTGTATTATATGTGTATATACCTAAACTCCACATTAAATAATGTCATGTCATTTCACTACAAAATAGGTCACTTTAATTGAAGCACAATACACACAAAATACCGAGCAAACAAAACATTACTAAAGCAGGTTTTTGCTAAGTAGACAAAAAAAAAAAAAGGTAAAACGAGAACCATTTCAATATAACACTATCCATTCTGCCAGGAAGTTGTGTTCGCAATGATCCACTGAAATTAAATTGTTTCCCTACTCTTCCCTTTACACTACTCACCTTCACCACACCCTATGTTCTTCGACCATTGCTTATGTTCATCAATTGAATACAAACCAATAGTATATTGGCAAATCCAGTATATGTATGGAACCAAATAATAAGAAGGTTCTCCCAATATCCAACAAAGAAACATTTCGAAAAGGACTAACAGTGGTAGCACATTTCCATGCACCGGGTTGTAAATAGTAAATGAAGAAGGTATTGTATTCTTCTGAGATTTTACTGGAATACATGATTTTAGGAGTCCTGGATTCTAAAAAAAAATATGTTTTTTTACAAAAAGACCCGTGTGCATGTGTGTATGTGTGGACAACAAAACTCAACAGCGAAAAGTAAGATATGCAGGCTGTTTCAAAACGACACCAAACGAAGATAGCAGTGGATTAGCTTACACTTTGACTTATCCGAAACTTGATGTCCCAACCTTCAAACTCTTCTATTTAAACTTTTATGTGTGTTTAAAAATAGCACACATTTGGAATTACGCAGCGAAGGAACAACGGTTGTTGTACGAAACACATAACAAAATCCCACATGCTACGTTTTCCATTAATAAGGTGACCTGTGCCCTGCCGACGTGTCTCGCAAACCACGCCTACACCACGCGACTGGGACCTTCGCTACCAACCGGCATCTCTCTTGGAGTGGGCTAGGTAGGTGCCACTTGGTTATGTACGACTGCCTAATCCATGGTGATTTTAAGACAATTTTGGTATGTGCCGAATTTAGATCTAAAAATTATATTCATGAATCGCGTACGGTACGGTATCGTTTGGTGTTGTTTTGAAACATCCTGTATACTAAACTGCTATGATATCAGTATTTTCCAAGGATATTACCCAATTAATTTTTGGAAAAGCCCCTTCCCCAAATTACTTTGTACATGGAACATTTCGGAAATTTTCGATTTTCTCAAAAAACGTCTCTAATGAATTTGATCACAATGCCGAATATTAAAAACATTTGCAGAGTAAATAAAATTTATATCCTGAAGTTCCTGGGAATAGACTCTGAAATCCTCTTCATCTTAATGACCTTTGTACAACTGGTAGACTGTAAAAGACTAACACTTACCATACAAAAGAATATAGATTTTGAAACACACAGTATGTCTCGTATCTTTTTTGTGTAGTTAACCATTTCCGAGACATTCGCTGTTATTGGTTCCAATTTTAAAATACTAAAAACTCTTCTGAAACTGGAATTTTCCACTTTCCTGGCAATGGGAAGACAACCTAACTTTAATCACGGAGCAACCAGATTTTGAAATATTTGACTTTCCTTTTAGCCTAGTGTATTCTCTTAGTTTCCTTCTACTTACAAGGAAGCAAATAATAAAACCATTTCTGCTAATGTTTTTCTTGATTAGCATAAAGTAGATAAAAGATCAAACAGTTTAACATAGTCTGATATTGAACAGGTATAGAAAGTCATATGAATGGAACAAATGTGAGTGCTGTTGTTCTGTTTAATGGTATCTATCATCTCATTTGCTATAGATATATTTTCAAATTTAGTTTTAACAGAGTATCTTGTAAGATTTGCACTGCTTGTTACAACGACTATAGTTTTAAAATAAAACAAAATAGATATCGAATGATATTGTAACAAAATTTTGTTTTTTCCAGGAATAAATGTTTATTTTTTTCACAAACTGATTACAATGAGAATCTTCTCACTAATAATTTCTAATGCTTTCTTTTCGACATTTTCTGCGGCGACGATAAAAGCTGGTTATGAGTTTCCCGACAAATACCCAATTGTTGCACGCGATGCAATCCCAGTGAAAACTGAACTCTGGGCAGGGCTTCTTGCTTCTTTTTATGCTGCTCGGTCACGGGACAAGAAATGTCCAATAGCCGTCGCACGTCGCCACTTTCCTACAGAGCACGTGTTCACTCTCACTGATGCACAATCACAGCTTTGTCAAAAGAACTTGTCGCTGACACAGGTGTCTATTACAATCATAATTCTGTTAGAAGTACTTGCCGCTGGCACAGGTGTCCATTAACGCAATGTAACAATGGGGCCTAAGATCAGCTATGACTTACATAGCAGTTCACACATGTTGGGCGTTTACGGTCGCAGGATGTAGTTATATTATTTTTTTATCTCTATGATATGCGCTAGTATTTTTACTGTGTGTAGAGAATACATTGTATTGCACCGAAAAATTCGATACCGAGATTTCATTGGAAATACATGTTTCGGAATACCCGAATCTACCAAAAAAGGCTCAAAAACTAAAAGTCCGTTAAGTAGCAAACTTGATATTTAAGTTTCAAGAAAATCCTCCCCGTACATTGAAAGTATTTTGAAAATTTTAATATTCTCAAAAATAGCTAGAACCATTTTTATTAAAATCTCTTATATTTAAGATATTTACATTACAAATAACATGTATATCTTGTTTTTTCTGGGAATATCCTCTGAAAACCTCTTTATTCTGGTAGAAGAATACTAAATTTTGCATAACTAGTAAACCGTAAGAGATAGACAAACACTTCCTGCATAAAAATGTAGACATTTTTAAAACAATATATGTTCGCATACATTTTTTTCCTGCAGTTGATCGTCCTTGATATATTCCGTGTTGTTGGTTTCAATTTTAAAATACTTAAACTTTTCTCATACAGAAACTTGTCAACTTGTGGCCACGTAATGAAACGGATTTCTATCCCAGAGTAACCACATTTTAAAACATTTGACTGTCGGTTTAACCTAATATTCTTTATTTCCCCACTACTTACAAGGAAGCAAGTAATAAGACCGTTTCTACTAAGGTTTATCTCGATTAGAATGAAGTAGAAGAATAAGCGTATTTACAATAGATTGTGAATGGAACACATCAAAGATTTTATCTCGAATTCCGTTTACGGAGAAATGAGAGCTAGGAGATTACAAGTTTTGTTGTTAGCGTCTGGCGACAATATTCACGTTTACGTTAACGAAAATCATTGTGAACATAACCAGTTATTGACCACCTCCAAAGTTTTGTATTCGTTTTGCTTTTGTGTTAAGAATTTCATGTGAATGGCTTTGTGCTCTAACTACCCTGGGTTTGTTTGGACATATCTGCTTTAGTTGACATGAAGCAAGCTTGAGATTTTGCTCGTGTTGTCCTCTTTACTAATGAGGATTTTCTGTATGTCCTTTCCTATTCCTTTTTCGCCCTTTTGTATCTCTGTTCGTATCACTTTATTTTGCTGTTGTAACCTGTGGTTAACTGTTGACAATAAACCTTGCCTTTCCAGAATAATGATACAAATTGTTGTACCTAAGGATGTAATAAAAAATGACCTGTTATTTTGAGATTTAAAACCTTTCAAAGTGAAGCTGTTCATACCTCTGAAACATCTTTCAGTATTATTAGAAAAAAATGAGTAAAATATCTATTGTGTTCCATTCAGATGACTCTCTACCTGATTTGCAAACACACTATTCTTACAAAACAGTATTCTTCTATTTACTTCATGCTAATCGATAAGAATATTAGCAGAAATTATCTTATTACTTGCTACTTTTTAAGTAGAAGTGACAAAACGGAGTGTAGAAGGCTAAAGCGATAGCTAAATGCTTTAAAAACTGGGTGCTATGTGAACAATTGAGACTCAGGTGTCTTATCTTGGCCAGAAATAAAACAAAGAATAGATGAAACTAAAGGTCACGTCCCTTCTGGCAAAGGTTTACTTATTTTAAAATGTAAACAAATAACAAATAATATTTCGGAAGGTTTACTCTAAAGGTGTTATGTAAAATAAATTAAGTATTATAAAATGTTATACATATTTTACTTCCTCTACACCTCCTATGGACATAGTGCATAGAGAAGGGATTGAAATGTACCCAAAATTCGTTACCGGAAATACATGTTGTGAGACGCCCTGAATCAAAAAAGGGACTTTTAGAAAAATGCCCATGTGTATGCGTGCGTGTGCGTGTGCGTGTGTGTGTCTGTGGGAAGCATAGCTCAAAAATTAAAAGACCGTTAAAAACCAAACTTGGAGTTTAGGTTTGGTATCTTCCAAGGATGCGACACGAGAACTTTCAAGAAAATCCCCCCACTCCCAAATACCCTTTACATGGAACTCCTTTCGTAAATGTTGATTTTCACGGAAATGGCTCAAGGTTTTTGATTAAAATATATTAAAGATATTTACACGACAAACAAAATGTATATCTTGAATTTTCTGGGAATAGCCTCTGAAGACTATTGTGGATGAATTTTACGGAATTTTGGAAGACAGCTAAACCATAAGATATGGACTAAAACTTACCGCACAAAAGATGTAGAGCACATTAAAACACACAATTTATATCCTATACATTTTTAACGTGGAGTTGATCGTTTTGAGATATTCCTTGCTGTTAGTTTCAGCTTTAAAAAACATAGTTTTCTCATAGAGGAATCTGTCAACTCCTGTCCTCACAAACAAAGAAACTTCAGTCACATAGCAACCAGGTTAACCTATAGTACTCCCTTATTTCGCTTCTACTTACAAGGAAGCAAGTAAGAGGACTATTTCTTCTACTTTTTCTTAATTAGCATGAACTAGATAGAAGCTATAAGATTTTTAACAATAATTTGTTGCATCGCTCTTGACGTATTCCTTGTAAAAAACGTATACATTTTTTATACAGGAATTTGTCAACTCTTGTTCATACAAGCAAAAGAACTTCAGTCACATAGCAGCCAGCTTTTGACTATCAGTTTAGCCTATGGTTATTATTGCCTTGCTACTTACAAGGCTGCAAGTAATAAGACTATTTTTGCTATGTTTTTTTGATTAGCATGACATAAAAAGAATTTGTTGCGGAAATGTAGAGAAAGTCATGTGAATGGAGTACATAAGAGTTTCTTATTCAGTGGGATCTTAAAACATGTATTTCCGGTGAAGTCTCGGTATCGAATTTTTGGGTGGAATATAATAGTTCCCCAATACACTATGTACATATTACGTGTAGAGAAAAAACACAAAAATATTTTAAAATCTGGTTGCCATGTGGATGAAATCCGTTTATTTTTATTGCCAGGAGCTGATAATTTCCAAAAGTTGAAACTAATAAGGAGAAGTAACCTAAAAATGATCAACTCGACAAAAAAAATATATAATACATAAATTGTGTGTTTTAACGAGATATGCTTATTTTGTGTAGTAAGTTTTTGTCTATCTCTTATGATTTACCTGTTATCCAAAATTTATCCAGAATAAAGAGGTCTTCAGAGGGTATTCCCAGGAAATTTAGATGTATATTATATTTGTCATCTAAATATGTATAACACACAGCATTTTAATCAAAATTGTTGGAGGGTTTTTCAGAACATAACAATTTTCGAAAAATGATCCTATAAAGGTTAGTTTGGTGTGGGTGGACTTTCCTCAAAATCTTCGTGTCGCATCCCTGGAAGATACTAAACTTAAATACCATGTTTGCTATTTTAAGGACATTTTTTTTTTTGAGTTATCGTGTTCACAGACACTCACTTACGGACGTTTTTATAAAAATACTTTTTTTTTAGATACAAAGGACGCTGAAAGGTATATTTCCGTTAAAATCTGGTATAAAAATTTTTAGTGGAATGCAGTACGCTGTTTTGCACACATAGTACGTGTAGAGAACGTTGCTTTTTTAGATTCAGGGGACCCTAAAACATGTATTTCTGCTGGAATCTTGGTAACGAATCTTTGGGTGCTGTATATAGTATGTAGATAGCACGTGTGGAGAAAGTAAAACACTGCATTTATTCCAACTTAAACGGTGATCACCAACTTTTGCTATTTCACGAACATATAACGAGTACGCTCGGCATTTAATGTAAAAAGAACTTCGATTATTACAAATTTAATCTGTGATTAGCATATTCTGTTATTTTATGAACTTGTAATGGGTACACGCACAATGTAATGCAAAAATAACTGCATTTATTCCGATTTTAACGGTGATTAGCATATTCTCCTGTTTCACAAACATGCGACGACTACAAGTGGCATGTAATTTAAACAGAACTGCATTTGTTTTACTCCAACTTAAACGGTGATAAGCATATTTTGTTATTTTATGAACATATAATGAGTACAAAGGCATATATTAAAAAGAACTGCATTTATTCCAACTAAAACGGTGATTAGCATATTCTGCTATTTTACGAACATATAGTGAGTACACAGGCACATATTAAAAACAACTGCATTTATTCCAACTTAATCAGTGATAAGCATATTTAGCTATTTCAAGAACATATGAGTACACACGCATATAATAAAAAGAACTGCATTGTTCCAACTTAAACGGTGATTGGCATATTCTGCTATTTCATAAACATGTGACGAGTACACGCGACATGTAATGTAAAACAAGATACCCTATTCCAAATTAAACGGTGATTAGCATATTCTGCTACAACTTAAAGGTGATAATACTGAGCCCACTCCCTAATGTCGTACTCGCCCTAAGTACTTGTACTCGCTTGCTTCATAAGTCATAGCTGATCGTAGGCATTCATTGTTAAACGCGCGTTATTGAACACCTGTTCCTGCAGCAAGTTATTTTAAAATCGCAGCTATGATTGTTACACATATGCGAGATGACACGTGTTCGGTCAGAAGATTTTTTAATGACAAAGCCGCGCATTATTAAGTCTGAGTGAGTTTATGACAGCCGCAGTGCTATTGCAGGTGCGCCGGCTTCTGGAAATTTCCAGTCATGTAACCAACAGATATAAAAAAGGTCAACCAGTCATCGCCCAGCGCTCACTTTTAAACGCGAATGTATCGCATGCAACAGTTGAGTGAGTTTGGAGGGATATTCGTAGCGAGCTATATTGTCGCTGCAGCAAACATCGAAGAGAAATTATACTCCAGAATTATTACGAACGACAGTTATTTGTGAGTAACTTGTAATCTGTTTGTGGGAAAATAAATTTTGTTACAATATTTATAGCTACAATAAATATAACATATTAATTCCAAAAAAAATAAAGAAAAAGTGTGCGAACATAGTATCTTCTCTATCAATTATACCAGAGGCGTTCAATTAGGCTTTAGAAAAAGATAGAAAAACAAATTATTTTTGGTACATTTTTTTCAGCATAATTTTCTTTTAGCTGGATACATTTGTCCCAGCGTTTCTTCAATTATTTGAAGCCTTCCATATAGTAGGATATCGGTAGTTCCTCAAAATAAGCATGACCCCCTCTTCTTCAGACGCGAATCGTTTTCCGCTGAGCTATATTTTCAAGTTTGGAAATTAAAACCAAGTCACTGGAGGCTAAATATGGTGAATACGTGAATGTTGTAGCAATTTGAACCTGGGTTATACAATTTATATCATAGAAACCACGCAGGTGTGCAATTTTACATTGTATTGATAGAAGAGAATCATTTTCTTTGCCAGATCAGAACGTTTTTTCTTGATATCTCCGTTCACCCGGTGCATTAACGAAGCATAATACTCCCTATTTATCGCTCTGCCTTTCTGCTAATAATAAATGTGGATGATTTCGGGTTTATCCCAAAAAACTGAGGCCATCACCTTGTCTGCATATATCACTGCCTTCTTCGGAGCCGACTGGCCTTTAGAAGCCCACTGTTTGGATTGTACTTTTGTCTCTGAAGTGTAGTTGTGTATCTACGTTTCTTCTGCAGGTTTGTATCGACGCAGAAACTCGTCAGGATTGTGACAGAAAAGTGCCAAACCTGCTTCCGTATCAATCACACGATAGAGCGCATCTTACCAACTCTTTTGTTAGATCTAATTTCCGGTGTAAAATTGAGAATACTGTACCTTGTGATATGCCTGTGGCCTCTACTAATTCGAGAACTTTGATTTGTCGACCATTAAAACCATATCCTGGATTTTTTCCACCATCGAAGGAAGTCTCTTCTACTGGACGTTCGGAACGATATTCATAATTTATGCATGTACGGCCACGTTTAAAATTCATTTATCCAATTGTAAATTGTTGCAAACGCAGGGGCAGATGTGCCATGAACTTCATCCAACCCGTCTTTTCTCTCTTTCGGTGTTAAGTCTTTTGAATAGAAGTGTTTAACCACCGCACGAAACTTTTTTTTTTTCCGTCTTTCTAAAGAAGGACAAGATCGTTGATTCAATCGCCTATGCCAACGAAACCACATGATGGATATAGCTGAAACCTTAACTGCCATCTAGTAAGAAAACAGGGTTACTAAATACAAAAGTTTTTCGATGTTATGTGTGTAATTTCTTGAATTTTTTAAGGAATTATTGAACACCCCTAGTTACACTTTTCGGGGTCCCTTTGACAAATTCGAACCAACTTCACTCACTGGATGAATATTAAGTTCTATTAGCACTTTACCCAACGGTAGGTGGTTCATTTTTTTAAAAGAAAAAAAAAAAAAAAAAAAAGGAAATATGCACTATTAGGCGAAAAATCATTTTCACAAAATCGTCTCATTCTTGTTTCTCGTATTTCACATGCTTTCTTTTTACTTTCTCTTTACGAACTATGTACATAGTGTATATGGAAGTTATTGTATTCCATCCAAAAATTCCATACCGACATTTCACCGGAAATACATGTTTTGGATCCCCCTGAATACAAAAAAAGCATTTTTACAAAAAGGTCCGTGTGTGTGCGTGTGTGACTGTGAACCGCATAACTCAAAAACAAAAAGTCCGTTAAAAACCAAATTTGGTATTTAGGTTTAATATGTTCCAAGGTCATGACACGAAGATATTCAAGAAAATCCTCCCACCCCCAATTACCCTTTACATGGAACTGTTTACGAAAACTTTGATTTTCTAAAAAATGGTTCTAACGATTTTGATTAAAATATCGTATATTACAGATATTTATCTGACAAATAAAATGTATATCTTGAATTTTCTGGGAATAGCCTCTGAAGACTACCTTATTCTTGAAGACTACCTTATTCGCCCTCCGTGGTGTAATGGTTACCATGCTAACTTCATATACCCAAGGTCGCGGGTTCAAACCCGGCGGAGGACGATGGATTTTTTTCGGGTGTAAAAATCCTTAACATGGCTTCCTTCGGAAGTCCCGTGTCGTAGATTTACGGCACGTAAAAGAACCTCAAGCCTGGTAGAGAGGCCTCTGAGCAAAATTAAGCGGTCTTTCACGCCCAATTTAGAATGGGACGCTGAGAACCACAGCAGTTAAAGAGCGTTCATAAATAGCATGCCATTTTTTTGATTCTTGAGGAATTTTGCATAACTACTAAACCGTATGAGGTAGACAAAAACTTACCACACAAAAAAAATGTAAAGCACATTAAAACACACAATTTATGTTATACACATTTTTTTTCGTGCAGTTGATCGTTTTTGAGATATCCCTTGTTTTTGGTTTCAGCCTTGAAAAACTTATACTTTTCTCATACGGGAATTTGTTAACTCCTGTCCATACAAACAAAGGAACTTCAGTCACATAGCAACAGCTTTAGACTGTCACTTTAACCTATGGTACTCCCTTATTTCGCTTCTACTTCAAAGGAAGCAAGTAATAAGACTATTTCTGCTAATTTTTTTCTCAATTAGCATGAAGTAAATAGATGTATAAGCTTTTTAACAATGATTTGTTGCAGCGATGTAGAGAAAGTCATGTGAATGGAACACATCCGATTTTTTTTTTCCTGCGATGTGACGACTTTCGCTTTTTGAGTTTCTTCTTTACGAGCACGTAGCCCAAACACGTTAATTTCACCACTTTTTTTACGGAAGTGTTAAATATCTCTCACGAAAGTTGACTAGGTAGAATCAGAGTGAAAAATGCCATAGCCGGGATTTGAACCAGAGATCTCATTATATTCCTCAACTGACTCGCATATTTCCCGATAAACCACAAGGTGATCTAAAATTATTTTGAGGTGACACACCTCAATGGAGACTTACAAAGCGTAAGTACTGTTGGTCCCGATTTTCATAGTTTATACAAGTGTGTGGGAAAGAATTACTTTGTCGTTAATTTATTGCTAATCTGGATGAACAATTACATTTTTTCATAAAACTTATAATAAAGATTCAGCTCTATAATTTTTCATCACTAGTCAATGGTTTAACAGGCTTAAATTTTACGTAACTCGACAACATGCAAGAACAAATTCACAACGACCATCGTTCTCAACCTTTAATAACAAATAGAAACTTCTGTAAACAATATTCCGGATATCCGGTGACTTTCGAATTGTATTGTGTGACCTTTAGCTCTGTTTAAAGGCATAAATCTTGATTAACTCTTAGGTATTTGTATATATAAGTATTTTACTTAAGAATAAATTCCTCAGAAATATTGTTTGTTAGCATAGGCTTACTTTCCTCCGTGTATTGATACTGTGTTGTACTGTCAAAGACAATAAAAATACGTCGAGCACTTGATTTTGGTGAAATGTGTTTGTCGGGGGCTCGGGTCTTTCCATGACTGGTGCAATCTAGTACAACATACCAAGCGAGTAAGAAAATTCAAAGCCCATTGGGCAATCCACCCCTTCACCCGTCATCCCGCTCGACTTCATTACAACAGTTTGACACTTATAAGCGGTGTATTAATTTAGTCCACCACGTGCGTGTATTACCTTGGCATTAGAACTTCAGTATGTAGCACAGAGAAAAGCTTAACCCCATTTTGTAATACCCGGTGCGATGGTTGAAGTATTGTCCTACCGGAAAGTTTAGGCATCACTAGTTAGGCAACTCAGACCCTCATTTGTCGCAAGTTCTGCTTCATTTCTAACCGCTTCCCTTCGGCAACGTGGCCTGTCCATTACGCTTTTAAGAGCATATCTAGGTGAAATACAGTGGGCGGAGTCAGCAAAAAGACCATGTCTAACTAGAAGTATTTCCTGGCATATTTTTACTTTCTCTGTACGTACTAAGTACATAGTGTGTAGAGAAGGTATTTCACTCCACCCAAAAATTCGATACCGAGATTTCACCGGAAATATATGTTTTAGGGTCTCGTTTATCTAAAAAACACATTTTAGGAAAAAGGTCCGTCTGTGTGTCCGTGAGTCCGTGTGTGTGGGCACGATAAAAGTCGGTAAAATATCAAACTTGGTATTTAAGTTAAGTATCTTCCAGGGATCTGACATGAAGATTTTGAGAAAAATCCCCCACCCTCAACTACCCTTTACATGGATCTTTTTTCTAAAATTTTGATTTTCTTAAAAATGGCGCTAAAGATTTTTTTTAAAATGTCGTATATTCAAGATATTTACCTGACAAATAAAATGTATATTTTAAATTTTCTGGGAATAGCCTCTGAAGACTACTTTATTCTAGATGAATTTTGCATAACTGCTAAACCGTACCAGATGGTCAAAAACGTAACACACACAAAATGTAGAGCACATTAAAACACACAATTTATGTTATGTACATTTTTTTTTCGTGGAGTTGTTTGTTTTTGACATATTTCTTGTTTTGTTTTTCAGCTATGAAAAACATACTTTTCTCATACAGGAATTTGTCAACTCGTGTCCGTACAAACAAAGAAACTTCAGTCACATAGGAACCAGCTTTTGATTATTAGTTTAGCCTATAGTACTCCCTTATATCCCTTCTGTTTATTAGGAAGAAAGTAATAAGACTATTTATGCTAATTTTTTTCTCGATTAGCATGAAGTAAATAGAAACATAAGATTTTTAACAATAATTTGTTGCAGAGAGGTAGAGAAAGTCATGTGAATGGAATACATTAGATTTTTTTTAATGTATTTGACTATACCACTGTGCACTGCCCACGTCAGTCCATTGTGGAGCGGATCAATCTACGAGTTAATAAATAATGTTTTTGTAATTGATATATAGCTTTCGAAAGATCAGTCACAACTAGTAAAGTCTTAATTAAACAATTAAAAGCTAAATTGATGGAATATGTTCCCATTCCCCTACAACGTCGGCCATAAATATTACAAATAACTGGTGAAATTCTGAAGCTTTGTCCTACTTCACGATTGTGTCTTTCCAATATTATTGTTAATTGGCATGTTTTATATATACCCTTAAATACATTGATTAGTGGCCGCCAAATTCTATTTGTATTTAATTGGTCAAAGGCTTTGAAATATTGCATAAAGGCCGAGCAGATTTCCATATTGAACTCTCGTTTTGTTTCGCAGAACCTATTATAACCATTAAATTCACAACGCATATTTACATTTTCAACACAAATCCCATCCATACCTCTATACCCAAAGGATGAAGTGTAATATTGATTACATTTTCTGATGTGTTCTAATCACATTACGCTTTACTTGCTCTACACATACTATGTACATAGTGTATAGACAAGTTATTGCATTCCACCCAAAACTTCGATACCGAGATTTCACCAGAAATACCGTTTTGGAATTTTCGGAAAAAGGTCCGTGTGTGTCTGTGGACAGCATAGTTCAAAAACGAAGAGACCGCTGAGTGCCATAGGTTAAAATGATAGTCAAAAGCTGGTTATTATGTGACTGAAGTTCCTTTGTTTGTATGGATAGGAGTTGACAAATCCCTATATGAGAAAGTATAAGCTTTTCAAAGTTGAAAACAAAAACAAGGAATATCTAAAAAAAGATCAACTCCACGAAAAAAATATATAAATAAAATAGTGTTTTTTAAAGGGCTCTACATTTTTTGTGTGGTAAGTTTTTATCACTCTCTTATGGTTTAACACTTATGGAAAATTCCGTAAAATTGATCCAGAATAATGTAGTCTTCAGAGGCTGTTCCCAGAAAATTGAAAATATACGTTTTATTTATCAGGAAGATATCTTTAATGCACGATATTTTAATAAAAATCGTTAGAGCTATTTTTGAGAAAATCAAAATTTTCGAAAATTTGGGGGTTGGGGGATTTTGTTGAAAATCTTCGTGCGCTTCCTTGCAAGATACTAAACTTAAATACGAAGTTTGGTATTTAACGGTCTTTTTGTTTTTGAGCTATGCTGCCCACAGTCACACACACACACACACACACACAAACACACAAACACACACACACAAACACACACACACAGGCAGACAGACACACTAACGGACATTTTTCCAAAAATGCTTTTTTTTTTGGAATCAGGTGGTCCCAATACATGTATTTCTGGTTAAATCTCGGTAACGAATTTTTGGGTGCAATGCAATACCTTCTCTGTACACTATGATATAGTACGTATGGAGAAAGTAATAACCTAGTACTGAGTTCCCTGTGAGCAGAAAGGAAATAACGTATTGCAGTAGGTTAAACCGAAGTTAAATACAAAGGCGGTTGCTTTGTCATTGAAATTCGGTTTTCTTTGTTTAACCAAGAGTAAAACAAAAGAAAATAATAAAAATATGAAGTTTTCCATTCAAATTACGTTCTACATATTTCTGTAACAAATTATTTTTAAAAAGCTTATGCTTGTATTTACTTCATGATAATCGAGAAAAAATTAGCAGAAACATTCTTGTTACTTGTTTCCTTGTAAGCAGAAGCGAAATAAGGGACTACCATAGGTTAATGTGATAGTCAAAAGCTGGTTGCTATGTGACTGAAGTTCCTTTGTTTGTATGCACCAGAGTTGTCGCTTTCCTATATGAGAAAAATTTAAGCTTTTCATATGTGAAACCAAAAACAAGGAATATCTAAAAAACGATCAACTCCACAAAAAATGTTAGTTACATAAATTGTGTGTTTTAGCGCGCTCCTCGTATTTTATGTGGTAAATTTTTGTCCAACTCTTACGGTTTAGCAGTTATGCAAAATTTCGTAAAATTGATCCAGTATAAATAGTCTTCAGAGGCTATTCCCAATATATTCAAGGTATACATTTTATTTGTCAGGTAAATATCTTTAATATACGATATTTTAATCATATCTTTAATATACAATATTTTAATCAAAATCGTTAAAGACATTTCTTAGAAAATCAAAAATTTCGAAAAAAGTTCCATGTAAAAAGTAGCTGTGAGTGGTGCGATTTTCTTGAAAATCTTCGTGTCATATTCTTGGAAGACACCAAACTTAAACACCAAGTTTGGTATTTAACGGTATTTTCGTTTTTGAGCAGGCATTCACACACATCACACACGCATACACGGACCTTTCTCTGATAATGCTTTTTATGGATTCAAGGGAACCCAAAACAAGTATTTCTGGTGAAATTTCGGTATCAAAATTTTGGGTGGAATGCAATGCACACTACGTGTAGAGAAATTAATTGTTTTACTTTCCGTTTGAAGTTGAAAATAGTTTAAAACTGTAACCAATAACAAGGAATATCTTGGATATTGCTAACTTCACAATAAAATTCATTTAACATAGACTGGAAGTAAACCATTTTCAGATATATGTCGTAGTGGCCTTATCTCATGTACATTCATTTCTTTAGCATTCGAAAATCTTTACTGAAACGTTTATGCCAACCATACACCTGGGTTTGCTTTACCATTAGCTTCTTCGGACATTCTCAAAGTCTCTGAGACAGAGTTGTTTAACAAAACACAACACTTTATGCTTAAGCATGCTCCGTTGCCAACATTATGAAATGCGATACATGAATATGCATTCACAACAAAATTAGTTGCCAAGCAAAGACAAGAAGTAGTACTAGAATTTAAAAATTGAAATGAAAAAAAAAATATAACCTTTACTCTTATTGACATGATAAAGAAAATAAACGATTCCGGGGACATTTTCTGCCAACTTACTTCACAGCACGATGACTGGAGCCATGTAAACCTGCGTCTTTTGGGAGCCTTTGAAGGGATTACTTTCCGAGTACAAGCGTACAGCATCCAGCCGTAGGCATGACGCTTAACGTTGTTGCATGTTCGCTACCATTACAAAGCACAAGTTTAACTCTCAAGACTTTACTTACGGCACTCAAAGTATACTGACGTACACTCTCATGCATAAAATTTCACTAGACTGCACTACAGTAGTGGCATAAATTCTGAACACCTTTGGGTAGATTAACTTTCAAATTACAATATTTCATTAAACTCTTACACAGGATTATTCTTGTCTGATATGTTATAGTCAGGAAATGTTACCATAATACACTATTAAACCTATTACCCCCTGTATACAAAATGAGCATTTTTAGAAAAATGTCCGAGTGTGTGTGTGTGTCTGTGGGCAAAGTTCGCTAAATACCAAATTTGATATTTAAGTTTAGTATCCTCCAAGGATGCAACATGGAGATTTTCAATAAAATCCCCCCATTCCGAGTTACCCTTTACATGTAACATTTTTCAAGATGTTTATTTTCTCAAAAATTCTGTAACGATTTTGATTTAAATATCTTAGGATTAAGATATATTTAGGCAAAAGAAATGTATATCATGAATTTTATGCGAATAGCCTCTGAAGACCTCTTCATTCTGATGACTTTTGTATAACTGGCAAACCGTAAGTAATATACAAAGACTACTACACAAAAATGTTGATTTCATTAAAAATCACAACTTATGTCATATACCTTTTCTTTCCTTTTTTCGTAGAGTTAACATTTTGAGATATTCTAGTTTATTAACAGGAAGACCTTTTTCCTTCTCGTTTCTCGTTTGTTTATTCTTGGCAAGCAAAGAGATTCGAATATCAATTGTTTCACATCAAAACCAGTTTTTAAAAGACCAGACATCGCTTTAGCCTGTGTATTTTATTACTTCCCTTCTACTTACAAGGGTACTAGTAATAATATGTTTATCTTGATTATCATGGTGATTAATGTTTTGAATAAGAACAGTTAGAGGACATATATGAATGGAAAACTATAGATTTTTGCTTTCTCTAGCCCCGGATGTACAATATACATAGGGATTGTATTGTATTCCACCCAAAAATTCGATACCGAGATTTCACCGGAAATACATGTTTTAGGACCCACTGTATCCAAAAATAGCATTTTCCGAAAAGGTCCGTGTGTGTGTGTGTGTGCGTGAATGTGTGTGTGTCCGTGAGTCTGTGAACACGATAACTCAAAAACGAAAATTAGCTAAAATACCAAAATTGATATTTAGGTTTAGTATCTCCTAGGGATGCGACACGCAGATTTTGAGAAAAATCCCTCCACCCCAAACTACCCTTTACACGGAACTTTTTTCGAAAATTTTGATTTTCTTAAAAATGGCTCTAACGATTTTGATTAAAATATCATACATTAAAAACATTTACCTACCAAATAAGATGTATATCTTGAATTTTCTGGAACCAGCTTCTGAAGACTTGTTTATTCTGAATGAATTTTGCTTAATTTGGCATATCTAGTAAACCGTAGCAGACAGACAAAAACTTACTATACAAAAAATGTAGGCCTTGTTAAAACACATAAGCTATGTCATATACATTTTTCTCGTGGAGCTTACCGTTTTAGAGGTATTCATTGTTATTAATATCAGTTGTGAAGTACTTATACTTTTCTCAGACGGGAGAGTCCGCTTTTCTTTTGTTCTACACCTGGCCAAGAAAATAAGCGATTTGTAATGACAATCGCATAACGACAGCTTTTCAGACATTTGACTATTGGTTTAGCCTAGTATATTCCCTTATTTTCTTCCTACTTATACGGAACTAAATAATAAGAACATTATGGTAATGAGTACCACGTTTAGCAAGGTGCAGAGAAAAGAAGAATCTTATGTATGAAGTTTGTAGAACAGCCAGAGAAAGTCATGTGAGTGTAACACATCATATTTTTCTACTTACAAGGGACCAAGTAATAAGTAAAATGTCTGCTAATGTTTATCTTAATTATCATGAAGTAGGTAGAAGAATAAGCTTTTTAACAATATTTTTTTTGCAGAGTTGTAGAGAAAATCATGTGAATGGAACACATTAGATCTATTGATTGTAGATTTTATGTGAAAGGGGAGGTAACAAATTTTGACAGGAACAGCTTGCAAACCCTCTAATAAACGATAGAAAGTTAGAAAAGGTCGTGTGAATGTAACATTTTTACCTCGTATCGTTATTTCTTTACATTTTTTGCAGGTAATGTAGAAACTAAATGCTTTGATAAGGTTGTTCTGTTACTTGGTAATTAGATTGCCGGATTACACCAAACATTCTCGATAAGTTACGATTCAGTGGAACAGCATTTCGTGGTACATTTTATCAGGTAATGTGTGAAATGCAGAGAACCCTGTTATTTGATACGAACATAAAGGGCTTGCTGTCCCTTTGTGGTATAACTTAATTAAAGACTGCAGCCGTATCGAGGTGCGTGTTCCTGTGAGGCCCAATTCACCGGCCTTATCAACTTTAATACCAAATTTTGGGGGCAACCTATAACGCCGCGACGCATGAATCCCCATTTCGAATAATTAACGATTTATGACCAGGCGTGGTTTAGCTAATTACATAACCATCTGCACCGCTTCATGTGGGCAAATTTCCGAGCAGCAATTAAAAATTTAACGTGCATTAAATTTATACACATACAAATATTAATTACTTGCAAGATTTATTTATTGTGATTTACATTCACGTGTCCAAAGTTTCATTTAAAGGGACTATTCTCTTATACAAAACCCGATAATATTAGAAAATTGCGTTATACTAAGCAATATGATGAACATTCAAAGCCTTTGATACCTTAGTTTTGAAAGTTAATACAAATTTTTGATACACTTTTTACTTTCTCGATAAACACTATGTACATAGTGTATAGAGAATGTATTGCATTCCACCAAAAAATTCGATACCGAGATTTCACCAGAAATATAAGTTTTAGGGTCCCCTGTATCCAAAGAAAGTATTTTCAGAAAAAGGCCCGTGTGTGTGTTCGTGTGTCCGAGTGACCGTGTGTCGGTGTGTCACTGTGTCCGTGTGTCCGTGTGAACACGATAACTCAAAAACCAAAAGTCGGTAAAATACCAAACTTGGTATTTAAGTTTAGTATCTTCTAGGGATACGACACGAAGATTTTGAAAAAAAATCCCCCCACCCCAAACAAACCCTTTACATGGAACTTTTTTCGAAAACTTTGGTTTCCTAAAAAATGGCTCTAACGATTTTGATTAAAATATCAAATATTAAGGATATTTACCTTACAAATAAAATGTATATTTTGAATTTTCTGGGAATAGCCTCTGTAGACTACTTTATTATAGATGATTTTTTCATAACTACTAAACCGTAAGAGATGGACAAAAACATATCACACAAAAAATGTACACCACGTTAAAAATTGCAATTTATGTTATATACATTTTTTTCCTGGAGTTGATCGTTTTTGAGATATTCCTTTTTCTTGGTTTCAGATTTGAAAAACAACCATCTTTTGTCGTTCACTTTAACCTATGGTACTCCCTTATTTCGCTTCTACTTACAATAAAGCAAGAAATAAGATCATTTCTGCTAATTTTTCTCGATTAGCATGAAATAAATAAAGGATAAGCTTATTAACAATAATTTTTATAGAGATATAGAGAAAGTCATGTGAATGGAACACATCAGATTTTTAAAGTTGAATGAATGAATAAGTGTATTTATAGACATAGCAATACGATACATAGAATTTCAACAATCGCACGGGTCCACAGACCGTACGTGCTTTTGTAATACACATTACAAGCAATATTAAAACAACAACAACAAAGAATTAAAAGAGTTATCACGAAAATAAAAAGACAAAGGAAATACACATTCCAAAGCATTATTAAACAACAATAAAGAATTAAGAGTGAACCGAAAATAAAAATACAAAGATATTCAAATATAGCAATTTAAATTTACAGCACAGAGTACACCTTCTTAAATGCACCCTCTTATAATAGAAAATTACACTTAAAAGACATATATATATATATATATACATAATATATACAACACATATAAAACCATAGAACAACAGTGACCTAAGTATGACATAATATATATGTATGTGGAATAAAGTAGTCACTTTTGTTTAGTCGATCTTATCCCCCTCCTTCTCTATTGGTAGCTTCCTCAGATCTCAGCTGTCTTGCCTTAAGTATAAATTTACCTAAAACACGAACTGCGGCATTGAGAATCTGTATGTAAGTGAAACAGAATTTTACTAATGTCGTTCTTTAATTACTATGTTTCTCAGTATTCTCATTCTATACTGGGCGTGAAAGACCACTTAATTTTGCTCAGAGGCCTCTTTACCAGGATTGAGGTTCTTTTACGCGTTTTAAATCTATGACACTATACTAACTACCCTTCCAAAGAAAGCCACGCAAACCATTGTTCTCCGCCGGGTTATATATATATTAGAAATAACTAGTAATATTATCTGTACACAATTCTTAAAACATTTTGTATATTTGTTGAATAATATATTTTTTAACATTTTATAGAAATGAATTAATGTTATCAAACAATTTAGGCACAGGTATCTTTATCATGTCTTATTACACAAACAGAAAAATGATACTGTAGTCGAAATTTCAAGAAAAGTGTGAAAAACAAAGTAACAAATTATATTTATTATAACAAAAATAACGTGAATTTTAAGAGTTAGGAAATAATATTTTTTTCCCACTAGGCACATTTAACTATAAATTAACTCAATCTATAAATAGACAGGCACCCAACTTGAAACCTTTTTTCCTTGCAAAACTTTTTTCAACATTTCCATAATTCAGAATGTTAACAGTGAATCAGTTTTCACCTACCCTGTAACAAATTATAAAAATACATACAAAAATAGCTTAAGAGAAAAAGTACTGATTTAAATGTCTTGTATTTTAATCCATTAGATTGACAACGTTTTTGTTATTTTTAAAATAATCCTAGAGATTAGCTTTACTATATATATTTGTATTTCGTAAAGCAATACATAAATTTTCACATGAGTACAGGTGATTAATAAGTTAAAAATATTATAGAAATTCAGTTTATTAATTTATTTAAAAAATGTCATAATGTCCAAAATATTTTTAAATTAGCTTACTCTTAAATCAAATTAATATTGAAGTAAATATTAAAGCTAAAACGCTGAAACTAGGTCTTTGCATTCAATCTTTGTTCATAGTAATTAGTACAAATTTAAAAAAAAAAAAAAAAAAAAAAAAAAAAAAAAAAAATACACAACTTTAGATTTTTCAGATTTCACATATGACTTATTTTAACTGACCTGAGGTGCACTTTTTATTTTCTGTACACGTACTATGTACATAATGTGCACCAAAAAATTCAATACCGAGATTTCACCGGAAATACATATTTTTGGTTCCCCTGAATCGAATTTTTTTTTTTTTTTGGACAGAGCTCCATGTGTGTGCGTGTGTGTGCATGTGTTTTTCCTTAGACAGCATAGCTCAGAAATGTATAAACCGTTAAATACCAAACTTATTATTTAATTTTGGATCTACCAAGGATGCGACACGAAGATTTTCAAGAAAATCCCAAACCCCAAACTACCCTTTACATTGAACATTTTTGAAAAATTTGACTATATCAAAATATCTTTAACGATTTTGATTAAAATATCGTATATTAAAGATATTTACCTCACAAATAAAATGTATATCTTGAATTTTCTGGTAATACCCCCCTATGACCCCTTTATTCTTGATGAATTTTACGGAATTTTTCTTTAGTGCTAAACCGTAAGAAATGGGTATAAACTTTCTACACAAAAAATGTAAAGCACTTTAAAGCACACAATTTATATTATACACATCTTTTGCGTGGATTTGATCGTTTTTGAAATATTCATCTCTCAGGTTTAAAAAAATGTACACCTTTCTCATACAGGAATTTGTGAACTTCTGTCCATACAAACAAAGGAACCAGCTTTTGACTATCACTTTAACCTATAGTGCTCCCTTATTTCGCTTCTACTTACAAAGAAGCAAGTAATAAGACCATTTCTGCTATTTTTTTTTCGATTAGATTGAAGTAAATAAAAGCATAAGCTTTTTAACAATAATTTATAGCAGAGATGTAGAGAAAGTCATGTGAACTTAGCACATCAGATTTTTTATTAATATTTAATGTTCAAAGAAATTTCCCGGCACCGTAAACATGCTTTTATAGACCTTCTTGACCTCTAACGTATGATGCAGATTGAAAATAAGCTTATGTAAGAATGCACTGTATATTGTATGTGTAGCTAGAGAAAGTTATGCGAATGGAATACATAAGATTTTTAGGTAAGGGACCTTTTGTGTGTGCGCGAGTGTGTGTGTGTGTGTGTGTGTGTGTTTGTGTGTGTGTGTGTGTGAATTGCACAAATCAAAAAGGAGAAGTCTACTAAATACCAAACTTGATATTGTATTAGCTTAACACAAACAGATATTAAATAAATAAATAAATAAATAAGTAAATAAATTTCATTCTAATTTCTCTATCACTTATCTATGGTATGTACGTTGTAAACGTATTTGGTCCGAAGATATACACTTTACTAAAATAAGACATTTTGTGCCAAACTTTTTCTTAGCATTAGATATACCCAGACGTTTGCATGAAAATCACCCATTCAAAACTACCATTTTACACGGAAATGTTTTCGAAAGTTTAGATTTTCTCAAAAATGGCTACCACAATTTTAGATAATATTTCATATGTATATTAAAAATATTTTCATTGCAAATTATACATATATCTTTAATTTCCTGTGAATAACATCTGAAGTTCTCTTCATTCTGGATGCTTTTGCATAACTGATTAGCCTTGCGAAATACAACAAATATATCTTATTAAAGCACACAATTTGTCATTTTTGGTAGTATTTACGCTACGCTACTGCAAATGGCACCGCAAGCGTTGACACTGATGATATATGGAATAAAATGGAGCACCGGTGGAACGCGATAGTGGGGGAATCCGGAGAGGTCGGAATAAAACCCGCCCCTACGCCGCTTTGTCCACCACAAATCCACATGCGGTGTCTTGAAATCGAACTCGGACCGTTTAGGTAAGAGGCGAGTGGTCTAACCACTCGGCCACGGATCAGCCTATACACACAATTTGTCAGAAGGTTTTTTTTTTGTAGTTAAACTTTTCGGAATTTTCCTGGTTATTGGTGTAGGTTTTCTAAAATTTCTATTAATTGGTAAATTGTGTCACACATTTTAGTTTTAGTTCTTGCTATGCTAAGAAAACTGAATTCCAAAGTCATCTCTTCGCGACCAGCTTATAAAGTACATGGCTATCACTTAAGCTTTTCCTTCAAGTAATAGATAAGATACTTTCTATTATTGTTTACTTCGATTTGCATCAATTAAATAGTTTGCTGCAGAATAGGCAGAGAAATTCAGATAAATGGAAAGATAAGTTTTTTTAGCATGAAGTTAAAAGTATTGATGAGAGATAATGCAATAAAAGGTATAACTGTTTCAGCGTAAGGTTTTAAGTACCGAAAATATTAACTATCTTTACCAGTAATTTTGACAACAGCAATATATAAATAAAAAAATATATATACGTGCTGTTAGGATTATAGATATAAATATTTTGATAAACGATATCTTAATATATGTCAAATTTGATATGTTTGCTGTTTTTTTTTTTTCGGCTGACAGTTTTACCACAACAAACGGTATAATTTACCTTATATGATTGCACATTCATGACTCCGCGGCGAAATAAACAAAGCCTATCTGTGAACTATACGTTTCACACCTCAATAGTGACATGCTGGCGTAGGTGGGTTGGGTAATTGGCCTTGCAGCAAGAATTCAAACTCAGTTCCGACACAACACTTGTTATAGTGAGGCCCGCACACTCACGGTTTAGCCTTCCGAATCGCGGTCTCAGGGAAAATAAACACGTAAGTCTTGTGTGTGCCACACCTATTTGAAGGTACTAACCCACCTAAAAACGTACTATACTTAATAAGTAAGTTTTAAGTCCGCCAATGTGGTATATAATTATTCTACTTGGGTTACATTTACAATTATTACAAACCATATATTGTTATTTAAACTGACTTACCCTTATGTACATAGTTTGAGTATCCCTTAGGTGCTACATACGTATACCTCCCTAGCTATTAGCGAGTGCAGTCCTTTGGTTTATGCTACCTATTCCAAGATAATTTTTGTGTTTTTCTCCTGTTCTCTCTCTCTCTCACTCACTCACCCTGCTCCTTCCTTTATTCTTATACACGTTTCTTTTATCTTCCCAAATATTGTCCCATTTCTTTAATTCTTCTGTTTCTCTTAATATTTATCATTTTCATTGCTACCATCTCTCTTGGATTACTATCCCAAATTTCTTTTCTCTAGCTTCTTACCTCTTTACATTCTGTTACACAGTAAACCATGTTGTGTTTCTCCCCGCACAATATACAACATTCTAGTTCCTTGCTCCTGTTCTCATCCAAGCTAATCCTTGCCTCTCTTGTTGCATATATTTACATAGAACTCTCGGGACCATTAGGTCTTCATTTTCCTGCATAAACAAAGTGACATTTTATTTTCTAGTTCACCCAAAATTTTCTATTTGCCTGTCTTCTATCCTGTTTCTATCTGACTTCCAGAAAGCCCATTTTTTTCTCCCTACCTCCATTATATGTTTCCCATTGTCGATTTTTTCACCAACTCTTCTCATTCTCAATTTTATCCTGAGCTGTTTTATACATATTTTTCGCAGACTCTCATTTTGCCTCTATTTACATCAATATTAATACCCTCTGTAAGATTACTCCACTTATTCCTAGTCTTCCTAAGTCTACTATTGCTACCTCTTCTGGTGCTGCTCTGCTCAGTCCAAAAATAGCTTTACAGAGCCATCAGTATCTGTGGTGTAATTATTTTAATGTCTGATAACTCCCAGATTTCCGTTGCATATAACATATTTGTTTCTATGTAAGTTGCTTCATAAACCCTCTCGAATCGTTTACTATTCGAAATTTGTATGTACATATTCTAATTCCTGTCATACCACTTGTATCTTTCTAGCTTGAGCTGCCCATCCTCCATTACATTTTAATTTTTACCCAAAATAGTCACATACTCCCACAATTTCAATTTCTTTTCCTTCCAGATATCATTGTTCTTCCTTATTTAATTTTGTCCAATTTTTGCACATCTCTATCTTATATTTGCTAATATTTATTTTGAGAATTCTCAAATTTAAGTCAAACTGTGTGATAGACTTTTGAATATTGGAGATATTAAAAGAGCGGACTGTGTGGAATTTTCTGAGGGCACAGTTAACTGTTCTAATAATTTACACAATACATTTAACATCAATTTCTCTTTTGAGAATTCTCAAATGTAAGTCTGATTATGTGTTAAGACTTTTTACATTTTTAGAGGATAAAAGAGTTAGCTTTGTGTAATTTGTTAAGACTGCAGTTAACCTTCCCAATAATTTCCACAATAAATTCAACTTTCACTTCAATATTTCTTTTGAGGATCCTCAAACTTAAGTCAAACCGAGTGTTAGAATTTTTTCAATTTTGGGAGCATAAAAGGACTATGCTTTGTGGAATTTACTAACAATTCAGTTAATTTTTACAATAACTTCACGATATATCCACTTCTCAGTTTATTGTGAAAATTTTCAAATGTAAGTCAAACTGTGTGTTAGACCCTTTTTGGAATTTTAGGAGAAACGGAATTTGTTTAGCTTGGTCTGTGATAAGATTGAATTGTGTGAATCTTGCTTAGAGTGTAGTTAACTATCACAAAATATTTTATATTTTTACACGCGTCCTCTCAAAACAATCCCCCTGGTTTATCAGACTGTGTATTTGTCAGTTTTACTTTCTAAGTTTAAGCTAATATGTTTTGTGTGTGTATGTATTAAATATTATATATATATATATATATATATATATATATATGCATTTTTCTATCACCTGTTGTTATCAACTAGTGTTGTTAATAAAGTTTTGGTACAACAAGGTAGAGGTTATTCCAGTCAATCTAGTGCGTATTCATGTGTCTTCTCTTGCCTTAGTGGTGGGCAGAATAATATTCGCTTGTATTATGGTCTGAATTTCTTTAATTGCCCTCTAAAAATGAAGCAACTATTGATATAATATTGCTCATTTACACTTTTCGTAAATACCAATATAGCCCAAGACCTGTGTATCAGGGATTTCATTTCTAAAAGTGAGACCATTTCCCACCAAATCACATTCTTATATTCTCTAGCCCGATGTACAATGTGCATAATGTATAGAGAAGCTATTGTATTCCACCCAAAAATTCGATGTCGAGATTTCACCGGAAATATATGTATTGCGGCACGCTGCATCGTGGCCGAGTGGTTAGACCATTCACCTCTCACCTAGACGGCTGGGGTTTGCTCCCAAGTGACCGCACGTGAGATTTGTTTTGGACAAATCGGCGCAGGGGCGGGTTTTCTCCGGTTTCCCCCGCCATCACATTTCACCGGGCTCCATCTTCATGTATTATCAATGTCATCGCCTGCGGTGCCATTGAAGTAAAAGCGGGCGTTAAACACTACCAAAAAAAAAAATGTATGTGTGTGCGGATGTGCGCGCGCCTGTGGTCACCATAGCTCAATTACAAAAAGACTGTTAACATCCAAGCTTGGTATTTCAGTTTAGTGTCTTCTAAGGATACGACACGAAGTATTTAAAAAAATCTCGCAACCCCAAACTACCCTTTAAATGGATTTTTTTAAAATTTTTTTATCTCAAAGATGGCTCTAATGTTTTTTATTAAAATATCCTACATTAAAGATATTTACACCATAAATAAGCTGCAAATTTAGAATTTTCTGGGAATAGCCTCTGAAAACCTCTTTATTCTGGATTGAAAAAAAGTACTACACTTACTAATTTATTTCATATGTGTTTTTATGTAGAGCAGATCGTTTATCTGATATTCCTTGCTATTGGTTTCTATTTTAAACTAATTAAACGTTTCTCAAACGAGAAGTGACGTTTCCTTTCATTCCTCTTTTTTACTGCAGGCCGCGCAAAGCAAGCTGAACTTCAGTTGTTTCACATAGTACCAGCTTTTAAAAGTTGTTGATTTAGCCTAATGTATTCCCTTATATCTCTTTTACTTACAAGGAAGCATATAATGAGACAGTTTCTGGTAATGTTTGCCTTGTATAGGATGAAGTAGATAGAAGAATAATCTTTTCTAACGATAGTTATTTGTAATTAAGACAATTTCTGATAATGTTTAGCTTTTATAGGATGAAGTAGAGAGAAGAGTAATCTTTTGTAAGGATAGATATTTGTGTAGCAGCCAGAGGAAGTCATGTGACATTAGATTTTTTGTGCGTTTTATTACAAGTATATCCTGTTAACTTGCTTGTCAACGTTAACATGAGCTAATTCGCAGAACTGGGACCGGAGTCCAGTCATGGCACGAAAAATGGAAGAGATGTAATTGATTTTCAAAGTTTGCAGCACTGGAACTTGGCAGACTTCTGCTGGAACAGAACCAAGAGCACAAAGGCTGCCTCCAAGAAATATGTGCTCCATTGTTGTAATCTCAGCACCAGCCGCCCTGGAATGAGATTAGCATGGACATCAACACAATTTAGAGGCCTGTCACAGAGAAACCGTAATGCCAGGAGTAAGGTTCTGGCGGTCCATGCCCACCGCGGGATTTACAGATAACCTGTGTATCTGCCTGCAAGTTTTAAGGCAAGGAATGATAAACTCTTGACTTCCACCAGCAAGTTTTAAGGCAAGGAATGATAAACTCTTGACTTTCACCAGAGAATACAATCTCATACGTTACACTCATATACATTTCTCTACATATTCTTCAATACACTTCTTTAAGAAATCTGATGTGTACCATTCACATGACTTTCTCTATATCGCTGCAACAAATTATTCTTAAAAAGCTTATACTTCTATTTACTTCATGCTAATCAGAAAAAAGTAAAAATAATCTTATTACTTGCTTCCTTGTAAGCAGAAGAGAAATAAGGGAGTACCCTAGATTAAAGTGATAGTCAAAAGCTGGATGCTATGTCAATGAAGTTCCTTTGTTTACATGGATAGAAGTTGACAAGTTCCTGTATGAGAAAAGTATACGTTTTTCATAGCAGAAACAAAAAATAAGGAATGTCTCAAAAACGACGAACTCCACGAAAAAATATATATCATAAATTGTGTGCTTTAATGTGCTCTACATTTTTGTGTAGTAAGTTTTTGTCCATCTCTTACAGTTTAGCAGTCATTCAAAATTCAGTAAAATTCATGTAGGATAAACTACTCTTCAGAGACTATTCCCAGAAAATTCAAGATATACATTTTATTTGTCAGGTAAATATCTTAAATATACGAAATTTTAATCAAAATCGCTAGAGCCATTTTTGAGAAAATCAAAATGTTCGAAAAAAGTTCCATGTAAACAGTAGTTGGGGGTGGGGGGATTTTTCTCAAAATCTTCGTGTCGCATTCCTGGAAGATACTTAACTTAAATACCAAGTTTGGTATTTTACCGACACTGACACACGGACACACACACACACACACGGACCTTTTTGTGAAAATCTTTTTTTGGATATTGGGGACCCTAAAACATATATTTCCGGTGAAATCTCGGTATCGAATTTTTGGGTGGAGTGCGTATAGAGAAAGTAAAAATCTGATTTGTTCTATCCACATGGCTTTTTCTACCTAGTCTGTAACACACTAGTCTAAAACTAACAGTTCTTCACTGATGGCTTTTAACTTAAACTTAGTATCTTCCGGAGTTGCGACACGAAGATTTTAAGAAAAATCTCTCTACCACCTAAAACTACCATTTACATGGAAAAATATTCAACAACTTTTATGTACTCTAAAATGCCTCTAATGTTTTTGAACAAAACACCGTATATTAAAATTATTTATATGGCAGATACTATACTGTAAGAGATAGACAAAAACTTACTACACAAACAGTTAGATCCAGTTAACACACTGTTTATGTTTTATTGAATTTCACCATTTTTGAGATACTACTTGCTATTTTTTCAGAATCAAACTTTTGTCACACAGAAATTTGTAAACTCCTGACCATTTTAAGAAACAGATTTCAACCATATGCCATTCAGTTTTTAAAAGATTTGACTATCGTTTTAGCTTAGTGTACAAAAGAATCTCAAACGCTAACTCCATATATTCTTCTAAATGCTGTTCTTTAAACAATATGCCGTGTTCTATCCACATGGCGTTCTCTATCTAGTCTGTAAGACACTATTCTAACACAAACAGTTCTTCACTGGTGGCTTTTAACTTAAAATAGCCCAGTCAAGTTCTGAAAATCTATTAACGCCACAATAATTATACGCACATGATAAACACGGCGTAATTCGGCCACGAAGTATTGTCATGTGAATGGAACGCGTCAATTTTTTTTATTCAGAAGAAAACATTTCATGTGTATAAACTAAAACTGAGAAAAAAAAACTGATATGCTGATTCACATGACTTTCTCTACATTCTGTAACAAATTATTGTGAAAAAGCTTATTCTCCTATCTACTTCATGATTTTTGAGATAAACATTAGTAGAAGAAGTCTTATGATTTGCTTTCTTGCTAACAGAAGGGAAATAAGCGATGGTAAAATCTTTTTAAAGCAAGTTAATTGTCCTTGAAGTACATTTCTTTGCATTGCCAGGAGTTGGCACATTCACGTATAAGAAAAGTATTTTATAGCAAACCAATAACAAGAAACACCTTAAAGTGATCAACTGCATTAAAAATGTATATGACATAAATTGTGTGTTTTAAACAGATCTATATATTTTGTATAGTAAGTATTTGTGTATCTTTTACGGTTTATCAGTAATGCAAAATCCAGCTAAATTCAACCAGAATAAAAAAGTTTTGAGAGTCTATTCCCAGAAAAAGCAATATATATTATGTTTAATATAAATATCTGTATTATACAATATTGTAAGCAAAAACTTTAGGGCCACTTTGAGAACATCCAAATGTTCGAAATATTTTTCATGCAAAGGGTAGTTTTGTGTGGGAATTTACTTGAAAATATTGTGTGGCATCCTTGGAAGATACTAAACATAAATACGAAGTTACCGACTTTCGGTTTTGAATTTCCGTGTCCAAAGACATACGGACACCCACACGGACCTTTGTCTAAAAATGCATTTCTTTTGTGATACGTAGGACCATAAAACATGTACTTCCCGTGAAATTTCGGCATCGAATTTTTGGGTGGAATGCAATACTTTCTGTAAGCTCTGTACATAATACGTATAGAGAAATTAAAAATTAACTTTATAAAAATAACCAAAGTGTAGCATAGAATTTAAACAGTGCAATGCTTAAAATATCGTCCAGTGCATGTATTGCATCCATCTTAGGATAAACAAACGTTGTAAATTGGAACTTTAAAGTCCAGTTACCAATAATTAAATACGAGCTGTTTCAAAACGACACCAACCGAAGATAGCAGTCGATTAGCTTACACTTAGATTTGTCCGAAACTTGATATCGCAACTTTCAAACTCTTCTATTTAAAATTTAATGCGTTTAAAAATCGCAGTCATTTAGGATTAGACAGCGAAGGAAGAACGGTTGTCATACGCCGTAAACAACCTCACAATGTGTTTTACGAGAAACCCACAGGACCTACACTACCTTCACTACCAACCGGCATTTCTCTTGGAGCGGGCCCGGCACGTGCCATTTGGTTATATACGACTGTCTAATCCATGGTGAGTTTATGGCAGTTTTTGTATGTGCCGAATTTAGAGTTTAAAATTATATTCACGTATCACGTACGGTATGACCAACAAGTTCCACATCTTCGTTTGGTGTCGCTTTAAGGGTCCTCTGTTTCCCCTAATCATACTAATTACTAGGAAATAGTTAACAAAAGTATTTCTGCAGATGATTATCTCAATCAACGATAAATATATATGTTGAAGAACAAACCAATTGAAGAATAGCCGGGCGAAGAATGTATAGAGAAAATGTACTACATGTACTACATGTTTTTGGTGATATTGTTGAAATAATAATTTTGGTTTCCGGGCAACGGAAACATTGAAGTTCCCTTTCGTTTCACAGAGCAGCAGAGTATTCTAACGCGGCCATTAAGATATGGAATGGCGGTCTTTAGCAAGTGCCACATGGGAATACAAGGAAGCTCATTGTGTTGTGGGTCGATTAGGAGTTGACCTGTTGGCTAATTTGTGAATCTTCGAAAACCTTCTCTTGAATGCACTGCATACTCAGTATATTGAGAGGTTTCTATTGGCTAGCAGCAGATGCAATCTGTGTTGAGATCATTAGCGTAAAGCAATGAAAAGTTTGTGTGAATATTTTCTCTCAAACGTATTCAGACTGCTGAAGAACTGACGTTTGAAGTGATAACTAATAAGAGACTAATATGGATATCTGATTACAGAATATTATAACTCTAGATTAAAAAGCACCTGGAATCGTTTTTCTGCTTCAGATATACGAAAGTAAAAAATATTCTTTTTATTTTTACTATCTCTACACGTACTATGTACATAGTTATTGAGAAATACACTAAATATACAAAATATGCATTTTATTTGTGGTTTAAATATTTCAATACACGGTATTATAATCAAAATCGTTTGACATTTTTGGAGAAAAACAAACTTTGAAAACTATTTCCATGTTGAAACTAGTTGTGTTACAGGAGTTTTCTTGAAAATCTTCATGTTGCATAATTGGTATTTATGTTCAGTGTCTTTCAAGTTTGATGCTTAGCAATATTTTCGTTTTTGAGCATGCTGTCCACAGACATACAAAACTTCTTTCTAAAAATGATTTTGTTTGTTTTTTTATTTGTTTTTTTTTTTTTTTTTTTTTTTTTTGAATCAGTACACCTCAAAACATATCTTTCCGGTGCAACCTCGACATAGACTTTTTGGTTGGAAAACAGACGTACCTTCTCTAGGTACTATGTGCATTGTATGTACATACGTGCCAGAGAAAATAATATAATGGAACTTAAGTATGCCAATTTGTAGACATTTAACTTCATATGTCCCAAGGTCGCGGGTTCTAACCCGGCGGAGGACGATGTGTTGCTTTTTTGTTGTGAAAATCCTTAGCATGGCTTCCATCGGAAGGGAAATAAATCCGTTGTATCGTGTCGTATATTTACGGAACATAAAAGAACCGCAAGCCTGATAAAGAGGCCTCTGAGCGGTCTTTCACGCCCAGTACACAATGGTATGCTGAGAACTACAACAGTTAAAGAGCTTCCATAAATAACGCTCCATTTCCATTGCGTAGATATTTTCTGCATTTATCACATATAAAAGAAATCTGATGTGGTCCATTCACATGACTTTCTCTACATATCTGCAACAAATGGCTGTTAAAAAGCTTATAATCCTATTTACTTCAATTGAGAAAAAGCAGCTGAAATAGTTTTATTACTTGCTTCCTTGTCAGTGGAAGCGAAATAAAGGGGGTATCATAGGTTAAACTGATAGACAAAAACTATGTGACTGAAGTTTCTTTGTTTGTATGCACAACAGTCAACAAATCCCTGTATGAGCAAAGTGTATGTTTTTTAAAGGTGAAACCAAATACCAGGAGTATCTCAAAAACGATCACATCCGCGAAAAAAATATATATAACATAAAGTCAGTGTTTTAACGTACTTGTGAAGTAAGTTTTTGTTCATCTCTTACGGTTTAGCAGTTATGCAACACTCTGTAAAACTCATCCAGAATAAAGTAATCTTAAGAGGCTATTCCCAGAAAATTCAAGATATACATTTTATTTGTCAAGAAAATATTTTTAATATATAATATTTTAATCAAGATCGTTAGAGCCATTTTTAAGAAAATCAAAATTTTCGAGAAAAGTTCCATGTATTTTGGGGTGGGGGGATTTTTCTCAAAATCTTCGACATCTTGGAGGATACTAAACTTAAATACCAAGTTTGGTATTTTACCGACTTTTCGTTTTTGAGTTAGCGTGGTTAAAGACACATGGATACACGGACACACACACACACGGACCTTTTTCTGCAAATGCCTTTTTTTGATACAATGGACCCTAAAACATATATTTCCGGTGAAGTCTCCATATCAAATTTTTGGGTGGCGTGCAATACTTTCTCCATACACTATGTACATAGTACGTACAGAGAAAATGAAAATAGAAGTGTAATTGCATAAGAATTTGGGCCCTAGGGAGTGCTGACCAAGCTTTACAACTTTCAGAGCCTTTACTGTAATGGTCCATTGCCCAGGCTGCTGTGGTCAGTTGACAATGGAGCCAGTTGTTTTATATCCTGAGTTAAAGTACTTCTTAGGTCACGAGGTTATTGCCTCTCTTCGTTTTAATTATGTTCCAGAATAGCATGTAGCTCCTTGGAATGACTTTCTGTATCGTGGAAACTTGAACTAAAAGACCGAACTTCGTGGCTCTATAAAATATTATTTTATCCGCTTCTCTCCCTTTCTTCACTTTCTATACTCGCACCCCCACCACCACCCCTACAAAATACAATAAAGTCAAAACCAAACGTGTGTTCTGACGTATATTTTATAGCGACCCACCATTTCATATTTTCTAGCACCTGTGTATAATGTGAGGTAGAAAAGGTATTGTATTCCATGTAAATATGCTATCCAGATTTCACCGCAAATATTTACCGTGAACCTTTACTAACGTGAATGTAGAGCTAGAAGCATGTTGGACGTTACTGGCAGGTACGGAAGACGTGGACGGGCTAGGTAAATTTATACTTAAGGCAAGACAGCTGAGATGTGAGAAGGCTGCGAATAGAGAAGATGGAGCGGGAGGGATAAGAACAACTAAACAAAAAAGGACTACAATTGTTTTACATTCATATATTTTATGTTACACTTCAGCCATTGTTGTGTTATAGTTTTATATATTGTGTATATATTATGTATATATATATATATATCTTTTAAGGTAATTTATCTATAGTAAGAGGGTACATTTTTGAAGTTGTACTCTGTGCTGTAAATTTAAATTGGTTTATCTGAATATGTTTGTATTTTTATTTTCGTGTCCATTCTTTTAATTCCTTGTTGTTTTAATATTGATTTTTATTTTGTATTAACTTTGTCTTTTTATTTTCGAGATAACTCTTTTAATTCTTTGTTGTCATTTTAATATTGCTTTTTAATGTTCATTACAAAAGCACGTACGGTCTGTATAATATTGTTATGTGAATAAATACACTTATTCATTTATACAGTGTATAAAAAAGGTATTGTAATGCACCCACAAATTCGATGTTAAGATATCAACTAAAATATGTTTTCAGGTCCCCTACGTACTCTATAATAGTGTAATGAAAAGGTATTGTATTGCACCCAAAAATTTTATACCGAGATTCCACAGGAAGTATACGCTTGGGATTCCCTGTATCCAAAAATAACATTTGTACATAAAGGTCAGCGTGTGTGTGAGTGTGTGTATGTGTGTCTGTGTGTGTGTGTGTGTGTGTGTGTGTGTGTCAGTCTTCAGTGTAGGTATCTGTGAACACGAAAACTCAAAAACGAAGAGTCCGTAAAATACCAAAGTTGGTATTTAAGTTTAGTATTTTCTAAGGATACGACACGAAGATTTTTAAGAAAACCCTACCACCCGCGACTATTATTTGCGTGGAAAAAATTTTTAAAATATTAATTTTCCTATAAATGTTTCTAATGATTTTTATTAAAATATCGTAAATTAATGATGTTTAGATGACAATTAAAATGTATGAACTCAACTTTCTGGGAATAGCCTCCAAAGACTTCTTTATTGTGGATGCATTTTTGTGAATTTTGCATAACTCGTAAACCGTAGGAGAAAGACAAAGACTTGCTACAGGAAAGATGTATATCCAATTTATGTATTAGTAATTTTTTCGAGGAATTGAACGTTTTTGGGATATTTATTTTTATGGTTTTCAGTTTTATTTTTCTCATACGGAAATTTGCCAACAACTGGCTATACAAACAATGAAACTGGTATCACATAGCAACCAGCTTTTAAAAGATTTGACTATCGCTATAGCTCATGGTACACCGTTATTTCCCTTCTGCTTACAAGGAAGGAATTCAGTAAAAATACCATTTCTGTTAATTTTTACTTTCTCTATACGTACCATACACATAGTGTATAGAGAAGGTATTGTATTGCACCCAAAAATTCGATACCGAGATTTCGCCGGAAATATACGTTTTGAGACCCCCTGAATCCAAAAAAAGCATTTTTAGAAAAGTATTCGTGTGTGTCTGTCTGTATGTGTTTGTGTTCCTTTGGGCAGCATAGCTCAAAAACGAAAAGATCGTTAAATACCAAACTTGGTATTTAAGTTTGGTATTGTCCAAGGATGCGACACTAAGATTTTCAAAAAACTTCCCCATCCCAAACTATTCTTTACATGGAACTTTTTTCGAAAATTTTGATGTTCCTAAAAATGGCTCTAACAATTTTGATTAAGATATCATATATTTAAGATATTTACCTGATGTATATCTTGAATTTTATGTGAATAGCCTCTGAAGGCTACTTTATTCTGAATGAATGTTACGGAATTTTGCATAACTGCTAAACCCTAAGATATGGACGAAATGTTAAAACACCAAAAGTTTAGAGCACATTAAAACATATAATTTATGCTATACATTTTTTTTCTTGGAGTTGAACTTTTTTTGAGATAGTCGTTGTTTTAGGTTTCAGCTTTGATAAACATAACTTTCTTTTACACGAAGTTGTCAATTCCTGTCCATACAAACAAAGGAACTTCAGTCACATAGCAAACAGCTTTTGACTATCACTTTGACCTATTGTACTCCCTTATTTCGCTTCTACTAACAAGCAAGCAAGTAATAAGATACTTCTGCTAATTTTTTCTCGATTAGATGAAGTAAATAGAATAATTTGTTGCAGAGAGGTGTCATGTTAATGAAACCCATCAGATTTTTTTCGATTAGCATGAAGTAAATAGAAGGATAAGATTTTTGACAGTAATTTGTTTCAGAGAAATAGAGAAAAATCTTGTGAATGCAACACATCAGATCTTTGTAGACATATTTAGCTTATTTCGTTTTAGCGAGTTGGCAACACTGATAATGCTGTGCGTACACACTTAACACGCACAAGAGAAGACGTGAAATGTTCACATTACAGAGGGTTTAGTTTGTATTCTCTTCCACCATTGTTCTTGTAATTACAAACATGAATACGGAAAAGCATAGACGTGCACAAAGCTGTTACTGGAATCGAGTGGGTATGTCTGTATACGGGAGAATGGACGGGGGAGGGTCCGAGAATCGTTCTAAAAATAAATGTTGAAATGTTCTTCTCTGAAAACCGTATTCAATGTTCATCTCTGAAAATTGTATTCCAGCACTGTTTGTTATCAAAACTTTTTATTCTCTACACTCCATCAAAAATTCAATCCCGATATTTCACCGGAAATACATGTTTTTTTGTTTTTTTTTTGTTTTTTTTTTGGAAGCTTAGCATCCTTTAACCTGGTTGGTCATATGGAATTAGTGAAATGATGCTCCCATGATCTCGAGGTCCATGGAGCTTAAAGTTACTCGACGTTCGTCATCTCAGGATAAGGAAAAACCCCGAAAATGAAATGGCGTGTTATTTATGGACGCTCTATAACTGCTGTGGTTCTCAGCGTCCCATTCTATATTGAACGTCAAAGACCGCTTAATTTTACTCAGAGGTCCCCATCAGGCTTGAGATTCTTTTACGTGCCATAAATCTACGACATGGGACCCACAGCTTTACTTCTCTTCCGAAGGAAGCCATGCTAAGGATTTTTACGCCCGAAAAAGTCCTTCGCCCTCCGCCGGGTTTGAACCCGCGACCTAAGGTATATAAAGTCAGCATGGTAACCATTACACCACGGAGGGCGACTGAAAACCCCGAAGAAACCTTATCTGGGCACCTCATCCTAAGCGAGATTCGAACTCACGACCTTTTGAATGTGAAGCAGACACGATACCACCACACTACACAGGCGGGCCTATGTCGTAGGGTCCTTGCTTTTTACTTTCTCTACACGTACTATACATATAGTGTATAGAGAAGAAATTGCCTTCCACCCAAAAATTCAATTCTGAAATTTCACCGGAAATACATGTTTTAAGGTCCACACTTTTTACTTTCTCGACACGTACTATGTACATAGTGTATAGAGAAGGTATTGCATTCCACCCAAAAATTCAATAGGGAGTTTTTACTGGAAATACACGTTTTAGGGTTCCTTGTATCCAAAAAGTATTTTCAGACAAAGGTCCGGGTCCGAGTGTCTGTGAACATGATAACTCAAAGACGAAAAGTCGGTAAAATACCAAATTTGACATTTAAGTATAGTATCTTCCAGAAATGCGCCACGAAGATTTTCAGAAAATCCTCCCACCTCAAACCACCCCAATAAAGATATTCAATCCAATAATAAAGCTATAGCAATAGTTGAGGTCTTAACCTAACTCCCATCCAATAAAATAAATTATGTTATTTATAATACAATACTTATTAAAGGAAATGTTACAGGAGAAGAAATTCGAAAATTTTGATTTTCTCAAAAATGGCTCTAACTATTTTGATTAAGATAGCCTATATTAAAGATATTTATATGGAAAATAAAATGCACATCTCGAATTTTTTGGGAATATCCGCTAAAGACTTCTTTACTCTGGATGACCTTTTTTTAAAATTTTGCATAACTCTAAACCGTAATATATACAAAACCATTAAAGATGTAAAACACACAGTTTGTGATAACTATTTTCGTGGAGTTGACCGTCCTCGAGATATTCCTTGTTATTGGTTTCAGTTTTAAAACGCTTGTAATTTTCTCATACGGAACTTGTCAGCACTTGGCCATGTAAAAAAATCTGATGCTTTCTCTACATCTCATCAACAAATTATTGTTAAAAAGTTTATGCCTCTATTTTCTTCATGTTAATCGAGACAAAAATAGCAGCAATAGTCCTATTACTTGCTTCCTTGTAAGTAGAAGAGAAATAAGGGAGTGCCATATTTTAAAGTGACAGTTAAAAGCTAGCTGCTATATGACAGAAGTTCCTTTGTTTGTATGGACACGAGTTGACAAATTCCTGCTTGAGAAAATTACAAGTTTTTCAAATCTGAAACCAAAAACAAGTAATATCTAAAAAACGATCAACTCCATGAAAAAATATGTATATAACATAAATTGTGTGTTTTAATGTGCTCTACATTTCTTTTTTTGGGTACGTTTTTGTCTATTTCTTACGGCTAACCAGATACACAAAATGCGTAAAATTCATTCAGAATAAATCAGACTTCAGAGCCAATTTCCAGAAAATTCAAGATATACATATTATTTGTCAGGTATATATATATTTAATATACAATATTTTAATGGAAATCGTTAGAGCCATTTTTTAGAAAATCAAAATTTTCGAAAGTTTTTTTTTTCCACGTAAAGTGTAGTTGGCAGTGGGGGGATTTTCTTGAAAATGTTCGTGTCGCATCCATGGAAGATACCAAACCTAAATACCAAGTTTGGTTTTTAACGGACATTTCGTTTTTGAGCTATGCTATCCACAGACACACAGACAGATAGAAGACAGACACATGGACCTTTTTGTAAAAATGTTTTTTTCGTATTCAGGGGGTCCTAAAACATGTATTTCCTGAGAAATCTCGGTAATTAACTTTTGAGTGGAATACAATAATTCCTCTATATACTATGTATATAGTACGTGTAGAGAAAGTAAAATCAAATTACAATCCCGTAGCAACCACATTTTAAAGCATTAGATTGTCAGTTTAGCCTAGTCTATTCCATTATTTCCCTCCTACTTATAAGGAACTAAGCAATAAGATCATACTGCTAATGTTTATCTCAATTAGCATGAAGCATATAGAAGAATACCTTATTAATAATAATTTGTTACAGAGATGTAGAGAAAGTCATGTGAATGGAGAACATCAGATTTTTGTAGACATATTTAGCTTATTTTATTTTAGCGAGTTGCCAACACTGATAATGCTGTGCGTACACACTTAATACGCACAACAAGAGAAGACGTGGAATGTTCACATTACAGAAGGTTTAGTTTATATTCTCTTCCACCATTGTTCTGGCAATTACAAGCATGAATACGGAAAAGCATAGACGTGCGCAAAGCTGTTACAAGTGGTGGGTGGGGGATCAAATGGGTATGGTGTGTATACGGGTGAGCGCACGGGGCACGGTCCGAGATTCATTCTCAAAATAAATATTGTAATCTTCATATCTGAAAATTGTATTCCAGTACTTATTGTTAACAAAACCTTTTTTTTCCTAAGGCAAAAATCGACACAGAAACTGTTACAGTTAAATAATAATTTATTTATTTTATTTACGAATTACACTTGAAAGGCAGCAAGATTTATATAATTTACAAAAACTAAACTTTAAAAAAAACCGATGTGTTCCATTCACATGACTTTCTCAACTGTGTAACACATTATTGTTAGTAAGCTTATCCTTCCATTTACTTCATGCTAATCGAATAAAACTTAGCAGAAATAGACTTATTGCATGCTTTCTTGTAAGTAGAAGCTAAACATGTGAGTATCATAGGTTAAAGTGAAGTCAAAAGCTGGTTACTAGGTGACTAAAATTCCTTTGTTTGTATGGATACGAGTTGACAAATTCCTGTATGAGACAAATTTTTCAAAGCTGAAACCAAAAACAAGGAATATCTCATAAACAATCAACTCCTCGAAAAAAGTTATGTATCATAAATTTTGTGTTTTAATGTGCTCTACATTTTTTGTGTGGTAAGTTTTTGTCCATTTCTTACGGTTTAGCAGTTATGCAAAACTCCTCCAGAATAGTCTTCAGAGGTTATTCCCAGAAAATTAAAGATATACATATTATTTGTAAGGTAAATATCTTTGATATACGACATTTTAATAAAAATCGTAAGAGCCATTTTTGAGAAAATCAAAATTTAAAACAACAAAATCCATGTAAAGGGTAGTTGGGCGTGAGGGGATTTTCTTGAAAATCTTCGTATCGCATCCCTGGATGATACCAAACTTAACTACCAAGTTTGATATCTAACGGTCTTTTCTTTTTTGAGGTATGCTGTCCAAGACACACACACGCACACACACAGGCCTTTTTCCAAAAATACCTTTTTTGGATTTAGGGGGACCCAAAACATGTATTTCCGGTGAAATCTCGGTATCGAACTTTTGAGTAGATTACAATACCTTCTCTATAGACTATGTATATAATACGTGTAGAGAAAGTAAAAAGTCTGATGTGTTTCACACAACTTTCTCTGCATTTCTGAAAACAACTATTGTTCAAAATAAAAACAAAATATTCTTCTGTCAGGATAATGCATTGTCCTTATTATTTTTCTCCTTGTATTTACTACGGAAAAAAATATTATGTATTCCATTCACATGACTTTCTATACATTTCTGCAACAAATTATTGTTAGAAAGCTTATACTTCTATTTACTTCATGTTAATGGAGAAAAAAAAATAGTAGAAATAGTCTTACTACCTGCTCCCTTCTAATTAGAAGCGAAATATGGGATTACCATAGGTTAAAGTGATAATCAAAAGCTGGTTGCTATGTGACTGAAGTTCCTTTGTTTGTATGGACAAAAGGAATATCTCAAAAACGGTCCGCTCCACGAAAAAAATATATGTAACATAAAGTGTGTGTTTTAACGTGATCTACATTTTTTGTGTGGCAAGTTTTTGTCCACCTCTTACGGTTTACCAAGTATGCAAAATTCAATAAAAATGATCCAGGATAAAGATGTCTTTACATGAACCTCAAATTCCCGTGAAATCTCACTATTAAATTTTTTGATTGAATTCAATACCTTCTCTACCTATTAAGTAAGTTTTACATGGTGGAGAAAGATAAAATATATAACTAATAAAACATACCTTAATTTTTCTTAGAATAAACTGCGAAGTCTTATTTTGTGTTTTTTGGAACTTTTAATAATATTTATGGTTTCCATTTTTAATTTTTAGCCTTTCTTCGTCTTCTTCTTCCTCTCCTCCTCCACTTTATGGTATAGACCATTTCTTAGTTGCTTGTTCCGTCGTCAAAATCTTCCAGTCAATGCTCATGTATCCCTTTTCTTTAGAGGCTTGTATTTCATAATTTATTTTGTAATTCTAGTATCCAGAAGTCTTTCATTACTCCTTCCAGGACTATGTACATTGTATATAGAGAAGGATTTTACTCCACCCAAAAATTCGTCAGTGTGTCAGTGTGTCCATGTGTCCGTGGTCTGTAAACACGATAACTCAAAAACGAAAAGTCGGTAAAATACTAAATTTGATATTTAAGTTTAGTATCTTTCAGGGATGCAACACGAAGATTTTAAGAAAAATACCCCCACCCCCAACCCTTTACATGGAACTTTTTTCGACCATGTTGATTCTCTCAAAAATTGCTCTAACGATTTTGATTAAAATTTCGTATATCAAAAATATTTACCTGACAAATAAAATGTATATCTTGAATTTTCTGAGAATAGCCTCTGAAGAATAGTTTATTCTGAATGAATTTTACGAAATTTTAAATAACTGCTAAACTGTAAGAGATGGACCAAAACTTATTACTCGAAAAATGTAGAGCACGTTTAAACACACAATTTATGTTAAACATATTTTCGTAGAGTTCATCGTTTATTGAGACATTCCTTGTTTTTGGTTTCTGCTTTGAAAAACTTATACTTTTCTCATACAGGAATTTTCAACTGCTGTCCATACAAACAAAGGAAATTCAGTGACATATCAACCAGCTTTTGACTATCACTTTAACCTATAGTAGTCCCTTATTTCGCTTCTACTTACAAGGAAGCAAGTAATAAGACTATTTCTGTTAATTTTTTTCTGATGAGCATAAAGTAAATAGAAGCATAAGCTTTTTAAGAATAATTTGTTGCAGGGATATAGAGAAAGTCATGTGAATGGTACACATCATATTTTCAGAAATATGACAATGAGGGTGTGTGTGAGTGTGAGTGTGTGTGTGTGGCTACGAACAGCATACCTCAAAAATTTAAAGCCTGTTAAATGTCACACTTGGTATTTAATTTTAATATCTTCCAAGAATAGAGCACGATTTTCAAGAAAATTCCTCAACTGCCAACTGCTTTTACATGGAACATTTTTCGAAAATTTTTATGTTCTCAAAAATAGTTTTAGTGGTTTTGATTAAAACACAGTATTTTAAAGATGTTTATATGAAAAATTAATTATGCATTTTGAATTTTCTGAGAATAGCGTATAAAGGTCTCATTATTGTGGATGAATTTTGCTGAATTTTTTACTGGTAAATCATATGAGTTAGTTAAGACTCCTACATAAAATGTAAATCTCGTACAACACCCAATTTGTGTAGTATAATTTTTTTTCGTGGAGTGGAGCATTTTTAAATATTCCTTGTTATTGGTTTCAGTTTTAAAATATAACTTTTCTCATACGGAAATAACGAGTGTTCCTGGTGTTGCAAAGAAACGTATTTCAACCATATGGCAATCGGTTTTAAAAGATTTTACGTCGACTTTAGCCTAATTTACTCCCTTATTCCCCTTTTACTTACAAGAAAGCAAATAATAAGACAATTTCTGGTAATGGTTACCTCGATTATCATGAACTGGATAGCAGAATAACATGTTAATAATATTTGTCAGTGAGATGTACAGAAAGTCATGTGAGCGCAGAACATCAGATTGACTGAAATCTTTTAACCTTCCGTTTATGTGTTTACTTCTTATTTTGTACTTTTATTTCTAATATCTTTTTTGTGGTTCTATTTATATCCCACTTTTTCTTTTTTGGTAGTGTGTAACGCCCGCTTTAACTACTTATGGCACCGCAGGTGGTGACACTGAAGATACATGAATGATGATGGAGCACCAGTGGAATGCGATGGCGGGGAAACCGGAGTACCCGGTGAAAACCCGCCCCAGCGCCGCTTTGTCCACCACAAATCTCACATGCGGTCGCTTGGGATCGAACCCCGGCCGTCTAGGTGAGAGGCAAGTGGTCTAACCACTCGGCCACGGCGTGGCCGATCCCACCTTTAACGCCATGGTCCTATTGACAGTATTTTGCTATTGAACATGACTATTGCCTTTTGGCATGGTGATAGTCGTTGGGTTTCTATGTTTCTTTAACTTTATTCATGAAATCACACAAATTCATGCTATAATTCATACTTCACTCTTTGAAAAAGCTGATGTGTTCCATTCACATGACTTTCTCTACGTCACTTCAACAAACTATTGTTAAAACGCTTATGCTTCTATTTATTTAATGCTAAACGAGAAAAAATTAGCAATAGACTTACTACTTGCTTCCTTATAAGTAGGAGCCAAATAAGGGAGTACCATAAGTTAAAGTGATAGTCAAAAGCTGGTTGCTATGTGACTGTAGTTCCTTTGTTTGTATTGACAGGAGTTGACAAATTCCTATATAAGAAAAGTATAAGTTTTTCAAAGCTGAAACCAAAAACAAGGAATATATAAAAAAAGATCGACTCCACAAAAAGTTGTATATTACATGAATTGTGTGTTTTAATGTGATCTACATTTTTTGTGTGGCAAGTTTTTATTCATCTCTTACGGCTTAGCAGTTATGTAAAATTGCGTAAAATTCATCCAGAATAAAGTAGTCTTTAGAGGCTATTCCCAGAAAATTCAACTTAAACATTCTATTTGTCAGGTAAATATCTTTAGTATTCAATATCTTAACCAAAATCGTTTCTGCTTACAAGGAAGCAAGTAATAAGACTGTTTCTGCTATTTTCTTCTCGATTAGTATGAAGTAAGTAGAATGATAAGCTTTTTAACTATAATGGGTTGTAGAGATTTAGAGAAAGTCATGTAAATGGAACATATCTGAATTTTTGAGTTATCGTGTTCATAGAAACACAGACACATGGACACATACAGAAACCTTTTTCTAAAAATACTTTGTTGGATACAGGGGACTCTAAAACGTGTATCTCGGTATCGAAATGTTGGTTAGAGTGCAAAACGTTCTCTATGTAGACGAAGTAAAAATTGAAACGTTGTACAACTGTATCAGTAGTCTACGTTTTAGTGTCGACAATATTTTCATTATTAGGAATATGCAATTATCTTTTTCTAAATACAGGACGCAAAAGAATACCATCCAGAATGAATATACTCTTATTATCTGTTTTTCCCTTGTGCCGTTTATATCATTTTCTACTGCCTTTCTTATAATGAGGTTATTGTTTATCATTCTGCTACACAACGTTCGCAAGGTTTGTGGAAATGTGGTAGTAGAAATAACTTTACAGTGTTTGTTTTGTCCAGCGTAACAGAAAAGTACCCTCTACGTTGTTGTGTTTTACATTTGAAGTTTTATAGAAAAATGAATCATTCAGAAACATAGTTCACACTAATTATATTACATTTAACTGCAATTCTATGAAAGGAGATATAAACAACACACTTGCAGTAGCGTCTGATGCCCAGTTTAATTAGCGGGGCATAATATACCAAAAACATCTGATATGTGATATTCACATTCCTTTGTTTAACTTCTATGGAATAAACTATTAATACAGAAGCTTATTCTTTTGTTTCGTGATAATCGAGTTAAAACATTTACTGAAACGGCATTATTGCTTGTAATTATGAGAAAAGAAAATTTACTGGATCAGTGATGGCTATTTAGTAAGGCACTGAGGGCCAGAATGCGTTAAGGGCTTTATTTGAGGGCCAGGAAAATTAATAGCATAACTATATTAAAATTCTGATGTGCTCCTTTCACATGACTTCCTCTACATCTCTGCAAAAAGCTTATGTTTCTATTTAATTCATGCTAACCGAGAAAAAATTAGCAGAAATAGTCTTATTACCTGCTTCCTTGTAAGTAGAAGCGAAATAAGGGAGTACCATAGGTTAAAGTGATAGTCAAAAGTTGGTTGCTATGTGATTGATGTTCCTTTGTTTGTATGGACAGGAGTTGACAAATTCCTGTATGAGAAAAAGTATAAGTTTTATAAAGCTGAAACCAAAAACAAGGAATATCTCAAAAACGATCAACTCCGCCCAAAAAATTTTATATTACATAAATTGTGTGTTTTAATGAGCTCTACATTTTTTGTGTGGTAAGTTTTTGTCCATCTCTTACGGTTTAGTAGTTATGCAAAATTGCGTATACCCAGAAAATTTAACATATGTATTTTATTTGTCAGGAAAATGTCTAATATTTAATATTTTAATCAAAATCGTTTGAGCCATTTTTAAGAAAATCAAAATTTTCGAAAAAAGTTCCAGGTAAAGTGCAGTTTCGGGTGGGGGGGTTTTCTTGAAAATCTTCGTGTTGCATCCCTGGAAGACAAAAACTTAAATACCAAGTTTGGATTTTAACGGTCTTTTTGTTTTTGAGCTATGCTGTCCACAGATACACACACACACACACACACACATACACACACTCTCGCACACACGCGGACCTTTTTCCAGAAATGCTTATTGTGTATTCAAAGGACCCAAAGCATGTACTTCCGGCGAAATCTCGGTATCGAATTTCTGGGTGGAACACAATACCTTCTCAATACAGCCAGTCCCCATGGCCGCGCTCGCTAAAGCGTCTCACTTTGGTGCTTCATGGGCAGTGGATCGTGGGTTCGAGTCCCGCCTTGGGTATGGGTGTTATATGTTTGTGCAATGTGTATATGTTTGTAAAAGAAACAGTAAAACCAGTAAACCAGTAATCAGTAAAAACCTACGGGGGGAAATGTAAATAGGGATACAGTGCCGGAGTCCTGATCAGACTCCGTTACTGTTTTATATAAAAAAAAAAATTACACTATGTATATAGTACGTGTAGAGAAAGTAAAATTTAAGGAATAGTCTTGGCTAGAGAAAAATTCCTTCCCTCAGCTAGATTTTTACCGTGTACCCCAGCAGATCAGGTAGGTGATTCACCGACCGAGCTATGGGCCTAGCCAGATCCTTTTCTGTGCCTCCTTTTACATTCCTTAATATTTCATTTCCGAAATCTATGTATAGCTTTTCTGTCCTTTAGTTACTCCCCAAGCACACATGTCAGAGTCGATACAGCTATAATACAGATCGCGTGCCAGTTCTTGACGAATGACATTTTTAACTGAGTGATTAGATGTGAGTCATTTACTCCTCTTTACTGGAGCAGGAACGACAGTCAGATGTTATGTACGTTATTCTCATGTTTCTGCGGTAGAATAGTAGTCATCACAAAGCATATCTCACACTTACAGTGATATTACTTGCCTGTATTCACTCTCAACCTCAGTTACTGCTTACACTACACTTTACACCTAATTTTCTTGTATTTCTTCTATTCTCAATACTTCTGCCGCACATTTTTCTTCCAAATTGCTGCCATTTTCATGGGTGACTAATCTCTCGTTGAAACGCTGGCAATGGCATACTTTGCAGCCAATTGTATGCCATGTATTCTCGAAACGTAATAATAAGGAAGCAGAGCGTTAGTTATTGCAACAGACTAACTTGTGCGCTAGCTCACTGTATTTTTGCTAAACGTCACTCGTCTAGAAGGAACGAGCAGCCTATACTGCTGTGGCATTGCAGACGATGACACAGATGATAAATGGAACGAAGACAGAGCACCGGTGGAATGCGATGCTGGCGAAAACCCGCCCCTGCGCCGCTTTGTTCCTCTACAAGTCTTTTGCGGTTGCTTGGGATCGAACTCAGACCGCCTTAGTGAGACGTGAGTGGTACATCCTGTACAAGCACTTCCTGTAGTTGCTAAGTGGAGCAAGAAGCAACGTTAAAATGATTCCGTTAAAATGATTCGGATTTAAATTTCTACTTCGTGAGCTCACTACCATGCGACGAGGGATCAGTTCGTCGCCCACAGATGGCGTTGTAGGATGAAATAACGACTTGCGGCTTCGAAATGGCGGAACATTTTGCTAAGGAACCTTCTTTTTGCAAGAGTAGCGTTCTTCTAAGTGTAAATAAACATTATATGGGAAGGAAGCCACGTTAAAGAGTTTTGCGTCCGAAAAAAGTCATCTCCCTCAGCCAGTCTTGAACTTGCCATCTTGGGTTTCATAGGCTGACATCTTAATCGTTACAACACGGATGGTGATGGAACAGTTATAAGGGTATACAATTTTGGTTTTGTCTCTTTTCTATTTGATAAGACAATCCAAGGAAATGGACTATTAATAATTCATATAAGAAGGGAGATTTTATCAGGTTATGATTGTAATATTTACATTAGTTCTCAAATGATAGATGACGCATTTGACCTACTTAATTAACCCAATGTTCTTTTATTTTTCTTTCTTCACTGCCTTCTGAATAATTATATGGTCGACCGTGCCCACACCTAATGTACGAATATCGATAGCAACTATAGAAATAGAAAACAATTATTTAATTTTAGCTTATAATAACTAATAAATTCGATACCGAGATTTCACTGGAAATATATGTTTTAGGACCCCCTGTATCCAAAAAAAAGCATTTTCAGAAAAATGTCCGTGTGTGTTTCCGTGTGTCTATGAACACGATAACTCCAAAACGAAAAGTAGCTAAAATACCAAACTTGGTATTTAAGTTTAGTATCTTCCAGGGATGCGACACGAAGATTTTGAGAAAATCTCCCCACCCCAAACTACCCTTTACGTGGAACTTTTTTCGAAAATTTTGATTTTCTTAAAAATGGCTCTAGCGATTTTGACTAACATATCATACATTAAAGATATTTACCTAACAAATAAAATGTATAGCTTTAAAATTTCTGAGAATAACTTCTGAAGACCTGTTTATTCTGGATGAATTTTGCTTAATTTGGCATAAGTAGTAAACCTTAAGACATACCCAAAAGCTTACTATAAAAATTTTAGGTCATGTTAAAATACACTAGTTATGTCATATACATTTTTTCTCGTGGAGCTTACCGTTTTCGAGGTAGTCATTGTTATTAGTTTCAGTTGTGAAGTACTTATACTTTTTTCAGACGGGAGTGTCCGTTTTTCTTTTGTTCTACTCCTGGCCAAGAAAAGAAGCGATTTGTAATGACAATAGCATAACGACAGCTTTCAAAACATTTGACTATTGGTTTAACCTAGTGTATTCTCTTATTTTCTTCCTACTTATACGGAACTAAACTCATGTGAGTGTAACACATCAGATTTTTTTTAACTAAACACATTCTGAACTGGATGAAACTTTAATTAAGCATTGTAACTGAATCAATTGAAAGTACAAATTTGGAACTGACAGTTATTAAAGGTGAAGCTTTGCTGCCTGGATTGTCATCTAGTTACCAATAACATGTGCGACAAGATTTCAAATAAATGAACATCAGCAAATAGAAGATGTTTTGACAATATTGCTCCAGTCAGATGACCAGGATGGTTTGAAATTGCTATTCCATTGGGGCTTTAATAGTTGAGCTAAATGTCAACGCTATATTGCCTACCTTAGCCAATGTCACATTCTAAGTAGTAGGTGCGCAAATCCTAATTATAAATAACTGTTTTGACGCAAGTTAATGCCAAACATTTTACACTTTTGTTTGGTGAATAATTGAAATACGTTTAGCCAAGCAGTGCGGATGTAATTACTGTGGAGTAGATAAAAAACGTTAATGCATTTCATGACGAAATTAGCATAGAGGAGGAGAGAGATGGCGAGGGAATGCTGATGATCGTATTTCCAGAACAGCGACAGCCACTTTAGAGTTTCTTACTGCAACACAACCTGTGGTCCGCACAATGACTGCATTTACTGGGAATCGATATCCAGTTCCATTCGTATTCTGATGGCCGTTCTCTGAGAGAAAAGCTTTCTCCATTAACATGCTATATCCCTTCAGCACGCTACACACACATACAAGATACTGCCACGACAGAGTTACCACAATCTCTCAACTAAAGGTTCTAAATCCTGGGTACGTAGTAGCGAGCGCGTTTTCCATTAAGCTACACCATCGAGATTGTTACATTTTGTTACTAATGCAATAAAAGTATAACCTAAAATTCTATAAGACAATAGATGTTCCAGTTTTACTACACGCTTCGGAGTCGTGGACACATAAAAAGAAAGAGTGGAGCCGAATACAAACCCAGAAATGAAATATCTCCAAGCAGTAAAAGGATGCACCAGACAAGTCATATTAGATTTTTTTTTTTTGGTAGTGTTTAACGCCCGCTTTAACTACTTATGGCACCGCAGGCGGTGACACTGATGATGCATGAATGAAGATGGAGCACCAGTGCAATGCGATGGCGGGGGAAACCGGAGAACCCGGAGAAAACCCGCCCCAGCGCCGCTTTGTCCACCACAAATCTCACATGCGGTCGCTTGGGATCGAACCCGGGCCGTCTAGGTGAGAGGCGAGTGGTCTAACCACTCGGCCACGGCGCGGCCTATATTAGAAATGAAGACATAAAGAAAGAATTAGACATATTTTCCTTAAAAGAAAATATACAAATAAATAGCGAAAAATGGAAAAGTAATTTACAAAGAATGGACAACTCTCGCATTCCACCTCAGTCACACAAACATAAACCTCTAGGCCACAGAACAATAGGAAGAACAGTTAAAAGATGGGAAGAAATATGAGGCCGAAACAGGAGAATTCTCCTAATCCATGAAGAGTTGATGATGACGATGATGATGATGATTGTAAAAGTAATCTGATGTGCTCCATTGAGTCAACCTTCTATAGCTGTCGATACACAAACTACCTTTACAAATATTTTACCTTCTCTACACGTGCTATGTACATTGTGTATAGAGAAAGTATTGTAATACACCCAACATTTCGATACCGAAATTTTACCGAAAATACAGGTTTTGGGTCCCCCTGAATCCACAAAAAGCTTTTGGAAAAAGGTCCGTGTGTGCGTGTGTGTCTATGTCTGTGTATGTGTGTGTCTGTGGACAGCATAGCTCAAAAAGGAAGAGACCGTTAAATACCAAACTTGGTATTTAAGTAGGGTATCTCCCAAGGATGCGACACGAAGATTTTCAATAAAATCCCCTCACCCCCAACTACCTTTACATGGAACTTTTTTCGAACATTTTGATTTTTTCAAATTTGGTTCTAACGATTTTGATTAAAATATCGCATATTAAAGATATTTACCTGACAAATAAAATGTATATCTTTAACTTTTTGGGAACAGCCCCTGAAGACTATTCTGGGTGAATTTTATGGAATTTTGCGTAACTATTAAACCGTAAGTGATGGACAAAAACTTACCACACAAAAAATGTAGAGCACGTTAAAGCACTCGACGTATGTTGGTGGAGTAGGTTGTTTTTAATATTCCTTGTTTTTGATTTCAGCTTACTTTTCTCATATAGAATTTGCGAACTCCTATAGTACTGCCTTATTTCTTTTTTACTTACAAGGAAGCAAGTAATGAGACTATTTCTGCTAATCTTACCTCAATTAGAACGAAATAAATGAAAACATAAGCTTTTTAACAATAACTAGTTGCAGAGATGTAAAAAAAATCATGTGAATGAAACACATCAGATTTTTATCTACATCATGCTAATCGAATAAGTACAGTGTGTCTCTTTGAATCGTTACCACAATGATATCTTAATATCTCTTAAAATAATAGACATAGAATAGCCGGAATTATATTGTACGTTAGACAGACTCACCAAGTTTCAATAAATCTCCGCTTGTGCACCTTTCGTGGCCTAAAAATATCAAGACGGAACTCTTGCTCCTTTTGTTCCACAATATTACTGGCGTGATAGAAGCACAGCTCTATTCGACTTCGGAGGTCAGCGAGGTCCTGTAATGCATTTGTGGGTCTTCATAGTTCTCCAGCATATCTAGGCAATTGTCCCTATTACTGTGATTTCAGTAAAGAAATAAACCCATGTATCGTAATGCTGAAAGATTGCTTCATCTGAGAATGCGATGTGATTGAGGAATTTATTGTCATCGTCAGTGAGGGATAACAGTGCAGTAGCGAACTCGGCCCGTTTGGGTTTATTATTCCGCTGTATTTTTTGTATAAGTTGGATTTTGTGTGCTCTAAATCGCAGTTTTTATGGACAACTGGCTCTAAACAGTCTCGTCGAATTGACTTCCTTGAGCTACGCTGAAATGCTTGCCTTACATCTTCAACTGTAGCTGCAGACACTTTTTTTGCCGCCTCCCTTCATCCTCAGCGCAGATCGTGTTTCCAATAGCTGATTATGGCATTTCACAATGGTATGAAGAGCTGTCTTCTGTTTGGGCCCATAATTATACCTGGTTTATACCTCGGACTTCCCTAGTCATCCTCAACTCACCATTGCTCACTATACCCACGATGTGTGGACGCTAATTGTGCTATGGGGACTGGCCGCCTTCAAGACTTCTGCCACTAAATTCACTCCTGGTGTCAAAGTTGGAGGGTGATTAGGAGTTTAGTAGTGAACTCGGCCCGTTTGGGTTTATTATTCCGCTGCAACTTCTCCATAAGTTGGATGTTGTATGCTATAAATCGCAGTCTTTTATGGACCACTGGCTCTAAACTGGCCCGAATTAACTTCCTTGAGCTACGCTGAAATACTTGTCTTACATCTTAAACTGTTGCTGCGGACATTGTTTTTTGCCACTTTCCTTCTTCCTCAGCACAGATCCTGTTTCCAACAACTGAGTATGACTTTTCACATTGGAATGAAGATCTGTCTTATATTTGGGCCCTTTATTATACCTGGTTTTTCCTTGTCAGCCTCAACTCACCATTGCTTACTATGCCCACGATGTGGGGACGCTAAGTGTGGGTATTTGTGCTGTGGCGGCTGGCCGCCATCAGGACATCCTTGGGATACTCAGAAATGCTTGCCTAACACCTTCAACAGTAGCTACAGATACTGTCTTTTGCCACCTCCCTTCATCCTTAGCACAGATCGAGTTTCCAACAGCTGATTATGCCATTTCACATTGGTATGAAGATCTGTCCTTTTATGTGCCGTAAGGGAGCATATTGGGCCTCTTATTGTACCTGGCTTATACCTCGAACTTTCCTATTCATCCTCAGCTCACCATTGCTCACTATGCTGACGATGTGGGGGCGCTAAGTATGGGTACTTGTGCTGCGGCGGCTAGCCCCTTCAGGACTTCTGCATGCAAATTCTTCCTGGTGCCAACATTGGAGGGTGACAGTGCAGTACAGTAGCAAACTCGACCCGTTTGGGTTTATCATTCTGCTGCAACTTTTGCATAAGTTGGATTTTGTATGCTCTGAATCGCAGTCTTTTAGGAACATCTGGCTCTAAACTGACCCGTCGAATTGACTTACTTGGGCTACGCTGAAATGCTTGCCTTACATCCTCAACTGTAGCTGCAGACACTGTTTTTGCCGCCTCCCTTCCTCCTCAGCAGAGATCGTGTTTCCAACAGCTGATAATGCCATTTCACAATGGTATGGGAATTATGGTATGCCATCTCAAAATCATTTGAGATCGCCTTGTGTTTTCAGGGAAACAAGAGAGACAGTTGAAGAATTTAATGCTGTGTCGGCATGTTGCCATAATAGCTCTGTGGTCAGATCAACCGGCTGGAAGCTGGGAGATCCGCAGTTCAAATTGCGTCTATGACATTGAATTTTTCATTAAAAACCCTACCTATCCAAAAAAATCTGATGTATCCCATTGAAATGGCTTCCTCTATTAGTAGCTTCCTTGTAAGTAAAAGAGAAATAAGAAAATGCATAGGCTAAACTGATAGGCTCGTCCTTTAAAAGTTGGTCGCTAGGTAATACAATTGAAATTCTAAGTTCTTTGCTTGCAAGGAGTAAACAAACGAGAAACGAGAAAATGATGACTTCCCATTTGAGAAACGTTTAAGTGGCTTAAAATTGAAACCAATAATTCCAAATATCTAGAAAATGGTTAAGTCCACAAAAAAAAAAAGTAGATGACATAATGAAAACATTTTTTGTGTAGTTAGTTTTTATATACCTGTTACGGTTTGCCAGTTATACAAAAGTCATCCAGAATTAAGAAATCTTCAAAAAACTCAAGTATAATCTTTCGTTTGTCATAAAAATATCTTAAACATAAGATATTTTAAATTAATCATTAGTAATTTTTCAGAAAATCGAAATTTCGAAAAATATTCCATTTGAAGGGTAGTTGGGGGTGGGGAATTTTCTTGAAAAACTTCGTGTCGTAGCCTTGTAAGATACTGAAGTTAAATACCAGGTTTTGTATTTAACCGACTTTTTGTTTTTGGGCTCTGCTGCCTAAAGACACACACACACACGCACACACACACACACTCACACACATACACTCACACACCACACTCCCACAAGTGGGCATTTTTCCAAAAATGGAATGCAATACCTTCTCTATACACTATGTATATAATACGTGTAGAGAAAGCAAAAACGTAAGCTCAAATTTTGGGGGGAATAGCTTCTAAAGCTGTCTTCATGCTGGATAACTATTATAAAACTAGTAATAAAAGAGATAGAAAAAAATCTTACTACCCATCTCTAATCTTGTTAAAAACTGAATTTATAGCAACTAATTCAAGATTTTCTCGGGCTTCTAGGCAGGTAAAAACTGTTTTACATGGTTAGAAGCCCGAGAAGATCTTGAATTAACACGTCGCCAGGAAAGCTATAGTTCTTATAGCAATTGTTTGTGGAAACTGTTGTGCACGTTCTTTAGTTTTAGATCTGGATTTACGAATGAATATTCACAGCTTTCCCAAGAGAAGTAATATTTGATTTTTCTTTATCTTTATCCTGGTTATGCAAAGAGAAGGCATGCACATAGCGAACAGCCCTTAAAAGATTTAACTATCTCCTTAGTATAGTGCAGTAATGGCCAAATGGCGGCCATTTTTCAATTTGCCCGCGAATAAATATATGATTTATTCAAATTTTAGCTTCCTGCATAGATCTCATTTTACAATATGATGGTAGATTTGAACATTTTGAAGTATTTCGATCACACATGGAACTTTTCATCAATGCCATGAAAATGTTAAGTAGAGTGCTAGTCCGGGATCTACAGTTAGAAATATGTGAACTTCAATGTGATTGATCACTTCAAACACAGAGGCAACTGGTGATGATTTTTGAAAACTCATTTCAATGGAATATTTTCCATCTTGCAAACTGGGGTTTTAAAATTTACTTCCCCATTTGCTAGTACTTACATATGTGAAACTGCTTTCTCTGCTATAAAACTAGTAAAATCAAAGTCTAAAACAGGTTAACTTTTACAATTTTATCTTATATTCTTAAAATTACATTTGAACTGGGAGTGGCTTTTAAATATTTTTTAAAATATTTTGACTAACATCATTGTTCTTAGTAAAAAGCAATGCTTGTTCCTACTTCTGCATGAAGCAATATGAAAAATCTGATGTGAACCATTCACACGACTTTCTCTATATCTCAGCAACACATTATTCTTAGAAAGCTTATACTTCTATCTACTTCATGCTAATCAGTAAAACATTAGCAGAAATAGCCATATTACTTGCTTCCTTGTAAGTAGAGGAGAAATAAAGGAGTACCATAGGTTAAAGTGATAATCAAAAGAAAGTTGCTATATAATTGAAGTTCCTTTGTTTGTATGGACAGTAGTTGAAAAATTCCTGTATGAGAAATGTATAAGTTATTCATAGCAGAAACCAAAAATAAGGAATGTCGCAAAAAAGAAGAACTCCACGAAAAAAATGTATATAACATAAATTGTGTGTTTTAACGTGCTCTACGTTTTTGTATCGTAAGTCTTTGTCCATATCTTATGGTTTAGCAGTTATTCAAAATGCAGTAAAATTCATCCAGAATAAACTACTCTTCAGAGGCTATTCCCAGAAAATTCAAGATATACATTTTATTTGTCAGGTAAATACCTTTAATATACGAAATTTTAATCAAAATCGTTAGAGCTGTTTTTGAGAAAATCATAATTTTCGAAAAACGTTCCAGGTAAAGGGTAGTGAGGGGTCGGGGGATTTTTCTCAAAATCTTCGTGTCGCATCCCTGGAAGATACTAAACTTAAATACCAAGTTTTATATTTTACCTACTTTTCGTTTTTGAGTTATCGTGTTCACAGTCACACGGACACACGGACACACACACACACGGACCTTTTTCCGAAAATGCTTTTTTTGGATACTAGAGACCCTAAAACATATAATTCCGGTGAAATCTCGGTATCGAATTTTTGGGTGGAGTGCAATACCTTCTCTATACACTATGTACATAGTACGTATAGAGAAAGTAAAAATGATATGCTGTTAAGTGGCCATTGCTGTTATTTTATTTTTACTTCCTCTACACGCACCATGTGTACATTGTGTGTAGATAATGTATTGCACTCCACCCAAAAATTCGATATCGAGATTTCACCGGAAATATATGTTTTAGGGTCAACTGTATCCAAAAAAATCTTATTCACAAAAACGTCCGTGTGTGTGGTATGTGTCCGTGTATCTGTGCACTCGATAACTTAAAAACGAAAAGCCGGTAAAATACCAAACTCGGTATTTAAGTTAATTGACTTTCAGGGATGCGACACGCATAGTTTTAGAAAAATTCCCCTCTAAACTACCTTTTATTTGGTTTTTTTTTCGAAAAATTTTATTTTCTCAAAAATGTTTCTAACGGTTTTGTTTAAAATATCGTATATTAAGGATATTTACCTGACAAATAAAATGTATATCTTGAATTTTCTGGGAATAAACTCTGAAAACCTCGTTATTCTGGATAAATTATACGGAATTTTACATAAGTGCTAAACCGTAAGGGATGGAGAAAAAATGTCATCACAAAATATGTAGAACACTTTAAAATACACAATTTATGCTATATACATTTTTTCGTGGAGTTAATCGTTTTTGAGATACTCCTGGTTTTTGGTTTCAGCTTTATAAAACGTATACTTTTCTCCTGTACATACAAACAAAGGAAGCAACTTTTGACTATCATTTTAAGCAATGGTACTCCTTTATCTCGCATCTACTTAAAGGAAACAAGTAATAAGACCATTTATGTTAATTTTTTTATGGATTAACATGAAGTAAATAAAAGCATAACCTTTTTAACAATAATTTGTTGCAGAAGTGTAGAGAAAGACTAGTAAATAGAACACATAAGATTTTTAATATAGTTATACTATTAATTTTCCTGTCTTTCAAGTAAGGCCCTTATCGTATTCTAGCCCTCAGTGCATTACTAATTGGGTATTACTGACCTAGTGAATTCTCTTTTCTCAAACCTACAGGGATACAACTAATTATTGCGTTTCAGTAATTGTTTTAACTCAATTATCACGAAATAGAAGAATAAGCCTCTGCATTAATAGCTTATTCCATACAAGTTAGACAAAGGAATGTGAATATCATGTATTAGATTTCTTTTGGTCTATTATGCCCCGCTAATTAAACTGGGTATCAGGCGCCACTGCAAGTATGTTGTTTATATCTCCTTTCATAGAATTGCAGTTAAATGTAATAATTAGTGTGAACTATGTTTCTGAATGATTCACTTTTTATAAAGCTTCAAATGTAAAAAACAACAACGAAACAGGGTACGTTTTCTCTAACGCTGGACATAACAAACACTGTAAAGTTATTTCTGCCACCACATTTCCACAAACTGTGCGAACGCTGTGCAGCAGAATGATAAATGATAACCTCATTATAAGAAAGGCCGCAGAAATCCATATCAAAGCACAAGGGAAAAACAGATGACAGAACTATGTTTATTCTGGATGGTGGTCTTGTGTGTTCTCTATTTAAAAATGATAACTACATATTCCTAATAATGAAAATATTGTGGCTCTAAAACGTACACTATTGATACTATTGTACCAAATTTTTAATTTTTATTTATTCTACATAGTACATGGTACATAAGTAGAGATACTTTAAACAAAATTTCGAAACGAAGATACACGTTTTAGGGTCCTCTGTATCCAAAAAAATATTTTTAGAGAAAGGTCCGTGTGTGTCCGGGTTTCTATGAACACGATAACTCAATAACTACAAGTCGTTTAAATACCAAACCTCATATCTAAGTTTAGTATCTTCCAAGGATACAACATGAATATTTTGAGGAAAATTCACAGACACACACACCAGCAACACACACACACACACACACACACACACATTCGTAACTGATAAAGAAAACTTTTAAATGAATATTTTCAGTGAAATATCGGTATTTTATTTTTGGGCGGAGTGCAATACCTTCTCTACCTGCATCCTAATTACAGAAAGTGAAAGTTATCTACGTAATACTCTACACCTGAGAAAGTATGTTTTATCCCGTCAAATAAGTGATACATACGTGATTTTACATTGCTAAGTAGATGATAACAGCTTAGCTTTACGTGGTACATGTACGTGCGTTCGCGGAAGAATACGTTCTGGTTTGTTTACCTCGAAGGTGAAGTAAGAATTGATGGATGGCCGAAGCACACCCGAAAAATGATATTCGTGCGTTCGCGGATGAATACATTATAGTTTCTTTACATCGAAGTTGAAGTAAGAATGAATAGATAATGCGAAGGCCGTTTTTTCTTTCAACTTCCGATAGGCTATAAATAAAAGACAAGTTCATAGAAAACAATTATATTATTGCTAAAACTTTTGTATACTTATGTTCTCTTTTCAACATAATCACCGAAAAGATTGAGACATTTATCGTACCTGTGCACAAGCTTTGCAGTACCCGCTTCAAAATATGTTGCCGTCAATGATTTCAAATGAGTATTGACATTGTATTGAAGATCTTCGTACTTTATGACGTTTGCGGAGAGCCATTCAAAACAAACGAAGAGGAATGCTGACTTCAGGAATTGTGTTGATCCTTGACAACTCTCGTCTACACACTGCTGGCACAAATCATCGGCTCGTTGATCACCTTCAATGGGACATATTCCATCATCCTCCGTACAGTCCTGACTTTCACCTTTTCCCTGAACCGAAGACCTGGTGATGAAGGGCAGCACTTTCTAACCAACGAAGGTCTTCAAAACGACGTCAATGCTCATTTGAATTCATTGGCGGCAACATTTTTTGAAGCGGATATTGCAAAGCTTGTGCACAGGTACGATAAATATCTCAATATTTTCGGTGATATGTTGAAAGGTAACCATAAGTGTACAAAGTTTAAGTAATAAAATAATTGTTTTCTATGAACTTGTCTTTTATTTATAGACTATCGGAAGTTGAAAAAAACAGCCCTTGTAGAGGCACACCTTACAGATTGAAAAGGAAATCATAGTAGACGAGAAAGCATGCGTCTGCAAACCCCAGGAAAACTATGTAACACCACGGTCAGAATGACAGACCTCCTGGAATCAAACCCTTAATCTCCCGAAAACGAGTCCAAAACGTTACTGTGGCGCCATCTGGCTCGGTGAGAGAAACAATAAGAATAATGCAAAAAGAAAGTCAAGTGACATGACATCTCTCCATGCTACTCCTCGTTTTTCCCTGTCATCTTGATGATGGACCACTTGCTCTGAAAAGCTGTACTGTTTGCATTATTCTAATGCATTTTTCCATATTTGAACAAACATTTTTCGTTTTCTGTTTTTGTTTTTTACATGACAGAAACGAATAAATCTACAAAGCTGTATGCTTTATCTGAAAATATGCCAGCCAACTTTCACTTCCGAGTGTTAAGAAAACAAATGACCATCGTCAGAAAAACTACGATCGCAGAATTGATATCCTAATAGCTCTAAACGCCAATGGATGCTTTAATGAATGGATTTATAATTTGATTTGAAAAGTAATGGCAGTGCATGTAAACCAGGAGAACGATAACACAAATACATTAATATGCGTCTGGCTTTCGACAGGTTCGAGTGAGATGGATTCACATTTGTAAACTGTTGGATAATTTTTACTTTCTTTACTTAGTATATAGTACTAAGGGTAGAGAAGGTATTATACATCATCCAAAAATTAGATGCCGAAATTACACCAGAAATTCATATTTTAGAGTCCCATGCACCAGAAAAAAATCTGATGTGTTACATTCACATGACTTTCTCTACATTTCTGTAAAAAATGCTATTAAAAACCTTATACTTCTATTTACTTCATGCTAATCGAGAAAACACTAGCAGAAATATTCTTATTACTTGCTTCCTCGTAAGTAGAAGCGAAATAAGGGAGTACCATAGGTTAAAGTGAAAGCCAAAAGTTGGTTGCTATGTGAAGTTGCTTTGTTTGCGATACCTGTACGAGAAAGGTATAAGTTTTTCAAAGCTGATACCAATAACAAGGAATATCTCAAAAACGAATCAACTCTACGAAAAATGTATATGACATAAATTGTGTGTTTTAACATGATTTACATTTTTGTGGTAATTTTTTCCATCTTGCTGTTTAGCAGTTATGCCAAATTCTGTAAAATTCATCAAGAATGAAGTAGTCTTCAGAGGCTATTCCTTTAAAATTCAAGATATACATTTTATTTGCTATGTAAATATAATTAATCTACGATATTTTAATAAAAATCGTTAGAGCCATTTTTAATAAAATAAAAATTTTAGAAAAAGTTCTTGAAAATCTTCTTGTCGCATCCTTGGAAAATACCAAACTTAAATATCAAGTTTGGTATTCAAATGCCTTTTTGGATTCATAGGGACGCAAACATGTTGAGAAATTAATAATAATTTTTACTTTCTCTACGCGTAAAATGTACATGGTGTGTAGAGAAGGCATTGTATTCCACCTAAAAATTTGATACGTAGATTTCACCAGAAATACACTTTTTTTTTCTTTTTTTTTTTTTTTGAGTAGCTTAACGTCCTTTAACCTGGTTGGTCATATCGGACGATGAATGAAATTGGTGAAATGATGCTCAAATGATCTCGGGGTCAATGGAGCTTAAAGTTACTAGACATTCGTCTTCTCAGGATAAGGGAAAACCCCAAAAGAAACCTTAACCGAGCAATTCACCCTAAGCGAGATTCGAACTCACGACCTTTTGAATGTGAAGCAGACACGCTACCACCACACCACCCAGGCGGGCTAATACACGTTCTTGTATAAGCATTTTTAGAAAACGGTACGCGTGTCTGTGGGTCTCTGAAGACGGTAACTCAAAAACGAAAAACCAACAAAATACCAAACATGGTATTTAAGTTTAGTATTTGCTATGGATGGGACACGAGTATTTTTAAATAATATCTCTACCAGTAACTACTTAGAGAAATTTTAGAACATTTTGATTTTCTCTAAAATGACTTCTAAAGATTTTGATTAAAATACCGTGTATTAAAGTATTTACATACAATAAAAAGCCAATATCTTAACTTTTTCAGGAAAAGCCTCTGAGCACCTCTTTATTATGGATGAATTTTGCTGACTGTTTTCTAATTGGTAAACCGTAACATAAAGACAAAAACTTACTGCACAGTAATGTAGATCTCATTAGAACACACAATTTCTATCATATACAGAGTTTTTCGTGGAGTTGACTATTTCCGAGATATTCTTGCTATTAGTTTATATTTTAAAATAAACTTGTCTCAGAGGGAAATTTGCCAATTCCAGTCCATGCAAAGAAATGCGTTTTACTCATACGCCAACCGGCTTTTAAAAGGTTTGACTATTACTTTGGCCTAGTGTATTCCCTGCTTACAAGGTAACTAGTAATGACTTATTTCTGATGACTTTTACTCGATTATTTATTTTATTTTCACAGTGTTTAACGCCTACTTTTACCACCAAGGCACCGCAGGCGATGACACTGGTGATACATGGAATGAAGATGGAGCACCGGTAGAATTCGATGGCGGGGGAAAGTGGAGAACCCGGAGAAAACCCGCCCCTTCAACGCGTTGTCCACCACAGATTCCACATACGGGCGTTTGGGATCGAATTCGGCCTAGATGGGACGCAGGCGGTCTCACCACTCGACCACGGCGCTGCTCCAAACCAAATATTACTACACAAAAATGTGGATATCTTTAAATCACACAGTTATGGCATCTACTTTTCTTCTTCTTTTTTGGAGTTAATCATTTCTAAGTTATTCCTTGTATAAGAATAACTTTTTTACTTTCTCTATACGCACTATGTACATAGTGTATAGAGAAGGTATTGCACTCCACCAAAAAATTCGATACCTAGATTTCACCGGAAATATATATTTTAGGGTCCCGCATTGCCTAAAAAAAGCATTTTTGGAAAAAGGTCGTGTGTGTGTGTCCGTGTGTCTGTGAACACGATAACTCAAAAACGAAAAGTAGGTAAAATACCAAACTTGGTATTTTAGTTTAGTATCTTCCAGGAATGCGACACGAAGATTTTGAGAAAAAACCCCCCACCCTCAAATACCCTTTACATGGAATTTTTTCGAGAATTTTGATTTTCTCAAAAATAACTCTAACGATTTTGATTAAAATTTTGTATATTAGAGATATATACCTGACAAATAAAATGTATATCTTGAATTTTCTGGGAATAGCCTCTGAAGAGTAGTTTATTGTGGATAAATTTTACTGAATTTTGAATAGCTGCTAAACCGTAAGAGATGGACAAAAACCTACTACATACAAAAATGTAGTGCACGTTAAAACACACAATTTATGTTATATACATTTTTTCGTGGAGTTTGTCGTCTAAATTCAGTAAAATTCATCCAGAATAAAGAGGTCTTCAGAGGCTATTCCCAAAAAATTCGAGATTCACATTTTATTTCGGACATAAATACTTTTAATATACGGGATTTTGATCAAAATCGTCAGAGCAATTTTTAAGAAAATAAAGGGTAGTTTGTGGTGGGAGGATTTTTTTGAAAACCTTCGTGTCGCATCCTTGGAAGCTACTAAACCTAAATACCAATTTGGTATTTAAGGATCTTTTTGTTTTGGGGCTATGCTCTCCACAGGCACACACCCAGAGAGACAGGCACATACACGGACCTTTTTTTAAAAATGCTTTTTTCGGACTCAGGGGACCCCAAAACATATATTTCCGGTGAAATCTCGGTATCGAACTTTTGGGTGCATTACAATATACCTTCTCTACCCCTATGTACATTGTACACATGGGGCTAAAGAAAGTAAAAATCGGCGTTTCACTTTGGACCCCATACATGGTTTTTTGGATGAAAAAATGTCCCTACCTCAAAGTACATGTTGGCTCAGATCTTTGGCGGTAGAAGACTATAACTGCATCGAAAACCCGGTACCGCGTGACAATAAATACCTTGATAGCGAATACCATTACGGTGAAAAATAGAGTAAGGCACTGTTACTTTGTAAATAAAATTTTGTGTTAATATTTTTCCTTATTATTTAGTTATGTCAAATCGACTGTTACTTTCTACACTGCACTCGTATAGTATAGACCAAAAGTGTTTTGCCTGCCTGGGTAGTGTGGTGGTAGTGTGTCTGCCTCACATTCAAAAGGTCGTGAGTTTGAATCTCGCTTAGGGTGAGTTATCCGAAAAAGGTTTTTGAGGGATTTTCCCTTATCCTAAGAAAAGGAATGTGAAATAACTTTAAGTTCCATGAACCCCGAGATCATTTGTGCAACATTTCACCAATTTCATTCATTCGTCCGATATGACCAACCAGGTTAAAGGACGTTAAACTACAGAAAAAAAAAAAAAGTTTAAAATCCGGACGGGTTCTTTGAGGACAACCCCAGCCAAAGAAATAGGAAAAACGATTTGGAATATAGGAACACTTAAAAAAAACTATTTGGAAGCTGCGAGGACTAGCGTAGAAACAAACGAAATCAATTAATTTCCCTCATCCTCTGCTCCTTCTATCACTCTACTCTACACCGGCACCTTTCTCTACCCTGCCTTTACTCTGCTCAGCTCCCTATCTTCTTCCATTAAGGATACCTATCTGTGTAAATTGATCAAAAGTTGCAAAATATGAAATGAAAAAAAAAATCTTTTGTTTGCCTAATTAAACAATGTAATGCTTATAGTTGAACTTGCTGCTATTTTTATTACCATGCGGCCCATTAAAGCCTATCACGTGACTTAAATGGATGACTAAGTGGGTGTGGTGCTTTAACATTTTAATGGAAGTGGAAGATATGAAATGAAAGCAAAATGGATGACAGAAAAGGAGATGATGGCGCAATTGGTGGAATGAATGGAGGGGAAAACTAAAGGACCCGGAGAAAACCCGGCCAGACGCCACTTCGTCCACTATAACCTCCGCATGCAGGCGTTTGGGATCAAACTCGGGCCGCCTAAATGGAGAGTGTGCGGTCTAACCACTCGGCCACGGCGCCGATCCAGACAAAAAACTACTACACAAAAAGTTGGATATCTTTAAATCACACAATTATAGCAGCTATTTTTTCTTCTTTTTTGGTGTTAATTATTTCTAAGTTATTCCTTGTATTGGAATAGGTTTTTTTTTAAATTGAGTAATAGTTTATTTTGAAAGATAGAGAATAAGCTCTTGTAAGGATAGTCTATTACGGAATACGTTGAGAAGGTTCGTGAATTGTACACGTCTTAATTTTTCGAGAAATTTTGTAATTTTTAATGTTAATAAATATAAAACACTTGGTAATAATGGTCAACTATTCTATCATATCTTGCATTAAAGCAGTGATATTATGCTGTGTGTATGAGTTTGCAAACAGTGCCGCTAAGTAATAAATCAATTTTGCACTTCAAGACCTACGGGTATTTTACCTTACGATTATTACAGAAATAATTCTACTGGCACTAATATCTCGCAAGAGCTGTCTCTCTATCCACAAGTTGGTTCCGGGAAAAGTGATCTGTTTAAGCGCTTTATGCTTTAACACTTGTAATTATCACTGCAGGAAAATTCCTTTAGTGGCTTGCTAATGCAATGTTTCCTCTCTGCTAATTTTTAACTCCACTTCTTATTAAACACATCAACCAGCGTAGCTCTATCTCTCTTTGTATGTCTCTGTATTCATCAGCATTTTACAGAACAATAATACGAGGGTAATGCAGAAAGTGACAGACGATTTGGTACAACTAAATAATAACGAAAGATAGCAACTCAAAACTTTATTTACAAAATTACAGTCACTTACTCTTTTGCTCAACATAATCACCATTCTCTCGAGACATTTACTGTCACGTGGTACCAGTTTTTCAACACCGAGGTTATATTTTTTACCGCCAAAGGACTCATTCGGTTTTTTTAATGCACCAAATGTACCGTCAGGCGAATGTTAAGGCAGATAGCTCAAGTGTATGGTGATAATGCAATGAACGAGGCTTCAATTAAGAAATGGTGAATAATTTAGAGTATTCAAGAAGAACCGGTATGCACGACAAAGGCCGGAGTGCAAGTTCAGCAGTCGTTATGGAGGAGTTGAAAGTAAACGTTGATAAAAGTATTTAAAAATGGGTGTTTCACTTTGGACCCCATACTTGCCTTTTTGGGTGAAAAAATGTCCCAACCTCAAAGTACATCTTGACTCAGATCTTTGGCGGTAGAAGACTATAAAGTCTGCATTGAAAAACCGGGACCACGTGGCAACAAATACCTTGATAGCAATGATCATTACGTTGAAAAATCTGATGTGTACCTTTCACATGACTTTCTCTATATCTCTGCCGCAAATTATTCTTAAAAAGCTTATACTTCTATTTACTTCTATCATGCTAATCAGAAAAATAAGCAGAAACAGTTTTATTACTTGCTTCCTTGCAAGAAGAAACGAAATAAGGGAGTACCATAGGTTAAAGTGATAGTCAAAAGCTGGTTGCTATGTCACTGAAGTTCCTTTGTTTGTATGGACAGGAGTTGCCAAATTCCTGTATGTGAAAAGTATGTTTTTCAAAGCAGAATCCAAAGACAAGGAATGTCACAAAAACAAACAACTCCACCAAAAAAATGTATATAGCATAAAGTGTGTGTTTTAACGTCCTCTACACTTTTCGTGTATTAAGTTTTTGTCCATCTCTTACGGTTTAACAGATATTCAAAATTCCGTAAAATTCATCCAGAATAAAGCTCTCTTCAGAGGCTATTCCCAGAAAATTCGAAATATAAATTTTATTTGCCAGGTAAATAACTTTAATATACGAGACTTTAATCAAAATCGATAATCGTGTTCACAGACACGAACACAACACTCACACACGCACACACACACACACACACATGAACATTTTTCCGAAAATTCATTCTTTTAATTAAAGGGAACCCTAAAACATATATTTCCGGTGAAAGCTCAATATCGAATTTTTGGGTGGAGTGCAATACCTTCTCTATACACTATGTACATAGTGCGTATAGAGAAAGTAACAAGGTATTTTCAGAAACATATCCGTTGATAGGTGTGTGCATTTGAGTTTATGGACATCTTAGCTGAAAATGAAAAGTCGGCTAAATACCAAACTAGGTAGCTATGTTCAGTATATACCAAAAATAAGGCACAAAGATTTTCAAGAAACCTTCCCCCCCCATCTACACTTTATATGCAAATTTTTTTTGAAAATTACGTTATTCTCAAAATGGCTCTTACGATTTTTATTAAAATGCCATGTGTTTAAGATGTGTTCATTAAAAACCAAATGCATATCTTGAACTAACAGGCAATAGTCTCTGAAGAACTCTTTCCTCTGGAAGTCTTTTGATTAACTTTTCTTTAACTGGTAAACTGTAAGAGATAGACAAAAGCTTATTTCACAAATGATGTAAACCTCATTAAAAGACACGATTTTTGTCACATACATGTTTTGTAGAGTTAAGCGTCTTTGAGATATTCCGAGTTATTGGTTTCAGTTTTGAGGTTCTTTCTCAAACAGGAGATATCTTGCTTTTCGTCTGTCTTATTTACTCCTGGCAAGCAAAGAGATCCAGATTTCAAAGTTTCACTTAGCAACTGTAGCGACTGGATTTTAAAGGATCTGATAATCGTGTTAGCCTACTGTATTCTCTTATTTCTTTTCTCTTACAAAGAAACAAGTAAGAATTGCAATTCTGATAATGTTTCTTTCGATTAGCATGACGTAGATACAAGAATAATCTTCTACAAGGGAAGTTTGTTAGTGGAACAGCTAGAGAAAGTCATGTGAATGGAAACATTGTGATTGTTTTATTTATTATGGAATGTTTTTATGTACATTAACGCACAGAAATATGTAATTTCCCCTACAAGGCAAAACTGATATTTGAGTATCCAGCGGATAACAGTTTTCCATGTGACTGGACTGAAAAAAAAAACAGGGACATAAAACAAAACCAATGAACGGTGTTTTAATCCATGTATAATGAAGGGCCATTTCGCATACCGACTCTATGAAACAGTTTACTACGATTGATAGCCAAATAATGTCTTACGGAGAAATGTCAAATAAAACGCAGCATATTCGACAATAATCTTATATCTTATATATATATATATATATATATATATATATATATATATATATATATTGTATTTACATGACCTTCTCCACCTGTTCTGCAAACAAACTATTACTCAAGCTTGTTTTTCTATCTACATCATGCTAATCGAGATAAATGTTAGCAGAAATTGCTTGCTTCCTTGTAGATGGGAAATAAAGGAATACATTAGGCTAACTCTTCAAAGAAATCTGATGTGCTGCATTCACATGAATTTTTCTACTTCTTCTGTAAACAAACTATCACTACGATAGTTTATTAATCTCTCTTCATTTTGTTAATGGAGATAATAAACATTAACAGAATTTTTCCTATTATTTGCTTATTTGCAGAAGGTAAGTAGCAGACTACATTAGGCTTACTCTTAAAAAAATCTGATTCTTTCCATTCTCCGCCTATACTGCAAATAAACAGTTCTTACATAAGATTATTCTGTTATTTACATCATGCTATTGAGATAAACTTTAGCAGAAATGGTTTATTACTTGCTTCCCTCTAAACAGAAAGGGAATACACTAGATTCATACTGTACTAAATGAATGTTATATGGAAAATTGAATTTCAGTTACCTTTGCATAGCCAGCAGTGAAACAAAAGATAGATGAAACGAAAGTGACTTCCCGTTTGAGAAAAGTTAGTTTGAAATTGAAACCAATAGAAAGGAATATTTCTAAAACGGTGACCTGTAAAAATATGTATATGCCACAAACTATGTATGCTTTGTCTACCTTCTACGGATTACCAGTTATGCAAAATTTAGAAAAATGAATTTAAAGTGAAGAGGCTTTCAGAGGCTATTCCCAAAAAATTCAAGATAAATATTTCATTTGTGATGTAAATATACGAGAAGTTAATATATGGTATTTTAATCAATATCGTTACAAATATTTTTCAGGAAAACATTTTCAAGCAATTGCCATATAAAGTGAAGTTTGTGGTGAGGGATTTTCTTGACATTCTTCTTGTCTTTGGAAGATACTTAAATTAAACACAAAGTTTTAGTATTTGAGTTTTCTTTTCGTTTTTGATATATGCTATCCACAGACAATACACAAACACACACACACATACACAGGCAGACATACACAGACTGACTTCCTACCAAAAGTGCTTTTTTTTGGACTCAGGGGAACTGAAAACATTTATTTCCAGCGTAATCTCTCTATCAAATTTTTGGATGGAATGTAGTATATTGTGTATACACTGTATACATAGGTCGTGTAGAGAAAGAAGAAATCTATATAGTATAAATTGTATGTTTTAACCATATATATATTTTTTTCTGCAGTATATTTTTACTTTCTCTATATTCACTATGTACATAGTGTATAGAGAAGGTATTGCACTCCACCCAAAAATTCGATACCAAGATTTCACCGGAAATATATGTTCCCCTTTATCTAAATAAAGCATTTTCAAAAAACGTCCGTGTGTGTGTCCGTGTGTTCGAGTGTCCGTATGTCTGTGAACATGATAACTCAAAAACGAAAAGTAGGTAAAACACCAAACTTAGTATTTAAGTTTAGTATCTTCCAGGGATGCGACACAAAGATTTTGGAGAAATATCCCCCAACCGCAACTACCCTTTACATGGAACTATTTTCGATTTTGATTTTCTCAAAAATGGCTCTAACGATTTTGATTAAAATTTCGTATATTAAAGATATTTACATGACAAATAAAATGAATTTTCTGGGAATAGCATCTGAAGAGTAGTTTGTTCTGGATGAATTTTATTGAATTTTGAATAACTACTAAACCATAAGAGATGGACAAAAACCTACTTCAGCAAAAATGTAGAGCACGTTAAAATAGAAAATTTATGTTATATACGTTTTTACGTAGATTTCGTCCTTTTTGAGACATTCCTTATTTTTGGTTTCTGCAATGAAAAACTTATAATTTTCTCATACAGGAATTTGTCAACTGCTGTCCATACAAACAAAGGAACTTCAGTGACATAGCAACCAGCTTTTGATTATCACTTTAACCTATAGTACTCCCTTGTTTCGCTTCTACTTACAAGGAAGCAAAGAATATGGCTAGTTCTGTTAAATTTCTACTCATTAGCATGAAGTAAATAGAAGTATAAGCTTTTTAAGAATAACTTGCTGTAGAGATGCAGAGAAAGACATGCGAATGGCACACATCAGCTTTTTTTTACTGCAATAACTTTTTGCGTATCATGATAATGTCATGCCTACCTTTAAATTTCAAGATCAAGTTTCCATTTTAATTGGTAGTTTACTTCCAGAACTAGGCACAAACATATTTTTAGTTTCTCTAGCACAAATATACAATGCACATAGTGGATAGAGAAGGTACTTATTGTATTCCACCCAAAAATTCATTTCCGAAACTTCACCGGAAAAACATGCTTTGCGGACTCGTTAATCCAAAAAATCATTTTTAGAAAAATTTCTGTGTGTTTGTGTGTTGTGTTTATGGGTGTGTGTATATGGACAGCATTACTCAAAAACAAGAACTTGGTAATTTAAGTTCAGGATGCGACACGAACATTTTCAAGAAAGCCCTACTAACTTGTAAATGTTAAATATACTTTCATAACAAATGAAATGTATATCTTTAATTTTATGGAAATAAATTCTGAAGATCTCTTCATTCTGGATGAGTTTTGTATAACTGGTAAACTGTAAGAGATAGACAAAAACTTAGTAAACAAAACATTCAGACCTCAATAAAACACACAATTGTTGTCCTATACAGTTTTTGTAGAGCTAACCGTTTTCCAGTTATTAGTTTCGGTGTTACGGCACTTCAACTTTTCTCAAACGGGTTAATATGTTTCTTTTCGCCTCTCTTTTGTTTACTCCTAGGAAATAAAGATAAACTGAATTTAAAATGCTTCACTTACCGAACAGTTTTTAAAACATCTGAGTATCACTTTAGCCTGTGCACTCCCTTATTTCATTTCAACTTACAAGGAAGCAAGTAATTAGACCAGTTCTGGCAATGTTTATCTTGATTAGCATTATGTAGTTAAAAGAATAATCTGAGAGGAAAATATATTTACTGAATAGCTAGAGAAAGGCATGTGAATGGAACACATCAGGTCTTTTAAAAAAAAATTCTTACGTGAATTTCTCAATTTTTAGCCATGCAAAGAAATAGATTTTAACCACATACCAACCAGCTTTTAAGACTTGATTATCGCTTTAGCCTAGTGCGTTGTTTTATTTCCTTTCTAATTACAAGACAGAAAATGTTTATCTCCATTAGCATGAAGTAGGAAGAAGAGCAATTATTTTAACAATAAATTGTTACAGGTATGTAGAGTAAGTAATACGAATAGAACGAATCAGATTTTTAACAAATTCAATAGGTAGAGTCACACTGAAAATTTCAATGCCATACTTGGGATTAAACCACATATCTTCCCGTCTCTAGCCAGTTGCTCTTCCGCTAAGCTACCATGGCAATATGTGGGCATAGCATTGAATTTCTCAAATGACTGCATGTTTCCCGGTAAACCATAAGGTGATCTTAAATTATTTTAAGTTGACAGCCCCAATGGCGACTTACAATGCTGTAAGTTCTTTAAGTCCCAGGATTCATAGTATAGCCAACTAATATGGTCACTTAGTATTGGTTTTAATTGTTTTTTCACACAAGTCATGTGTAGTACAGGCGTTGGTTAGGTAGAGACAGACTAAAAATGTAATGCCAAACCGGGATTTGAACCACGGATCTCCCGGTCTCTATCCGGTTGCTCTCCCACTGAGCTACCGTGGCAACATGTCGGAATAGTAATGAATTTTTCAACTGATTTAAATTGTCTTGAAGTACTTACGACATTGTAAGTCACCATTGGGGTTGTCATCTGAAAATAATTTGAGATCACCTTGTGGTTTACCGGGAAACATACGAGTCAGTTGACAATTTTAGTGCTATGCCGGCATATTGCCATGGTAGCTCAATGGTAGAGCAACCGGGTAGAGACCGGGAGATCCGTCGTTCAAATCCGGGCCATAGCATTGAATTTTTCAGCGTGACTACGTATCCGACGTTGGGAATTGTAACGGGAACAGCGGAAAACAACATGATGCGGCGCTTTCCTCCGAGTCAGGAGGTGAAGATGGGTCAGGTGGGTCGATGAGATGAAGACGAAGAAGATGTTGAGGATAGCATTAATGACCAAGTTGCATGCGAATAGAATTGTTGAGATGTCGGCGCGCTGCGGTGCAGTCGTAGAACCAGGGAATTTTGGGAAATTCTTCCTGGATGGTGGCGCAATGCTTTCCTTTTGATATTTTGGAAAGTTTCCAATTATCATTCCAGCTACGGTGGGCATTGGTATTTAGATTTGTTTGCAAGTCTAGTATGGAATTCTGATGCCTTGGAATGTACCCTGGTCGATGTTGTGTATTGTGATGTATACCTGCATAACCTTTAATTCAGAGAATTGCTGCTCCTCTTCAGCGACTGAATGTACAGGGTGCAGAATATCATGCAAGTCGAGTACACGGACTGGTTGATGGTGGCCATGACCGGGGAAAAAAAAGCAATGGGACTCGTGTTAGCTATGAGAAGCCACATTTTTTTCTGTGACGAATACGGTGTACTAAGACGTGCTGATTGACTCAGAGAGATAGAGACGAACAGGCTATGTATGGCAGTAATGGGAATAGTGCTATAATACACCCTAGTAAGTAGGATAGCATCTTGGGGAGCGATAGTGGGATACATGCGAATACCAGTTGTATACCTACCGAGTAAAGACCGACCTGCACGTGCCGCAGGTAAACAACCTATAGTGAATGAATGAATACGTGTTTTTATTGACATAACAATATAATTCATTGAACTTCAACAATCGCACTGGTCCACAGCAATGTTAAAACAATAACAAAGAATTAAAAGAGTAAACAGGAAAATAGAAAGACAAAGATATTCAGGTACTGCAAATTAAATTTACAGCACAGAGTACGCCTTATTCAGAAGCATAAATGTCCCTGCCCTCTTATAATAGATAAATACATTTAAAAGAAGTATATACACATAATATATACACAATATATAAAATAATAACACAACAATGTCATATGTTTGACATAATATATATATATATATATATATATATATATATATATATATATATACACACACATGTAATGCATTGTAGTCAGTTTTGTTTAGTTTTTCTTATCCCCCCTCTTCACTATTTGCAGCCTTCTCAGATATCAGCTGTCTTGCCTTAAGTATAAATCTACCTAGCCCGTCCACGTGTTCCATGCCTGCCAGTAGCGTACAACATGCTTCTAGCTCTACATTCACGGTGGTAAAGAATCGCGGTAAATATTTTTCCTGCCATTCCTCCGTATCCCTACATCTTGCCAAGATGTGGGTCCACGATTCTTCCTGCTCGCAAATGGTACAGATTCTCGCACCATTCTCGTCAGCAATTTTTGTGCTCCTCCATACTCTTAGTCTAATCCACCTGTAGTAACGCGTAGGAGAACGTGGCTCGACGCAGCAGTACACTATGCTGTATATTACAATACTGTTTTACAGATAATCAATACCTTTGATAATAGTGCAAGCTTTTCAATCAATATTATAAAATACCTTGTTTCAAATTGACTACAAGAAGATTTGCTAATCATTGTTGATTAAAATATTGTACAATAAAGAAAATTTCTGCACAAATAAAATTTGTCATGGATTTTATGGAAATAGCCTCTGAAGAGCTGTTTATTTTAAATGCATTTTTCTGAATTTAGTATAACTGGTAAACCGTAATAGATAGACAAAAGCTTATTGTAGAAACTTGTAGATCCCATTAAAACAAACAATTATGTTTTATGCATTTTTTTTTCGTTGAGTTAATTACTTTTTAGATATTTCTTGTTATTGGTTTCAGTTATAAAATTCTTAAACTTTTGGCAAACGAGTATTGGTAAACTATTAGCAATGCCAAGAAACGGTCCACATGCCAACCAGCTTTTAAAATATTTGACTATCGCTTTTGCCTAGTGTATTCCCTTATTTCCGTTCTGCTTACAAGCAAATGTAAGAACCATCTAAGAACCATCTATTTAGGTTAGTAGAGAAGTAGATCGAGGAATAGGATTTTTAAGAATAATTTGTTACCGAGATGTAGAGAAAGTCATGCGAAAATATATTTCTTTCGATGTGGTCTTTCGATGTGTTCGATTCGCATGACTTAAATACAGGGTTACTACAAAAGAAATAGACAACTTCAACTGCCTGTAAAACAAAAATTATTAGAGACAGCAACCTAATTATTCTGGAGGTATGTTGAGAAACTCTCAAAGTTTCGTTTGTTACTATTGGTAACGCTGTAGTGTTTTGTTTGTTGTTGCAGAAACTGAAATGGCGGAAAATCCTGTGGAAAAGGCATATTGCGTGTTGGAATTTGCTAGAACGCAATCAGCAACGACATTTTAGAACACGTTACCACAAAACGCCACCGACTAGACAGTCAATCTACGACTGGTATAGAAAATTCGAGACAACGGGATGTTTGTGCAAAGGGAAGAGCTCGGGAAGAGCAAGAGTTTCGGAAGAAAACGTTGAACGTGTTCGTTCTGCCTACATAAGAAGCCCACAGAAATCGACATCTAGGGCAAGCGTGCAATTACAAATTCCACAGCAAACTGTATGGAAAATCTTGCGGAAGCGACTGCACATGATGCCTTACAGATTACAGATGTTGCAGTTTCTGAGTGAAGAAGATAAGGTCATACGGCGTGACTTTTGCATCGACATGTTGCGACATGATGAAGACGATGCTGGTATTTGTGAGCGCGTCATTTCATTTTTGTGGTAACGTGTTCTAAAATGTCGTTGGACAACAGTTGCTGATTGCGTTCTAGCAAATTCCAACACGCAATATGCCTTTTCCACAGGATTTTCCGCCATTTCAGCTTCTGCAACAACAAACAAAACACTACAGCGTTACCAATAGTAACAAACGAAACTTTGAGAGTTTCTCATCAAAATACCTCCAAAATAATTAGGCTGCTATCTCTAATAGTTTTTGTTTTACAGGCCGTTGAAGTTGTCTATATATATATATTTGTACATATTGGCCTTCAGACGTGACCTAATTGTCCATCAGGGGAAAAAAATGCCTTACATAGAGCAAAAACACACATCACTAAGAATCCATGCCTATAAGGTATCGAACCCTGTGGCGGTTCCCGAATATAGGGGTTTGGGTTTCGAATCCCGGTGCGGGTTTAGGATACATAGAATGGTGTGGAGATATGTGTGGCCTAGCTCAGGATTTTGTTGTCATAGAAACTCTCTCAGATGTGGCAAGTTGCAGGTGGTTTCCTTTCAGTTTAAGATTATTATTGAACTCATTTATTCATTTTCTTGGGCATTTTCTTCTGTCATTCCTCATAAATTTTTACCTTTCCAATTATGCCTTATGTGACCGCGCGTATCATCTCTTATTACTTTTGACCATCTTCTCGTGCATTAAATAAACACTGTTTCTATCGCTGCCATATGTTCGTGTCCAACGCGGTCTCAGATATCACGTCTTAACGCATCGAATCTTCCATTGCTAGTGAAACAGCGCCCCTTGACCAAGAAGAGAACTGTTTATCTACAGCTTGGTGACTATTCCAAGTGGCAGGTTGTGATGACTGTATCCTTGCCTTAGTAGAGCATAGTATAATAATGTGTAGTTAAAAATTATTAACATATATTAGCCAAAGAAAGTGACAATAAGTGGAAAGTGAACGCGCATTAAAAATACTTGTAATAGAGAAATTCATAATTAAGGATACCAGTGAAGCTAATAAGTAAAGTGTATAGAAAATTATGAATAATGCATGACATTGCATTAAGCTAATAATAGAATAATAATAGAAGTAGTTAGTTAAGGGCAAAATAAGTTGTATGTTTCAATTATAGCTGTGCAAAGTAATTGAAGAGCCAAATTATATTATGAGTTATTAACGGATACTATAATAAATAAATGGACTCAGATGCATTTAACTAGAGTTCACTGCAATCTAGTAATTATTGGGAAAATTATAAATGAATTATATTGTGCTGGTTACCAATGCACATACTGCTGGATACCACTAATGTAGTTTTGTTAATAGTTTACAGCATTTTTTATAGGCAAATCACTGTTTACCAGTTAATTGTGTTGCTGAATACCATTAATTAAAAATAAGTAATTTGTTGTGAGTGAAAACAGTTTTATGATTGGAATGTACTTTACTTACTTTTTTAACTTAATTTGTTTTATTTTGTGTTAATTAATTTTTAGTTATTTGTGGATAAGTAATATCTGTAAAGTAATAATGTATGATACGAATTTAAAAGTGGAAAATAAATGATAAAGTTTGCAATACACGTCCTGGTATGGGACACTAGATGCGAGGATGTTGTATTGCAGACTTTCTTTTATTTTTAGTTTCTCTATAAGTGCATAGCGTATAGAGAAAGTATTGTATTATACCCGAGATTTCAACGAAAATACATGTTTTTAGACCCCCTGAATAGAAAAAAAAAGAAACATTTTTAGAAAATGTCCGTGTGTGTGTGTGTTTGTGTCTCTGGGCAGCATAGCTCAAAAAGGAAAAGACCGTTAAATACTAAACTTGGTATTTAAGTTTGGTATCTTCCAAGGATGCGACACAAAGATTTTCAAGAAAATATCCCCACCCCCAACTACCCTTTACATGGAACCTTTTTCAAAATGTTTTATTTTCTCAAAAATGACTGTCGCAATTTTGTTAAAATAACGTATATTAAACATATTCACATAAGAAATAAAATGTATATCTTCATTTTTCTCGGAATAGCCTTTGAAGACTAGTTTACTCTGGGTGAATTTTACGGAATTTTGCTTAGTTGCTAAACCGTAAGAGGTAGATAAAAACTTTCCACACAAAAAAATGTAGAACACGTTAAAATACACACTTTATGCTATATATATTTTTCGTGGAGTAGATCATTTTTTATATATTCCTTGTTTTTGGTTTCAGCTTTAAAATACATACTCTTCTCAGACGGGAATTTTTAAACTCCTGTCCGAACAAACAAAGGAACATCAGTCCCATAGCAACCAGCTTTTGACTGTCAGTTTAACCTTGTATCGCTTCTACTTACAAGGAAGCTAGTAATAAGACTAATTCTGCTGATTTTTTCTCGATTAGCATGAAGTGAATGGAAGCATAAGCTTATTAACAATAATTTGTTGCAGAGACCTAGAGAAGGTTATGTGAAAAGAACACATTAAACTTTTATTTCTTGTGTCATTGCCTTTGAACATTTGCTTCCCTGGCAATTTCTAATGTAGGTATATTTGTCCCTTCTTAGTAGAATTTATATTATATTGGGTGTAATTTATATCTGCCGGTTAGAGACGTTTTAACCCCGTGACAATCGCGGCGGCCCATTCGCGGGGAACGTCAACGCCTAATGCGCCTATTGCGCTAACGAACACTGGGGCCGGCGAACAGGCTTTTTAATCCAAGCACAAAGCCAGTAAATAAATGCCAGGCATGTTCTCGAGATGTTAGCTTCGCTTAGATAACTTCTGACGGACGGCCACTGAGCTGATGGCCGGCGCTTTGTCTCCGGCGCTGTTGTAAATGTAAACAGAATTTCGCACTTGGCAGCCACTGTATCAAATCCTATTTACCTCCTTGTTTATTCCACAATTTCCCTTACTTTAATCATACAAACTCTTTAGAGAATTTTATTTGACTTAACTGTTTCTTACTTTCTCTAGCCCCTTATGTACAATGTATTGGGGGTAGAGAAGGTATTGGATTCCACCCAAAAAATTCGTCGAAATTTCAACGGAAATATATATTCTGGGATCCCCTGATTCCGAAAAAGGTATTTTTCACATAGTGCGTGTGTGACTGAATAAGATAACTCAAAATCCAAAAGTCGTTAAAATAACAAACTTGGTATTTACGTTTGAATCTTCCAAAGTTCCGACAAGAAGATATTGAGAAACATCCCCCCCCCCATAAAAAACTACCTTTTACATGGAACTTTTTTCGAAAATTTTGATTTTCTCAAAAATGGCTGACACAATTTTGATTAAAACAACGTATATTAAACATATTCACATGAGAAATAAATTGTATATCTGAACTTTTCTGGAAATAGCCTTTGAAGGCTACTTTACTCTGGGTGAATTTTACGGAATTTTGCTTAGTTGCTAAACCGTAAGAGACAGACAAAAACTTTCCACACAAAAAATGTAGAACACGCTAAAATACACAATTTATGCTTTATACACTTTTTCGTGGAGTTGATCGTTTTTTATATATTCCTTGCTTTTGGTTTCAGCTTTATAAAACATACTCTTCTCAGACGGGAACATCTTAACTCCTGTCCGTACAAACAACGGAACATCAGTCACATAGCAACCAGCTTTTGAGTATCACCTTAACCTTGTTTCGCTTCTACTTACAAGGAAGCTAGTAATAAGACTAATTCTGCTGATTTTTTCTCGATTAGCATGAAGTAAATAGAAGCATAGGCTTATTAACAATAATTTGTTGCAGCGACGTAGAGAAGGTTATGTGAAAGGAACACATTAAACTTTTATTTCTTGTGTCCTTGCCTTTGAACATTTGCTTCCCTGGCAATTTCTAATGTAGGTATATTTGTCCTTTCTTGGTATAATTTATATTGGGTGTAATTTATATCTGCCGGTTAGAGACGTTTTAACCCCGTGACACCCGCGGCCTATTCGCGGGGTACGTCAACGCCTAATGCGCCAACGAACACTGTTATGGGGCCGGCGAACAGGCTTTTTAATCCAAGCACAAAGCCAGTAAATAAATGCCAGGCATGTTCTCGAGATGTTAGCTTCGCTTAGATAACTTCTGACGGACGGCCACTGAGCTGATGGCCGGCGCTTTGTCTCCGGCGCTGTTGTAAATGTAAACAGAATTTCGCACTTGGCAGCCACTGTGTCAAACCTATTTACCTCCTTGTTTATTCCACAATTTCCCTTACTTTAAGCATTACAAACTCTTTAGTGAATTTTATTTGACTTAATTATTTCTTACTCTCTCCAGCCCCATATTGTATTCCACCCCAAAATTCGATGTCCAGATCTCACCGGAAATGTATGTTATGGAATTCCCTGACTCCAAAAAAAGCATTTTTTACGTAGAGGGTGTGTGCAGGCCTGTGAACACGATAACTCAAAAACGAAAAGTCGGTAAAATACCAAACTTGGTATTTAAGTTTTGTATCTTTCAAAGATCCGACACGAACATTTTAAGTAAGATATCCCCACATCGAACTAGCCTTTATATGGAACTTATTTCGAAAATTGTTATTCTCTCAAAATTGCTCTAGCGATTTTGATTAAAATATAGTATATTAAAGATACTTACCTGACGAATAAAAGATACATCTTGAATTGTCTGGGAATGGCCCCTGAAGACTACTTTATTCTAGATGAACTTTACGGAATGTCGCATGGCTGCAAAACCGTAAGAGATGAACAATAACTTACCACACAAAAAATGTAGATCATGTTAAAACACACAATTTATGTTGTATAAATACTTTTTTGTGGATTTTGTCGTTTTTTAGATATTCCTTGTTTTGGTTTCACCTTTAAAAAGCTTATACTTTCTCATACAGGAATTTTTCAACTCCTGTCCAAACAAAAAATCTGATGTGTTCCATTCACATGATTTTCTCTATATCTCTGTAAAAATTATTGTTAATAAGCTTATCTTTTATTTATTTCATGCTGATCGAGAAAAATTAGCAGAAATAGTCTTATTTCTTGCTTTATTGCAAGTAGAAGAGAAATAAGGGAGTACCATAGGTTAAAATGAAAGCCAAAAGCTGGTTGCTATGTGACTAATGTTCCTTTGTTTGTATCGACAGGAGTTTTTCAAAGCTGAAACCAAGAAAAAGGAATATCTCAAAAACGATCAACTCCAGGAAAAAAGTGTATGAAGAATAAATTGTGTGTTTTAACGTGCTCTACATTTTTTGTGTGTTAAGTTTTTGCCCATCTCTTACGCTTTAGCAGTTATGCAAAATTCATCCATAATAAAGTTGTCTTCAGAGGCTATTCCCAGAAAATTCAAAATATAAATTTTATTTGTCAGGTAAATATCTTTAATATGTCATATTTTAATCAAAATCGTTAGAGCCATTTTTTATAACATCAAAATTTTCTAAAAAAGTTCCATGTAAAGGGTAGTTTGGGGTGGGGGGATTTTTCTCAACATCTTCGTGTCGCATCTCTGGAAGATACTAAACTTAAATATTAAGTTTGGTATCTAACCGACTTTTCGTTTTTGAGTTATCGTGTTCACAGACACACCGACACACTGACACACGGATACACGGACACACGGACACACACACACACACACACACGGACATTTTCGGAAAATACTTTTTTTGGATACAGGGGGCCCTAAAACATCTATTACCGGTGAAATCTCGGTATCTTGGTGGAGTGCAATACCTTCTCTATACACTATGTACACTATGTACATAGTACGTATAGAGAAAGTAAAAAGGATCTTCAGTCACATAACAACCAGCTTTTCACTATCACTTTAACCTATGATACTCCCTTATTTTGCCTCTTCTTCCAAGGAAGCAAGACTATTTCTGCTAATTTTTTCTCGATTATCATAAAGTAAATGTAAGCATAAGCTCTTTAACAATAATTTGTTGCAGAGATGCAGAGAAAGTCGTGTGAATGGAACACATCAGGTATTTTTAGTTTCTCTGGACCCATATGAGAGGGTATTTTATTCCACCGAAAAATTCGATGACGAGATTTCACCGGAAAAAAATCTGATTTGTTCCATTCATATGACTTTTTAAACCTGAAGTTTTTTAAAGCTGAAACCAAAAGCAAGGTATATCTCAAAAACGATCAACGGCACGATAAAAAATTTAATTTTATACTCAATGAATTTTTAATTTTGCGGAACTTTGCGCAACTGGTAAACCGTAGGAGACAAAGCTTAGTAGACAGAAAATGTAGATCACGTTAAAAAACACAATTTATGTCATTTACGTTTTTGTTTCGTGGAATCGAGCACTTCTGAGGTATTTTTCGTTATTTGATTCTGATTTAGAATACTTATACTTTTCTCTCACATTTTCCCTTCATTTTATTTTCCCTTCATTTTCATTTTATTTGTCTAAAAGCACTATACAGGCATTGACATAGTCTGTTGAAAGCAGTACAATAACCCTGTCATAATAAATTACAAAACAAGATCACAAAATTTATCATTAAAATATTCATGTATAGAATAAAAAGGATATTTGACTAACCATGTATATATTCTGGACTTAAAATTCTGCATGTTTAAACATTTAACACTATCAGGCAAGTTATTATATAGTTTAATACCTAAGCACTGATAACTATTCTGAGATTTTGTTAGTCGATAATATGGAATGTTTACATTGGACCTATATCTAGTACTAAATCTATGAATATCCATCCTCAAAATATGTCTATGAAAAATAAGCATGTATATATAGTAAAGTATCTAAAATATAAAGATTATAAATAGTTAAAATGCCTAACTCAATAAATACAGCAAGTTGTAAACTCTTGGTTCTGCATAGAAAGGGATTTTAACAACTTGGCCAGCAGCTTTCAAAGGATGTGAGTATCCTTTTAGCCTATGCATTTCTCTTCTACTTATTAGGAACCAAATAATAACAGAATTTCTGCTAATGTTTACCTTGATTGTTATAAAGTAGATGGAAGAATATGTTCTTTAAAATAATTTGTTACACAGATGTAGAGAAGGCTATATGAATTGAACACATCAGATTTTTAGAAAAGGGTTCATTTGTGTGTATGTGTCTGTGTATGTGAGTATATGTGTGTGTAATACACTAATCCTAAATACCAAGTTTGGTATTTAGATTTAGCATTTTCCAAGGGAGCGACACGAAGTATTTCAAGAACCCCCCCTCCCCCAACTACCATTTACATGGAATAATTATTCAAAGTTTTATTTTTATGAAAAGTGGCTCTAACGATTTTGATTAAAAACGGTAGAGTAAATATATTTACATGAACAATGAAATGTATATTTTGAATTTCTGTGAATAGCCACTGAAGATCTCTTTATCTGAAAGTGTTTTAAATAACCGTTAAACCTTAAGAGATAGACCAAAAAATACTGTACAACAATGTAGATCTCGTTATAATACATACTTTATGTCATATACGTTTTTTATGTAGAGCTGACCGTTTCTGACATATTCATGTTATTAATTTCAATTATAAACCACTTTAATTTTTCTCTCAAACAGAAAGAGACGCTACTAAAGTACGCTATGCGAACCATTCCCAAGTAACCAAAAATATTCTTGGATTTCACAGCTTCTAACGCACCACACAAGCTGCTGTTAGCAAACAACTTCTTAAATACAGATGTTGTCATGGAAACGGAAAAGGGCAGAATCAAATGGAAATGAGTTTCTTCACAATGGACTGCGTTTCTCCCGGGTGTTAAGGCCTTAATTCATATCATCTACATTATCAGCTTTAGAATTTCCACACAACTTTGTTGTCGACTCCCCTAAAATGTTTGTGAAGAGTTAAAACTAATTTCAACGTAGCATTTTTCTATTTCAGCCGCCTTAGAACACCTTCCTTTTTCAAGCCCATGGTCCAAGCAAGAATTTTACATTCATAATGAAGCGTACTGCGTTTCCGTCAGCAGGATGGGTTGCCACGACATTATTCATCAGCGGTATTAAAAGCGAGTGTCACTGCGCAACATAAATAACGCAAAATTCTGGACTGTTGCTAGGAAACGCTTTCATTGTGTCTGCCTTTATAAATACACCTGTGATTTTTCTTCGGTTTGTTTTCCAGAAGTGCTTTGTGGACCGAGAAGAAAATATTGACGCTAAGGGGTGCTATATTGCGTATTTGCGCACTATTGTATAATCATTTATTATCTACACTCTCTATAAACTGTTAACTCAAGAGCTTAAGAGAATACTCTGCTACCAAATCGAGCTTCTGTTCTATTAAAAAGAACCTGATGACATCTTTAGAAACTCACACATTATATTAAGCACTGCATTGCCAATTTTCAAGTATATGACTTATTATTTTTCAAAATATTAATATTTTAAATTTCAAATTTGGTATCATTTTTAGCTATTTTTTTATTTTTTTGCAAATAGTACAACAGAGTAAGTATTGCATCCCATCGAATGGTTCGATACCGAGATTTCAATGGAAATACATGTTTTAAGGTCCACTGTATATAAAAAGCATTTTATAATCACACCCTGTGTGTGTGTTTGTGTGTTTGTGAGTGTGTCCATGTATCTGTAAACACGATAACTCAAAAACAAAAAATCGGTAAAATACCAAAGTTTAGAATCTTGCAAGGATGCAACACGAAGAAAAATCCCCGACCTCAAAATACTTTTACATGGAAAAAAATTATCAAAGCTTGATTTCTTAAAAATTGCCTTTGCCGTTTTGATTAAAATACCGGATTTAAATATCTTTCATGACAAATATGAAGACCTCTTCGTTCTGAATGACTTCCGTACAACTGGTAAACCATAAAAGATGAACAAAAATTTACTATACAAAATATGAAGCCCTCGTCTAATATACAGTGTATGTCATATACATTTGTTTTCGTGGAAATGACCATTTCCGATATATTTCTTGTTATTAATTTCAGTTCATAAGTACTATTTTTCTTGTAGGGGAATTTTCCAACTCTCAAGTAATAAGTCCATTTCTGCTAATGGTTATCTCGATTAGCATGAAGTAGGTAGAAAAATGAGCGTTTTAATAATAATTTGTTACAGAGATGTAGAGAGAGTCGTGTGAATGGAACAAATCAGGTTCTTAAAATTGATATATGAACTAGGAGATTGACAATCTGCAGGTTTTTAATAGACGTAACTGTTAATAATGTATATATTTTGAACAATTATTTTATTAGTGCTATGAATTGTTCAACATTTTAAAGAATAAAAATTGAACAATACTTAAAACTGTAATATTAAAAATCTAATTTTAGGACACTTCATTAAATTATCAAAACCTATGTAGAGTTGTTTTTTATTTTTCATTTCCTACTACATACATAGTACAATTATAATTCTGATTGGTTAAACGTCAATTGAAACAGGAACTCTAAAGTGCAATGTTTGTATTTCTTCGGAAAATCCAATTAAAATTTATTTTTCAAAATATCTTCTTATATATGTAAATATCCTGCACAATTAAAACGCCTTTCTATTTATATTTTTGCTGTTTCATCCAACTTAATCACTTCAAAAAATGTTCTCATATTTTAATTGGTATAAAATATATTTGAGATTAACTTTCAAAGTATTTTGCTTGTTTTCAAGTTTTAACAAAACTTAAAAAACCTGGCGGTGCTAAGGTTTTCCTTTTCAGATCAGGTATGAAGTCTTTTTGATATGTGTTTATGTTTAGATAGTTATTTAGTTCACTCAAATTATGACACATTAATTTAAAAAAAAATGTATGTGTTATACTCACGTCACTTCTTCCATCTGTTCCACAAAAAAACTTTCTTTACAAAATGTTATATTTTAACTTCCTCTATAAGTACTAGTACGTAGTGTATAGAGAAGGTATTGTACTCCACCAAAAATTCGATACCGATATTTCACCGGAAATATATGTTTTAGGGCCCCCTGTATCCAAATAAAGTATTTTCAGAAAAAGGTCCGTGTGTCCGTGTGCCTGTGAACACGATAACTCAAAAACGGAAAGTCGGTAAAATACCAAACTTGGTATTTAAGTTTACTATCTTTCAGGGATACGACACAAAGATTTTGAGAAAAATCCCCCCCCTCCCCCAACTACCATTTGCATGGAACTTTTTTCAAAAATTTTGATTTTCTAAAAAATAGCTCTAACGATTTTGATTAAAATATCGTATATTAAAGATATTTACCTGATAAATAAAATGTATATTTTGAATTTTTTGGGAATAACCTCTGAAGACTACTTTATTCTGGATGAATTTTACGGAATTTTGCATAACTGCTAAACTGTAAGAGATGGACAGAAACTTACCACACAGCAAATGTACAAGTAGAGCACCTTAAAACACACAATTTATGTCATATACATTTTTTCGTGGAGTTGATTGTTTTTGAGATATTCCTTGTGTTTGGTTTCAGCTGTAAAAACTTATACTTTTCTCATACAGGACTTTGTGAACTCGTGTCCGTACAAACAAAGGGACTTGTGTCACAGAGCCAGCTTTTGACTACAATTTTAACCTATGGTATTTCGCTTCTACTAACAAGGAAGCAAATAATAAGACTATTTCTGCTAATTTTTTCTCGATTAGATGAAGTAAATAGAATAATTTCTTGCACAGATATAGAGAAAGTCATGTAAATGGAACACATCAGATTTGTATCTATGTCATGATAATCATTTAAACATTAGCAGAAATGGCATTATTATTTGCTTTCTTGTAAGAGAAACAAGCGACTATACTAGGTTAAAGCGATATTCAAATATTTTAAAACGCTATTGCTATATGAAACAATTGAAATTCGGTTCTCTGGAGTAAAACATAATATATGAAACGAACGTTCACTTTCCGTTTGAGAAAAAATATCTCGAAAACGTTAATTCAGCAGAAAAAATGTACATGACATAAATTTTTTTTTAATGAAAGATACATTTTTGTGCCGTACTTACGGTTTACGAGTTACGGAAGGATTGTCCAGAATGAAGATGCCTTCGGATACTATTCAAGGAAATTCAATATATACATTTTATATGTCATGTAAACATATTGTACTTTAATTAAAATTTTAATCAAAATCTTTGGAGCCGTTTTTGAGATAGTTTAAATTTTCAAAAAAATATTCTATGAAAATGGTAGTTGCGTGGGCGAATTTTTCTAGCAATTTTTCTTGCTGCATCTTTGGAAATACTGAACTTAAATATTAGAACTTATGTCATATAATATTTTACCATTTCAGAGATATTCCTAATTCATTTGGTTCAACTTTAATCTATGTAACTTTTCTCAAACGGAAGATCACCTTTGTTTCATTTGTTTTATGCTGATCGTGCAAAGCGAACCAAATTTAATTGTTCATATAGTTTTTAAAATATTTGACTATAGTTTTAGCCTGGCGGGGCGATAGTCCCTATATGGTATGTGAGGCCCCGATCCACCTGTCCGATGCTTCAATCTGGAAACTATAGAGACGAATCATTGCTGTATCGTCGCTCCTGATTCCGGCCACCCGGTGCATCCTCTCACTTCATTTCTCCTTTCTGGGACGCCCCCTCGTAGGTACAATAACCTCAGTTCTGGTACCGAGTCTCCTCCGACAAGTGCCCAGACCTGTGCATTGTAATGCTTCCTTAATACGACAGACGATGGAAACTTTTCAAGCAATATTAACAGACAAAAGACATATTTTGCATTACCTTTATTGTTTTTAAGCCAAAACTGTCTGTCAAAAACTTGACAACAAACCCTTCTAATTGTATTTCTCTGCTGCATCACTATTTTCATTTATAAAGAATATAGTATTCCTTCACAAAAATTCGATATCAAGATTTTACCTAATGACAATTTGAGGTGCTCTGCATAAAAGCTAATGTGTTCCATACAAACCACTTTCTCTATATATCTGTAACAAATTATTACTTAAAAATCTGATGTGTTATACTCACATGACTTTCTCTAAGTGCTCTTCAAATCTCCTACAAAAGATTATTCTTCTTTGTACACAATGCTAATGGAGATAAATATTAGCAAAATGTTATTACTTAGTTCCCAATAAGTAGAAAAGAATCAGGGAATGCGCTATGCTAAAATGATTGTCAAATGTTTTAAACCCTATCGCTGTGCGATTGTCATTGCAAATTATTTCTTTGCTTGGCCAGGAGTAGAACAAAAGAAAAGCGGACACTTCCTGTGTGAGAAAAGTTTAAGTACTTCGCAATTGAAACCAATAACAAGGAATATCTCAGAAACGGTTACCTTCACATCAAAAACGTAAAGGACATAAATTGTGTGTTTTGTCATGTTGTACATTTTTATTTAGTGAGTTTTTTTCTATCTCTTACGGTTTAGCAGTTAAGCAAAATTCATCCAGAATAAAGAGGTCTTAAGAGGCTATTCCCCTAAAATTCGAGATGTATATTTTATTTCGGACATAAATAGCTTTAATATACGGGATTTTAATTAAAAATTGTTAGAGCCATTTTTAAGAAAATAAAAATGTTCGAAATTTGTTCCATGTAAACGGTAGCTTTTAGTAGGGGGATATTTTTTAAAATCTTCCTTGGAAGATACCAAACTAAAATCCAAGAATTTAACTGTCTTTTCGTTTTGGGGCTATGCTGTCCACAGACACACACACAGGCACACGGACCTTTTTTTAAAAATGCTTTTTTCGGATTCAGGGGACCCCAAAACATATATTTCCGGTGAAATCTCGGTATCGAATTATTGGGTGCATTACAATACCTTCTCTATCCCTCTGTACATTGTACATATGGAGCTAGAGAAAGTAAAAAACTTATTTGCTAATTGCGAAAAAATTAGCAGAAATAATCTTATTTCTTGCTTCCTTGTAAGTAGAAGCGAAATAAGCGAGTACCATAGGTTAAAGTGATAGTCAAAAGCTGGTTGCTATGTGACTGAAGTTCCTTTGTTTGTATGGACACGAGTTCACAAAGTCCTGTATGAGAAAAATATGTTTTTATAGCTCAAACTAAAAACAAGGAATATCTAAACAACGTCCAACTCCACGAAAAAAATGTATGTGACATAAATTGTTTACCTTAATGTGCTCTACATTTTTTGTGTGTTACGTTTTCATCCATCTGTTACGTTTTAGCACTTATGCAACATTTCGTAAAATTCACTCAGAATAAAGTAGACTTCAGAGGTTATTTCCAGAAAATTCAAAATATACATTTTATTTGTACTTTAATCAAAATCGTTAGAGCCAATTTTTAGAAAATCAAAATTTTCAAAAAATTTCCATGTAAAAGGTAGTTTGGAGTGGGGGGATTTTTCTCAAAATCTTCGTGTCGCTTCCCCGGAAGATACTACACTTAAATAAGAAGTTTGGTATTTTAGCGACTTTTCGTTTTGAGTTATCGTGTTCACAGACACACGGACACACGGACACACACACACAAGGACCTTTTTCTGAAAATAATTTTTTTGGATACAGGGGACCCTAAAACATATATTTCCGGTAAATTCTAGGTGTCGAATTTTTTGGTGGAGTGCAATGCATTCTCTATACACTATGTACATGGTGCGTATAGAGAAAGTAAAAAGTACTGTTCTATCTACTGCGTGCTAAACGAGATAAACATGACCTGAAATGGTCCTATTACTTGCTTTCTTGTAAGTAAAAGGGACATAAGGGAATACATTAGACTAAAATCTTTTAAGAACTGGTTAAACTCCACTTATATGCATTGCCAAGCGTTGGCAAATTCCCGTAAAAGCTTAAGTATTTTAAAACTAAAACCAAGGAGGAATATTCTAAAAAATAATATCTGTTCCATTCACGTTACTTGCTCTACATCGCTGTAACAAATTATTCTTAACATTGTCTCTTTAAAGATAATCGCGATAAACATTAACAGAAACGATTTTAATACACAGTTCCTTATAGCTATATGGGGAATAAGAGAATAGATTAGGCTAAACCGACAGTCAAATGTTTAAAAGATGGCTGTTATGTGATTGAAATCCGTTTCTTTGCGTGGCCAAGCGTTGACAAGTTCCCGTAAGAGAAAGGTTTCAAGTATTTTAAATCTGAAATCAATATATAGGAATAGCCCAAAAACGACCAAATCCACGAAAAAATGTATATGACATCAACTGTGAGTTTTATAGTGAGCTACATTTTTTGTGTAGTACGTTTTTGTCTATCTCTTATCGTTTACCAATTATACAAAATTCAATAAAGCTCATCCAGAATAAAGAGGTATTCGGAGGTTATTCCCAAAAAATTCAAGATATACATTTTATTTGGCATATAAATGTCTTATATAAGAGATTTTAATCAAAATCGTTAGAGATATTTTTGAGAAAATCTAAATTTTCGAAAATGTTTCCATGAAAAGTTTAGTTGGAGATGAGGGGATTTACTTCAAAGTGTTCGTGTCACATCCTTGGAAGATACCAAATTTAAGTACCAAGTTTGGTATTTAATGGTCTTTTCGTTTTTGGGCTATGCTGCCCAAAGGCATACACACGGACGTTTTTCTATTTTTTTTTTTGATTCAGGGGATGCTAAAGCACCTGTTTCCCGTGAAATCTCGATTCGAGTTTTTGTGTGCAATACAAATCTTTTCTATTCAAATGTACATAGTACGTTTAGAGAAAGTAAAAGAATGCTTATAACATAAATTGCGTGTTTTAACAAAGTCCACATCGACTGCCTTCGTGGTCGAGTGGTCAGCGGGTTCGATTCCCGGCTGGGGCGGAAAAGTTTTCTTTAACTAGATTTATTCCCTATCCCCCACAGAGTCTGGAAGTATGAATGTGCGTGTGTATTAGTAATATAATAATGATTAACCTAATGTTCTAACCTACAGTAATACGAGTTGTTTCAAAGCCTCCGATATGACCATTGAAGTTAAAGGGGGCTATACAAATGAAACAATTAAAAGAAAAAAAAAATCCACATATTTTCTGCAGTAAGTTTTCGTTTAGCTCTTAAGGTATGTATAATTCTTCCAGGATAAAGAGGCAATTATGACAAAATTAATATATGCATTTTTTTTGTCATGTAAATATCTTTAATACATTTTAATCTAATCGTTACGGCAATATTTTCGAAAATAACCTTTTTCGAAATTTTTTCCATTTAAAGGAAAGTTTTGGTTTGGGGGATTTTGTCGAATCCTTGAAAGTTATTAAAATAAATATTAAGTTTTGTATTTTACCCACGTTTTGTTATAGAATTATTGTGTTCACAGACACATGGAAAAACATACATACATACGGATTTTTTCTAAAACATGCTTTTCTTTGGTTACAGGGACCCTAAAACGTGTAGTTTTGCTGAAATCTCGGATCGAATTTTTGAGTGGTGCAATAGTAAATAGAAAGTAACGCATTTTATGTGTTAACATTCACACCACTTACCCTACTAATTCTTCACATTAGCATAAATGTGCAAATACATATTTCCTTATAGATACAAAGGATTTAGTTGTAATTGTTTCATTGTTTTTCTTTCCTTTTTTTTTTCTTCTATTTTCGTGACAAGAATGAAAGCAAGTAAATAGCACTTTCCTATTGGAGTAAACTTTAGGTGTTGAAAAACTGAGATTAAATATACGAAATATAACAGAAGTGGTTAATTTTACAGGAATGTATAGAAGCACATAATGCATTTGCATTTTAACGATATTTGCATTTTGTTCAGTACCTATCCTTATCTCAAGGTTTATCAGTTATGCAAATATCATTCAGAATGAAGATGGATTCAGGAACTATTCCTAGAAAATTCAAAATATAATTTATTTCTCTTGTGTCATTCTCGTTAGTGTCATTTTTATGAAATTTGAAAATTCCAAAATGTCTTTATGGAAAAGATAAGTTGGAGTGGAGGCAATTTCCTGAGAATCTTCTTGTCGTATTCTTGGAAGATATTAAAATGAATACGAAATTTTGTATTTATTTAACTTTTCCTTTTCAAGAAGTTGTTCATAGACCATAGACACAGATACACACATCTTTATCTAAATATCTGACGTGTCCATTTGGCATATGTTTTACAAAACAAAAAAAAAAAAAAGCATGCTTAAAAAATAGCATTGATAGGAAGAGTCAGACTGAAAAATGCAATGCCATAGCCGGGATTTGAACCATGGATCTCTAGTCGGTTACTCTTCCACTGAGGTACCATGGCAACATGCCGGCATAGCATTACATTTCTCAACTGACTCGTATGTTTCCCGGTAAACCACAAGGCGATCTCAAATTATTTTGAGATAACAACCCCAATGGCGACTCATAATGTTACAAGTGCTTAAGTCCCAGGATTCATAGTATTGCCAACTATTATGGTCATTGGATATTGTTCTAATTGTAATTAGAAGTAATTTGAGATAGCCTTGTAGTTTACCGGGAAACATGCGAGTCAGTTGAGAAATTCAATGCTATGCCGGCATATTGGCATGGTAGCTCGGTGAAAGAGCAACCGGCTAGAGACAAGGCGATCCCTGGTTCAAATTCCGACTACGACATTGAATTTTTCAGTCTGACTCTACCTCCTGTGCTATACACGGTGTGTGTGAAAAAGAACAATTATGCCAAAATTTCATTTATTTATCTACTACTAGTTCCAATAATTACATGAAGACCAGGAAATCCAGTTGCTACAAAAAAAGATGAACCAAAAACTGAATCTGCAATGGTGAAAGGTGCTTCAATATATTCAAAAAGTTGTAGGGCAGTAAAATAAATACCTAATAGAACAGTAAAATAATCCTTGGATGGCTTGATTATTATAATTTTCTACTTCATTCTATTCAAGATAATATTACCAGTAATGGCCTATTGCTTAGTCGCTTATAAATAAAACGGATATAAGAAAATACAATATGCTGAAGCCATTTAAATCTTTTAAAAGCTGTCGCAATGCGATTGTCGTTGAAATCCGGTTCCCATTCCACGGACCCGAGTAAACTAAAACAGAGAGATGAGAGCTTCCTGTTTGAGTAAAGCTTAATTATTTTAAAGTTGAAAAAAAATGACATGAAATATCCCAGAAATGTTTAGCTCTACAAAAATATATAGGATATAAATTGGGTGTTTTAACGAGATTTATATTTTGTGCATTAAAATATTGTATATTTCGTATTGCTTACCAGTTAGACAAACCGCATTCAAAATGAAGAGGACTTAGGTAGTATTTCCAATAAATTGAGGATATACATTTTATTTGCCATGTAAACAAATTTAATCTACATAATTTTAATTTTAATAATTTTTGTATGATCGAAATTTTCGAAATATGCTCTATGTATAGAGTAGGCTACTGGCGGGAAGGTTTTTTATGAAAATCTTCGTGTATCGTCCTTGGAAGATATTAAACTTAAATAACAGGTATTTTTTGTTTTAGATTGATGCTCTCCACATACACATAACTTAAGCGGGCGTTAAACACAAAAAAAAAATCGATGCCAAGATTTCAACGGAAATATATGGTTTAGGGTCCCCTGTATCCAAAAAAAGCATTTTCACAAAAAGGTCCATGTGTGTGTGTGTGTGTCCGTATGTCCGTATGTTAGTGTGTCCGTGTGTCTGTGAACACGATGACTCATAAAAGAAAAGTCGATAAAACACCAAACTTGGCATTTAAGTTTATCATCTTCCAGGGATGTGACACGAAGATTTTGAGAAAAATCCCCCACCCCAAATTATACTTTACATGGAACTTTTTTCGAAAATTTTGATTTTCTTAAAAATGGCTGTAACGATTTTGATTAAAATATCGTATATTAAAGACATTTACCTGACAAATAATATGTATATCTTGAATTTGTTGGGAATAGCCTCTGAAGATTACTTTATTCTGGATGAATTTTACGAAATTTTGCATAACTGTTTAACTGTAAGAGATGGACAAAAACCTACCACACAAAAAATGTAGAGCACATTAAAACACACAATTTATGTTATATACATTTTTTTTTTCGTGGAGTTAATCTTTTGGAGACATTTCTTGTTTTTAGTTTCAGCTATGAAAACCTTGTACTTTTGTCATACAGGAATTTGTCAACTCGTGTCCATACAAACAAAAGAACTTCAGTAACCTAGCAACCAGCTTTTGAGTATCACCTTAAACTATGGCACTCCCTTTATTTCGCTTCTACTTACAAGGAAGCAAGTAATAAGACTATTTCTGCTAGTTTTTTTCTCGATTAGTGTGAAGTAAATTGAAGCATAAGGTTTTTAACAATAATTTTTTGCAGAGATGTAGAGAAAGTCATGTTAATGGAACACATCAGATTTTTGATTTTGCATTCAATGTCCCCTGAAACGTGTATCTCCAATGAAATCTCGGTATCAAATTATCAAATTTATGCTACACCTTCTCTACCTATGTACTAGCGAGTAGAGAAAGCAAAATTTACTATCTCTAATTTAAGGCACAGGACATTTTTAATAAAACTATATTGATAGGAAACAATACAACAAACCCTTAGGTTTCAGTGTTAAGGCATTTACAATCTGACTCCATTGCTACGAAAGAAAAGCCAATTCAAGTCGTGTGAAGTCAGGACTTTTTCGTGGTTTCTCTGGTAGTGGGCGAATGCTGTGATAGTTCCTCTTCAATCATAAATATCCTGATACTTATAGCCTGCACCCATCATTTTCTTCATTGTCATTTCTTTCTGTTATATAGGATAGAACGATGGGCTTCGGCGCGTTGCAGATGTACCAACAGGTGATGGTAGAGTCACGCTATGTAGAGTCTTCTTCCCTTATGTTGATTGTGTAATCCGAGAAGGCACCAATTAGGAAACCCACGGAGGGGCTTGTGGATAGAGGTGGGCGGGGCCGGATGTGATCGAACTGGAAACATTAGGAACCCCGTGCATTCTTGCTCACGTTATCATCCATATATTCTTTGGCCATGTTCCTCCTTTCTAAGATTTCACAATAGTAGGGCCGGATGTCTACGTGCATTGTTCTTCCCAGCAACCCCTCACTCATATGCTTTTCGCCTTCAACTTTAAACACACATGATTTTCTATTCTAATAATCAATTACAACAAACTTGCTATATGTACATTATTGTCGCAACCACTCTGTAAAGTATTCTTTAAGCTACAATTTTTAAACACAGGACGAATCATGAGCAACGATTCAGGCTCGGCAGCGAGGAATTGGTACTGGGATCACGGCAAAGCCCTAACTTTATACACAAAAGAAACAATGGTCCCCCCAAAACAAATACTATGATTTAAAATTACACCATTTTTCTCAGTATAGGCTTAAGGAGTTGAAGAACTTGCGCCGCCATCTTGCGCCTTCACTACTGTTCACTGAATCAAGAATGTATCTCAAAATTAACAGAATCTATAAGAGCTACTACCAACTTATGAATAGTAATTTTCCAGGGACTTATGTTCTGTCTTCTTTAAGCGAATTGTTTTCAACGTTAACAGCCATACTTTCAGTGTTACGTATTTCGTTATTAAAAGGGAACAGCGATGTTCAAGTGTTTTAACAATAGTCTCTGCATTATAACTTTAACATTCCATGCTCTGTCCATGATGCCGAATTTTAATCGAGATATCCTCATTATATACTTTCTTATCAATACACAAGAAATACAGTAATATAATCATAAGCGTATGCGACAGTCAAAACTTCTGGTCGCTGTGTGAGGGCTTTGAAATTTCTTTCCCTTTGCTTGACCAACACAACTCCCATACAGAGAAAGTAAAAAAGGTCCATGTTTGCGCGTGCTAGTGTGGCTATAGCTGTGAACAGTCGGTTAAATATTAAACTAGATATTTAAGTTCGGCAACTCTAAAAAATACGACACGAGGATTTTCAGAAGAGTCGCCCTACCCCAAATTACCCTTTTAAGGCATTTTTGGAAGTTTTCGATGTTCAAAAAAATGGCTCTTACGACTTTGATTAACGTGCCGTGTATTCAAGCTAGTAAGATGATAATAAATAAAATGTACATGCTGAGTTTCTTAGGAATAGCCCCTGAAATGCTCTTCAATTTTATTGACTTTTACATAACTGATAAACAGTAAGACATAGACATAAACTTATGCATAAAAATGTAGATCTCGTTAAACCACACAATTTATGTTTTCCAAGATATTTCATTATATTGGCTACAATTTTAAAATACTTCTATTTTTCTTGCATTTGTACTTTTCTGTACTTGTAGCCGTTCATTTTTCCTTTGTTTTACTCCTGATCAAGCAAAGAGAGTCGAATGTCAAAGTCAATCGCATGGCTTTTAAGATATTTGACTATGGCTTTAACCTGTGTATTCTCTTGGTAACTTTATACTTAGAAGGAACTATGTAATAAGATCATATGATAAGCATTAGAATAAATGATCTTATTACATAGTTCCTTCAACTTTAGATAGAATTAGATGAAACATGATAGTCTTTTATAAGAACACTATGTTTACGGAATCGGTAGAGAAAGACATGTGAATGGGAAACATCAAATATTCTTTGTGTATGTGTAGGATCACGTTTTAATAATAATGATACAAAAGTCGTTAAAACGATAATGACTTTAACGTCGCATTTTATTTGTTATTAAAATGCCTTTCGCAGACGATAAATTTAATCAATATCGTTTGCCTTTTTGAGAAGTAAACTAGTTTTAACAATTCTCTCTTTAGGGAGGTTAGGAGTGTAGGTTTTGTTGAAAATCTCAACCCTGTGAGTCATTACATGCATTTCTGGTACGATATAGAGTGCACTTTTATAAGCGAATTAAATGCGCGCCTTGAGTGTTGCTTCCGTAAGAATTTAGAGAAGTCCTGTGTTCGATCGCAGCGAATGAAGTGGACCGAAGAAAGGGCTGCGTCACGTCGTATGTATCTCATTACGTCACGAATAATAGTGAAATAACTAGAAAAATTTAAGTTCTTCACATTAGTGAAGTGCCAGCGTGAAGTAAAAGAGCGCACAATGAAAGTTGAACTGGGTGAAATAAATAAATTGACAATGAAAATTGGATAAATTCAGAAAATACAGGATGGCTGAGGAGTCATAAAATATGTAAAAGTATTTATTTAAAAGACATATTTATACATTTATACAGCACAAATTAAACCCGTATTAAAATGTGCAGTTTATGTGAAAATGCATTTTTGGCATGGACCATTTCACTGTAATTTATTTGTTTTACTTAATATATTTCTCTGGTAGGTCGCCAAAACATTATTTGTCGTGATGTCACGCAAGCAGAAAGTAATGCAAATGACGTCCTCCAATGTATTTCTTATAAAGTATTTGACTCTCAGCTTTCCGGGTTCTATGCGCACCAACAGCAAAATACAATGAAGCTGTATCTGATTTTAGTTAACAAATTTGTATTGACCGAAATTTCATGTGGGTAACTTTTAAAAGAGGTATTAAGAAACATCTCATGATTTACGTTCACACATTCTTCTCTACCTATTCTACAACGATTCCTGCAAAAGATATTTTTGTTATCCACGTTTGCAGAGATTGTTTTGCTACATATTTACTTGCTGATAAAAGCAACAAAATAAGACACTGGGTTGCAGAGTTACTCAGTCTTATAAGAACTGCCCAGCCATATAAGGCTATTAAATGCTGCTCTCTGTGCTAGACTTGGTAGAATAACTCAGCGCAACCCAGAAAAAGATAAGCATCACACTAATAACAATTGTTAGGTATATCTCAACATTATGTTAACGTACTCAATGTGTTGTTGTGTAATAATCTAGAAAAGTGTCAGTGAACAATCAGTTCGATTAAAATTGGATTTTCGTTATTCTCAAAGAAACTGAGTTATGTTCCATTTTTTAAAAAGATTGGTTAGACCACTGTTGCACTGACCCCCTCAATTTCTCATTTCATACATTGTAAATATTATGCATTTTAACCAATAAAAAATTATGTTTTGGAAATGCTCATCCACAACAATTCTGATGTGTTCCATTCATATGACTTTCTCTAGCTATTCTGCACACTAACTATTGTTAAAAAAGATTATTATTTTAAGTGCATTATGCTAATCCCAATAAATTTAGCAGAAACTGCCCTACTACTTGCTTCCTTGTAAATAGAAGGAAAATAATGAAAAACACTGGCTAAATGGATAGGCGAGTCTTTTAAATGCTGGTCGTTAAGTGAAACAATTGAAATTTGGTTCTTTCTGTCTGATTACAGTAAACAAAAAGAGACAAAAAGAAAGATATATTGAGAAAAGTTTAAGTACCTTAAAACTAAAACCAATAACACAGAATATGTCGACATATCATAATATATGCTATCGAAACGTTATACAAAAGACATCCAGAATGAAGAAGACTTCGTAGGCTATTCCCAGAAAATTCAAGATATATTTCTGTTTTTCATAGAAATATATTAAGCAGTTGGTATTTTAACCACAATGGTTAGAAAATTCTCAAAAAAGTAAAAATTTTCGAAGAATGTTCCGAGTAAAACATATTTGGGGTTAGGGGAATTTTCTTGAAAATACTCCTATTGCATTCCTGGAAGATGTTGAAGTTAAATATCAAGTTTGGTGTTTAACAGACATTTCGTTTTTGACTTCTGCCGACTACAGACATACACCAACAAACATACAAACAAACATGACCTTTTCCTAAAAATGTTTTTCTTATATTCAGAGTGTCTTAAAACTCAGTCTGCCAGCGGCTGGCTTACCGTGAGGTTGTCCGCCCGCTGTGTGTGTGTAACCGGTTTGTACTAGCGAGAGTTGTTTTGTTTTGTGTGCTGCTGCATACAGCTACAGTTCTAGTGTCGACGCGTCCACCGGTTGAATTGGGTAACCTTTTCATACCTGTTCTCTAAGACTACAACGGTAATCATGGCAGTTTATAAACGTGTGAATACTATCAAAATTCAGTTTGATACATCAGCAAGTAAACCCAGTGCATTAGAAATACACCAGTGGCTAGTAAACTTCTTGGGGCTGCAAGCAGATCAAGTGGATACTCTCCAGCTTCATACCAGAGAAAAAGCGATCTATGTGAAACTGATATCAGCGGTATTGTATGATAATCTTCTGGCTCGTTATAAGGATGAGCAGCATTTTACGTATGCCTCCGGAGAAATCACCAACGTGAAAATTACACCTGGTGACCAGCAAACAGTTAATGTTCGAGTGTTTAACTTGCCCTCCGAGGTGCCACTCACAGTGTTATCCCTGGAATTGAGTAAATACGGTACAGTGTATGACATACGCCGAGAAAAATGGGGTTCCCAGTATCTTCTACCGTCCAACAATGGCGTACATGCAGTGAAGATGCGGTTGAAACGTAATATTCCAGCTAGTTTGATAATCGATTCGTATTTGGTGGCCATTAGTTACATCGGTCAACCACAAGCTTGTCACCTGTGTCATGACACTACGCATTTGAAAGCAGCTTGTCCGCTTCGTGCAACGCGGCTTCCCATAAATCCAGGAATCGACCGGTCACTTTCAGCGAGGCGGTGGGTGCTGTCACATCTTCTCCTGCTGGGGATCAGGAACCACCGTCCATTACGACGGGCAACTCTGCCGTGGAACCGACTTCTGTGAATGTCTTACAGCAATCTTCAGTTGCCGACAGTAACATTCCGACAATGGAGAAGACACCGCTGGTTGCTGAGAAGCCCGAACATGTAAACGAGGATAAGCACTCAACACCCATTGATGAGCCACGGGAACTGTTGGAACCCCCTTCAGGAGCTGCTATATCGGCCGACTCTCAGGACGAAGCTATGGAAGTTTTCAGTGATGAAGAGGTGGAGTTGTCGGCGATTGAGATATCACACTTGCGGCAGAAGGGTTCTTCCCTGTCTAGCCGTGACCCTCGGCTACGAGGTCAGTACCGGCGATTGGAGGGAGAATTTATCTCGGCGCGACAGTCTCCGCAGGACGTACCAAAATTGTTCAGTTCCACTCAAACGCGAGGAAAAGTGAAGGACATTGAGTCTGGTAAGCGGCCGGCAGCGGATGATAGAGATAGTTTTGAGGATCTCCAACGCTCGTCTAAACTTACTAAGGATGATGCGTACCTGGAAACTGACAACTGATGTGCTTTGGTTCTGTGGTGATAACCGCTATTCTCATCTGGCGCCGTCTCCAATACAAATACTCTTCATTTGGATGCCTCTAGGTCTGCAAATGTGGGCTTCGCTTAACGTTAACGGCTTGCGACAGGTGGTTAAACAAACTCTTTTACGGGACTTCTTGATCAGTAATGACATAGATCTGTGCTTCTTACAAGAGGTGAATATTTGTAATCTGGACTTCTTGTATGGCTTCGATTACGAGACTAATCTTGGTCCTGAGGGTACTGGTACAGCGATTGTTTACAGGCAAGGACTACATGTACACAGCTTTGAGTACCATCCTTCCGGTAGGGCTATTTCGGCTATATTTGATAACGTTACCTTAGTGAATATCTATGCCCCTGCTGGTAATAATAAAAGAAAACAACGTGATGATTTTTTTCGGCAAGACCTCCTGCCGCATATACCATCCGGAGCACCCTTTGTGATTGTGGGTGATTTTAATTGTACGCTGGCGGCTAAAGATCAACGAGGAGCCTTCAATGGGTGTATTACTTTGCAGCAATTGGTGGAACAACTAAGCCTGAAGGACACCTGGGAACATCTGTATGGCGACGAAGTCCAATTTACCTTCGTAAGAGGACAATCAGCTTCGAGGCTGGACCGTATGTATGTTTCGTCTGAACTGATACCACGCATTCATCGCACGGAAATTGTGCCCATATCCTTTAGTGACCATAATGCACTCATTCATGCTATTCAAGGCCGGGTTACGAGCTGCAGTAGAGGCAGAGGTTACTGGAAGCTTAACTGCTCATTGCTTACGGATGAGGAAGTGTTATCCGATTTCCAGGACTGTTGGTCCCGCCTGCGGGAATCCTTTCTGCTAGCACCGAATAAAGCATCTTGGTGGGTGTGTAAAGCTAAACCTGTGCTACGATCCTTCTTTCGAGCTGCAGCTTGCCGTCGCGCTATGGTTAGAAGGGAAACCATGGATTTTTATCTCCAAGTCCTTCATGAGCTTCACAAACGCCAGCAGCAAGGTGAAGATGTACAACAACTTGTGAAAGGAGTCAAAGAACACATCAAGGCTCGAAAAACACGAGAACTTCAGGGGAATCTGGCTAGAGTGCATTCGGCGGAGATAGTGCATGGGGAAAAGGCAAGCTTTTGCCACCTAGCAAAGGAGCGTAGACATGGTCGCCGGAAGATTATCACACAACTAGATGTGGGTGGTGCCCGAGTTTCCACCACGGCAGGAATTCTTCAAGCAGTACAAGACTTCTACAGACAACGATTGTCAGGACCCACAGATTACTCCCACGCCGCAGAGAGGTATATATCCGACTTTGTTCCCGTTGTACCGGGGGAGTTGCAGCAGGATTCAATGCCAATTGCGGCATCGGAGTTGTTGGAAGTGATTCAGGCATCCAAAATGCATGCATCCCCTGGACCTGATGGCCTGCCATATGAATTTTACAAGCACTGCTGGCCATATATTCGGAAGGAATTGCTTCAAGTGTTCCAAGAAATGTGGGATGCAGAGAGCACACCACCTACTTTTGCGGACGGTATAATCGTGCAGATTCCGAAGAGTGCTCGGCCGCAGACACCACAGGATTTTCGACCAATCACGTTATTGAATTGTGATTACAAGTTATTTATGAAAATCATTGGTGCTCGTATGCAAAACATACTCCCACATATGATTAGTGAGTTCCAGGTTGCATTACATAAAGGAGCGACCATTCAGCATACTTTGGCTGCTGTGAGAGACTGTATATTGCATTGTACACAGTACGAGAAGTCTGCTGCTATCATAAACTTAGATCTCGAAAAAGCCTTCGACAGTGTTGTTCACGAGGGGCTATGGAAACGATTGGAGATTTTGAACATGCCTCAAAAGCTTGTAAACCTAGTTAGAGCCCTGTATGATGTTGCGTCCTCCAAAGTACTCTGCAATGGATTTTTAACGGCAGCTATTCCAGTTAAACGCTCCGTGCGCCAAGGTTGTCCCATGTCGATGATATTGTTCGCCCTGTATGTTGATCCGTTGCTTCGACGGCTGCAATCTACTCTTACTGGAATTGATGTGTATGGCCAGAGACTTGCGGTGCGAGCATATGCAGATGATGTTACTGTGATGGTTACCACACACCAAGATGTTCTTCGATTGAGGGATTGTTTACAGTACTATAAGAATAGTACTGGCATGAGCTTTAATTTGCGGAAGTCTGAAATATTAAAGGTTGGAATACGGCCTCCCGATACCTCAGCTTTAGGTATTCCTGTTGTGCAGCGAACAAAGATTTTGGGGATCTACTTCAGTGACAACGTGGCAGACATGAGGGAGTACAATTGGACCTCTCGCATTAATGTCTTACGTGCTGTCATGTATAATCAGAAAACTCGGTTGTTGAATTTGGTACAGCGGATATGGTTCTGTAACTGCTTTGCGTTGAGCAGAATTTGGTTCCTTGCTCATGTTTTACTTCCGACGAAACGTCATTGCCAAAGAATTGAACAGGTCATGGGATATTTTATTTGGGCTGGGAAACTCTACCGCATTGCGCGTACCCAACTGCGTCTCCCTAAGGGCCAGGGCGGCTGGGGATTACTGGATGTGACTCTACAGTCCCAGGCATTGATCCTTAAACTACTTCTGTTTGCCCTGGATGATAAATGTGACCCTGTGGATGTCGTATTACAACAACAGTATGCATCATTTTGGACTCAGGGAGAACGTGACAAGATTCCCCAGCTATTTCATGCAACGTACCATGCATTCAGTGCGTTACCACCGGAGAAGGTCGCTCGTGGTGATTTTAGTTCTGTGAAAAATGTTTATGCTTCTCTTCGGCAACCTGTTGCTGTTACCCCACATGTCCAAGAGAAGTATCCTCATTTGCCTTGGAAACGTATTTGGAGCTGTTTTAGCATTCCGCACATTAATGTGGAATGGATAGCGGTAACATATGAAGTGGTCAATGAAGTTCTTCCTACGGCAGACAAATTATATCGTCACCGGATGACCATTTCCAGCAATTGCCCAATTTGCCAAGCAGCGGATTCCCTTCCACATCGCTTGCTCGAATGTTCCGGTAAAGCAGCCATATGGACTTGGGTTTTGGGAAAATGTCGCAATTGGATACCTGGCGGTTGGAACCCTTCACCAATCGACATGTTACATCTGAATCTGCCGAAGCTGCATCCCCCATTGCACAATTCCCTTATTTGGTTGTTAATGGGCACCTTTACATGGTTACAGACGATGGACAACCCCGCTGATTGTACCCTGACCAAACTCAGGCAATTTTTCTACACTGAGAGATGGAAAGTGATCCAGAAACGCCAGACCGCGCCTTTCCAACCATGGCTCCTAAAAATAATACACACTTGAAATATTCCTGCATCAAAATCTTTCCTTACCGATTAAATAAACACTTAAAAAAAAAAAAACTTAGATGCATTATTGTTATTTACATTAGGAAGTATGCTTGATTGACTAATTGCAAAATAAGTAAAAAAAGAAATTAGCTTAATATAATTGGTCCCTAAGGACAAAAAAAAAAAAAAAAAGAAAAAAAAAAGTAGATAAAAAAAAAAAAAAAAAACTCTCCTTGACCGTGTTATAGTGTAGGACTGCCGCTTCAGGCATCCGAATCTCTATTCTACCCTCGGTAGAAAGTATAGAGAGATACAAAAAAAAAAAAAATCCCAGGCCATCTTAAATGATCCATTAATGATTTTGATTAAAGTACCCTGTATTACATATATTTACGTTACTAATAAAATATATAGCTTGAATTTTCTGGGATTTGCAAAAAAAAAAAATCAGTAAACTCTTATAAGTAATTAATTGACAAGGAAAGTAAATTTAGGAAAAAAAAAAAACAAACAAAAGAAATCCTTTATAGAGCGAGTAGTCGCCGTTAGGCCGCAACCCGCCGAACACCATCATCACAAGAAAGTAGAGCGGTGCGGGAGAAGGAATAAAAAACAAAAAAAAAAACAAAAAAAAAGATAAAAAAAAACAAAAAAACATATATTTCCGGTGGAACCTCAACCTCAATATCGATTTTTGGTGTAATACAATACCTTCCCTATCCGCTATGCACATTGTATATGCGTGCTAGAGAAAGAAAAATATATCGTACCGAAAGTACCCTTTACTCGGAATAATTTATAAAGCCCCTATGGTTTTAACTAAAATACTGTATATTAAAGATATTTACAAGACAAATACATGCCCTCTTCATTCTGTATGACTTTTGTATAACAGTTATACCGGTTATTTAGCTTTTCTCGTTCGATAATTTGTAAACTACCCTCTTAAATTGATTTTATAAAAAAAAGGTAAATCCTAATAGATAGGCAAAGTATTACTACTCAAAAAATGCACATCTCGTTAAAATGCACATTTTATGTAAAATACAGCTGTTTTTGAGTAAGACATTTCCGAGATTTTCTTTGTGACGGGTTAGATTTACCTATAAATATATTTCTACTTAAATTAGAATTGTTTATTCGTATTTCTTTATCCTTGTCAATCAAATTGAATCGAGTTTTAGTACAATTACGCAGCGTGCAACTCTACAAAGATTTAATTAACGCATGAACCTGGAGTATTCTGTTGTTTCTCTTGTATTTAAGAGAAAATAATCGGTAAAGACATTTCTGTTCATGTTTTTCTCGATTAGGGTGAGGTAGATAGTGGAATAAACCGTGTTGAGAATAATTTGTAGAGAAAAGCATGTGGATGTAACAAGTGTTGCTTGTATTTTTCCGTATCACTTAAGTTAAGTATTAGATACCTTTAAAGCTCTATGCAGTCCGTGCTGTATTTTAACTTGTTTCACCAATGCCATTCATTCTTCGTCCGATATACCTACTCGGCTAAAGAATGATATTAAAAAGATGTAGAATAATAACCTTGTCTGAGAATAGTTGTAGAGGAATGAGTAGATAAAAGTGATGTGACTGCAACACTGCATATTTTTTGTTTCATTTATACTGTAGCAGATAAAATATTACACATTTTTGTTGGTGTAACATGGCGAATTTATTTATTCCCTTTGTCATCTTGGCACAGCCTGGTTTACAGCCACCCGCAGGACTGAACTAGAAATACAAAAATGGCAACAGTCCAGCTTTCAAAGTTTCAAAAGGCAATGATAAACAGATGCATTCTGACTCACTGAAATTCTTGTTAAGTTCAAAGACTCTGTTAATGTACAGAAAATTAACAAAAGAATGTTATGGGTATGTATGACTAAAATTTCATGACAAATGACAAAAAATTGAAGTCTTTATTTTGATTCCATAAAATAATTTCAACATGTATGAATACAGAAATGGCATATTTGGTCACAAGGCGCCATTTTTAAATGCCTTAAGTCACTGGAGCTACAGCAAAAATTAGAGACGAAACTATACTGGACAAGAAAAACTACAGTTCGACGAGATCTCATTCACATCATGCAAAGTATAAAAGTATAGAAAAATCTGATGTGTTCCATTCACATGACTTTCTTTATATCACTGCAACAAATTGTTCTATTTACTTCATTAATGGAGCAAAAATTAGCAGAAATAGTCTTATTACTTGCTTCCTAATTAGTAGAAGCGAAATAAGGGGGTACCATAGGTTAAAGTGATAGTCAAAAGCTGGTTGCTCTGCGACTGAAGTTCCTTTGTTTGTATTGGCACGAGTTCATAAAGTCCTGTATGAGAAAAGTATAAGTTTTTATAGCTGAAACCAAAAATAAGGAATATCTAAAAAACAATGAACTCCACGAAAAAATGTATATATCATTAATGTGTTTTAACTTGCTCTACATTTGTTGTGTGGTAAGCTTTTGTCCATGTCTTACGGTTTAGCAGTTATGCAAAATTCCGTAAAATTGACCCAAAATAGTCTTCAGAGCCTATTCCCAGAAAATTCAAAAAATAAATTCCATTTGTCAGGTAAATATCTTTAATATACGATATCTTAATCAAAATCGTTAGTCATTTTTTAGAAAATCAAAATTTTCGAAAAAAGTTCCATGTAAAGGGTAGTTTGGGTGGGGGATTTTTCTCAAAATCTTCGTGTCGCATCCCTGGAAGATATTAAACTTAAATACCAAGTTTGGTATTTTACCGACTTTTCGTTTTTGAGTTATCGTATTCACAGACATACGGACACATGGACACACACACACACAAACACACACACACACGGACCTTTTCCTGGAAATACTTTTTTTGGATACAAGGGATCCTAAAACATATTTTCGGTGAAATCTCGGTATCGAATTTGTGGGTGGAGTGCAATACCTTCTCTATACACTACTTACATAGCATGTATAGAGAAAATAAAAATTGAATTTTGATTCCATAAAATAAATAATAAAGATTTCTGAATACAGAAGCGGCATATATGGCCACCGGGCGCCATTTTTAAATGCCTTAAGTCGCTGGAGCTACAGCAAAGCATTAGAGGTGAAAGTATACTGGACTCGACAAGAAAAACTACAGTTCGACGAGATCTCATTCACATCATACAAAGTATAAAAATATAGAGAAGGCAGCAGCAGTAGAAATGAAATCTGAGTGTCCAGTCTTCCAACCTGGTAGATATTAGAGTGAGGCATGCACTCAAATTTTTCCTTGCTCGCTATTGATGTTTACAACACTTTTCTTCGTGTAAAATGCTCCTTGCAGAGCAGTTTCTCTGTTAGACAAACAACATTTGCTGTATGGATGTCCAATGAATAAGAATTACCCTAGGATTTACTGTCATATATATTTAAGCACAAGCTTTCAATTTTCAAACACAAAAATTATATTTTTAGTTAAACAAGCACATTCATAACTGTAAAACATTTTGGAGTCACACCACAGAAGACACAGAGAAACTTAGGGTATTTTAAAAAGTAATATGTATATTAGACCAAAATTTTAAATGTTACTTTCTCTTCACGTACTTTCTATATAGTGTACAGAGAAGGTATTTTATTGCACCCAAATTTTCGATACCGAGTTTCACCGCAAATACATATTTTGTGTTCCCATGAATCCAAAAAATGAATTTTTAGCAAAAAAGTGCGGATATATCTGTGCATGCGTGTGTATGTGTGTATGTGTGTCAGTAGACAGCATAGCTCAAAAACGAAAAGACCGTTAAATACCAAAGTAGCTATTTAAGTTTGGTACCTTCCAAGGACCCGAAACGAAGATTTTTAAGAAAATCCCCTCACACCTAACTACACTTTATATGGAAAAAATAAGATTTTTCTCAAAAAGGTTCTAACGATTTTGATTAACATCGTTTATATTTAAACATTTACATGCCAAATAAAACGTATATCTTGAATTTTCTGGGAATATCCTCTAAAAATCTCTTTATTTTGTACGATTTCTATTGAATTTTGCATAACTGGTAAACCGTAAGCGATAGACAAAAACTTACTACACAAAAAGTGTAAATCACGATGAAAAACACTATGCCATATACATTTTTTTCGTATATTTGATCGTTTATTAGATATATCTTGTTATTGGTTTAAGTTTTAAATAACCTTATATTTTACTCATAAAGGAATTTGTCCATACAAACAAAGGAACTTCAGTCACATAGCAACCAGCTTTTGAATATCACTTTAACCTATGGTTCTCCCTTATTTCGCTTCTACTTACAAGGATTCAAGTAATTAGACTATTTCTGATAATTGTTTCTCGATTAGCATGAAGTAAAGAGAAGCATAAGCTTTTTAACAATAGTTTGTTGCATAGATGTAGAGAAAGTTATTTGAATGGAAAATATCAGAATTTTTTCTCGTGAGGGACTTTTTAGCTGACGTGACAAAACATATACAAATTTAAACATAACTTCCTAACCATTATAGTAAAAAGTATTAAATTTGCACTGTCACTTATTTGCCTTATGTTGAATCCGTAGGATGCATTTCTAAAAGCAAGCATTGTTAGTTTGGAACGTTAAACTTTCAGTTATACCTGTCCTTAACTCACGGAGGGCATTATGCTCATTTCTAAAGAGAGAGGTGTACATTTTACCTCTTCTATCTGCCTAACCTAGCGTGTAGACACGTAGCAACCTATGCATAGGCGGACAATTTGTTCATTGGTGGCCAGTCAAGAAAATCCTGCTTTATATCAGATGGCCCTTATTTGATGTGTGCAAACTTTCTTTCGTGCCTCAAATGAGTTGAAGAACTCAAGGGGGTAACCCGTATTACAAGTTAAAATCCCCCAGAGAGGAAACCCGTTGAGTTCTGCAACTCTTTTTACCTATACGTCAAATACGGGGCAGTTTTTTATAGTGTTTATCGCCGGCTTTCATCACTCAAACGCATAATATTCGCCATTAATTACTTTTGAGATAATCAAAGAAAATTATCCAGCGTACGTCCCAGAAAACTGACGCCATGACCTTGCCTGCAGATGGAACTGTCTTCGTCTTCTTTGGAGCCGATTCTCCCCTTCTAATTTTGATTGTTCCTTCGTCTCAGGTGTGAAGTAATGGACTAAGGTTTCATCCATTGTTATAAAATGCAAAAACATTGCCAAACACTCCAAAGAAACATCCTGTGAGACGCTGTTTCTGTTCTACTGTCAGAAAACGCGGCAACCACCTTGCACACAACTTTCCAAATTTTCAGTCAGTATGCGACGTAGATAACTTTTTAAAATGCCTGCAATGTCTCAGTTGACTGCCATGCAGAAACATTTTGTGGATTTTCTTAACAACTTCTAGACTGGTAACCTCATTTGGTCGACCACTGCGATGTTCGTCTTGGCAGTTCGTACGGTCGCGCTTAAACTTTGCCACTGTAGTAAATGAAGGAACAGATTCCCTCAAAGTAGAATCTAGCTCAGCTTTAATGTTAGTTGGAATAAGACCTTACAAATGAAAGTATTGCATTGCACAACGATGACCAGTTTTATCCATGTTTACAAATTCACTGAGAGCATTCACAAATAATATTTTCCAAATAACTGCTAAACAATGTAAAATCGTGTAATTTCAAACCAAAGGTTTGTAAGATTTGTACGTTTTACCACCATTGTTGTTTGAAACAACAACCGCTAACTATACGGGTACTTCTGGAAAGTTCCATCTTTCCCTATGTTATGACGAGATAAACACTTGATCTAATAAGCTATCTCACGTTCAAATAACTGTCAAGCGGACGTGATAATTGTCCATCAGGCATACCAGCTCACCACACATTGCTTAATGGCTTGCGGTGACGCTTCTGTGGCGTTATTTTCATTGGGTGGTGTTCACATTGGACGCAGAGGTGATAGCTATCAGCATGCACACCTTCATTCTCACAACCAATGACTCCTCGCAGATATTCTTCACATTAGATTTACGGCACGTAAAAGATCCTCAAGCCTGATAAGAGAAGCCTCTGAGCAAAATTAAGCGATCTTTCACGCCCAATATAGAATGGGACGCTGAGAACCAAAGCAGTTAAAGAGCGTCCATAAATAACAGGCCATTTCATTTTTCACATTAAAAATCTCTAATGCATTCCATTCACATGCATTTCCTTATATCTCTTTGCAAATTATTATTTATAAAACTATGTACTTCAAGTAAATCAAGAAACGTTTTAGCAGAAGTGGTCGTTGTACTTGCTTCGTCGATGGAAAACAATGGAGTGCACTAGGCTAGAGCGATAGTCAAATCTTTTAAAGGCCAGTTGCTAAGAGATTGAAGTTCCTTTGTTGTATGGCCAGGAATTAACAAATTCCAGTTTGAGAAAACTGCAAGCATTTTAAAACTATAACCAATAACAAGAAATATGTCAAAAACGTCAATCTAAGATAAAATGTATGACATAAATTGTGTGTTTTAGCGAGGTCTGCATGGCCGCGCCGTGGCCGAGTGGTTAGACCACTTGCTCTCACCTAGACGGCCGGGATTCAATCCCAAGCGACCGCATGTGAGATTTATGGTGGACAAAGTGGCACTGGGGCGGGTTTTCTCCGGGTACTCCGGTTTCCCCTGCCATAGCATTTCACCGGTGCTCCATCATCATTCATGTATGACCAGTGTCACCGGCTGTGATGCCATAAGTAGCGGGCGTTAAACACTACCAAAAAAAAAAACAAAAAAAAAAAGAGCTCTACTTTATACTTTTTCTACTCGTACTATGTACACAGTGTATAGAGAAGGTATTGTAATGCACCAAAAAATTCGATACCAAGATTTCACCGGAATTGCATGTTTTGGGTCCCCCTGAATAAAAAAAAAACATTTTTGGGAAAAGGTTCAGGTGTGTGCGTGTGTGTGCGCCTGTGTGTGTGTGTGTGTGTGTGTGTCTGTGGACAGCATAGATCAAAAACGAAAAGACCGTTAAATACCAAACTTGGTATTTAAGTATGGTATCTTCTAAAGATGTGACACGAAGATTTTCAAAAAAACCAAACTACCCTTTACGATTTTGATTAAAATATTTTGTATTTAAGATATTTACGTGCCAAAAAAAATGTATATCTTAAATTTTCTGCGAATAGCAACTGGAGACTATTTTACTGTTGATGGATTTTGCGGAATTTTGCATAACTGCTAAACTATAAGAGATGAACAAAGCCTTACGGCACCGAAAATGCATACCACATTAAAACACACAATTTATGCTATATACTTTTTTTTCGTGGAGTTAATTGTTTTTAAGATATCCTGGCTTTTCGTTTCAGCTTTGAAAAACATATTTTTCTCATACAGGAATTTGTCAACTCCTGTCCACACAAGCAAAGGAACTTCATTCACATAACAACCACCTTTTGACTATCACTTTAGCCTATGGTACTCCCTTATTTTGCTTCTACTTAAAAGCAAGCAAGCAATAAGACTATTTCTGCTATTTTTTTCTCAATTAGCATGAAGTAAATAGAAGCATAAGCTTTTTAACAACAACTTGTTGCAGAAATGTAGAGAAAGCCATGTGAATGGAACACATAAGATTTTTTTATGTAGTATGTACGTTTTTGTCTATCTCTTGCGGTTTACCAGTTTTGTGAAATCAAGTGAAATTCAGCCAAAATAGGGGCTATTATCAGAAAAATCAGATATACATTTCATTTCTTTAAAATATGATACTTTAATCATACCATTAGAGCCATTTTTGAGAAAATCAAAGTTTCCACATAAAGGATAGTTTGGGCTGGAGAAATTTTCTTGAAAATCTTCGTGTTACATGATTGAAGATACTAAACTTAAATACAGGGTATGGTTATAACGGTCTTTTAGTTTCACACTCAACATGGACCTTTTCCTATAAATGCTATTTTTACTTTCTCTATACGCACTATGTACATAGTGTAAAGAGAAGGTATTGCACTCCACCCAAAAATTTAATACAGAGATTTCACCGGAAATGTATGTTTTAGGGTCCCCAATATCCAAAATAGCATTTTCACAAAAAGTTCCGTGTGTGTGTGTGTATCCGTGTGTCCGTGAACACGATAACTCAAAACCGAAAAGTCGGTAAAATACCAAACTTGGTATTTAACTTTAGTATCTTCCAGGGATGCGACACGAAGATTTTGAGAGAAATTCCCTAAACCCTAACTACCCTTTACATGGAACTTTTTTCCAAAATTTTGATTTTCTCAAAAATGGCTCTAACGATTTGGAATAAAATTTCGCATATTAAACATATTTACCTGACAAATAAAATGTATATCTTGAATTTTCTAGGAATAGCCCCTGAAGAGTAGTTAATTCTGGATGAATTTTACGGAATTTTGAATAACTGCTAAACCGTAAGGGGTGGACAAAAACTTACTACACAAAAAATGAAGAGCACGTTAAAACACAATTTATGTTATATAACTTTTTTTCGTGTAGTTCGCCGTTTTTTAATCATTCCTTATTTTTGGTTTCTGCTATGAAAAACTTGTATTTTTCTGATACAGGAACTTGTTAACTCCGATCCATATAAACAAACGAAGTTCATTGACGTAGCAACCAGCTTTTGACTATCACTTTAACCTATGGTAGTCCCTTATTTCGCTTCTACTTACAAGGAAGTGTGTAATAAGACTATTTCTACTAATTATTTTCTGATTAGCATAAATTAAATAGAAGTATTAGCTTTTTAAGGATAATGTGTTTGCAGGGATATAGAGAAAGTCATGTGAATGGTACATATCAGATTTTTTTTTGTTTTTTTTTTGTTTGTTAATTTTCTATCCACTATGTATATTGTACGTACATGCTAGAGAAAGCAAAACTGAGAAGTCCGTTAAATAGCAAGTTTATTAATTAAGCTTTGTATCTTACAAGGGCATGTTGCGAGGATTTTCGGAAAAATCCACACGCCCCAGAATATGCTTTACATGCGGAAAATTTCGAAAATATTTATTTTCTCAAAAATTGCTCTAATGATTTTGATTGATATTTCTTAAAACATTTTTCGACATTTTCAGTTCTCTAAAAGATGACTAATGATTTTTATTGAAATTTTACATATTAAACATGGTAAATGAAATGTACATATTCCTATTCTGAACACCTTAGGCATAGTCCTCGAGTTCATCTTTATGGTGGATGACTCTTGCATAACTGGTAAACCATAAGAGGTAGATAAAAACTTTCTTTTTATCGTAGTCGGCTTACCCTCCCCGTATTTAGGGCTGAAAACCCTCTAGGACTTACAAGCGAATTCCTAGGGCTCAGTAGTCAGTCGGGGAGCCAATGGCACAAAACCATAGAATCCAGAACCTAGAACGAGTGATCGGCTCGTAAGCAGGCATGAGCGCGGGGAACTGGAAGATATGAAATGCAAGCGAAATTGATGACGGAAGCAATTGATGAAATGAGTGGCGAGGGAAACCAGAGGACACGGAGAACATCCACCTAGACGCCGCTTCCTTCACCACAACTCCAACATGTGGACGCTTGGGATCGAACTCTTGCCGTCTAAGTGGGAAGCGAGCGGTCTAACCACTGGGCCACGATCCCGCGACAGACACAAACTTACTGTTCAAGAAGTATGTCTTTAAAACAACTATGTATATCATGTAACATTTTTTGTCGAGTTAACCATTTCATTTGTTATTGGTTTCAATTTTAAAATGCTTAAACATTTCTAAACGGTAAACCCTCATTCGTTACATTTCTCTTTCGATTTACGCTTTGGCCATGGAAAGATAACCGAATTTCAATGAGCGTAGTGTATTCCCTTATTTCCCTTCTACTTTAAGCAACTAAGTAAAAGCATTTCTGGAAAGTTTTATCTTGGTTAGCATGATGCAGACTTGCCTCAAACGATGTTGATTAAAACTCTTTAAATGACTGAAAAATGAAATGTATATTCTGAATTTCTAGGTAATAATCTTTGAAATCCTCTTCATTCTAAATGAATTTTACTCACCTGATAAACCATAAGTGGTACATAAAACTTTACTTCATATACTTAGAACATACTATTTATGTCATATACATTTTTTTTTTTTTTTTTTTAGAGCTAACCATTTTTCAGATATTCCATGTCATTAGTTTCAATTTTAACCATTTTAGTGCCAGCCCGAATAGCAAAGTGCTGTCTGAAATGTGCCAAGCGATTTTAGAAGGGTTTTAAATGATTAGAAATAAAATAAGTACCAAATAACATAGTGAGCTGAATTTTTTTAAATTTTTCGTAAACACTTTGGTCTACCGCATTATATGGATGAAAAGTATCATCAGTATTTATAAAACATTAAAATTTAAAGGAAAACTTTAAAACAAAATCAGAAATTTCAAAATAATCAATAATTAGGCATACGAAACCATACTACACAGAAAGTTCAGGCTAATTAAATGGAAGTACAGATATTTCTTTAGTAAAGCAGCATTCAGTTTTGGTCTGGCATTTTATTTTCACAATATAAAAAATAAAATCATTAAACCTGAAGGCTGAAAAATTAAAAAATCACCTCCCTTCCCCCCCCCACACACACACACACACACACACACACACCCACATACACACAAGCATGACACCACTATAAATGAAAATGGCTCACATATGTAAGCAAGATTACAATTGGCACTTTTGTTGTTGCGTATTTGACCTCCGTAAATCCATTTTGATAAGTACACCAATTATTTGCATGTGTACGTGGCCGTTGGTATCGGATGCATTTTCATCTCTGAAACTAGAATATACAGGTGTTTCAAAAATACGGGGCATAATTTCAGGTATGTATTTCCCACATGTAGACAATCACATTAGTTCATTATAACATATGTCCGGAAATGCTTCATTTCCGAGTTATGGCCTTCACACATTGAAATTCACTGGAACGTTTTTCTTTCCGCAGGTTGTTGTCATTACAGCAGATGTTCAAAATGTCCACGTCCTGCTTGAACACAGACCTCACATCGATGTCTCATTGACCTGCGAACACGATCCCAAACTCCAGGAGTATTGCGTATGTCCTCACAACTTGCCAAGGGATTCCAAATCCGGCACCGGTTACGAATAAACCAATGATTTTAAATGACCCCACAAGTAGAAATCGAGAGGGTTCAGATCAGGTGAGCGTGGAGGCCAAGCAATTGGGCCACCACTACCTATCCATCGATCAGGAAACCTTCGATCCAAGTACCGGCGAGCCGTAAGACTGAAGTGTGCAGGAGCGCCATCATGCAAGAAGTGAATGTGTTGATGATTGATCAGTGGAGTGTCTTCGAAAACGTCAGGTATGGTGTTTTCCAGGAAGTTTGTGTACGCCTGCCCCGTAAGTCTGTTTACAAGTACACGGGGTCCAACTAATCGATCACCAATGGTACCGGCCTACATGTTGAGGGAGAACCGCACCTGGTGATGAGATACAACAATTGCACGTGGGTTTTCATGCGACCATACATGCTGATTGTGGAAATTTGTTATGCCATCTCTTGTGAACTGTGCTTCATCTGTAAATAATACGACGGCAGAAAAGTTCGGATTTACACCACACTGCTGCAAGAACCACTGACAGAACCTAACTCGTGCAGGGTGATCTGCTGGTGACAGGTCCTGTACACGTTGCAAATGATAAGGATACAATTGATACTCGTTCAACAGTCTCCAGACAGTCGTATGAGGAACATTGACTTGCAACGCTAACCGTCGTGTGCTGATAGAAGGAGTCCTGTCCACAGCCTCCAGAATCTCCTCCTGCACTTCTGGAGTTGTAGATCTTGGTCGTCCCCTTCCCAAACCAGGAGAGGTGAATGTTCCATTCTCGCACAGACGGGAATGGAGACGTACAAACGTCTTCCGATCTGGACATTGTCGCTGTGGGTACCTCTCCTGGTACAAACGACGAGCCAGCGCAGCATTGCCGTCGTCTTACCGTATATGAAGTGTATCTCTGCCAGCTCTTGATTTGAATACATGTCGCACAGTCTTAATACCTAAAGAACACTGAATGTAACCTTCCTCAGAATGAACTACCAGAGCGCCCGCCTAATGTCTCCTTTGACGGGAAAGACCTGCGGAAAGAAACTCGTTCCAGTGAATTTCAATGTTGTGAAAGCCATAACTCGGAAATGAAGCATTTTCGGACACATGTTATAATGAACTATTTTGATTGTCTTCATGTGGGAAATACATACCTGAAATTATGCCCCGTATTTTTGAAACATCCTGTATATCTTCCTCTCTTACGTCAATGCGAGAAACTCTTTCAACCAGGTCTGAAAATTCCTAATCACTCGCTTTTCTGTAATACATCGCGAACCGAAGAGGAAATTATTTATTCATAAATGATATTAATTGAGATGCCATTTTTAAATAAAGCTAAAATGTATATATTCTGGGAGTAGCCTTCGAAGACCTCTGTATTCTAGATGACTTTTACTTCCTTAAACTATAGGGAAAGCTTTACTACACAAAACATATATGTTTGCTTAAAATAAAACTACACACACACAAACTAATACGTTTATGTGAAGTTATTTATTTCCGAGATATTATTAGTTATTAGTTAAAATTGTAAATACTTATACTTTTTTCAAATGAGAAGTAGCTATTGGTTTAATTTAACCTAATCATGCAAATAAAACAGAACTCTAAAACCATCTCATAGCGAACAACTCTTAAATGTATGACTGTCGCTTTAACTTAGCGTATTCCCTTATATTCTTTTAAACACCAAGGGAATTTTCATACAACAATCTCTGATAATGTTTATCTGTGATAGCTAGGAGTATTAGCTTTCGTAAGAATATTTTACGGCATATTGGTTAATAAAAAAAATCTGATGTGTTACATTCGCATGACTTTCTGTACACTCTGCAATAAATTATTGTTAAAATATTTACTTAATGCTAATAAAGTAAGTTATCGTGTTCACAGACACACGGACACACATACATACACACATACGTACCTTTTTGTGAAAATGCTTTTTTTGGTTACCTAAAACATGTATTTCCAGTGAAATCTCGGTATCGAATTTTTGAGTGGAGTGCAATACCCTTTCTATACACTGTGTACATAGTACGTGTAGAGAAAGTAATACCATCTCAAAGCACACTTACATCAGATGTGTCCTAAACAAAATTAAGATCTTGAATTTATTCTTATTTATTAGTTGGGACTTTCTTTGTCTATAGGTACAACAAAAGAGCATGTGATCTAGAAATTGCTGCACATAAAAATGATACATTTAAGGGGACACCGAAGCGATAAAACTATATTCTAAATTATTAAAGCTAGAGCCTATCGGTAACAAAACCAGGATTCATATCAAGTTTCATTCAATTAGGTATTATATCTGAATATACTATATAATTCATTACACTTAATCAGCTAAAATGAATATTCATCTTCTTATACAGACAAATATCCATTTTACCCTCTCCACATGTACAATATACATAGTGTATAGAAAAGGTATTGTATTCCACCAAAAATTTCGATATTGAGACTTCACGGATAGTACATGGTTTAAGGAGCCCTAAATCCAGAAAAGCACTTTTAGAAAAATACCAATGTTTGTGTTTGTGCAATCGGAGTGGGGTATGGAGCAATACATCAAAACAGATACCAAAGTTATTAGAGAGGGGCTCGCGTGGATTAGACTAGGAGCATGGAAGAGCACAATTGCTGACGAGAATGGTGTGAGAATCTGTCCCATTTGCGAGGAGGAAGAGTAGTGGACTCACATCTTGGCAAGATGTAGGGGTACGGAGGAATGGCGGGAAAAAAAAATATATATATACAGTATATATATATATAAATTATGTCATACTTAAGTTTCACCCGAAATACATGTTTTGGCTACCCCTGAGTCCAAAAAAATATTTTTGGAAAAAGATCCGTGTATATACGTGTGCTTCTGTTTGTCTGTGGACAACATAGCTCATAAACGAAAAGTCCATTTAATACTAAATTTGGTATTAAAGTTCAGTATTTTTCAAAGATGCAACTAGGAGATTTTCAAGAAAATCCCACCACCACAGACTACCTTCTAGATAGGAAAAATCTCGAAAATTTTGATTTTCAGAAATATGATTCTAACGATTTTGGTTAAAATCCAGGATATTAAAGGTATTTACATCCGCAATAAAAAGTATATCTTGAATTTTCGGGGAATAGCCTCAGAAGACTGAAGCATAAGTTCTTTTTCCTCTTCGCGTATGCGCTAAATTTGAACTAAAAGTCCACTCGCACTTATGCTTTTTACTTTATCTACACTTACGATGTAAGTAAAAATAGTAATAGTAATAAAAGTAGTGTAAAAAATTCGATACCGAGATTTCTCCGGAAATATATGTTTTAGGGTCCCCTATATCCAAAAAAAAAAAAGGATTTTCACAAAAAGATCAGTGTGTGTGTGTCCGTGTGTCCGTGTGCCTGTGAACACGATAACTCAAAATCGAAAAGTCGGTAAAATACCAAACTTGGTTTTTAAGTTTAGTATCTTACAGTGATGCGACACGAAGATTTTGAGAAAAATCCCCGCACCACAAAACTACCTTCTTCATTGAACTTTTTTCGAAAATTTCTATTTTCTTAAAAATGGCTCTAACGATTTTGATTAAAATATACTATATTAAAGACATTTACCTGACAAATAAAATGTATATCTTGAATTTTGTGGGAATAGCCTCTGAAGAGTAGTTTATTCTGGATGAAGTTTACGGAGTTTTGAATAACTGCTTAACCGTAGATGGACCAAAATCTACTACACAAAAAATGTAGTGCACGTTAAAACACACAATTTATATTATATATATTTTTTTCGAGGAGTTCATCGTTTTTGGGACATTCCTTGTTTGTGGTTTGTGCTATGAAAAACTTATACTTTTCTTATACAGGAATTTTTCAACTGTTCTCCGTTCAAACAAAGAAACTTCAGTGATATAGCAACCAGCTTTTGATTATAATAGTAATAAAAATATTTCTGCTGATTTTATCTGATTAACATGAAGTAAATAGAAGTAGAGGCTTTTTAAGAATAATTTGTTGCAGAGATGTAGAGAAAGTCATGTGAATGAAACACATCAGATTTTTTTGCAGTAGAATTGACTCTTCTCAGGGCATTTTAACGGGCTTGTTGGGCTTCACAGACCCAGATTACCTGGCGAGTTCTTAAATAATAAATCAGTAAGACTTTCTTTGTAGAATTGTAGTTTATTTTATAATCATTTCGTACAATTCTAAACTGAAACTGCAATCACTCGATGCAATTTATGTGCTTTGTTGAATGCGACAAATATTTGTACGCATATAATTCTACGCGAATACATTAATGTACGCATAATCTCCAATTGGTGTTTTCCATTCTTGTGAAAAAGTCTCTTTCTTTTGATAACTGGCTTCATAACCAAGAAAATCAACACGTAAATATGATTATTATTGTTGCAAAACAAAATCGCATAGAGAAAATCAAAGCACTTACACGCGACGAAAGCGCAAGGAATAATAAACATTTGCATCCAGCGATTTCAACTTCGGAATGCAGCAGAACAAAGACATTTGAACATCAAATATTACAAAAATGACATGAAACTGACAAAATGTCGGTTTTGTGGTTAGGATATGAATATAGCCTCAGGACCTCTTTATTCTGGATGAATTTTTCCAAACTTTACTTAACTGCTAAACCGTAAGAGACAGACAAAAACTTTCTACGCAAAAACTTTAGATTTCTGCCTCCGAGGTTGAGTTGTCAGCGAAATTACTTCTCATCTGGCGGTCCCGGGTTCGATTCCCGGTTAAGGCGGGTAATTTTTCTTTAGCCAGAATTATTCCCTATCCCCCACAGAGTCTGAAAGTATGTATGTGAAGATGTATGTGTGTGTTTGAGGAAAATAAAATTATTAAAACTTATAGACGATTTGTTGCAAACCCCCTATATGACCTTAGTTAATAAAGGGGGCTATATAAACAAAAAAATAAATAATAATATTTTGTGGTAGTAGTTTTTAAAGAAGATAATGTAAATGGAACACATCAGATTATTTGTTCACCTGTTACAGTGAGGAAAGCAACCGATATGAAAACCTACTTCAAGAACACTCTGAGGACGTCTTTTCTTTTTCTCATAAACTGCACGTTTCCTTTCCCAAAGGAATTTCCTTTGTTTCCGGAAGTCCTAATTTCAACTGGAACACGTGAGGCAGCCAACATCCGCTATGATGGACGTCCAACCTGTTTCGTGTCTGAAATAACTGATGACTCAACAATATTGTTCTAAACAGAGGCTACGCATTCTTTTATGATCAATGCAGTACAGAACATGCGCAGTGACTAGCATCACAGCTGCGTTTGACAGAATGGGAAGTACAATTTCTTTCCTACAAGCTTAAGAGGACACTAAAGTGATAAAAGATTTTTTCAAGCATTCGAGCTCAGAATCAAAAGTACTTCAGAAATGTTATTTTAATATCTATCTGCATAAATGAGGGCCATCCATAAAGTCACAAACATTTTAACTAAATGAAACGAAAGATATTAACACAAAACTTTATTTACAAAGTTACAGTAAGCTCCAGTCTGACAAGATATTTATTAAAATAAGAACTGAAGCTTTCCTGGCGACGTGTTAATTCCAAATTTTCTCGGGCTTCTAGCCAGGTAAAAACTTGGCTTGACACCAACGTTTCGAAGAAGTGCATCTTCCTCGTCTTCAGGGTGAACTGAAGAAGCCCGAGAAGATTTGGAATTAAGATATTTATTGTCATGTGTTTCAATGCCTATGTTATTATTTTCTATCCCGAAAGAGCTTATTCGATTCTTTTTTTTTTTTTTTTTTTTTTTGACTGCACAAAATGTTAGACCAATCGAATTTTATAAGCAAATAGCGTCCCTGTATGGTGACGATGCAATGGACGAATTTTCATGAGAAAATGACGCATACGGTACGAATGATCAACGAAGAACCAGTGTGTACGAAAAAGATCGAAGTGGAAGTTCTTGGATCTATATGGAGGAGTTGAAAAAGATCGAAGTGGAAGTTCTTGGATCTATATGGAGGAGTTGAAAGCAAATGTTGATAAAAGAATTAAAAAAAAACGGTGTTTTACTTTGGACTCCGTGCATGACTTTATGCATGAAAAAGATTTCCCAGCCATGAAGACCTCAAAGTGGCAGTGACATCTTGGCTCAGATGTTTAGGGGTGGAAGATTATAACATCTGCATTGAACAACCGATACCTCGATAGCAATGATGATTACGTTGAAAAATAGAGTAAGGTACTTTGAATTTGTAAATAAAGTTTGGTGTTGATAACTTTCGTTTTTGTTTAGTTATAACAAATCGTCTGTCACTTTCTCATAGATGTCAAACAGTTTTACTAATTTATATCTAAAGAATTAAACGAGCTTGATGGTCAGGCGGTTTCTTCTGTGACCCGCTTTCGAGAGGTCCGGGTTCGCTTCCCGTGGCCAGCCTACCAGATTCATGGCTTTTTTGGGGGGTTTCTCCGTGTCACCAGGCTAAGTTTTATCATTCCCCGAATTTCGTGTCCCTCCATGTCGTTTCCACTATAATTTTATTCATCCTTTATTCCCGTTGGATTCTTTCAAAGTTGGAAGTTTCGATGATGGCGCTCGGTGCGGCTTGGCAGGGAAACAGAAAGCACAGATTAAATACCTCTGTCCTCTGATTTCGGTTGATTACCGGGATGCAACTCCTGGCTGGGACGTTGGATCCTGTAGGGTCATTGTTGTGCCATCGCTCCGGGTGTAATCTCTCCTTGCCCCCCCCCCCTCTTTCCTCCCTCCTGGGGGCACCCTTTCGTGGAGCGTAGGTCCAATAAACTCAGGTTCAGTGACGAGTCCCCTCCGACAGCTGTCCAGTCCTCTAAAGAGTTAAATCTACTAAAGAAAGCTGAGATATTGTGTTCTGAGGCAGCAGATGTCTTGTCACGGGGGGGGGGGAAGAATTATTAAGAAGAGAAATATAAATCGTAGCCAAGAATATAAATTATGTCACGAAGATAAAATATAAATGTAGAGTGAAAATAGGTAGGGAAGAAAAACGTTTAACACGTATAAGTCACGAGCGCCGGGTACAAGTTTCCTTACCTGCCGTGTATTGACCCGAGGGAAAGTGGCGAGAATGCCCTGCCCAAGGTTAACTAACGGGACACAAGACAATGCTCTCCGCTGGTCAGGCGAGAGTGTGAGGCACTTTGCGAAGGACCTCCGAACAACCAAGATGTGAAACTTAGAATTCGTGATGGAGCCAAACAGGTGATATTTTAAGGTACTTGACGAAGAACCGTCGCACAACCAGATGTAATATTTGAGCGCGTGCTGTATCCCTTAGTTGTGACAGAAGTAAGTGATTTTAAGACCGATCATACTACGTAATAAATCACAGCTTCAATATTAATAAACAATAACATTAGCGGGCGGTAAAGTGTAATAACGCCACAGTATAAAATTAAGAAGTTTACGCGTGTGTTCTACGGCGGAAAAAGGCCGGACTCAATTAATAAAGCCCTTGTGTCTCACCACTACCTGAAAGAGTCTTCATGCTAATAAAACCCTGAGCTAAGTCAACTCAAACCTACACCATTCCCTCTAACCGAAACCTGCGCCCGGGACACGAACCCAGTACCGCCCCAGTTCACATGAATTTCGTCAGTTCTGCATCAAACTTTGCTTACAAAAGCTTATTGTTTAATTATATCATGCTAATCAAGATAATCATTACCAGAAATGGTCTCATTGATTAGTTAATCATACCATGTAATCCAAATATCCCGATTTGACATGTGTAAATATCTCTTCGTGCTTTATAGGAGTTGCAGAACTAAACAGAGCTATTTTAAGTTAGTAGGGTGTTACCTTAGTGGAGAAATGGTTAGAACGAAGTTCTATGTATACCTCTTCATTATCGCTACCCACTTATCGTTTTCGCTAATAAGCAAGAGAGATAAAACAAAAATCGCTAAACCCACTGGCGATTTTCAACTTCAAATATCCCCATAGAGTTCTGCAACTCTTGTAACAAACGAGGCAAATCTACACATGTGAAAACAGGCAGTTGGGCCACATGATAAGTAGCAGGGAAATAAGGAATACTCTAAGCGAAAGCGAAATACAAATATTTTGAAAGTTATCGTTATAGACTATAATTGAAATTCCCTACTATTTCCATGGCTAGGAGTAAAACAAAAGAGACATGTAACAGGTGAGGATTTCCTGTTTGAGAAAAGTAAATCTTTTGAAAGTTATCGTTATAGACTATAATTGAAATTCCCTACTATTTCCATGGCTAGAAGTAAAACAAAAGAGACATGTAACAGGTGAAGATTTCCTGCTTGAGAAAAGTTTAAGTATTTTAAAATAGAAACAAAAAATACTGAAATGAATTGATAAACGGGATTTGAACCACGGATCTCCCGGTCTCTAGCCGGTTGCTCTAACCACTGAGCTACCATGACAACTTGCCGGCGCTGGACTACATTTCTCGACTGACACACATTTTTCCTTGTAAACCACAAAGTGATCTCAAATTATTTTTAGGTAACATACCCCAATTGTGATTTACAATGTTGTAAGTGCTTTAAGTTCCGGGCTTTATAGTTTAGCCAAATATTAGGTCAAGTCGTGCCGGCGTGTTGCCATGATAGCTCAGAGGTCAGAACTACCGACTAGAGATCGGAAGATCCATGGCTTAAATTGCAGATATGGCATTGAATTTTTCAGTGTGACTCTACGTTTCCAACTCCTGTCTGTACACGGCTTGTGTGAAAAGCAACTAAGTAAAATAAAAGGGAATATATTGGAAATGGTGAGTAAAGTGTACATGATATAAATTGTGTATTCTAAAGAGAGATATATTTTGTATATCAGGAGGTTCACCTGTGCCTTATTATTTTTGGAGATAGACAACACTTCAAACTCTGAAAGCAAAAAGGCCAAAACAACCGAGCTTGTCGGCTGTTTGGTAACCACGCAAATCTAGCTTGCTTTTCATAAGAGAATAGACCTTAGTAGCAATAGTTACGTCCATTCCAAAAACATACGTTTAATAACTTCTGTTACAGTGCATGTTATATCAATAGATTGCTGTCATATGTTCTGCAACGTAAATTATAATGAATGAAGGTTAAACGAATGGCTTAAGCCACAGAAAGGGGTCCACAGCAGTTATAAAGAGATCAGATGCGGAGAGGGAGACATGTGGGACACTATACCTGCAAGTTTTGACGGAAAAAGTGGGCGCAATGATTGTAGCTCAATTGGTTAATTTCATGTTCTCTCATCATCTCCAGCGTGTCAGCGGTTCAGGTCCCACGGTCTGGGTGCACTTTTTACTTTCTCTAGTCCCATATGTACAATGTACATAAGGATAGAGAAGGTATTGTAATGCACCCAAAAATTCGATACCGAGATTTCACCGGAAATATATGCTTTGGGGTCCCCTGACTCCGAAAAAAGCAATTTTAAAAAAAGGTCCGTGTGTATGTGTGTGTATCTGTGGACAGCACAGCCCGAAAACAAAAAAACCGTTAAATACCAAACGGGATATTTAGGTTTAGTGTCTTCCAAGGATGCGACACGAAGATTTAAAAATCCCCCCCCCCACAAACTACCCTTTACATGAAAAGAAGTTCGAAATTTTTTATTTTCCTAAAAATGGCTCTAACGATTTTGATTAAAATCCCGTATATTAAAACTATTTATGTCCGAAATAAAAAGTATATCTCTGATTTTTTGGGAATGGCCTCTGAAGACCTCTTTATTCTGGAGAATTTTGCTGCATTTTGCTTAACTGCTAAACCGTAAGAGATAGAAAAAAAAACGCACTGCACAAAAAATGTACCTCATGACAAGACACATGATTTTTGTCCTTTATGTTTTTGTTGTGGAGGTAACCGTTTTCGAGATATTCCTTGTTATTGGTGTCAATTGTGAAGTACTTAAACTTAGGAAGTGTCTGTTTTTCTTTTGTTCTACTCCTGGCCAAGCAAAGAAGTGATTTGGAATGACAATCGCATAGCGATAGCTTTTAAAACATTTGACAATCACTTTAGCATAGTGCATTTCCTTATTTCCTTCTACTTATAAGGAACATAGTAATAACATTCTGCTAACATTTATCTTGATAAGCATTGTGTATAAAGAAGAAGAATATTTTGTAGGAGGTTTGTAGAGCAGCTAGAGAAAGTCATGTGAGTGTAACACATCATATTTTTTTCTTCTTTATTTATTATTCAACAAGGTGCAAAGTTAGTTCAGTGTTTGCCACACTAATACATTTAGGTGAAAAATAAAAGGTATAAGAATTAAGAACAAGTGGCAGTTCATTTAACGTGTCCTTCAGTTTTCGGTCCATAAGTTAAATTCTATTTATTTTGAAAAAGAAACTTCACTAAGATTTTAAAGAATACTGCACTGATAAAGCTACAATAAACATAAATAAATAGAACAACAATAAAAGAAACAAATAAGCAAATTAACAAATGTTCTGATATACCATCTAGCTTTGTGCCAAATCAGTAACAAAAAAGCCGAAGAAAAAAATTATCAATGGTATGGTAAGATTCGAACCAATATCGAGCATCTAAAACCAAATACGCTACTGTTTAGCTATAACTTGTAGCGCGAAAGTTCATAATGTTAATATGCAGAAGATGGTTCTCGGGAGCGATGTTTTCCGGTTAGACTGTAATCTGCGTGTTGCATAAAACACTTGTATAGTATGTTTAAGCCAATCTCTTATGCTTTGAAAGTTATATAAAAGTCATTTAGAATAAAGAGAAGATCAAGAGCTATTCCCTAGAAATTCAGCTATTAAAATGTTCCACCATGTAAACATCCTAATTAGAGTATTCTAATCAAAATCATTACGGTCATATGTTTATACAATAGAAAATTAAAAAAATGTTCCACTTTAAGAAGTGGAGAAATTTTCTTGACAATTTTTGTGTTGAAACCTTGTAAGATACTGGACTCAAATGCAGCTTTAGTATTTAACTGAGTTTTCGTTTTTGAATTATCCTGTGCACCTTACTAATAGAGAGACACATGCGTGTACATTTTTTACTTTCTCTATACGCACTATGTACTTAGTGTATAGAGAATATACAGCATTGCACTCTAAGATTCGATACCCAGATTTCACCGGAAATACATATTTTGAGACCACCTGAATCCAAAAAAAAAAGCATTTTTAGAAAAAATTCCGTGTGTGTGTGTGTGTCTGTCTGTCTGTCTGTGTGTATGTGAGTTTGTGTATCTTAGTAGCATAGCTGAAAAACGAAAATACCGTTAAATACCAAATTTGGTATTTAATTTCAGTATCTTTCAAGGATTTTCAAGATAATCCCCCAACTACCCTTCACATGGAAACATTTTCGAAAATGTTGATTTTCTCAAAAATGACTCTAAAGATATATGCCTGACAAATAATATGTATATTTTGAATTTTCTGGGAGTAGCCTCTAAAGACTACTTTATTCTGGATGAATTTTACGGAATGTTGTGTAACTGGTAAACCGTAAGAGATAAACAAAATCTTACCAAACAAAAAAGTGTAGAGCACATTAAAACATACAATTTATTTAATATAAATTTTTTTCGTGAATTTGATCGTTTTTTACATTGTCAACTCCTGTCCATACTAACAAAGGTACCTCAGTCACATAGCAATCAGATTTTGACTATCACTTTAACCTATGCTACTCCCTTATTTCGTTTCTACTTACAAGGAAGCAAGTAATAAGACTATTCTTGACTTTTTCTTGACTAGCATGAAACAAATAGAAGAATAAGCTTTTTAACAATAATTTGTTGCAGAGATGTAGAGAAAGTCATATGAATGGAACACATCAGATTGTTTTTCAAAAACTCATATATTAAGAAGTACTAATGCTCTTGGCTCGATGTCCTGATGGATTTCGTGTGGGACTTTGATGCAAATCTCATAAGATCCCTTATTGATGTTCTATAGTTGATTTAAATAATTGCAGTTTGTGTTAAGTTAGCGCAAAGCATATTATACTATGTTATGAGCCCATACTATAAGATTAATACTACTCTATCTTCAATTTCAGTTGCTCAGTGTGCCACTTTGCTTCCTGCTTAATAAAATATCGTATTTTCATAAAATGTCCATCGGATACTCTCCAAAATTGAAGTATTTAGTTCACGTCTCTTTTCCTACCCTTCTTCTTGTTCCACATATATGTTGGAATGTTTGTAGCTTATAATTAAATCGTAGCAGTTATATAAAGTTTTTGAACGCTGCCTGGAATTTGGGTCTTTGCGCGTGTGCAGGTTACTAATGGTGACAGTCATTAGCAACGTCTTTTGACTACTAGCTGGCGAGAAAGCTTCTGGAAGACTTTGTGTAGATAATCATGCTGAAATCCTTGTAAAATTACGACATCGTAGGAGGCGGTAATATCAACCCAGATTATGTACCGGCCTTGGGTAAATGCTACACATACAGGAAATCCTCCAATAAGATATACATTAATACAATTCAACAGGGGTTGAACATGGGTAAGGCGGTACAAAGGACGTTGAAAACATTAAGTTGGCTATAAGAGAATTAAAGAAACGCTCTAAAGGATATACACATTTGTTAAGAATTAACTGAAAATATATTATCATATTATTTTATATTTTACATTGTCATATAATAAAACATAATGACATTCTTGCAATGAGACTGCCACCTCCTACTACATAATTTACAGGGATTTAAGCCACGACACATCATTCTTCCAAGAAATTACTCGAAAACTAGTACATCAAACACGTCGTTAATAACTGTAGCTCGGTCTGGGGTCAGGAAATTCGCTGCTCACTGAGTATAACTATCACGTGATGGAGTAGACGTGTTCTCTACAGCCCGTTTTGAAACGTGTTGCACCCCTCTAGCATTGCTCACTGCCTGGCCTCGTTCAGTTCCTACTAGTAGATAAAAAGGTGAACACTAAAGGAGAGTACAGTTTGAAAAATCTGATGTGTTTCATTCACATGACTTTCTATACATCTCTGCAACAAATTATTGTTAAAAACTTATGATTTTGTTTACTTCCTGCTAATGGAGAAAATATTAGCAGAAATAGCGTTATTACCTGCTTCCTTGTAAGTAGATGCGAAATAAAGCAGTGACATAGCGTAAAGTGATAGTCAAAAGATGGTTGCTATGTAACGTGTTTGTATGGACAGGAGTTGACAAAATCCTGTATAGAAAAGTATAAGGAATATCTCAAAAACAATCAACTCCAAGATATAAATGTATATTACATAAATTATGTGCTCTAACGTGCTCCGCATTTTTTGTGTCGTAAGTTTTTGTCTATCTCTTACTGTTTAGCATATGCAAAATTCCGTACAATTCATCCAGAATAAAGCAGCCTTCACAGGCTATTCCCAGAACATTCAGGATATACTTTTTATTTGTCAGTTAAATAATTTTAATATACAACATTTTAATCAAATTCGTTAGCGCCATTTTTGTGGAAATCAATATTTTCAAAAAAAAAGTTGCATTTAAAGGGCAGCTAGGAGTAGAGAAATTTTCATGTTGCATCGTTGGAAGGTACCAAACCTAAATACCAAGTTTGGTTTATAACGGACATTCCATTTTTGAGCTATGCTGCCCATAGACACACACACACACACATACACACAGACACACACAGACACACACGGACATTTTTCTAAAACGCATTTTTATTCAGGGGGTCTCAAAACATGTATTTCCGGTGAAAACTAGATATCCAATTTTTGTCGCATTACAACACCTTCTCTATACACTGTATACCTAGTATGAGTAGAGAAAGTGAAAATGTCGAAAATAGGAAAGGGTAAGCGTTCCACAGCGATACTTATGGATGATTCAAACATATTTTGAGTGACATTAGGAGAGTCTTTTCTTTAGATACAATAAAGATGTATCTTGTACTTCACTGTAATGCATTTTGATTGAGTTTGAATGATATATGTTCATTGTTTTTCAAATCCGTGCACTTTATTATCTTGATTTTTGTATCAAGCTATATACTTATATTTGTAAAAGAATAAGGCATTTTAATTACCGATTATATTAATTAAATAATTGTTTATTGTGTTACTTAATGAATAAGAACGATTATTATAACAACGGTAAATTTAATGAGCTACTTTTGGAACAGATTATACATCAACGTGTGCATGTTTACATTACAAACCCTTCCCCACTATCCTCTTTTCATACCACCGACTGCTCTGTGTGTTCGTAACTGTGTGCGTTTCGGAACCCAAAACCGTGCTCTACTAATAACTATAACTATGATCAACGCGCACATTTGCAAAGATCCCAAATTCAGGCAGAGCTCATAAACTTTATATAAGATACTTCAATATCATGTTCTTTATCACCTGTTACGCTAACTCCCAAGTAATTAAGTACATTGCTTTCTAATTTATAACAATTCTACATCTTAGGGTAATTTTCCTCTGAAAGCTATTATTTTAGTTTTCTTGCCCAAAAGTTTCATATTATATTCTGAACTACAAAATTCACTTTTTCTTTGCAATTTGTTTTCTGTATCGGCTAGTGCATGGTCATCCGCAACCCATCTTTACCCCCACCCACGTGTTAATGTGAGGGAGGCTGGTTTGGTAGCATAAGTTAAATTGAATACGGTTGAGCGAAAATTCCGTGCGGTCTGTAAGCTTGGTTGTAAAACTCCGAATATTAGAAAAAATACTCTCAGAGAGACACACGTTAAGAATATTTTATAAAATTAATTTTTGAAGCCCTTGAAGCATATAATACGTAGCATAAATATCTCCCGAGTAACTCCTATGCAATACAAAACTGCACAGAATTAAAACAATAAATGTTACCTTCCCATGACTTTCTTTTTCTATTATATCAAAATTTATTGTTCTATATGCTTGGTAATAATGCAATATATCAGATATGCAGATATAATTTGATTATATATTGGCTTATGCTCACAAAAAAGGGGTAATACACTAGGCTAAAATGAAATCTTGAGAACATTTATAGTTAATAAGACGTCAGAAAGGTTTCAGCTCTTGTTTGCATAGCTTTTTCTCAAACGGGACCATGCAAAGCTAACTGCACTTCAATTGTTTTGCATAGCGACCAGCTTTTAAAAGATTGCTTTACAACAAAGTAGTCCCTTATTTCCATTCTACTTACAAGGAAATATGTAATAAGACCAATTCTGTCGCCCTCCGTGGTGTAATGGTAACCATGCTAACTTCATATACCCAATTCCATGGGTTCACCTAGTCTAGCGTATATTAAATGTATTTACACAGTAAATTAAATATTTATCTTGAAACTTCTGGGTATAGCCTCTAAGGTCCTGCTTATTCTGGATGAATTTTCCTGGATTTTGCATTAACTAGTAAACCGTAAAAGATAGACAAAAGCTTACTACTCAAAAATGTACAACTAGTTAAAGCACACAATTTCTCGTATATATTGTGGAGCTTACCATTTTTACTTTCTCAGCCCCGTATGTACAATGTACATAGGGATAGAGAAGTATTGTATTCCACTCAAAAATTAGATGTAGAGATTTCACCGGAAATACATGTTTTAGGACCCCCTGAATCCCAAAAAAGCATTTCCAGAAAAAGGTCCGTGTGTGTGTGTCCGTGTGTCAGTCTGTCTGTGAACACGATATTTCAAAAACGAAAAGTCGATAAAATACCAAACTTAGAATTTAAGTTTAGTATCTTCCAGGGAGAGACACGAAGATTTTGAGAAAAATTCCCCAACCCCAAACTACTCTTTACATGGAAAAAATTTCGACAATTTTATTTTCTTAAAATGGCTCTAACGATTTTTATTAAAATATCGTATATTAAAGATATTTACCTGACAAATAAAATGTATATTTTGAATTTTCTGGGAATAACATCTGAAGACTACCTTATTATGTGTGAATTTTGCATAACTACTAAACCGTATGTAGAGCACGTTAAAACACACAATTTATGTTATACCTATACATTTTTTTCCTGGAGTTAATCGTTTTTGAGGTATTCCTTTTTCTTGCTTTCAGCTTTGAAAAACTTATACTTTTCTCATATGGAATTTGTCAACTCCTGTCCATATAAACAAACAAACGTCAGTCACATAGCAACCAGCTTTTGGCTTTCACTTTAAACTATGGTACTTCCTTATTTCGCTTCTACTTACAATAAAGCAAGAAATAAGAATATTTCTGCTAATTTTTATCGATTAGCATGAAATATATAAAATATAATTTTTACAGAGATATGGAGAAAGTCATATGAATGGAACACATCAGATTTTTTATATAGGGGACCCTAAAACGTCGATTTTCGGTGAAATCTCGGTATTGAATTTTTGGCAGGAGTGCAATACCTTCTTTATATCCTATTTACATATTACGCGTAGAGAAAGAAAAATTAAACATAAAGAATCATGAAGATAGATTGAGCAAAAGCCCCAATAGTTCTCTGGGTCCCATTTGCCAGAACCAGTGACAGTACGGCGAATATCTGAGCGGCTTTTGCTTAACGAATCTCTATCGAATTGTTTCATGACAACGTAAAATTTTGACAAGATAACATATTACTTCCTTTATAAATCTGATTTTTTCATCCACATAACTTTCTCTACATCTCTGTAACAAATTATTTTAATAAGCTTATTCTTTCATCCACTTCGTGCTAGTCGAGATAAACACTAGCAGAAAATTTGACTTTTGGTCAAATTGCCGAAAGTCAAATGTTTTAAAATGTTGCTGCTATGGGATTGAAATCCGTTTCTTTGCATGGCCAGGGGTTAGTAAATTTTCTTATGAGAAAATATTAAGTATTTTAAAACTGAAAACAATGACAATCAATGACTCAAAAACGGTCAACTGCACGAAAAAGTGTATGACATAAATTGCGTGTTTTAACATCTAAATATTGTGTGTAATAAGTTTTGTTCTATTTCTTACGGTTTATCAGTCATGCAAAATTAAACAGAAGACACTCATTTAGAATAAAGAGGTCTTCAGAGGCTTTTCCCAGAGAATTTTCGATATATATTTTATTTTACATGTAAATATCTTTAATATATAACATTTATATCCAAATTGTTTGAGCCATTTTTGAGAAAATCAAAATTCGAAAATGTTTTCAGGTAAAGGGTAGTTCAGGTGGGGGGATTTTATTGTAAATCTTTGTGTCGCTATTTAATAAGTACTACACTTCAATACTAATTTGGTATTTAGCAAACTTTGAGTTCTTGAGCTACGCTGTACACACACAGGCCTTTTATTACAAATGCTCTGTTTTGGATTTAGAGGGTCTCTGAACATGTATTTCCGCTGAAATCTCGGTATCAATGTTTTGAGTGTATTACAATACCTCTCCATAGACTGTGTACATAGAACGTGCAAAGAAACTAAAAGGATGTCCCAAATGGATTGAAGATTTTTAAAGTAAAAGGATGGGGAGAAAAAAATTAAAATTAGCAATTGTGAAGGATTGTATAGGGCTGTAGTGCTGGATAGTATGTATAAAAGTAAGAGAAGAATTCCAACCCCCAGCCGGGAATAGAATATGGACACAGCAGGGTGGTGCTATACCGACTGAGCAAAGTCGAAATAGTTCTCTAGGTCCCATTTGCCACACGGTGCGGCGAATATCTGAGCGGTTTTTACTTAACGAACCTCTATCGGAATGTTTCATCACAACATAAAATTTTGACGCATTACTTTCTTTAGAAATCTGATTTGTTCCATTCACATGACTTTCTCTATATCTCTGTAACGAATCGCTTTTAGTAAGCCTATTATTTCATCCACTACATGCTAATCGAGATAAACATTAACAGAAACGGTCTTATTAATTAGTTCCTTATAAGTAGAAGAGAAATAAGGGAATACACTAGACTCAACCGACAGTCAAATGTTTTAAAATCTGTTTTCTATGGGATTGAAATCCAGTTCTTTGCGGGGCTAGGACTTGGCAAGTTCCGTATGTAAAAATGTTTATTATTTTACGACTGAAATTAATAACAATGAATGCCCCCAAAACGGCCACTTGCAGGCAAAATATATATGACATAAGTTTTGTGTTTTAAGAACATCTACAATTTGTGTTTATGTTTTTGCCTAACTCTTACGGTGCAGCAGAATTCATCCAGAATAAAGAGATCTACAGGGGCTATTACCAGAAAATTTAAGATAAACATTTTATTTGTTATGTAAATATCTTTAAATATGGTATTATAATCAAATTCGTTAGCATTTTTGAGATAATCAAATTTTTTGAAACATTTTTCAGATAAAGAGACGTTTGGAGTGAGAAAATGTTCTTCAAAATCTTCATATCTCATTCTTGGAAGAGAATAAACTTAAGTACCAAGTTTGGTATTTTACAAACATTTCGTTTTTGTGCTTTGCTGTCCACAGACTCACACACACATAAACACATAGATCTGTTTCTAAAAGTACTTTTATTTTACTTCTGTAGTCCGTATGTACAATGACCATAGTGAATAGAGAAAACACTGTATTCCACCCAAGAATTTGACTTTGAGATTTCACCAGAAATATAATATATTTTAAGGTTCTATGAGTCCGAAAAGGTAAGTAAAACAAAAATTCCCACCCCCAGCCGGAAATCGAATTGAGGCATAGCAGAGTGGTGCTAAACAGACTGAGCAAAGCCCAAACAGTTCTCTGGGTCCTCTTTGCCACTGTCAGTGACGATATGGCGAATATCTGAGCGGCTTTTGCTTAACGATTCTCTATCGGAATGTTTCATCACAACGTAAAATGTTGACAAGATAACACATTACTTCCTTTAAAAATTCACAAAGAGGCGAGCTAACGTTACTGGAAAAAGTGGAAACCTAATGATATTTGTCTGAACATGCAGCTTATCGATCTCTTGCCGTGATATCAGCCGGCTTGTGTGGTAACATTCAAATGACTCGTTCCTTTTATGTCTGAATAAATCAGCAAAACGTTAGCGGTGCGAGCGAAAAGTTAAAACAAAATAATTCCGTGGAATGAAACAAAGCGATATTTCTTTATGAATATATCCACGTCGGAACCTCAGGCAGCCGCTGATCCGTTCGGACAAAACCTTCCGCCTCCTGTTTAATTCCCCGATGTCCCGCGGCTCATATAGGACGTTAATGATATATATACCTGAGGCGATTATTCATACAGAGAACAGCAACGTTTACGTCATTCGCAGAAAGAATACCCTTCTACAGTAAAATATTTAAAAGTAAATGTTTCTGGTCGGAAATTAAAGTGGACGTCTGTGCTGTTATCTGCCTGTAGACCGCTATAGTTGTGCTTCCTCTGGACGTCAGGACGAGGCGAAATGTGGAACACTCCATAGCGAACACCTTCACAAGACTCCTTACTTCGATAACTTATCACTATAAACTAGCGTTCAGAATGGTGTTGAAATTTAAATTTGGGCTGGAACAGCGATATAACTTGTTGAAAATAGTTGCCAGTAGTATAAAAAATCTGATGTGTACTATTCACATGACTTTCTCTACATCTCTGCAACAAATTATTCTTAAAAATCTTATACTTTTATTAACTTCCTGTTAATCAGAAACATTTAGCCGAAATAGTCTCATTACTTGCTTCTTTGTAAGTAGAAGCGAAATATGGGAGTATCATAGGTTAAAGTGAAGTCAAAAGCTGGTTACTAGATAAATGAAGTTCCTTTGTTTGTATGGACACGAGTTGACAAATTCCAGTATGAGAAAAGTATAAGTTTTTCAAGGCTAACACCAAAAACAAGGAGTATTTAAAAACGATCAACCACACGAACAAAATGTATATAAGATAAATTGTGTGTTTTAACGTGCTCTACATTTTTTGTGTAGTAAGTTTTTGTCTATCTCTTAAGGTTTAGCAGTTACTCAAAATTCCGTAAAATTCATTCAGAAGCTATTCCCAGAAAATTCAAGATATACATTTCATTTGTCAGGTAAATATGTTTAATATCTCAAATTTTAATCAAAATCGTTAGAGCCATTTTTGAGAAAATCAAAATTTTCGAACAAAGTTCCACGTAAAGGGTAGTTGGGGGTTGGGGTATTTTTCTCAAAATCTTCGTGTCGCATCCCTGGAAGATACTAAACTTGAATACCAAGTTTGGTATTTTACCGACTTTTCGTTTTTGAGTTATCGTGTTCACAGACACACGGACACACGGACACACACACACACACACACGGACCTTTTTGTGAAAATGCTTTTTTTGAATATTGGGGACCCTAAAGCATATATTTCCGATGAAATCTCGGTATCGAATTTTTGGATGGAGTGCAATACTTTCTTTATATACTATGTACATTGTGCGTATGGAGAAATTAAAAAGTATGTTTTTCATACCAGAAACCAAAAACAAGGAATGTCTCAAAAACGATGAACTCCACGAAAAAATGTATATAGCATAAATTGTGTTTTAACGTGCTCTACATTTTTTATGCAGTAAGTTTTTGTCTATCTCTTAAGCTTTAGCAGTTATTCAAAATTCCGTAAAATTCATCCAGAATAAACTACTCTTCAGAGGCTATTCCCAGAAAATTCAAGATATACATTTTATTTTCCCAAGTTTGGTATTTTACCGACTTTTCGTTTTTGAGTTATCGTCTTCACAGACACACGGACACACTGACACAAGGATACACACATACACACACACCTTTTTGTGAAAATGCTTTTTTTGGATACAGGGGACCCTAAAACATATATTTCCGTTGAAATCTCGATATCGAATTTTTGGGTGGAGTGCAAAACCTTCTCTATACACTATGTACATAGTGCGTAAAGAGAAGGTAAAAATATAATGTGTTATATCACACGAATTTCTGGAAACAGTCAAACACTTTGCTAAAAAATATGATGTGCTCTATTCACAAAACTTTCTCTACTTCTGTGTAAAAAAGTATTCTTTATAAGCTTATTCTTGTGTTTACTTCATGCTAATCGAGAAAAAATTAGCAGAAATAGTCATAACTACAGAACATAAAAGAAACTGCCGCCTCGGACAAACAGAAAAATCAGCCGTGGCACAACATGTTTTATCTTTGGATGACCACCGTATGCAATATGATAAGGTAGAGGTTATAGCTACGACTAAAAATTATTTTCCCCGTTTATACAGAGAGGCCATTGAGATTTATAAAAACACAAACACCTTCAATAAAGACGAAGGACTTAAATTAAACTCCACCTGGTTCCCTATACTTTCCCAGCTCCGCAACCTCTAGGCCAAATAAACAAACCAGAACCTGTCCACTTGACCCCGCCCACCTGTGCCCGAGTATATATACTGGCTGTAACCCGCACTGATGTAATTCTTTCCGAGTTAGCGACGTGAGTGCAGTGCCTCTGAAGATGTCCCCCACAGACAGGGACGAAACGTTATGTATAAATATTTTAACTGAACATATTTTAACCTACAGACCACGGCAAAACAGCCCGAAAATTTTAAATTTTAAAACCATGGACAGCGGTCGTGAAAGCTTACGCATATAGAAATAGTCTCATTACTTGCTTCTTTGTAAGTAGAAGCGAAATATGGGAGTATCATAGGTTAAAGAGAAATCAAAAGCTGGTTACTAGATAACTGAAGTTCCTTTGTTTGAATGGACACGAGTTGACAACTTCCTGTATGAGAAAAGTACAAGCTTTTAAACCTGAAACCAAAAACAAGCAATATCTCAAAAAGCATCAACTCCTCGAAAAGAAATTATATAACATGAATAGTGTGTTTTAATGTGCTCTACATTTTTTGTGTGGTAACCTTTCGTCCATTTCTTACGGTTTAGCAGTTATGCAAAACTTCGTAAAATTCATCCACAATAAAGTAGTCTTCATAGGCTATTCCCAAAAAATTCATAATTTAATTGCGTGTTATTTACGGACGCCCTTTAACTGCTGTGGTTCTCAGCGTCCAATTCTAAATTAGGTGTGAAAGACCACTTAATTTGGCTCAAGGTCTCTCCTATCAGGCTTGAGGTTCTTTTACGAGCCGTAAATCTACGACACGGGACCCACGGTTTTACTTCCCTTCCGAAGGACTCAGGATCTTAACACCCAAAAAATCCATCGTTCTCCGCCGGGTTTTAACCCACGACCTTGGGTATAAGAAGTTAACATGGTAACCATTACACCACGGAGGGCAACTCCAGAAAATTCAAGATATACATATCTACCTTTGATATACGATATTTTAATCAAAATCGTTAGAGCCATTTTTGAGAAAATCAACATTTTCGAAAAAAGTTCTATGTAAAGGGTAGTTGGGGGTGGGTGATTACCTTGAAAATCTTCATGTCGTATCCTTGGAAGATACGAAACTTAAATACCAAGTTTGGTATTTAATGATCTTTTCGTTTTTGAGCTATACTGTCCTCAGACACACAGACATACACACACAGACACACACACGAACCTTTTTCCAAAAATGCTTTTTGGATTCAGGGGGACCCAAAACATGTATTTCCGGTGAAATCTCGGTAACGAGTTTTCGGTTGCATTTCAATACCTTCTCTATACACTATGTACATATTACGTGTAGAGAAAGTAAAAGGAAAAGGCAAATTATAATCGGGGAATATCAATACATGTATTTCTGGTGAAACTGCGTATAGAGTTTTTGGATGGAATCCATCCCTCTTGTCTACTATGTATGTAAATGCTAGAGAAAGTAAAAATGTATTCTTATTAAAACGATCAATTTGTTTTATGGAGTTAACCCTTTCTGAAACTCATCCTTAATATTGGTTTCAACTTCAGAATACATATAACGTTCCTCAAACCCAAATTTGTCATTTGTGTTTATTTTGTTTCACTCTTGGCCATGCTAATAGAACCTAGTTTCAATCACATAACAACTAAGTATTAAAAGATGCAACTATAGCTTTAGTCTAGTGCATTACCCGTATTTCCCTTCTACTTACGAAGAACTAGGCAATAAAGACAATTGCTGATAATAATAATAATAAGAAGAAGAAGAATACTTTTTTAACAGAAACCGTGTCTAGGACAGAAGTTGGATAGATAGAGTCAGACTGAAAAATTCAGTGCCATAGCCGGGATTTGAACCACGGATCTCCCAATCTCTAGCCGGTTGCTCCACCCCTGAGCTACCATATCATTGAATTTCTCAACTGACTCGCATGTTTCCCGGTAAACCACAAGCTAATCTCAAATTATTTTACAAAAGCTTACAACATTGTAAGTCGCCATTGGGGTTGTCATCTCAAAATAATATGAGATCACATTGTGGTTTACCGGGAAGTTCAATGCTATGCCGCAATGTTGCCATGGTAGATCAGTGGTAGAGCAAGCGGCTAGAGATCGGCACATCCGTGTTTTAAATCCCGGCTATGGCATTCAATGTTTTAGTCTGACTCTATCTATCTAATAACTGATAATGTTTATTTTGAGTAGCACACTTTCGACAGAAAAATTTTTTTGTCAGAATAGTTCGTTAAGCATAAGTACAGAAAGTGCTGTAAATGGAACACAACAGATTTTATCTGTTAAGATACTTAATTATAATGATGATACTCTTATGTATCCTCCATCTGACATTTTGGAAACACATACATAGTTCTTCCATGACTTGCAAATTTTGGATTCAACGGAGCCATATCATTATCCAAACATAGCGGCATTGAAAGAATAAATCATATAAGGTTTTTTTTATATAAAATCTAATGTATTCTGTATTTTTCTAGCTGTACCACAAGCAATTTTTTCTTACAAAAGATTATTCTTTTACCTAGTCATAGTACTCTAGATAAACACTAACAGAATTGGTCTGATTGCTTGCTTCCTTGTAAGTAGAATGAAAATAATGGAATTCATTAGATTAAAGCTATATTCAATTTGTTATAAAGCTCATCGCTATACGAAACAATTGAGGTTGGATTCGCTCAGCATAGTCCCGTTTGAAAAAAAATGGATGTTTTCCATTCACATGACTTTCTCTATATCTCTGCAAAAAAATATTTTTAAAAAGCTTAGGCTTATGTTTACTTCCTGCTAATCGAGAAAAAATTAGCAGAAATAGTCTTATTACTTGCTTCCTTGTAAGTAGAAGCGAACTAAGAGAGTACCATTGGTTAAAATGATAGTCAAAAGCTGGTTGCTATGTGACTGTAGTTCCTTTATTTGTATGGACACGAGTTCACAAGTTCCTGAATGAAAAAAATACAAATTTTTATGGCTTAAACCAAAAACAAGGAATATCTCAAAAACAATCAACTCCACGAAAAAAATGTGTACAGCATAAATTGTATGTTTTAATGTGCTCTACGTTTTTTGTATGTAATTTTTGTCTCTCTCTTACGGTTTAACACTTATGCAAAATTCCGTAGAATTTACTCAGAATAAAGTAGTCTTCAGAGGTTATTCCCAGAAAATTCAAAATATGTATTCTACTTGTCAGATAAATATCTTTAATATACGATATTTTAATCAAAATCGTTAAAGTCATTTTTAGAAAATAAAAATTTTCGAATAAAGTTTCATGTACACGGTAGTTTCGAATGGGGGGAGGGATTTTTCTCAAAATCCTCGTGTCGCATCTCCAGAAGATACTAACCTTAAATACCAAGTTTGGTATTTTACTGCCTTTTCGTTTTTGAGTTATCGTGTTCCCAAACACCCGGACACACGGACAAACACACATGGACCTTTTTTTGGATAAAGGGGACCCCAAAACATATATTTCCGGTGAAATCTCGGTATCGAATTTTTTGGTGGAGTGCAATACATACTCTATACACTATGTACATTGTGCGTATAGAGCAAGTAAAAATTAGGTAGTTTAAAACTAAAACCAAATGCAAAAAATTACTTAAAAACGATCGACTCAATATAGAAATGTATGTGATATAAATTATATACTTTATTTTTCTCCGTCTCTTACGGTTCAACCGTTTAGTAATATTCTACAAAATTCATCAATAATAAATTGGCCAGGCTATTCCCAGAAGATTGAAAATATGCATCTTATTTGTGATGTAAAAATATTTAATACACAGTATCTTAATCAAAATCGTTTAGAGCTATTTTTGAGAAAAGCAAAGTTTTCAAAATTTTTTCCACATAAAGGCTAGTTTGTGTTGCAGGGATTTTCTTTTTTTAAATTTTCGTGTCACATCTTTGGAAGATACTAAAGATAAATACCAAGCTGTGTAATTGACGGTCTTTTAGTTTTTTAATTTCTCTACACGTACTATTTACAGTGTATAGAGGAATATTGCACTCCACCAAAAAATTCGATACCGAAATTTACAGAAAATATATGTTTTAGGTCCGTGTGTGTGTCCGTGTGAACATGTTAACTCAAAAACGAAAAGTCGGTAAAACACCCAAATTGGTATTTAAGTTTAGTATCTTCCAGGGATGCAACTCAAAGATTATAAGAAAAATCCCCCCCACTCCAAATTACTCTTTACTTGGAATTTTTTCGAAAATTTTGATTTTCTTAAAAATGGCTCTAACGATTCTGATTAAAATTTCGTATATTAAAGATATTTACCTGACAAATAGAATTTATATCTTGAATTTTCGGGGAATAGCCTCTGAAGACTACTTTTTTTTGGATGAATTTTACGAAATTTTTCATAGCTGCTAAATTATAAGAGATGGACAAAAACTTACAACACAAAAAATGTAGAACACGTTAAAACACACAATTTATATTATATACATTCTCTTTCATCATTTTTGAGATATTCGTTATTTTTCGTTTCACCTTTAAAAATCTTGCACTTTTCTCACACAGGGATTTGTTAACTCCTGTCCATACAAACAAAGGAACTTCAGGGACGTAGCAACCAGCTTTTGACTATCACTTTAACCTATGCTACTCCCTTATTTCGCTTCTACTTACAAGGAAACAAGTAATATGACTAATTTTTCTAATTTTTTCTCGGTTAGCATGAAGTAAATAGAGGCATAAACTTTTTAATAAAAATTTGTTGCAGAGATGTAGAGAAACTCATGTGAATGGAACACATCCGATTTTTAATGTAACATTCTAGCAAATTCATCCAGAATAAAATGGTCTTCAGAGGCTATTCCCAGAAGATTGAAAATAATCATTTCATTTAATTTACGGCATTTTAATCAAAATCGTTAAGAGCTATTTTTGAGAAAAGCAAAATTTTCAAAAAAATTTCCACGTAAGGGGTAGTTTGTGGTGGGGAGATTTTTTTTGCTTTGAACATTTTCGTGTTACATTTTTGGAAGATACTAAAGATAAATACCAAGCTGTGTAATTGTCGGCCTTTTAGTTTTTGAGCTATGCTGTCAACAGACACACATACACACGGACCTTTTTCTAAAAATGCTTTTTTCGGACTCAGGAGACCCTAAAACATTTTTCCGGTTAAATTTCGACATCAAATTTTTGGTTGGAATACAATACTTCTGTATCCACTATGTACATTTCACATACGGACTAGAGAAAGTAATATTTAAACGTTAATGTTTCTGGTCGGAAATTAAAGTGGACGTCAGTCCTGTTATCTGCCTGTAGACCGGTCCAGTGCGCTTCCTCTGGAGGACAGGACGAGGCGAAATGTGGAACATTCCATAGCGAACACCTTCACATCCTTGCAAACAAGACGCTTTATTTCGATAACTTATCACTATAAACTAGCGTCTACAATGGTGTAGAAATTGAAGTGTGGGCTGGAACAATGTTGCAACTAGTTGAAAATGTTTGCCAGTGGCTCAAAAAAATCAAATGTGTAACATAACATGACTTTCTCAACATTTTCTACAACAAACCCGTCCTATAGATATAGACTTACATGTTTCTTCTAAAAATACAACGCCATAGCAGGGATTTAAACCACGGATCTTCTGGTCTCAGTCAAGTTGCTCTAACCACAAGTACAAGTTTTTAAACCTGAAACCAAAAACAAGGAATATCTCAAAAAAGATCAACTCCTCGAAAAGAAATTATATAACATAAATTGTGTTTTAAAGTGCTCTACATTTTTTGTGTGGTAAGTTTTTGTCCATTTCTTACGGTTAAGCAGTTATGAAAAATGTTGTAAAATTCATCCAGAATAAAGTAGTCTTCAGAAGCTATTCCTAGAAAATTCAAAATATACATTTTATTTGTCCGGTAAATATCTTTAATATACGATATTTTAATCAAAATCGTTACAGCTTTTTTTGAGAAAATCAAAATTTTCGAATATATTTCCATGTACAACATTACCTTGGGTTGGGAGGACTTTTTTCAAAATCTTCGAGCTGCTTCCCTGAAAGATACTGAAATGAAATACCAAGTTTGGTATTTTACCCACTTTTCGTTTTTGAGCTATCGTGTTTAAAGACACATGGTCACACACGGAAAATGCTTTTTTTGTGGACCCTAAAACATATATTTCCGGTGAAATCTCGGTATCGAATTTTTGGGTGGAGTGCAATACCTTCTCTATACATTATGTACATAGTACGCGTAGAGAAAGTAAAAATAGTGACAGTTAAAGGTTCTCACCCAATTGAAAAACAATACTGTTAGAAAAGAAACGTATTGCTCAAATATTAGAGCGGGAGGTCTCCGGCAGCTTCAACTGTGGCCTGCATTTTTTTTTTTATAAAATACAGTTCCGGAGTCTGATCGGGATCCCTGTGCTATATACCCTACTTTTTATTTACCTAATGTGTTTACTTTGATTACTGAATTTCTGTTTTACTTTTTTCACACACATATACACAAACATATAACAGCCATGCCCAGAGCGGGACTCAAACACACAATCTCCTGCACTGCGAAACACCAAAGCGAGACACTTTGGCGAGCGCGGCCATGGGGACCGGCGCATTTATGGGGCTACGGATTTTATCCTTATCGACCGTTTATTCTGACCTTGGTTTTTGTGGTGCTCCCTTGTCGCCACATGAATGATGTGTGGTTTTTCTAATACCACGAATTTTTCCGCTCACTCTCTTCCCATTATTTTGTTTCCTATCACCTCTCCGGGTTGAATGGGCAGTTTGGTAGTGTTTGAAGAGCGGAGGTAACTTCTAGTTGTAAAACTATACTTATGCCCAGGCAAATGAAAGTGGACTCAGAGGTTATTGCCTGAAGGCCTACGGCGGTTCCACTTTGAGTAAACAGGACACCATTACATGTTTCTGATTCAAGTACATTTGTCACTGCCTTTAGCGTAGGACGAGGTGAAGGAATTAGGGTTGAAGGATCTGAACAGACGCTTTCTGTTTTATTCATATTGTTTATAAAAGACATCGAACGAATATAACAGTCTTACAACTTATTTTAACGATTCAACAGTTTGATGTCCAAATTTTGAAACTTCTGTAGGTATTAATTCAAAATCTTTTCGGGCTTCTAACCAGGTAAAAATTTGGCTTGATACCGACGTTTCGAAGAAGTGCATCTTACTCGTCTTCAGGGTGAACTTATAAATACCAGTCTCCGCAAGCTCAATCCATCAGTTTATCCTGAAGACGAGGAAGATGCACTTCTTCGAAACGTTGGTGTCAAGCCAAATATTTACCTGGTTAGAATCCCGAGAAGATTTTGAATTAATACTTCGCCAGGAAAGCTTCAGTTCTTATTATTTAGGTATGCTTACTCTATGTATTGCATTCCAACCAAAAATGTGATGTCGAGATGGAAATATATGTTTTGAGGTCCAACTTGGTATTTATGTTTAGCATATTGTAAGGATGTGACAAGAAAATGTTCAAGAAAATCTCTCCACTACAAACTACTCTTACCTGAATAAAATTTGCAAATGTTCGACTTTCTCAAAAATGTCTCTAACGATTTTGATTAAAGTATATTAAAATATTTACATAAAAAATAAAATCATATTTTGAATTTTCTAGGAATAGACTAAAGACCTTTTTATTCTGGTAATTTTGCAGAAGTTTGCTCTACGGTTAAATTGTAAGAGGTAGACAAAAATCTCATTAAAATACATAACTTATGTCATATATATTTTCCTTTCTATTGGTTTCAATTTTAAACTACCTTACAATTTCTCAAACGAGACCATGCAAAAGAAACCTCTTTTAAAGATTTGATTAACACGTTAGCCCAATGTATTCCATTATTTCCCGTCTACCTACAAGGAATCAAATAATAAAACCATTTCTACTAAAGTTTATCTTGATTAGCATTATGTAGATAAAAGAATAATATTTTATAAGAATGGCTTATGTATGGAACAGCTAGAGAAAGTTATGTGAATGGAACACATCAGATTTTTAATGTCACGCAGCAAATTACATCTTTTTGAGAACAACCAGAACACGAAGTCCTCATACACAACGCAGAGCACGTCATGAAAATAAACGGGTTTCTCCTTTGTCATTATAGGCAAGCCTGTCTTATCATTCAAGTAAAGGGCCAAAGGGTATTTAGCCTCGGCAAATTTAGATGCTGCCTTGAATGTAGAACATGTTCTTATCATCTTAAGAAGTTTGAAATTATCTTAATAGTTAACTCTGAAATTTGTGCTGTAATTATCAACAAGAACTTGCTCTGAAAACATACAAATGTTTCATTTAGTATTAAGAGTTAAAGATAGTAAAAAATTAATTCTGTCTTACAGCAAACGGTATATATTACTTTCTCTACACGTACCATGTACATAGTGTATAGAGAAGGTATTGTAATGCACCCAAAAATTTAATAGCAAGTTTTTACTGGAAATGTATGTTTTGGGACCCTCTGAATCCAAAAAAGGCATTTTAAGAAAAATGTGTGTATGTGTCTGTCTGTCTATCTGCTTGTCTGTGGGGTGTGACTGTGGGCAGCATAGCTCAAAAACGAAAACACCGTTGAATACCAAAATTGATATTTAAGTTTGGTTTCTTCCAACAATGCGACACGAAGATTTTTAAGAAAATTACACCACCCCCAACTGTCTATACATGGAACGTTTTTCGAAAATTTTTGTTTCTCACAAATAGCTCTAAAGATTTTGATTAAAATAACGTATATTAAAGGTATTTACCTGACAAATAAAAGTATATCTTGAATTTTCTGGGAATAGCTTCTGAAGACTACATTATTCTTGATGAGTTTTACGGAATATTGCATAATTACTAAAGCGTATGAGATACACAACAAATTACTACACAAAAATATAGAGCACATTAAAACACTCAATTTATGTAATATAATTTGTTCGCAGAATTAATTGTCTTTGAGATATTCCTTAGTTTTAGTTTCAGCTTTAAAAACTTGTATTTTTCTCATCAGGAATTTGTAAACTCCTGTCCATACAAACAAAGGAACTTTTGACTATCACTTTAACCTAAGGTACTACCTTATTTTGGTTCTATTTACAAGGAAGCAAGTAGTAAGCTTGTTTCTCCTTATTTTTCCTCGATTAGCAGGAAGTAAATAGAAGCATTAGCATTTTAAAAATAATTAGTTGCCGCGATGTAGAGAAAGTCATGTGAATGAAACAAATCATATTTTTTTGTTTAACTTTATCTATAGGTATCCTTTGGTAGTATTTGAAAACATTTTGGACTTTGTGTCTTTATCATTACTTTCCCTTCATCCTCAAGATCACTTGTATTACGTCTAAGATAGTGTAGCATACCCAGTGTGGCGTAGAAATCACCCCTGTACTGAGCATGCTAGGAGTAACAGTTCCGATGTACAGTTGTTTGCGCATGTGAAAGGGAAGCGGGTGGTCTTAGGAGGGTGTACCTTTAGTTAGAAAGCTCATGAGCCATAAATAAATATGTAACATTGCTAGGAGTCACAAGGATTTCATTGTGAAGAAATAAGGCTTGATTAGAGGGCGAGAAAATCCAAGGGTTACCCAACCTCTATGCAACTCACCTTGGTACAGTGTAGATCTTGCAGTACACACATTTTAAACAAAAATATACCGTCGGTCAGTGCGTCTCACAACTTGCGCAGCTCAGAAGAACACGACTTTTCTGTCCTAGTTGTTAAAGGTTTTATAATAAAACCCATGCTTTTGCCAGCATTGCTTTAGGAGGACACACCTATTTCAGCATTTCGACATCTTGCTACTAATATCGACTGCTGAAACTGGTGCCACATTACTTCTTAATAAATTAAATATAATTTACTCAATCAAGTACCCTACAATAGAATTAGCAGCGTTTATCTCAGTATTTTGCAAGTCACGTTCTTTTATTCGTTGTCTGTTATAATGGAATTGTATAAAATAAACAAATAACTGAAGCTATATGCTCTTTAAAAGGGTTTTGTAAAAAAGGAACATCTTAACAATAGCTAAACACTAAGCAGCATTTTGGTTTGCTTACGAAAAAACTACTAAACCACACAAGTCGGTGATTTCCAATCTACCTGGCTTTTTTCGTAGACAACTGTCAAATCTACGCTGGCATAATGTGTTTTGTTTATATGCCTTTATTGGTGCTGAAAACTATATTTTCGTATCACATTAAACGGGCATCTCCAAAACTGTACTTGAAAATACAGTCCTTGAATGAGGGGAGGACGGGTTGGGCTATGGCATAACGTTACAGTCCATTCACCCCTTCCCTAAGACGTGCAGTCGTGGACTGTCTGTAGTAGTAAAATGGTTATACCAGATAATAATAAGAGTTCATAGAAATGTTTATGCATATTCAAGGACAAATGGGAGGAACAATTGTTCTTTACTGTTTCTGACGAAATTGTAAGATGCCTTACTCCTTCCAAAAAATTAGGGGGATATATAAGATTAATATAATACGTCATTAAATCACGTGAACACCTGAACTTTAGAGGCAAGTAATTTCTTAAACAGCGGTATATAAAAATTTAATAAAATTAGAGTTCGCCCGCCTGGGTAGCGTGGTGGTAGCATGTCTGTCTCACGATCAAAAGGTTGTGAGTTCGAATCTCGCTTAGGGTGAGTAACCCGGGTAAGGTTTTTATCGCGGTTTTCCCTTATCCTGAGAAGACGAATGTCGAGTAACTTTAAGCTCCACGGACCCCGAGGTCATGTGAGCATAATATCATCAATTTCATTCATCGTCCGATATGACCAAACCAGGTTAAAGGACGTTAATAGGTAAGATTTTAAAGGTAGAACAGGCCTGTTTCATGATCTTATTCCAACATACATGTAGTTTAGAATAAATATGATGCAGTTAAGATTATAATTGTGTTGATGCGTTGATTATATATCTTAAATAAATAATTATAGGTATAAGGTTTAACAAAATAATCATAAAGTATAGTATACTGATTATCATACCCAGTCATATATTAATAGTAATATTTATCATCTTTATTAAAATTACCATTAATATATGTAATTACGAGTACAATTTAATAAATCCATCGAGTTTTAAACATACTGTAGAAGGTACAGCTATTGGAAGCATAATATTCTTTTTGGGGATGTAGAAATGTGATAATGGATAAAAGTGTACAGTTCATAATCGTAGTATAGGGATAAAACGTACAGTAGAGCTAAAGAATTGAAGAATTTTTCAAAATTGAAAATAGTAAAATCGCATTCACGAACTCAGATACCAGATGCAAATCTATGTGCGCAGTTAAAAGTAATCGCATGTGGCAGTGAAGTAGTGTCATAATTTCTCTACCCTTTCACTCTTCACTGCGTGCCCTGCAGTAGGTATTTACAGTGCAGCACTGCGACTCGGCCCCCTACCACCAACTGCACTACATTTTTGTACTGCGGGAAGTATCTCTGGTGTCGCTTGACAAAGGATTTGTGCAACAAGGTCAAAATCTTGGTTCTGGTTATTTTGGGACACCTTGTATATCACGCGTCATTAACAAACTCGCTATGTTGACCCACTGCTCCGCTGGAAAACAAACAGTCTGATAGCCTGGGAGAAAACGCAGAGCCTTCAGGGACTCCGCGGATGTTTTCCCTCGCAACCGTTACTAATTACGTACAGTTATAAAGCATACTTTTTATCACATGTTGAATTAGATTCATAATCGTCGTTTTCTGTTATTTCTTATTGCCAGCCGACATAGACCTCTATTCGCCAATAAATTGAAATAGTTCAATAACAATGGGTTAAAGTTATAACACACATGACCCAAAAAAACAGACGTTCTGGTAAGGGACCGAAAACCAGTTTATATTGTTTAAATGTATTCTTTAGAACTGTAAGCTACTATTAGGAGTAAAATACACCTATATGCTATGACTTGTCATTTTATCAAGGTATATTTGTGAAAGGCAGCAGTTACGAGGTCAGAGACACCCACATTAGTGCAGCAGTGAACTGGGTCTGAGACGTCCACATTTGAGCAGCAGTGAACGGGATCTGAGACACCCTTTTAATAGCTCCAAGATTATGAAAATGCTCGTTAATTAGGATATTTTTGGCCATGATATATTTAAGGAATATTTTTTTTTGTTTTAAGTAATTATTTTCTTTTATGTGTCTTTATTTAATTATTTTCTTGGATTTACATATCGTCTCCTTAGTGCGGTAGTAGCGCAGCTGCCTGCCAAGCGGGAGACATGGGTTCGATTCCCAGTGGGGATTTTTCCCCTGTTGGGAGTCCTGGTACGGGGTGGACTCAGCCTCGTGAGGTTCTTGGGGGCCAATTGAGGAGCTCCATGTCATGAGGACCGCATTAATCGGCCGGGGGGTAGTAGGAGGCGCTGACCACGTCTCAACCCCCAATACTGCACCCCATCCATAACGTCGGCCCTGGACCGAGAAGAGGTTCGCAGCGGTCGGGCTATAGGTCGAAGTTCCTTGTGAGATGTCGTGCCTTGGAGTTATTTTATTTGTGAAAAAAATTAAAACTACTGGACGCCAAATAAAGGATCATGCGAGTTTTTATATTAACCTAAATAAAACCATCTTAATAATTTGACACTTAAAATACATTTAATCCATTGCAACCTAAACTTTATTTTTTCTAATGCTTTTAAAAACTAACCTTTAAGACCCTATAACCTCCGGATCATGAGAGTTTTGAAAAGTATGCTTTTGGAACATGGTTTTTAGACAATGGCCAATCTGAAATATCTGAACTTTGATGGTAATAATTAGTGATAATGAACAGAGTAGTGTAGTGTTAGTAAAATAACTTTTGGATGGAATAAAACAAAATTTACCTACCATGTACTTTGGGTGTGTAGGGAAAGAAATCAATTAATTGCTATATTGCTTTATCAATGTGACTATGTAAATCCTCATTCGTTTTTTACCATAGAATGGTAAAACTTTAGTTTGGTATTTGATATTTATAGCTTGACACCGCTCCTCTCTATGTAAAATAATAACATTTCCTCTTTATCTCTGGAAATAATAATTCCATTCCTCATTTTTAATTTCCACAGTCAAGTAGCATCATCAACTTATCCCATTATTAAATACTGTTACACTTTTACTATGCGATTTGTAAAATCTGATGTGCTCCATTCACAGTACATTCTCTGCATTTCTGTAACAAATTCTTGTTAAAAAGCTTATTCTTCTATATGTTTGTGTTAATCGAGCTAAACTTTACCTTTCTTGTAAGCAGAAATGCTTTCTTGTGAGTAGAACAGAAATAAAGGAATAAACTAAGCTAAGATTGTAGTCATTCCCAGGAGTTGACATATTTCCTTAAGTGAAAGGTGTTTTAAACTGAAACCAATAACAAGTAATATCTAAAAAATGGTCAACTCCACGAAAAAATGTATAAGATATAAAATGAGTGTTTAAAAAAGATCTATTAATTTTGTGTAGAAAGCTTTTGTTTATCTCTTATGGTTTATTCGTTATATAAAATCCAGCAAAAATAACCCAGAATAAAGATACCTTCAGAAGTTATTCCCAGAAAATTCAAGATATACATTTTATTTATAATGTAACTGTCTTTAATATACGGTTGTTAGATCCAGTTTTGATAAAATTAACATTTTGAAAAAAGCTTACATAAAAAGGGAAATTTTAGGGAGGCGGACTTTCTTGAAAAATCTTCTAAATGCTAAACTTAAATTCATGGGATTTCAAAACATATATTTCCACGTAAATCACATTTTATCTTCTATATAGATGGTAAATGTAGAGAAGGTTTATAATTAATTACTATACTGTTTTATCAATGTAATTATAAATTCTCATTCGTTTTCTACCATAGAATGGTACAACTTTAGTTTTGCTATCCAATATTTATGGACTGCATTTTATAGCTGTTTGATAACACTAATCTCTAAGTTTTTTTACTTTCTCTACACGTACTATATGCATAGTGTATAGAAGGTATTGCACTCCACCCAAAAATTCAACTCCGAGATTTCACCGGAAGTATGTGTTTTAGGGTTCCCTGTATACAAAAAAAAAAGCATTTTCACAAAAAGGTCCGCGCGTGTGTTTGTGTGTGTGTGTCCGTGTGTCCGCGTGTCTGTGTGTCTGTGAACACGATAACTCAAAAACGAAAATTCAAAATCTTCTCGGGCTTCTAGCCAGGTACAAACTTGGCTTGACACCAACGTTTCGAAGAAGTGCATCTTCCTCGTCTTCAGGGTGAACTGAATGTAAAGGGTAGTTGGGGGTGGGGGGATTTTTCTCAAAATCTTCGTGTCGCATCCCTGGAAGATACTAAACTTAAATACCAAGTTTGGTATTTTACCGACTTTTCGTTTTTGAGATATCGTGTTCACAGACACGGACACACACACATACACACGGACCTTTTTATGAAAATACTTTTTTTGGATACTGGGGACCCTAAAACATATATTTCCGGCGATATCTCAGTATTGAATTTTTGGGTGGAGCGCAATACCTTCTCTATACACTATGTACATAGTGCGTATAGAGAAAGTAAAAAACGATATGTGTATTTATATATGTAACATATTCACTGATATGTTAAATGTGTCTATGTAAAATAACAATGTCCCTCTGGGAATAATGATTCCATTTGTCTTTTTTAATTTCCATAATCGAGTAGGATTATCAGCTTATCCCATTATTAAAAATTGCTACACTTTTAGAATTCGATGTGTAAAAGTAACAAATGGTCCTAGTATTATAAACAGATCGGTATTTACTACTGCTCCATCATTCGCCGTGTTCTCGATTAACTCGGCAACCCCGCCTACAATCTCCGCTCCGCCCCTTGATCTGTGTTTGAACTTTGGCTCAATTCCAACCAAAACCCCCTTCGGTCGCGGCGCATAAATCCACACTGAAGGTAGAACCGACAACTTATCTTCCTCCAGCATCTGCATATCAAATCCAACTGAACCAGAAAAATATCAATATATAAACGGATGTAAACCGGTTCACGGTCCATTAACACTCACAAGGTGAACGCCTGGCAGTAGTTTTATTTTTATGAACTCCAGTAATTCATATACAGTGTATTGTTTTATGTAAATGTGTGCACTAGGTGGCGACTGGTTCCGGCACCATATCGCATTATTTTAACCTCCATGTGGTGGTGCCATCCGCCTTCATCCTGGGCAGCGGAGAGTATCACATCGGAGAGGGCAGCACCATCAGCCTCGTCTGTATCATCGAGAATGTAAGTAAACATTTTCGCATACATTGAGGTGTCTAGTATCAAAATCTAAAACATTTATTATTATAATATTATTAATTATATTATATTTTACTTTTTGTAGATTAAATATGATTAATTTTTATTTTTTGAAACAATTAGGCAAATATATTGCTCACCTATTTATTAAAAACATGGTTTCTTGATATATTTAGGAAATTTATTAAAAAATAGATTATTAAATATATCAGTATCTTTAAATGTTTAGCTATGCCATACCTTTAAGACTACATTTCACTACTAACCATAAGGAACTGCCGGAGCGTTATACTGTTCAAGTAGAAAGTTAGGGCAGATATTTATAATCACACCTAATCTGCTGCTGTATTAATATAAGTACATCACTTTAATTTATTGTTACTAATATTTTATGGTGGTTGCACAGTTGCTTGCTAAGCGGAAGACCTGGGATCAATTCCCGGTACTGGCGTGGGGATTTTTCCCCTGCTAGGAGACCTGGTCCGGGGTGCACTCAGCCTCGTGAGGTCCCTTGTGGTCCAATTGAGGAGATACTTGATGGAAAAATTGGCGTTTTATTTATGGACACTCTTTAACTACTGTGGTTCTCAGTGCCGCGTTCTATACTGGACGTGAAAGGCTTGAGGTTCTTTTACGTGCCAACGGCTTTAGTTTCCTTCTGAAGGAAGCAGTGTTAAGGTTTTCTACGCCCAAAAATATCCATCTTCTCCAGCCGCGTTTGAACCCGCCACTTCAGGCATATGAAGTTGGCATGGCAACCACGGAAGGCGACTCTACTTGATGGAAAAGTAGTGGCCCAAGTTCAATAGAACCGCATTAATCGGTCTGGAGGGATACCAGGCGATGACCACGTCTCACTCTCCAATACTGCACCCCATCCATGACGTCTGTCCTGGACTGAGATGGGGGACGCAGCGGCCGGATGGTAGGCCAAGGTGCATTTGAATTGTAAATATGACAAATATGCGTTTCAACCTACAGTATATTTTACTTAAAATAATTTTATTTACGGTTTTTCTTTCTTTTCATTTCAGTATACTTATTGTAGCTTTTATATTTGTTTTTATTTAGTTATATGGAATTGTATTTTTGTTCTTTATTCATTGCATCACGGCTGTATTGAATTTAATGCATTGCCTGGTAGTGTGGAAGTGAGGCCTTATGGCCTAAACTCCAACCAGGATAAATAAATAAATAAATATATATGCACTACTTGGTATTTTCAAGTTCAATCAACATCAACTTTAAAATGCTTTGCGAAGATAATTAGTTACAGAACCTGCCATTTCCATCGAAAAAAGATGCTGTGTGTATTTCAAAACCTATCGCATCCACTGACCAATCATTGAGAGTACTTTAATGGTATTTATTTACACAAGCGATGTTGTTAGTCAGTTAGTTGCAACGGTTTTAGGCAGCAGAAAATATGTCGATATTAGTCCTTCTACACTTGAAACAGCACGGAAAATGTCTAACACCGTTCAAAATGGGCAGCCACAAATTTGGACAAATCATCATGACAAAGGCATTGTGTGAAACTGTGCAGCGAATTTGCACATTCAGAATACATCTTTCAGCAATTCAATTGAAAGAAAATTACCTAGATATAATAATATTAATAATAAAACGTATTAATAAAACCTGCTATATCCAGCTAAAAGGGTCATAAATTACTCTCATTTTTCTCTAAATCTATAAAAGTGGAGTGGTAGACTTTGATATTGGACCCCTCAAGTGTAAAACTACATTTAATGAGATGCAAGCGCAGACGTAGCGCAGCTTAAACGTATGCGCGAGGAAAGGCCATTCACTTTCAGTCGTAAGCGTAATGCATGGGTTTCTAAAGCTATAAATTACATGAGGATATCTTCTAAACTCTCCGTCAGTTTCAGGTTGAGCAACACAACCGCCAATATCATATAAGAAAAACTCATAACTATTTTATAAATAAAGAAGTAAGTTACAAAATTATATACACAGCTGGTGCTTCTGACTGGGACGTCAAAATAATTGCTTGACTAAAATATTGAAAATAATGCAAGTTTGGAGACAGCAAAACGTAAAAAACCTATAAATTTAATGAAATGTGAATTATCTCTTTGCGCCTTACAATTTGTGAAGGTCAAAAAGTCGGTCATTAAGAAGGATTTGCAAGGAGACTGCCATAACCTTTGAGAGAAATGAGAGATGGCGTGGCACAGGCAAATAGAGCATATATATTACATGCTGTAAATTCTAGCATTGCGATCGTGTGCTGTTGAACAGCAGGCAATACATAGAGGAATGCCTTCAGAATTGTATAAGGAGTAGCGTGTATCTATCTATGTGAATGCTTATATTAAATAACAAAGTCTTGCACTTCTGTTGTATCTGCGCTTACATCTCATTAGGCATGGGGCATTAGAGCCTGTAGCTATAAATTTTTATGTGCGTGTACATATGCAGCTAAACCACTAAACCTGATTTGAAGTTCTAAGTCTGAAGTTTGGAAAATCCAAAGGCTTTAGGATTTCTTATTTATACCTATTTATACCAGTTATTGTACACCATAATGGTGATACTTCTGTTATCCATCAAAATTCTAGGTCCATGGTTATTTAAATAAACATTTTTTCTAAACTCTAAAAGAAATGGGCCATGTGATGTATTTTTAAACATATACACATAAAATATTCCAGTTTTGCAGTAATCAAGTTTATATATAAATATTAGCCGTAATAAGTTTATAAATATTATTTCTTTTCAGACTCTGTAAATCTCTTAATTTTTCCAAAATTTAATAATTTATTTGTCAAAATGGAGCATTTTTTTCGAAACAGTAATGGAACTATTTTATATAATAAGCTTTTGGGAGACAGTAAATGTGGAACATTTTGAGAATGGAAAAGTTTGCGAGAGAATAAGTTTTATATTTGTAAGTGCTATCAATAAGCATGCTCTTATCCATTTATAGCTTCAGATAATTAATAATTAAAGTTCACATATGGGAAAAGTCATATATTTTATTAAAGAATAGAATAGTGTAGTTTTATTATGAAACAATTTTTAATTTACAATTTTTGGTCAATTTTCACACATTCATCACCATAAGAGTATTGGGAACGCCCTATCTTACCTATGTTAAAATTAAAATTTTAATGTTCTGTTTTCTCAGTAGGTATCTATTGATGAGAACTTGTTAAAAATGTTCTTTCACATTTACAAATCCTTAATAATGAAATAGACACAAGGATTATTATATACTGCTGAATTTCAACTGTGTTTAGTTAAAATTTGTAGTCAAGTTTTATACCAGTTTTCATTCAAAACATCAACGATAAAGTATTTTCCAGTAATTTTATTAAACTAATCGTGCGTTAAGATGTTCACAATTATATAAGAAATTTATGTTCCAAGTTTAACTATTGTAGGTGTCATAAATCCATAGAAATTGAGCAATTGCAGAGAAAAAAAATAGTTTCTATAAAAATGAGTTTAAATAAGCCACACATACAAAATAAATCACAAAATTCTAAAACAAGTAGATATAATTAATTATAAACCAACTTGATTTTTGGAAATTGTCTTCCAATACCAACTTAGAGAGAGTAAAAATACTCTCAACACAAACTCTTAGAAAAGAATTACACACCATTGAAGTTTCGCAGTTTGTTTTATTTTCACTTTTCTTCTTATCAGCACACAGTGAAACATATTTTAAATTAAATTTTAATAATGTTTACTGCAAGTGAAATATGTAATTTTAAAGCTAATTCTTTGGAGATAAATCTGGAAAAAATTAATAAGTTCTTACATTGTTGTTGTTATTATTATTATTATTCTTATTATTGTTATCATTATAATCTCATCAGTCTCCTTAAGGAGCCACAGGACCATTACTTTAACGATATTGTCAGTAATACAGAGTTTTGGATGTTGGTGTAAAAAAATAAAAATGAATATAGATTCTTTATTTCTTCAATATTTTTGATAAAAAATAGTTAATATATTACAATAAAAGAAGCAAATTATCAGTCCCTTAGAGAACAAAGAAGTGCATTTTTGGATAGGTAAAGTCAAATTGAAAAATTCAATGCCATAGGCAGGATTTGAGCCACCATGGATTTCTCGATTTCTAGCTGATTGCTCTGCCACTGAGGTACCATGAATTGATTTTTTAAGTCTGACTTTACCTATCCAATGCCTGTCCTACACGCGGCTCCTGTGAAAAAACAACTAAACCAAGCAATTTTGGTAAAAATTTGTAATGTTTCAAGGACGAATGTAACACATGCTTTTTATGCTATTTTAAGGCGTTGTGCTGGTTAAATTATGCTGTAAGTCAAAGTTTAAATCTATTTTTCTCAAGTTTAATTTTCTTCTAGTATTCAAAATATATTTTCTCCCTCAAAGTTACAGCTAGAGGGCTGAAAATGTTTCCCAAAATACAGAAGAAGGTATGTTAGTGATTTATGATTGGAGTTTTGATGTGCTTATATATTAGTTTCATACAATTTATTAATATAATCATGAGTTGTTTTACAGCTTTTTTCACTTTATGATATAATTATCATACAGGTGAAAAAATAAAATTTTATCTTGTGAGCAGGAAAATTTGCGGGACGAGCGTGGTGAGTAGGGAAATCCTGCGGAATAAAATTGATGTGCATACGAATGACATACACTAGATTTAGGCAGTCTTGAGTATTTATAGTTAGATTGGTCTGTTTTACCTATTTCGCGGACTTGATGCTCAGTTGTTTGTTGCGTTGCTTAGCATCAGTGCTGACATTACGATGAGTTAAAGTATATTAACAATATATCATAGGTAATACCACGAGTGTTTTCATCTTGTCGATAATTCACGACCGGAGCGAAGTGACGTCCATTGTTCTAAGAGATGAAAACACGAGTTATATTTAATAAGACAATTCAGCGAAATAGCCTATTAATAATTGTAATACTTACATTAGTTCTCAAATGGTAAATGACGTATTCAACCATGTTTATTTACAGATTTTTTTCTCTTCTTCACTGCCTCCTGATTCATGATATGACCAATTGTGTCTACGCCCAATGTACGAACAATAGAAATAGGGAACAATTATTTTATTTCAGCTTTTAGTAAATAATACATGAAATGGAAACAAAAATTATTTCATTTGAGGCTATGGCATCCAACTCATACATAAGCAATACAAATAATGCTTATTTTCACTCTTTTTTTTAAACTAAATACATTATGAACTGGTAAAAATTTATATAAACGTTGTAACTGAATTAAATGAAAGTACAATTGTGGTACTGACGTTTATTGTCACCTTGTTACCAATAACCAGAACAGGAGAGTAAATAAACGAACGTCAGGTGCGAGAACATTTCAAAGAAATGAACATCAGCTGCGGTAAGAGTTTTTGGCAATATCGCTCCAGTCAGATGACTGAAATTAGTTCAAATTGCCTAATATCGGCCATTCCATTGGCGCTTTAATAGTTGAGCTATATTATTTTACCTTGCACCATTACAAGAATCTTTTGCGATGTTGTATTAATTTATTGACTTTCTTGGTAGCTACCGTAATTTTGTTCTGTTCGCTGCTAACAAAATTTCGTTCACTGCTGCACATATCACCATGAGTTATTCATATTATTCGCCATTTTATGGATCGATTTAAGCATTCTATAATTCAGATTCAAGGCCTACTTAAATGAGGCCGTGGTCTCATTCCGCTATAAACCGAAGTTGGCTA